>CM040747.1:34428398-35028398 GCA_022829145.1 Albula goreensis
GGGAGCTGAAGCTGGCTCTGGGAGGAGTTCTGGTCCAGAGCCCAAAAGAGAGCAACTCTGCGAGCCAGTATAAGGGGCCTATTGCCAGTTGGGAGGTGGTGTCCTGTCCCTGTAGTGCAGTGAATGCCAGAAGGAGGAGTTGCCTCGGTTTTGTCTAATTGGGGGCCAAACCTCGACAATCTGGAAGAGAAGCTTTCCAGCACGGACTTCTTGGACAATTGTGGTTGAATGCAGACTTTGTATTAAGACTTTGGTACCTGCCATGTCTTTCAATCCTGGGTATGCAAGACTGGAGAGGAGGGAGGAAATGTGAAGGAGTGGACCTTCCCAATAGATTGAAGCATTGTTAATTGCTTGATTGTTAATTGAAACCTGGTGTTTGTGGCTGGTCTATAAAAGTAGCATTTCAGTTGAGTGAGGAGAGAAGGTGAGCCACAAATGCCTGCTTGTGTTTTTAAAATAAATTATTGTTTGACCAAGTTGATTTTACTCAGTTGTTTTTAAGCCTTTTTACAGTAAGGGTAACCAAATGATGAGAGGGGATAAAGGGCATAGCCCCATGACAAGACCCCACTCTGAGCCCTCACCTACTACAAAAACTGAAGTGACTTTGAAAGGAACCACTCTTTTCTACCCACATAATCACCCCAGATCAGAAAGGAAAATCTAAGAATGGCAATTCAGAGCAAAAAAACCAGCCATTTTCATTGGTGATTCCAATTTGAAACGGATCCCTCCATTCACTAACAACCTTATCCAAATAGACAGTTACCCTGGAGCAACATTTTATCACATCAATGATGTATTGAGAGACTGCCCTGAATTTTTAGACACACAGAAAGTAATACTATCACTGGGCTTAAACAACAAAGACCAAGACCCAAGAAAGACCGCTATAAAGCAGTTGCAGCAACTGCTCAGGACTGATGACAGAGTTTTCCCCAATGCAGCAGTATTTGTCCCAATCATAATATTTTCCACAAACCTTACAAGTCAGAAAGCCAATCTGACCATGATTAATAAATACATTGCAACTTACTGTACTCCTCTACTGGAAATACACAGTAGCTCATTTTTTACAACAGGGGACAACATTCATTGGACACCTGCTACAGCCAATAAAATATTCACTCATTGGTGTCGACAGTTAAATTTGTAGAGGGGGACATGCAGTACAGGCCTCCCCCCATTTCTGGTGAGTCTAATGTGCTTAATCTTTTGCTTACCTTCCAGCTCACACAAGCTCAAATTGAAGTGCTTGAAAAGGGACTCACCTTCATCCCTCTCCACAACCGGGGCGACTGCTGGGACCCGCGGAGGGACCTCCATGCCTACCATAGAAAAGTTAAATTATTGGATTAGTTTGATTATGAGACAAACAGACAACACATACCGTTTACATCTTTACCTGGGAAGCAGAGACCACACTAGTAGACCCACACATAAAACAACTGATCCAAAGAGACGTGACAACAATAAATACACATACTTACCTTAAGACCAAGTCAGATAACCTCACTCCTTCCCAGAGGCAGGCACTCAGGGAGCTGAAACAGAGACATCATCATTAAACCAGCAGATAAATGCTCCAAAATTGTCATCATGGACAAACAGCAGTATTTATTAGAAGCCAACCGGCAATTATCTAATCCCAAACACTATACTGTACATCCATACCACAATCATTACAATCATCATCACAGAGGGAAATACAAACTATCATACAGGATTTATACCACAAAAAGTACATCAACTACAAACAGAGAAATTTTCTTATAGGAACAGATACACAGAGAAATAGGATATTCTACTCATTGCCAAAAATCTATAAAGAGGCATGGACGGTCCCTTTTCAGGTCCCTGCTGGACGCCCCATTGTTTCAGATTGTGGGAGTGAGTCCTATAACATATCACAATATATAGATTTTTATTTGAACCCCCTCTCACATCTACATGCTAGTTACTTAAAAGATGCCTACGATTTTTTGGACAAAATCAAACAGCTGCAGGTACCCAACAAAGCTTACCTTTTCACTATAGATGTGGACAGCTTGTATACCAACATCGACACGGAGGCTGGGTTGCAGGCGGTAAGGAGCATATTTTCTCGTAACCTGGATCCCTCTAGGCCAGATGAACAGCTCATATACCTGTTACACATTAGTCTAACGAAGAATGATTTCTTATTTAATGACAGGTTTTACCTACAGGTATCGGGAACGGCCATGGGCAAGAAGTTTGCGCCAGCCTACACTGACATTTATATGGCCAAGTGGGAGAGAGAAAGGCTTTAGCAAAGTGCCCCTTCTTGCCCATGGCTTACTACCGATACCTTGATGACATCTTTGGAATCTGGACACATACTCTCCCACAATTTCAACAGTTTTTCCATATTCTTAATACTCATCATCCATCAATCAAACTGAAATACATGCTGGAGGAGGAGTCAGTCAATTTTCTGGACACTGGACAGTCTCCTCCCCCCACACATACAACTGTTAGACAACTGTTAACAAAAGTCTACTTCAAAAAGACTGACACACGCACTATTACACAAACACAGTCATCATCCAAAGCACACATTCAAGGGGCTGGTGAAGTCTCAAGTCCTCCGATTCCACAGAATATGTTCTCTGCGGAGTGACTTTGAGGCGGCTACCAGCACCCCGTTCTCAGTTTTGCAGACTGGGGGTATTCCAAAAGGTTCTTAAGGTACACCAAAACAGAAATTTTAAGGGATTTGGCAACAAAAACAAATAAAAACAATAACAATTTGGTCCCATTTATCATCACCTTCAATGAATTCAAACAGGAGCTTGGCCTCAAAAATTAAAAACAACTTCCAGGGCCTACAGCAAAAAACCCCACAACTGCAATCATTCAAAATGATTGCAGCCTACAGAAGAAACAAAAATCTGAGATACATCCTGGTGCATTCTACAACATCATCCAAACCTAGAAACCTTACAACATCATCTCAGGAATATTTCTCACCTTTGACATATATCACAAACAGGTATAGTGACACTTCAGCCCCATTTGGAAAACAATAGCACTCAATTCAAAAAACATAGTTTATATAATCAGGTGCAGCCTCTGTAACAAACTGTATGTGGGGGAGACGAAAAACACGCTCCAGCAGAGACTACAACAACACCTGTACAATATACAAAGATACCATTTGCAAACAATACTCACCAGCCATTTTCAGTGCATCCCCTCTCTGGTCTGAGGATTTATGGCCTGGATGGGGATCCCACGTGGACCAGTGGACAAGAGAAAGATGAGGGAACGCAGATGGATTGTGCAGCTGAAGGGTGGCACCTGGGGGACTTACCGAAAAAATAGGGTGATTTGTAGATGGGATTAGCCTCTCGGTGGGCTTGAAAGAACAGGGTTTAATGACAATACTGATTCTTTTTTATATAAAGGTTTTTCCTTATATCGATGATGTTTTTAATTATTTATATATTTATTATATGAAAATGATATGTATTATTTTTATGGTCTTGCTATATTTATATTTATTTTTTATTTATAATCATTTTAATTTATTAAATAATCCCATTTTTTAACTTACCTGGGTTTGGAGAGGAAGTCGGGCCTTACTTTTATAGCACTTAACACTGAATAAAGACTGACACAACATAAAACCTCTCTTGTGTGTCTTTAATTTTAAAATGGTGTGATTTGGACATTTTATGTGTTTTATTATTTTTTTATTCACGTGTTACACCCAGGGGAAGATGGGATGGGGAGGACGTATATGTTTTACATTGGAAATAGCGCTCGGTGGGAAAACACAGGCGGGGAAAACGAAATACGGTGCAAAAATGTGTATTTACAAGAGAGAACAAGTCAGTTATAAACAAAGTGCACAGTGATTCAATGGTGATATATATATATATATATATATATATATATATATACAGTCAAGCCCAAAATTATTCATACCACTGGCAAATTTTGACTTCAAGTTACTTTTATTCCCAGGAAGTTTTTTCTTGATTGGAAATGACACAGGCGTCTCCCAGAAGATAATAAGACGATTACAAGAGGCATCATTGTGCGGAAAAATATTTCTCAGCTTTTATTTACATTTGAACAAAAAGTGGCATGTCCAAAATTATTCATACCCTTCTCAATAATCAATAGAAAAGCCTTTATTGGCTGTTACAGCAATCAACGCTTCCTATAATTTCTGACCAGTTTTTTGCATGTGTCCACTGGTATTTTTGCCCATTCATCTTTAGCGATGAGCTCCAACTCTTTCAGGTTGGAGGGTCTCCTTGCCATCACCCTGATCTTTAGCTTCCTCAACAGGTTCTCAATTGGATTCAAGTCAGGACTCTGGCTGGGCCACTGCAAAACATTAATGTTTTTGTCCGCTAACCATTTCTTCACCACTTTTGCTGTGTGTTTTGGGTCGTTGTCGTGCTGAAATTTTCACTGGTGCCCAAGACCTCCTGCCCAAGTGTTCCTCTGCAGACTGCCCGATGTTGTTGTTGAGAATCTTGATGTATTGCTCTTTTTTCATGGTGCCGTTCACTGTGATTAGGTTCCACGGTCCATTGGCTGAAAAACATCCCCAAAGTATTAGGTTCCCACCACCATGTTTGACAGTGGGGATGGTGTTCTTAGGGTTGAAGGCTTCTCCTTTTTTACGCCAAATGAAGGATACATCATTGTGGCCAAACAATTCAATTTTTGTTTCATCTGACCATAAAACAGAAGACCAGAAGTCTTCTTCTTTGTCCAGATGAGCATTTGCAAAGGCCAAGCGGGCTTTTGTGTGTCTTATTTGGAGAATTGGCGTCCTCCTTGGTCTGCATCCGTGGAACCCAGCAATGTGCAGTGTTCGTTGGACTGTCTGCCTTGAGATGTTGCCACCAGCACAGCCCAGATTCACCAGGATGGCCTTGATGGTGATCCTTGGATTCTTTTTCACCTCTCTCACTATCCTCCTGGCCAGCACAGGTGTCACTTTTGGCTTCCGACCATGTCCTCTGAGATTTTCCACAGTGTAGAACGTCTTGTATTTTTAATAATACTTTGCACTGTAGCTACTGGAACTTTAAAACATTTTCCTGACTTGTGAGCAGCCACAATGCGCAACCAAAGGTCCTCAGTGAGCTCCTTTGTCTTAGCCATGACTGTTCACAAACCAACTGCAGAAAGTTGCCGTTTTCATCTGTTGAGTTGATTAAAACAGGTGTTCCAAATGAATCGGGGTAATTAGGATGCTTTAGAACAGCTTGGACTATTTGGAATGGTGCAGATGGAGACTTGGTGCAGACTTTGGATTTTCCCACAGACTGTGACAGTTTGCAAAGGGTATGAATAATTTTGGACATGCCACTTTTTGTTCAAATGTAAGTAAAAGCTGCAAAATATTTTTTTCCACAATGATGCCTCTTGTATATCGTCTTATTATCTTTTGGGAGAAGCCTGTGTCACTTCTGGTCAAAAAAAAACTTGCTGGTTGAATAAAAGTAACTTTAAGTCAAAATTTGCCAGGGGTATGAATAATTTTGGGCTTGACTGTATAAACACAAAACTATGTACAAGTATATACAGGTAAATCCAAACAAGACCCGGGGAAAAAAACAGGGTCCCAAAAGCACTGCCAAAGTAAAGGAAAGAACAAAACCAAACTGTACTAGAAAACAAAAGAAACTAAACTAACTAAACACTGTCAAATAATAGCACTAACTATACTAACAGAAGAATTAAACCGAAGTACAGGGGGTGGCAGCTGCTGCTAAACTGGTGGTCTAGACAATTCAAGAAAACTATGTGCGTGGAAACGTATGAGGGCACCTGTCTACCCTTGACCAAGTTATTTCCCCCGCACACCGCACAAACAGACCACAACGAACAAGAAAAACGTGAAAAACAAGAAACATATAGACAGCGAAGGCTTTTTTACACAGAAGTGAACAAGACATGAACTAGGAGCTGAGATGAGCTGGAAACGGCGGGGACTTCGTGGAATATGAAGGGGTATCCTCAAATGGGGCAGCACCGGATTGGTTGGGAAGGGACCAAATGACGGAGGTGGTAGAATGAAGATGATTGATGATGGACGGCTGGATGGATGAATGGAAAGTGCGGCACGAGAGGAGACCCATCTGGCGAAAAAAAGAAATGGACATTCACACACAGTACACGAACATGGAAACCACAAAACAGAACTAAACGTTTACCGTAACACCCCCACCACTAAAACAAACCTAAAGGGATTTACTGAACACAAAACACAACCTTTTTATGCGCAGGACAAAGCATCTGCCACTAAATACTGTATCCCCTTTTTATGCTTAATATTTAGCTGGTAATTCTGAAGAATGAGGGACCAACGCATCAAGCGCTGGTTGTGGTTGTACATTCTGGAAATAAATGTTAGGGGGTTGTGGTCGGTGAAAACCACGATTGGGGCTGAACTTGACCCCAGATACACTTTGAAGTGTTGGAGGGCAAGAAGAAGGGCCAGTACTTCTTTTTCGATGGTGGAATAGGCAAGCTGGTGTTTGAGAAACTTGCGGGAGAAAAAACAGATGGGGTGACCAATTCCATCTGCGTCCTCCTGAAGCAGCACAGCACCAGTTCCCAGGGCACTTGCATCTACCTCCAGCTTAAAAGGAATCGAAAAATCTGGAGCTGCAAGAACAGGGCAGAACACAGAAGGGCTTTGACATTATCAAATGCAGTTTGACAAGTATTAGACCACAAGAAAACACAGGAGGGCTTCAAGAGCTCAGTAAGAGGAGCAGCAACAGAGGAAAAGTTCCTGCAAAAACTTTGGTAGTATCCTGCCATGCCAAGAAACCTACAGAGTTCCCACCTAGTGGTGGGCACAGTATAGGCAGAGATAGCAGCAATTTTCGTATCAACCGGACGAACCTGACCTTGACCGACCGTCCTCCCTAGATAAGTGAGTGTGGCTTTACCGAACTCACACTTTGCCAAATTCAGGGTAAGAGAAGCTTTGGCAAGTCGGTCAAACACAACAGAAAGGATGTCTAGATGTTCTGGCCAGTTTTATGAAAACACCACAACATCATCCAGATAAGCCCTACAGTTCGGGAGTCCGGACAGAACTGTGTTCACCAACTGCTGAAATGTCGAAGGCGCATTGCACATACCGAACGCCATTACAGTATACTGTAGGAAATCGTCAGGGGTTACAAAAGCGGATATCTCAGAGGCACGGGATGTCAGCGGGACCTGCCAGTAACCTTTTAACAAATCCAGTTTGGTTACGAATTGAGCAGTACCAAGACAGTCAATACAATCCTCCATACGAGGAAGTGGGTAGGAATCAGGAACAGTGACTGAGTTTACTTTCCTGAAGTCAGTGCAAAATCTACAAGTACCATCGGGCTTCAGGACCAACAAGCAAGGAGAGCTCCAGGGACTTACGCTAGGCTTAGCCATCCCATTTTCGCAAAGGTATTGTACCTCTTTTTTCATGAGGTCCCGTTTAAATGCATTGACCCTGTAAGATGTTGCCTAATCAGAGTGGTGTCCTTCACATTTACGTCATGCTGTATGACAGAGATACGTGAAGGAGTGTCGTTAAACAGTGAGGGATACCCAAGAATCAGCTGGGTGATATTGTCTTTATGGGTGTCTGGCAAATAGTGAAGATGTGAAGGCAGCACAGCCAAAATCTCAGAATTAACTAAACGTGCACATTGCTGTGGTGCGTTTCTTAAAACCAAACCATCCACATCTGGGCTGGACAGAGACACCTTAGAAACTGAGACACACGAAGAGACTGGGTCCTCCGACCATGTAGTGACCCAAGAACTGTACAATTTTAACATGTTGACATGACAGACCCGAGTTTTCCGTTTACGGTTGGGCGTGCATATCACATAGTCAACCTCACTCAGCTTCTTTTCAATTTCATAGGGACCAGAGAATCGAGCTGTCAAGGACGAACCAGGGGTAGGCAACAAAAGCAAAACCAGGGAGAAAAGAGCGAGCAACAGCTTTGGTGTCAAACTGCCGTGTCAGACAAAGATGCTGTCTAGCAAGAGCCCAAGCATGGTGCAACCATTCTCTAAACTGTGACACATAGTCCAAGACTGTTGTCTTTGGGGAAGGTGTACTTAAAAA
Source organism: Albula goreensis (assembly GCA_022829145.1). Taxonomy (NCBI): domain Eukaryota; kingdom Metazoa; phylum Chordata; class Actinopteri; order Albuliformes; family Albulidae; genus Albula; species Albula goreensis. The sequence goes on from CM040747.1 coordinate 34,436,523, forward strand.
CTGTTTCTTAAGCATTTTTAGTGGACCCCTCGAGGTATGGCCAAATACAAGCTCCGCTGGACTAAACCCAAGGGATTCCTGTCTGGATTCTCTTAACGCAAACAGTGCAAAAGGGACACCTTGATCCCAACTCTGACCTGTCTCCAAACAGTATTTGCGCAGTACTGATTTAAGTGTTTGATGCCAGCGCTCGAGTGCTCCCTGTGATTCCGGGTGGTAGGCGCTGGAAACCTTATGAGTAATGGTAAGTGACTGCAGCACCTGTTTGAACAGTCTGGAAAGAAAGTTAGTTCCCTGATCAGTTTGCACACTTTTAGGAAAACCAAAGGTTGAGAAAAAGATTGTCAAGGCCTTTACCACTGCTTTGGCCGTTATGTTTCGCAGAGGAATGGCCTCTGGAAACCTCGTAGCAGTACACATGATTGTTAGCAGAAACTGGTTGCCAGACTTAGTCCTCGGAAGGGGACCCACGCAATTAACAATTACATTTTCAAAGGGTTCGCCCATAACCGAGATCGGATGAAGTGGGGCCGACGGAACCACTTGGTTTGGCTTTCCTGCAACCTGACAAATGTGGCATGACTGACAAAACTGAGCCACTGAAGACTTTAGCCCAGGCCAAAAGAAATGTCGAAGCAGTCGGTCATACATTCTATTTATACCAAGATGACCAGACTAAGGGCTGTCATGTGCGAGGGCCAATACTTGGTGGCAGTAGGTCAGGTAGGACTATTTGGTATACAGTACCTCACTCAGAATCACTAGAGGTGACAGGAGACCATTTTCTAAGCAACAAACTATCATCCAGATAATAACTGACCGGTTTTTCTTTGACCTTGTCAGGAGCAATGACCGCAGAAAACAACTTCTCTAGGGAAGGATCACTTTTCTGCGCAGCAATTAGCCGTTCACGGGTGGAAGGGATTCGCAACACAGAATAAGACACAGGTTTAGAACCTTTTTCTTTAGTGTCAATTGGGCCATTCACAGGAGAAATCACAGCAGTATCTGACAACAACGGAGCCAGAACTGTCTCTGCTAAATTAAACTGTTCTCCCCTCTTTCAAGCCTGTGCCCGAGTCAGGGCACATACTGGGAAAACATCAGAACGCTCCGGTTCTGACAATTGAGGACGATCAAGAACCTCAAGCACAGGGTGCACTTTTTCTCCAGCAATGTCGTTTCCCAAAATAAACGTTACCCCAGGCACAGGTAGCGTGTCCCGGGACATCCAATTTATAAAGACCAGACACTAGATCAGACTGGAGGTGGACCATATGCAATGGCACAGTTACAAAGTTCATCTCAATTCCTTGAATGATAACACTAGATCCACAGGAAGAGTGGTCAGACAAAGGCAACACACCGGCAAGAATAAAGGACTGTGCAGCCCCAGTATCTCGTGAGATACGCACAGACCTTTGATCAGCCGGCTCACCACTCAAAGACACAAACCCAGTGCAAACGAAGGGCTGGCAACAAGACTCACTCTAGTCTTCAGTCATGGCTTCCTCAGAGCAGGTTCTCACAAAATTAACCGATTTCGGTTGACTTGCAATTACATGGCCGAATTTATGGCAATAAAAACATTCCCGAGAAGACTTTGCGGCAGAAGTAGTTTTCACTGCCCCTTTGACATCAGCAGGAATATTTTCAGCAGCAGGCTTTTCAGCACGAGAAACGAACAAGGGTTTATGGGTTAAAGTAAACTCGTCTGCTAAGACAGCTGCCTCAGAATATGTAGCGGTCTTCTGCTCATTTAAATAGACCAACACCCTTTCAGGCAAGCATTTCTTAAATTCCTCCAGTAGAATCAATTCACGTAAAGAGTCAAAGTCCACCGTACCGGTTAGCCGAACACCATTATCAAAAAGGATGACCTTCTCCCTAGCAAATTCTACATAAGTCTGAGAAGGAGTCTTCTTGAAACTACGAAATTTCTGTCTGTATGCTTCGGGCACCAACTCATAAGCACGCAACACTGCAGCTTTCACCTTTTCATATTGCATGCTCTCTTCCAAGGAAAGAGCAGAAACCACCATCTGTGCTTTAACACATAATTTGCTCTGCAACAGGGTAGACCAAACATCCATAGGCCACTGTAGAGCAATTACAACTCGCTTCGGTCTCTCAATAAGGAGGGACAAGGGCTACCTGCCGGCTTATATCAAGAGAGCCAGAATGCAACGTAGGTGGAGGCGTTTCACCTTTGCCCGAGGACGGTAGGGAAGTCACATTGGCGCTGGAGTTCTCCAACTCTAGCTGCCTCAACTTGACTGCCATCTCCGCCTCAAGCTCAAGTTTACGCACTGGCAGTTGGAACTCATATTCTTGCGCCTTAGCCTTCTCATCTGTCTCCATCTTAAGCCAGCGAAGTGGGTGGCCTCTGTGCAGTCCTCATAAGAACAGGCTCACCCCCAGCTTGCGGCGACCCAGGCAGGTCTACAGCCGCACCACTGGCTGAAACATCCCTCACCACCAATTCACCACCAACAGAATCAGGCTCAGGTTCCAAAAGACCAGACTCCACCAACATGGCAAGCACTGCCAACTGGATCTCCTTCTTTACCATAGACCTTGGTAATAACAACCCAAAGTGCTCTACTATAGCACACAAGTCTGCCTTACGACAGAGATCCAATTCCTGAATGGAAGGGGACGCCAAAAACTTTTGCAATACTAACGCCATGTCTAATAATGAAAGACGTCATTGAACTCAATAAAGATGTTATCGGCTGTTGTCCGGGTACCTCTCCTGTCCTTACAGCTGTTAGTCCTGTCGTTGTGTTGATGTTTGTATATAAGCTGTCTACGTCTATTGTGAACAGGATGGCTTCCTGTGGTATCCTGATGTTTTTAATTTTGTCTATAAAATCATATGTGTCCTTGATGTACAGTGGTGCTTGAAAGTTTGTGAACCCTTTAGAATTTTCTATATTTCTGCATAAATATGGCCTAAAACATCATCGGATTTTCACATAAGTCCTAAAAGTAGATAAAGAGAACCTAGTTAAACAAATGAGACAGAAATATTATACTTGGTCATTTCATTTATTGAGGAAGATGATCCAATATTACATATTAGTGAGTGGCAAATGTATGTGAACCTCTAGGATTAGCAGTTAATTTGAAAGTAAAATTAGCGTCAGGTGTTTTCAATCAATGGGATGACAATCAGTTGTGAGTGGGCACCCTGTTTTATTTAAAGAACAGGGATCAATCAAAGTCTGCTCTTCACAACACATGTTTGTGAAAGTGTATCATGGCACGAACCCCAACCCTAACCCCCTAACCCTAACCCTAAACCTATCCTCTTCTCTTGTTATACCTTTGAAGTTTAGGTTCCGGTGCGAGCTACATTAAATATATGTTAATTCAAAATAGATTCACTGTTTTATCCATCCCTTACTCTCATCCAAGATGAGAGTAAGGGAGGGAATCCACATGGGGTTCAGGACAATTGTTTGATACCAAATATCCCCGCTGGTCCACAATCTAAGGACCGGCCTGTGCCAGACAAAGTTACAGCCAAACAGTATTTTAAACTGATTCAGGCAACGTACCATGCAACGATTACAGATCATGCATTGACTTCAGGGACTTTCCCGCCGGGTATGATGAGACAGATAACTAAATTGACAGATTTTATTAAACCATCTTCTCCATCACATGAAACCAAACAAAAGGTAGTGGCTAATACTATTATATGGATGGCACATAATATGCATATTTTACAACAGCATTACCAGAAAGTGAGAGAGACATGTTAAGGATTAATGGATTCTTTTAACAACACAGCCTTACACATAGCCATTAAATGGGCCCAGAGCAGATACAAGCACAAACTTAAAGAGAGCACAATTTCTACAGTCAAACAATTACTCATGACGGAGGCATCGCTGACTGAGACACAACTGGTAGGATCTAGAAGTTCAGGGTTGGGTTAGGGTTAGAAACAACAGGGGATTAGGGTTAGGGTTAGAAACAGGGGGCAATGTAGCGAGGTTGATCAACGGGAACGATCCTACCCACTCGGCTGAGAATACTTGTGTTTTAAGAAAACAGGAATTGGTTTGTTGTGATGAGGTTCAGGTCTGTGGTGAGTCTGCTGTGGTAATGAAAGAGACCCTTGTTCATGATAGTAACTTAGATCAATCAATACAACCGTGCAAGAGGAATTCTATACATACACAGGAGTTATTGCTAAACCATCAGTAATAAAGGCTGTAGCACAGGTACACCATAGGGAAAACTGCCAACCAGACTCTCTACTGAGTAGAGGTGCAGCAACAGGTAACCATATAATAGGACAGAGCAACGTAAGTATACAACTGACAGACGAAATTTCTGTTTATGCATCCACAGGTGACACTAACCCTCAAAGGGAGCCAGTACAAAATCTTGGCACAACCAGGGACAAAATGATGAGGGGACCAGCTGAAAGGACATTTGTCCACACTGAATCCCTTTCTGAGCCCTCCCCAAACACATGTCAATCTGTTCTTAATTGGACAGCAGGCAGACACTCACTACCAAACACTGAAGAGACGAGTTTGTGTTACCCGACATATCACAATAGAACGGACAGAAAAATATTGGACTGGACTGTCACAGCTAAAAAACCTGTATTTTTCATAGGTGATACCAATCTAAACCGAACCCCAGACAAAAGTACAAAGGTATACAAATTGATAGTTACCCAGGAGCAACATTTTATCACATGAATGGAATCTTAAGAAAGACCGAAGTTGACTTAAAGGTACGGAAGCTAATTATCTCTTGTGGGATAAACAACAAAGATCAAGACCCAAGACGTACAGCAATTAAACAAATACAACAGACGTGTAGAACAGCAAAAGAAACATTCCCTAATGCAACCATTTACATCCCAATTATTAATTTTTCAAGTAATTTCACTCCGCAACAATAATCAAATTTGAAAATAATGAATAGTTATATTAGCACTTATGTAATGCATTGATGGAATTATACCATGGGGAATGTTTTACCACCGCAGACAACATCCATTGGACAACAACAACAGCAAATAAAATCTTTACTAACTGGTGTCAACAGTTGGATTTATAGAAGAGGGCGACCAGGATTTAGGCCCACCCGTTTTGTCCTCTTCTAACATTATGAATCTTTCAAAGACATTCAGATTAACAGGTCCACAAATACAACTACTTGAAAGGGGATTGACTTTTGTACCGCAGCCTAGGAAAGTGAACAGAGGAGAACTCATTAGGGACACTCATAATTACCACAGACGCTTAAAGAGATTGGATTATTTTAGATATGACAATGACTGTGAATATTTACCGTTCACGCTGCCATCCACTTGGGAACATAAGGAGGACCAGGTGGGGGATACGATCAGACAGTTGATTAAAATTGATCAAAAATACTTGTGAAATATGATCCAGGTAAACAGGGATATGGATAATTTAAGTAATTCAGAAAGGAGTGCAATGTGGGAATTGAAGAACAATCTAGATATTATAATCAAATCAGTAGAGAAGGGTTCTAAAATCGTTATTATGGATAAGCATCAATATATATATATGAAGCCAATCGACAACTGGGCAACTTAAAGTATTATAGGCCTATCTCAGGTAGTCTACAGATTGAGACACAAACAAAGATCAGACGAATAGTGCAAAACTTGTATGAAAAGAAATGTATCAATCGTAAACAAAGAAAGTATTTATTTGGACCAGACCCACCTAGGGATAGGATCTTTTACTTACTCCCTAAGATACACAAGGACCCTCAGACCTGGACAGTCCCGAATGAGATCCCCTCAGGCAGACCAATAGCTTCAGACTGTAATAGTGAGTCATGTAACATAGCTCGGTACATTGACTTCTATCTGAATCCCCTTTCACAGCGGCATTAAAATTATATTAAGGACACCTATGATTTTATTTCGAAGGTTTCACCCTTGACAGTTCCCTCTTGTGCTTTTCTGTTTACCATTGACATTGATAGCCTGTATATGAACATTACTACACTAACAGGGATGGAAGCAGTAAGAGCAGTTTTCTTGAAATATCCTGATGATAACAGACCAGATGATGAAATATTGCAACTGCTTGAAATCAGTATAACCAGCAATGATTTTATTTTTAATTCGCAATATTATCTACAGATTGAAGGAACAGCCATGGGCAAAAAATTTGCACCCGCCTATGCAAACATTTATATGGCCGAACGGGAGAGGACCGCCCTCGCCAAATGCTCTCATAAGCCAATGATTTATTACAGGTTTTTAGATGATATATTTGGTATCTGGGCTCATGACATGACTCTCTTCATTGACTTCATTGAAATTCTGAACTGTCATCATCCATCCATTAAAATTGGGTCAGGACTAGGGTTAGGGTCAGGGCTCAGGCTAGAGTTAGGGTCAGGGTCAGGGTCAAGGTCGGTGCTAGGGCTGGGGTTAAGTTTAGGATCAGGGCCCTAGCCCTGACCTGACCCTGACCCTAATCCTAGCCCCAACCCCTACCCCAACCCTGATCCTAACTCTAGCCCTGACCCTAGTCCTGACCCTAGTCCTGACCCTAACCCTAACCTTGAGGCACTAGAAATATCAGGTCTGGAAACAAATATTAACTGGACACCAGGGGACAGGCGGAGAGCGGAAAAACACTGGATTTTGAAGCTCAACACCATGTTCCCGGGTGGACTAAACAAACGCACTTAAAAATCAACACAAGAGGGACCAAATTCTTCCTAATCAAAGGCTCCAGTACACTGAATGGCCAGTGCAAACTTTTTCTTTCCCAAGAGGCCCTCACAAGGGGCAACTTTGGAAAAAAGATTTTTTCTAACCCAACCCTTACCCTAACCCCAGCCCTAGCCCTGACCCTGGCCCTGACCTGGACCTAGACCCTGATCATGACCCACACCAAAACCATAGACAGAACCTTGGTTCTTATTCCAGTCCTCATTTCATTGCTGGTCCTGGTTGTGGTCCCAGTCTTGACCCTTGCCCGAACTCAAGCTCTGGTCTGATTCTAGAGGGGAAAAAAACCAAAATAATTCCTTTCATTACACTGTATTCACAACACAACAGAAATATTCAATCTAGGTTTAAAACTCACTTCAACAACATCCAATCTATATTCTCCCCACTACAGAATTTCAGGGTTGTATCGGCGTACAAAAGAAAACAAAATTTACATGATATTTTGGTGAAATCCAAATTCAGCAATCAAAAGGTCATGGAACAATCTGAACAATACAAACATTTCCGGCAATTACCATATATTCACAATGAAATAATGAAAAAAAAAATGGAGGGCAATTCCGCAAAAATGGACAATTACAACAAAAAATGTGATATATGCCATAAAATGTACAACATGCCAACTCTTATACATAGGGGAAACAAAGGGCACAGACTAAAACAACATCTGTATAACATTAAAAAGAATTCACTAAACACACACTAGTACAGCACTTCCAAATGCATGTTGTCGCAGACTTATGTATCGTGGCATTGGAGGCAAATCATCAGTGGACCAGGGGGAAAGGAGAGCAGCAGAGCGACGGTGGATCGCCACATTATCAACCGTAACACCGGGTGGCCTAAATGAAAAAGGTGGATAGACATTGAAATAAGGAATAGATAACCACTGATCCTCAGAGGTAAAACTTTTAAGAGGACCTTTAAACAGAGCACACCTATAACTGCAGGCACCTGAATTTTTCCTCCTTTCTTCTTGTTGTCTTAGAGATTGTGTTGATTTGTATGTTTGTATGTATGTATGGATAATAAATCTAATAATTGATAAATGAACTGTGTGGATAGATAAATAGATAGATATAGGAATGTGACACAGACACACAAAATGCATGAAATGGAGTGTGGACCAAAGAACATGTATGAATCACTGAGATGGAAAATGTATACACAATAGGATGGTGTGATGTGATTTTACTTTTTAAGAAAAATGTTTTTTTTTTAATTGTTTTTGATAGAAAAAGGCACTTATGAATACAAAGTACATCTATCCATTTGATCAAAAAACAACAATGTTTTAAATGAATAAGTGTATTTATAAAAGAGACAAATTATGATTTTCTTATGAAATGAAGGTCTACATAGCACTTGATTGGGTAAAAAATATATCTATAGATATATGTGTGGGTGTGTGTGTATTTATGTATATATGTACACATATATGTGTATAGATATATATGTGTGTGGGTGTGTGTGTATGTGGGTATATATATGTATAGGAGGGTATGTATATATGTATGTAAATTTATATATTATGAATGTTAGGAAGAATGAAGGTGCGGGCCTGCAACAGGTGAACTCCTCAGGAAGAAAGAGCAGGCCAGAAAACATAGGCCAGAACATCATAACAGGATCCACCCTCGTGTGAACGCATGCTCCCTTATTGGTACATTAAATATGACATCCCCCTTTTTTTTGTAAAATACAAAGGACAAAGTAACTTGCGTTAGTAGGCCAGAGCAACAAAACATGAAATATGATATTGAATAATTTTCTTTTCAACCTAGACCTGACCCTAACCCTAACCTTAACCCCAATCCGAATTCTGGTATGGATACACTTCAGAACGTAGAAACAACCAGATTAATTCCTTTTATTACATTATATTCCTATCAAAACAGACATGTACAATCCAGATTCAAAGCTCACCTCAGAAACACACAATCTTCATTTTCACCATTAAAGGACTTTACAGTAATATCAGCATACAAAAGGAACAAAAACCTACAAGACATACTGGTCAGCTCAAACTTCAGCAATCAAAAAGACTTGAAACACCCCAAAAGACACAAACACTTCCAGCAATTGCCTTTTATTTATAATGGAATAATGAAAAAATGGAGTGTAATTCCACAGAAATTAACATTTGAAACCAAAAATGTGGTGTATGGAATAAGGTGTGGAACATGCCATATACTGTACACTGGGGAAACACAGGACAGTGCAGAACCAAGATGGAGACAACATTTATACAACATCAAAAAAAAAAAAAAAAAACACATTGAATACTCTACTAGCGTAGAATTCCCTGTTCAAGTGATGGCTTGAGTCTTGACTGGTGGTTCATTTTGTTTTTATTAAATTCGACATCAGACGTTAACATTGTCAGCCGTGCAATTATCAGAAGAAACCAAAGTAAGAGCTGAAAGAAAATAAAAACTTACAATTAAAACCCATATTCATTTTACCCATCCGTATGATTAAATTTACTACGGCAACTACGCTAACAAAAGATGTATAAACAATACGAACCAAACAAGGCACGTAAAATCATTGCTAACTCATTAATAGGTAGAGGGCAGCCGCTAACTGCACACCATCAGTAAATTAATCTCTGATTTCAAAAAACAAATGAAACTTATTATTATGAAAATGCCCTTAAACTGCATACAAACATGTTGTTGACTATTATGTACGTTACACTAAAATACACACCTTGCGTCTCTTTAGAATGGGAATCTTGAAGTGAGAGTGAAAGACGCAAACATGCCATTCCATACATTCCTACATTGTCTGAACTTTTCCGCCGAAAAGTCATGCAGGCGCAAACCCACTAAATCGTTTTTTTACAATAAAGGTCTCCCAATTAGATAATATAGAAGAATAAGGAACAAAATCATGAACCAATACAAAAACAAATAAATGAAATAAGGAATAATTATGACCCTTTTTGGGGTTATTTACAACTAGTACAGCATTTTCAAATACATGCGATCACGGATTTATTCATTGTGGCACCAGGGGGGAAAGGAGGGCGGCGGAGCGATGGTGGATCCAAAAATTAGCAACCCTAGCACTGGGAGGCCTAAATGAAAAATGTGGTTAACCAATAAAATAAAAAAGGTAAAAAAAAGCACTAACCTTAAGATTTGAATTTTTTGCAGATGTTTTATTAAAGATAGAGGATACTCATGGTTAAGGAGACCGTACTTCCTCCCATATTTATTTATTTATCTATTTAGGTATTTATCTAGTTATTTATTTATTTTGTGTCTTTGGGTGTTTTTATTCATATTGGGCCTCATTTATCAAACGTGAGCCGAACGAATTTGATCGTAAATCGTTCATAAATGCATTTACGCAAAAAATGTGGGATTTATCAAAGTTTTCGTATATCAGTTTGTTCGTATGATCCGAAGAAATTTCACGAGTGCTCTAAAATGTTCGTATTGCGTGCGTAAATGGAAAAACACGGCTGTAAAGCTTGTGTTTCGTGTTGTTGCTTTCCATTCACTCATTTTTTATTTGATTAAAAATTTGTAGCAAATTATTTGCCAGTAATATCGTAACATTATAACGGTTCAAAGTGTTATATAAAATCACTATTGGATTCAACATTAAAACAGGTCATTCAGCTTCATTTGTGTCATACTGATTAATAAAATTAATTAGTTTGCTTGCCGAAGGCGCAAACTACTGTTCTTCTATAGAATCTTTACTTATTCTTCTTAATATTATTATTCCTGGTTCTTCCGGACGTATCTCCCCCAACAGTTTTTAAGGTAGACATACCGAAACTTGGCGTGAATATACTGGTCAGGTTGCTTGTATTTTTCTGAGCTATAGATTCATACTTTTTAAACTACAAATCTTAAAAAAACGCCTCCACTGACTTCACATTGGTGGAATGTTGAGCGTGTTAATGTTGCTAACGTTACTAAGCAAAAATTATAACTGCCTCTGCAATTTTAAGGTAGTTGAAAAAATTATCCAAAGAATACAGCATGCTTGCCGGTTAGCTGCCTTACCGGACTTCACGTTTTGAAATAACTTTCTGGATATAGTGACACTGCAATGCTGGTCAGGTATAATGAACTTCAATGACAATTTCAGGTTTTGAACAGAAAGTTCTGCTGTTCTTTGACTGCTTCTAGTACTCTTGCTGCTACTATGTCGGGTCTTAGTTCTTAGTGGGAGGGCACACTATTATGGAGGATCCTAATTACGTAATAGTTCTAATTTGAACGGATTATTTAACTAGGGATTTGTTCCAAGTTGATTTAGGGAAAACATGACGGTCCCAACGATGTATTGCATGTCACATTACCACTTTGGCCAACCATGCCCCCTCGCGGGCCTGGGTGCAGCTGCCCCCCAGGATTTATGGCAACGATAAGGCTGGTATACAAAATTTACCTTAAGAACTGGAGAGTGATTGATCCATGACCAGGGAAAATCAGATCCCGGTCACCCTCCACGGTAATTCCAGCTAACAATGTCTCACCAATAATTCGCCTCCAGTTTCATGTCGAACCATTTTCCTTTAACCTGTTGCAGCTTACGGCGGAACTTTTGACACAGAATTTACTGCAACAGTTATTTCTTGCCTGGCTTTGGTCTTCCCCGGCCCCGACACTAAACTACTTAAACTTCTGAACAAAGTATTTTTTTTATTCTGTTTCCATTAACAAAACTTCATTCGCCGCATCAGAACAGTTTTTTTTCTTCTGCCTTTTCGCTGCCATCTCTTTATATTGCCAGCAATGGGATTTCAAGCTCCTTATATGGTATTTCAGGGGCGTGGATTTATGCTAATCGAAAATTTTGTGAACGTGCATGACACATAAATTTACACACAGTTTTACGAAAATATTGATGAAGTAAGTCCCATTGTCAGTATTACCACTTGATCTTGGTTGTTTTGGTTTTTCTGTTTCCCTGTCCATGTGCTTTTGTTTTCATTCCCCTGTGTTTGCCCCACCCACATTGTTCCCTGCCCAGTTGATTACTCATGTGTTTCACCTGTGTCTGCCCCGCCCACCTTGTTCCCTGCCCAGTTGATTACTCATTTGTTTCACCTGCCCTGTTGCTCACCTGTGTCTCGTTTGCTTGTTAGTCTGTGTATTTAAACCCTGCGTTTTCTTTGTTCTGTGCGAGTTCGTCTGTTTCGTTTTGATCAGTTACGCTACAAGCCTTTTGTTCCTGTCCTGTCTGCCTGTTTTTGATTCCTGCCTGTTTACCCGTTTTCTGTTTTGGATTGTGTTCTTGCCTTACTTGCTGTGTCTGCCTGGTTACCACTTTGCCTGTTTTTCTGACTACGTCTTTGGATTGTGTTTTTGCCCTGGTTGCTGTGATTTCCTGGTTTTGACCCTGTGCCTGTTTTCTGACCCTGCTTTTGGACTTGTGGCAATAAACTTGGTTTATTTTTACTCCTGTCTGCGTCTGAGTTCATACTGCACCCTGACACATATATTTAAATCAATATTTATATTTGCTCATATTTTAAAGAAAATTAAAAACATATATTTTTTAAAAAGTTTTCTTTTTAAAATAAATTTATTATTAGCAAAAGAGTTTATAACAGATAATAAAGTAATAATTCTTTCCCTTACCTAGAATTAAGATTTAATTCTCTAGGACATTCCATTTCTCTAACCCTAGCCCTAGCCCTAATCCTAACTCTAGCAAAGTGGCCTACATTGGGAATGGAAGGTCACAGACTCTCATGACCACTTTTGCCATTCTCAGTGCCCCCAAAACCCTACCTAAAATGAAGTTTTAAGTTTTCTAACCCTTTCTCTCCATTTCTCTAACCCTAGCCCTGGCCTTAACCCTAACGCTAACCCTAACTCAGGCAAAGTGGCCTACATTGGGAACGGAAGGTGACAGACTCTCAGGACCATTTTTGCCATTCTCAGCAACCCCCTTAACCCCAACTGTAATCCTCACTGTAATCCTGACCTTTCCCCTCACTTCATCCCCACACCTAATTTTGAGTTTTACCCTGACTGTAGCCCCGGCCCTGATCTTCATCATAATCATAACCACAATTTCAGTCAGGATCTAGACCATAATAGATGTTCTGGGGAACATTAACTAAAACTTGAGTTCAGACTAACGCTGTGACCGCTGAGGGGCATTGGTCAGAACGCACACCAAGATGTTCTTTCAGGAGATTTATTGAAGAAATCCAAAAAGATAGATGCTTATAAACAGAATGGGTATGAGTGTGTGTGTATGTGTGCGTGCGTGTGCGGTTCTGCAAGAAAGAATAAGAAAGACAATAATTAGCCATGTGTCAGATGCACCTGAACATGAGCTACTACATGCACTGAGCTACAAACAAATGCGTCTGCTGCATGATACAATAGCAACCTAGCTTAGCTGAACGTAGCATAAAATTACCACATTATTAGAATAGCACGATATTAAGAACAGCATAATTTGGTATACAATTCGCGTAGTTATACATAATAAGAACTAAGGCACTGTTGGACATTCAAAAGGGAACGTAACCTAGCATTTCAGGGTGGCTAGGTTTAACATTATAAACTAGCATTAACATTTCACTCGCGGTAAAAACGCACTCGCTAACTGCGTGCTTTACGCTTAGATAAGGTTTCAGATCACTCTATACACTACACAAATATATACATACGGGTACTCACTTGTTACTGAACGCGCACAAAGAAGGAAATACACATCGGAACACTATTTGTAGCCACAACCATTTAACAGTACACACAGTCACTAAACGCTGGCTTTCTCCAGAACTTTCTTCACCAACTAACGAAGCCACTGTGCGGAGTCCCAGCGGAGGGCAGCATGCTCTATGATTGGCTGTTTCTGAGACAAGCAACAGTACTGATTTAGAGGCAGCCCTTCGCTACAGCCGCCCCCAAATTTGTCCCACCAAATTTGTCACCCACAGAAGGGATGACTGAATCTGTAACCCTGTCCTTGTCTGTGTCTGGAATAGCAGGAAGGGTAATGAGGCGGGCGACAGGCCGGGTATAGGTTCTGTCCTTGACCTGGACAACAGCAGCCCGAACTCTTCCGTCTGCCCCAGGGATGAGGCTGGTGACGCGGCCAAGGGCCACAGGGCCCTTGGAAGCTGTGGGTCCACCACCATGACTATGGCTCCCAGTTGCAGCTGTGAGGTGTCCTCGTGCCACTTAGAGCGGGTCTGTAGAGCCGGAAGGTAGCGCTGAATGAAGTGGGTCCAGAACTGGTCAGCTAATACCTGGGCATGTCTCCAACGGCGGCGACTCAGCAGCTCTGACTCCGAATACACTGCCTGTGGCAGTGAAGGGTCCAGCAGCCCCATGAAGAGCAGGTTGGGTGTCACTGGATCTATATCAGCCACGTCTGTAGACATGTAGCCGAGAGGCTTGGAGTTTAGGACTCCTTCGACCTCGATCAACACTGTCCGCAGGACTTCTTCTGGGACAGGCTGAGTCTGGATGGTAGCGTACAATGCAGCCTTAACAGATCTCACTACTCTTTCCCAGACACCCCCAAAGTGTGGTGCAGCTGGGGGGGTTAAACTTGAAATTAATCTGGTACTTAGCTAGATGATCCTGGAGGGTGGGGTGCATCATTTTGAAGGCCTCCTGCAGCTCACGCTCACCTCCACGGAAGTTAGTCCCTTGATCTGACAGGAGCTCCGCAGGCTTGCCTCTCCTGGCGATGAATCTGCAGAGGGACATCAGGAAAGAGTCGGTGTCAAGACTAGACAGAACATCTAAGTGCACAGCCCGAGTTGTTAGCCACTTGAACAAGAGGCCCCATCTCTTCTCGTGTTGCCGGCCTACTTTCACTGTGAAAGGTCCGAAGCAGTCCATGCCAGTAGAGAAAAAGGGAGGCTTCATCAGCTGGAGTCTAACTGGAGGGAGATCTGCCATTCTGGGCACAGCTGGGTGAGCTCTCCATTTCTGGCAGTCAGGGCAAGAGTGCTGATGGCGCTTGACTGCTTCACAGCCCTGCAGAATCCAGTATTTGCGGCGCAGCTCCGCAAACAGCCGCTCTGCTCCAGGGTGATTAGGTGAGTAACCTTATGTCGAGGGTCCAGGACCACTGGGTGGATGGCATCCAAATCCAGTTGGTCAGTGTGGCGCAGCCTCCCTCCGACACGAATGAGCCTCATTGTCTCATCATACTCAGGGGCAAGGCAGCGAAGCTTACTGGTGGCAGACACAGGTTTGCCAGCACTCAGGAGGTCAAACTCCTCGGGAAGGCTGTCCTGCTGGGCTGTCCTGAGCACTTCTCTCTCTGCTTCCCGGTAGTCGTCTGCAGACAGACTGGCCTGGTCTGCAGCCACCCCGTGACAGGTCTGGGCTACAGCCTCGGTGAGCTCCTCAAGGGAGGAGAACTGGGCAGCGTCAGGTAGCCCTGGGGTTGAGGTTGTCATGGCAAAACAGCAAACTGGATTTTCTCAGTTCCGCAGCATCCCCAGTCTCTCCCACCGTGGGCTGTGCAGGCCAGAAGTCTGAGGTCTGCCGCAGAAAGGGTGGCCCTTGACTCCATCTGCTGTTGCTAGCCAGCTCTAGCAGCGTCATTCCCCGCGTGATGTCGTCAGCTGGGTTGTTAGCTGTATCCACGTATCTCCACGAACGAGCATCGGTCAGCTCCTGGATCTCGGCCACGCGTGTTCCGACGAAGACCTTATATCGACAGGAGTCTGACTGAAGCCAGGTGAGGACTGTGGTTGAGTCAGTCCAAAGGACAACATCATGGATAGGCACAGTCAATTCTCTCTGCAATAGTGAGGCCATCTGAGCTGCTGTTAGTGCAGCACATAACTCGAGCCTCGGCATTGACAGCTGCTTCTTTGGGGCTACTCTGGACCTCGCAGACAAAAAAGACACTTCCACACAACCATCAGGGCTCTCTGTTCGTAGGTAGGCCACTGAACCATAGGCTTTCTCTGAAGCATCCCCAAAGATGTGTAGGTCTCTCTGAAACTTGGAGGTGTCCATCTCAGGGCTAACATAGCAGCGAGGCAGAGAAATATTTTAGAGGTGCTGCAATTCCTCTTCCCAGCTCAGCCAGGGCTGCAGCATGTCGTCTGGGAGTGATGGGTCGTCCCACTCTCGTTGTTTGTCCCAGAAATGCTGCAACAGGACTTTAGCCCGTGTTGTAAAGGGGACAATGAAGCCTAGTGGGTCATACAGATGGGCTAGTACGCTGTATATATTCCGCATAGTAGGCATGGGCCGGTCCAGCATCCGGTACTTGTATCCCAGGGTGTCTGAGCTACAGTGCCAGCGAAGCCCTAAGGTCAGCTCCTGTGCATCAGTGCTGGACTCGTGAAGCCACAGCTCACTGCTCTCAGATCTGGATTCTATTGGCAGGTGGCTGATGATGGCCGGGATGTTACTGGCCCACTGGCGTAGCTCAAATCCACCAGTTGCCAGCAGTGCTGTGAGCTTGTCCACCAGATATCGGGCTTCTTCTGTAGAGCGGAGGCTGTGCAGACAGTTGTCCACGTAGAATGAACGCTCTATGGTCAAGCAGACATCCTCGTCTGATCGGCTGTGGTCAAACACGTGCTTCCGTAAAGGCATAGCTGGCACAACAAGGACTACAGGTTGTGCCAAATGGCAAAACTTGCCATACATAAACACTGGGTGATTCTTCTGTCTTGGTCAGGTTGCGCCAAAGGAAGTGTAGCAAGGGCCTGTCTTCGGAGAGCAGCCTCACCTGATGAAACATGCCCTTGATATCACTGCTTACAGCGACTGTGTGTTCTCTGAAGCGCAAGAGAATGCCCAACAGACTTGAACTCAGAGTGGGGCCAGGCAACAGCAGCTCATTCAGGTTGTCTCCCTTGTACACAGTGAAACTTCTGTAGCTTTCACTGCATAGCCAGCCTTCTCCAGCTTGGCAATCTCTGCACAGTATGCCGCAGCTCTCTCTGGGTCCCTCATCAGACACCTCTCTGTGCTGCGGAGATTGGCTAACACCGCCTCTTTCGGTGCCTTAAGCTGTGGCATGTTCTTCACCCTAAGGAGGGGGGTGGCATAGCGTTTGATGCAATCAATGCTGACACGGGTAGTCTTCGCTTCCAACAGGTGGACGGCATCCCGCTCCTGCCTGGAGCATGTGACGAGCCTTTCACTCCTGTAAGGGAGAACATCTAATTGCCACAGTCTCTCAACGCTCAGATGCAGCTCAGCAGTAGGTGAGAAGGAGATGTGCAGGCACTGCTGTGCTGCAGACTGTTGCTTAATCTGCTTCGTTGGCCCCTGTAGCGCCCGCCTTGTCTTTACTGCAGCTGGGGCTCCCGGGGGACCTAGACGCACCTGCTCCACTGGTGTGATGAGGTGGGGGTAATCAGACCCAATTAACAGCAGAGGGCGCACTCGGTTCAGTGCCTTGAGTGGGATGCCTCTTAAGTGCTTGTGCTTCCTTTGAAGTGCATTCACAGGGTAGGTGTGCTCCGCCAGTCCCAGCTGGTCAGCTGTAAAGGCACTGTTTTTCCGGAGTGACTTCTGTGGCTGATCCGCTGGTGATATGGAGAACGACACTGCTGTGCCACGTATCACTCTGACATCCTGCCGGACGGTCTGGGGGGCCATGTTTTCGGTCTCACCAGTGAGCTTGAGACTCTGCGCTGCTGCAGGCAGGAGTATGGTCCACTCCGACCCGTCATCAAGGATGGCATATGTTTCCAGGGAGTGTACACCATTTCGTAGCAGCACTTTGCTTACTTTGAGCAGAACCTGACTACAACCTGCCCGTCTATCCAGGTACAGGACGTCGTTGGTTGTGCTGACAAGGCAAGTGGTGTTCTCAGCAGCAGGCTTGGCATTCACCTCGTGCAGTGCTCGCAGATGCCTCCCTTTACACTCTTCACATAATGCCTTTAGACGACACTGGGCGACTGCATCGCCAGCATGCCTTGGTGGTCTTTATCCATGCAGTTTTCTGGTCCAAAGTGAGCTGGGCAAAATTTGCACACTGGTTGAGAAAGTGCTGACTGTTGTTGCAATAGGGGCAAAACGCGGTCTTCTCTGACTGCTTGACAATGGGGGGTGGATTTGTCATTGCTTGAGTGGTTTCAGGCTGATCCGTTGCATGCAGAATTCTAGTGCTCCTCAACCCTTTGCCTTCACGTCGTCGTTCTGCCTTGGGCCCGGAGTTGCTCTTGTCCTCTCTACGTAGTGACACATACAACGTCTCCTGAATCTTCAGCTCATAATTGAGCCAGTCAGAGAAGTGTAGGAGGCTTGGGATGGTGATGCGCAGGGGATACAGGAACCTTTTGAACTCTGCCCGCATGTCTTGAGGTAACTTGGAAAGGAGCCTTGTTACGTGAGAACCGCAGCTGAGCTCTGTCTGCCCACTGTCCCCTAGCTGGTCCAACATGCCCACCAGCACTCTCACTTTGAGGGCAAACCGCTTGAATCCACTGGTGTCACCACGGGCAACGCTTGGGGCGTCCATCAGCTCTGCAATTCGCCTAAGTGCTAGCTGGTGTGGCTGTCCATAGTGCTCTGTTAGACTGGTCATTGTATCTGTATAGGGCTGCGGAGAGTTTGTGTATGAGTCTGCGATGAGCAGGGCCTCCTCATATTTGAGTTGGTCAACCAGGATCTGGTACTTGAAGTGCTCTGTTGAGTCGACTGGAAGCAGATTCTCCAGGGCAACCTTGAGTCTGGCGAACTCTCTTGGGTCCCCTCTGGAGAATGCTGGAATTGTCGGCTTCAGACCACGGTACACGGTTTCCCGCTGAGGGGGAGGCAAAGGGCTGTTGAACTCTGATTCACTCTCAGATGGTGTGCACGGTGGACAGTACTGTGGTGTCGGTATTCTCGGCACAGGGTCATGGGGCTCTGGGTACCAGGGACCTGGTTGTGGGGGAGGCGGCTCCTGTCTAGCTGTCTTCAGGCCCTTCAGCAGGTTGGTGAGTTCTGTAACCAGGTCCGGTGGCAGAGGGAGTGGCTGGTGTGTGTCGGCATCATTGTCTGGTACAGAAGGTGGTGGTGGTGGCCAGACGCTAGTCTCTGTAGGCTGCATGTATCCACTGGTCAGTGGAGGTGGCGGTGGCAAAGGAAACTGGTCCACACCGTCATCCTGCTGTATGGGACATGACCGTTGGGCTGATGCTCTTGCTTGTGGAGAATGGAGGAGAGAATACACATACGTTGCTGGGACTGGCTGTGCAGCTCCTCCATCGAGTCGTCTGTGCAGGTCCATCATCTGTCGCTGCATCTTCTGATTCTCCTCCAGTAGTTGGTGTAGTGCATCGAGGACTTCCGGCGCGGCTCCTGCAGTTGGGTTACGTTGGGGTGACAAAGGTGTGCTCTGGTACTGTGGGCCAGCTATATCAGGTAGATACAAGTACTTGGCGTCCGCTCGAATCCTCATCTAGTAGAGGGGGAGTGAGAGGTGTCATCCTGGCATATCACTCTGTAGCTCCATTCACACTGTGGTAGGGACGCTGTTGCTCGGAGGGGTATCCTGCATCCTGGGGGGCGTAGGCAGCTCGTGACTGTGCTGGGAGGGGGATTGCATAGTCATCCATCCAGGCTGGTTGCCGTGTCATTCGTCGGAGATGGGAACCAGCTGGGTGACGCGTTGTTCTCTGATCTAGGAACTTCTTGGGCAAATCCTCAGTGATCAGAAGATCCTCGCTGGGGTCTCCAAATGTTCTGGGGAACATTAACTAAAACTTGAGTTCAGACTAACGCTGTGACCGCTGAGGGGCATTGGTCAGAATGCACACCAAGATGGTCTTTCAGGAGATTTATTGAAGAAATCCAAACAGATAGATGCTTATAAACAGAATGGGTATGAGTGTGTGTATGTGTGCGTGCGTGTGCAGTTCTGCAAGAAAGAATAAGAAAGACAATAATTAGCCATGTGTCAGATGCACCTGAACATGAGCTACTACATGCACTGAGCTACAAACAAACGCGTCTGCTGCATGATACAATAGCAACCTAGCTTAGCTGAACGTAGCATAAAGAAGGAAATACACATCGGAACACTATTTGTAGCCACAACCATTTAACAGTACACACAGTCACTAAACGCTGGCTTTCTCCAGAACTTTCTTCACCAACTAACGAAGCCACTGTGTGCAAGTCCCAGCGGAGGGCAGCATGCTCTCTGATTGGCTGGTTCTGAGACAAGTAATAGTACTGATTTAGAGGCAGCCCTTCACTACAATAGAGGTGTGCTGTAATCATTTTAAATAAGAAAAGGATATTGAATTACAGAAAAAGTACTCTCTCTTTTTCTTTTTGTCTGGGGAAGAATGTATATGTCAATATATATTCATTAATATGTATTTAATTGCAGAAATTTTGAATTAATGGATGAATGGCATGAATTCCAAACAGATGGACAATATGGGACACAATGATACACACATAAAAAATTAAGTGAACACGGAATAGCATGAATTTAGCACTTATAGGTAAGATAAATGCATGACATTGGTGTATGGTGTGAATTTTTCAGTGTGAATGACTGGTTTTCATTCCAGTCTTCACACTGACCTCAGTATTGATGGTGGCTCTGGTCGTGATCCTCATCCGAATCTGGGCTCTGGCTTGATCCAAAGGGGAGAAACGACCTATTTGATTTGTTTGATTACAACACATTCATATTGGAATAGAATGACACAGCTGAGACTGAAAAATTATTTTAAGAATACTCAATCTTTATTGGCAGCATTACAAACCTTTAGGGTGATATCAGCATACAAAAGAAATAAAAACCTACAAGATACACCGGTGAGCTACAGGTTTAGTCATGGAAAAGAATTGATGCAATCCCAAATTTGTATAATGAAAGGATGAAAAAAACATTTTAACATGGGAAACAAGAAAATTGCATTTGGCATAATTTGTATAATGGAACATAGATTAAAGCAGCTCTTATAAAATATTAAAAAGAATACATTAAATACATTGTTGGTGAAGCATTTTCAAATATATGGGGTTGCAGGTTTATACATTGTGCCATTGGAGACAAATCCTTTGTGGACCAGGGGGGAAAGGAGAGTGGTGGAGCGATGGTGGATCAGGAAAACATTAACACTTTGGGTGTAAGTGGAAACCTGCAGGGCAGAAATATCAGCCGAGAGCCACCCTCACTGATTTGGAACATCTCAGGGTGGTGGGGCAGTGGTGTTGGGACGCTCTGTCCTTGTTTTAAACGAATGTGGAATGAACCCCGAGGGACTGTACAGGGGCGCCCATTTCCCTGAGCCAGCTGAGAAACACAGGATAAGCTCCTTGCTTCCCCATGGAACATAGATTGGATCCGGTGAAGGGACACCATGAGCTCTTATAAAATATTACGAAAAGAGGGATAGCTCTCCCATTAAATACATTGAACTTTTGGTCAAGGCAGCTCCCATTTTCAAATCTGGTTTATGGACGAACTGGATCTGGGACTTTTGCAGGTTTATACATTGTGCCACTTTGTTGGAGACAAACCTTGCACCCAGAGAGGTTGTGCTTTGTGGACCAGTTGGGGGAAAGGAGAGTGGTGGAGCGAGCTCAGGTGGATCAGGAAACTATGCTGGGTGACGGCTTTGAAATTTAACACTTTTACATCTTGGGTGCAGGTTAACAGCCCGACAATTTCTTGGTTTTAAATGAAAAATGTTGATAAACATTGAAAGAAAAACCCTGATCCCCAAACCTGAAACCGGATGTAGTTGTTGGCTTTTGAGTCCAAGTCTTAACAGGGGTTTTAAATAAAAGATAAACAAAAGGATCCCCAAACCTGAAACCTTGGAGAAGTCTTACTAAAAGAAAAGGATATTGAATTACAGAAAAGTACTCTTTTCTTCCTTTTTCTTGTTGCCTGGGAAAGAATATACATATCTGTGTGTGTTAATATGTATTTATGGATATGTATTTATTTGCAAACATGATGAATTAATGGATGAATGGCATGAATTTCAAATAGATGGATGCAGCCCAGGGCCAGTTCAGGTTAGAGTTTGGGCCTGGAGGGGCCAGTTGGGATTAGGGTTGGGGTTAGGGTTGGGGCTGGGGCTGGGGCTGGGGTTGGGGTTGGGGATAGGGTTAGGGCTAGGGGTGGGATTGGGGTTAGGGTTAGGGCTGAGGCCCGGAGGGCCAGTTCGGGTAGGGTTGTTAGGTTAGGGTTGGGGCTAAGGTTGGGGTTAGGGTTAGGGTTGGGGCTCTCGGGGTCCAGGGCCGGCTAGGATCAGGATTGGGACTAAGGCCCAGGTTTGGACCAGGGCCCAGGGTTAGGCTTTGGATAAGGACACAGCAGACCCAGAGGTAAGTTCCCATTGTAATTATTTGTCACCAGTTGTCACTTTTTGTTTCCCAGAATGCCTATCCTACCTAGGAGATGACCCCTAGATCACAAGGCCTCACATATAAAGACGATTTATATTAAGACAACATAAGTGCATATGTTGGTCCAAATATATGAAATATAATATGTAAATATCTATATTAGTTGTATTATTATTACATGTTTTTATTATTATTATTATTATTATTATTATTATTTGTATATAACATATGTATTACTATCAATTGATAGAGTTATGTAATGTATGGGGACAGTGCACTGCATGAATCACAAAGGAAGGGGTAAAACCCCAAGTGCTTAGGGTAAGTGCTAAAATTCTCTTCGTATACCGTTTTGTTTGGAACGGTCAGTCAACTGTTGAGAATATTCCATCACATGCAAAGTAAGTGTCCACATTAATTAAACACATCATACATTTCACACATACTTTATAGTGTTTGACTGAAGTGACAACATCTGTTACAATGAACCTAAAGAGTAAAAATTTAATGCTGTGTAATTCACTGAATGACCATACTGGAAGAGGAGACAGTTGACAAAGACAATTATAACCCAACAAAAAGTGCATTTGTTGATAAGAATATAATGTATAAATATTAAAACATATAATTCATTACTATGTTACCAATTTTACATATCCCTGCATAGAGCCATGTCCTTAATGGGAACAGTGCATAGTACTAGTCTTAAAAATAAAGGGGGTGGAGGGAATACATCCCCAAGTGCTTTAAAAATAAGTGCTGTATTTTGGTCAACAAACTGTTTTGTTTGGAACCCTCCACACATTTTTCTTTTGTTAGTTGTGTTCATATTTAATGACAATTACCATGGATCGTGCCCATCTTTCACAGGGCCATGGGTTACTTCACAATCTAATAATCTATATTTATATTTTTATATATGCTCATACCCATACAACAGAAAGAAAAAACATGAATACTGAGACAAAAAAAAGAACAGAACACGTAACCTTAACTCTGGTGACAAAGTTATTATTAGGGATCATTATACTTTTAGCTGTTCTGTTATACGTTACTGATTAAAACCATTAGGGTGCTGTGTTTGCAATTTCCGGATCCAAAGCCCTTCCCTGTATTTCCTCTGTCCTGTTGACTACGTCCTCCTCGCTTCCAGGCCTGCAATGTTAAGATGGTTAATACCAACCTTTGCAAAATGAGTTATGAGGTGAGTGCTCAACCTTTGCTTTTGAATATTGTAGAGATGTTGCTTAAGTCTGGTTTCCAGGTTGTGTTTGGTTTCCCCAATATATTGTTTATTGCAGTGTTTGCAGGTTATCACATAAATTACATTGTGTGTATGAAGAGAGATTTTTTGAGTGATGGGGTACCCCTTTTCCCCTGTCCCCAGATACTTGATGGGCTGAAAGTGTATTTCCCATGTGTCAGGTGTTCAGGATCTGTTGAAGTTTCGGCTAGAGCAGGCTAAGTACTTTGTCAGTTTGATTAGATTGAATTAGCTGTACCGTTTGATTGTATCTGTTGTCAGCTTAGTTTGTTTTTTTCTTTTCGTTTGACTTTTGTCAATCTGTGGATATTAGTTTTTATGCTCTTTTGCTTTGGCATCTAACCTTTTGTCTTTCCCAGTGCAACTGTGTTTGTTAGAATATTTAGTTAACCGAAACCAGTTGTTAACAGGGTAATTGCTTGGTCATCGGCTGCTATTGTTTTGGTAATTAGTAGGGACGTGTACTTTCACCAGTAGCAGCCTATAGCGTCGCTCCCTCCGTTTTCCCTGCGGTATTTGTACCCTCCCCTCTAGCCTAGCGGCAGCGTGTGCAGCAGCGTCGTCGCACGAAGACCCAGTTGCACAAAGACAAGGGAGTCCACCTGTGGGAGTCCAGTGAGGGAGGCCAGCGCCTACCCTTCCCAAGTCCTTGTCGCCGCTGCTTGTTATGTGTCAGTTTCCCATCCCTGTTATCTGCTCTTTCCCACGCAGGAGGTGCTTCCATCGTCGTGGCCCTGCTCGATGACGGGACACTTCCAACCTCATCTACCGCTCAGCAACCCCCTCTGCCGCCCTCTCTGTGGCAGGGGAGTTATGGAACTGCCAGTCTGCTGCACAGAAGGCTGACTTCATCTCAGAGTACGCCTCCCACCTCTCCCTCGACTTCCTTGCTCTCACAGAGACCTGGATCACACCTGACAACACCGCTACTCCTGCAGCCCTCTCCTCTTCCTTCTCCTTCTCCCACACTCCAAGGCCACCTGGCCGAGGTGGTGGGACTGGTTTGCTAATTTCTCCTTCTTGGAAATTTTCTGCTTCTCCTCTCCCTCACCTTTCCATTTCCACCTTCGAATTCCATTCTGTTACTGTGACATCCCCCACTAAACTCTTTATTATTGTTATCTATCATCCCCCAGGGCCCCTTGGCAACTTCTTGGATGAGCTGGACTCCCTGCTCAGCTCCTTCCAGGAAGACGGCACCCCGCTGATCCTTCTAGGTGATTTCAACATCCACCTAGGGTCATCCCAGTCTGCTGCCGTTCTTCCATTGCTCCACTCATTCGACCTCTCCTTGCAGCACTCTCCTCCGACTCACAGAGCTGGTAACGTCCTCGAACTGGTCTTCGTGAGGAACTGCTGCTCCTCCGATCTTGTGGTGACCCCTCTTCATACATCTGATCATCATTTCATTTCTTTCTCTCTCCCTCTGCCTCCCCTTTCCCCCTCATTTGCACCCACCCCGTCTGTCTCCGTGCGTCATAGTCTCCGTTCCCTGTCTCCCTCCTCTCTTGCATCTGCTACCCTTGCTTCTCTCCACTCCCTTGACTCATTCTCTAAACTCCCCACTGATTCCACATCTTCCGCTCTCCTCTCCTCTCTATCTTCAGCTCTTGATTCTCTCTGTCCTCTAATTTCCAAGCCAGCACGTTCCTCTCCTCCTAGCCCATGGATGACCAACATCCTCCGTATCAGCAGGGCCGAGCTTCGGGCAGCTGAGAGGAGGTGGAGGAAATCCAGGGTGCCTTCTGATCTCTTGTCCTACAAGTCTCTCCTCACTGCTTTCTCCTCTTCTATCTCCACCGCTAAAGCTAATTTCTTTCAATCCAAGATTCACAACTCCTCCTCTAATCCTCAACAGCTTTTCTCCCTTCTCTCCTCTCTCCTCAGCCCCCCTCCCCCTCAACCTCAATCCTGATTCTCTGCAGATGACCTTGCATCTTACTTTGATGGTAAGATTGCAGACATCTGCAACACCTTTCTGCCTGTCTCTCCCCCTCCCCCTCTTCCCCCTCCACATCTTCCTTGTCCTTTTCCACCTTCTCTCCTCTTACCGACACTGAGGTCTCCAGGCTTCTCCTTTCCCATCGTCCTACCACCTGTGTTCTTGATCCCATCCCTTCATCCCTCCTCCAGACTATCACACCATCCATCCTCCCATTCATCACCTACCTTGTAAACTCCTCCTTGTCTACTGGCTGCTTCCCCTCTTCCTTCAAGCGGGCTCACATCACACCGTTATTGAAGAAACCCACCATGGACCCTTCTGTTATCCATAACTACCGCCCTGTGTCCCTTCTCCCTATCCTCTCCAAAACTCTTGAGCGTGCTGCCTCTAATCAACTGTCTCTCTTCCTTTCTCAGAATAACCTGCTGGACCCCCACCAGTCTGGCTTCAGACCCGGTCACTCAACTGAGACTGCACTTCTCTCTGTCAGTGAAGCTCTCCACACTGCACGGGCAGCCTCCCTTTCTTCAGTTTTTATTCTCCTGGACCTGTTGGCTGCCTTCGACACTGTCAACCACTCATTCCTCCTGTCCTCGCTGGCTGCTTTGGGGATCCGTGGCACCACCCTTAGCTGGATTGAGTCCTACCTTTCCGGTCGCTCCTTTCAGGTTGCCTGGGACGGTGCAGTATCGGCACCCCATCCGCTTACCAAAGGAGTTCCTCAAGGCTCTGTTCTTGGTCCACTTCTCTTCACTCTCTATACCCGTTCTCTTGGACCTGTCATCTCTGCCCATGGCTTGTCCTATCATTGTTATGCCGATGACACTCAACTCTTTCTCTCATTCTCTCCCTCTGACTCACAGGTCTCCACTCGGATCTCTGCTTGTCTCCAGGATATTCAGAGTTGGATGGACACCCACCATCTTAAGCTCAACCCAGACAAGTCAGAGCTCCTCTTCTTTCCTGCTCCATCTTCTCCATGCTGGACCTCTCCATCTCCCTGGGTGACACCATCCTGTCACCGTCTTCCTGTGCTAAGAACCTCGGAGTGGTCTTCGACAACCCTCTCCGAGAACATCGCAGTGGTGAGTCGGACGTGCAGATTTTTCCTGTATAACATCAGGAGAATCTGCCCCTTTCTCACCACCTACTCCACACAGCTGCTTGTCCAAGCGACGGTACTCTCCCTCCTGGACTACTGCAACTCCCTCCTTGCTGGCCTTCCAGCATCTTCCATCCGACCTTTGCAGCTCATCCAGAATGCTGCTGCTCGTCTGGTCTTCAACCTTCCCAGACACACCCACATCACTCCCCTCCTCGCCGACCTCCATTGGCTACCTGTCTCGGCTCGCATCAGATTCAAGACTTTGGTGCTTGCCTTCCAGGCTGTCAAGGGGATGGCTCCGTCCTATATTCAGAAGCTTATCAGACCCTACACACCTGCCCGCGCACTCCGTTCTGCGTCTTCAGCACGCCTGGTGCCCCCTCCTCTCAATGCCTGCACCTCCCAGTCATGTCTGCTGTCTGTTCTGGCTCCCCGCTGGTGGAATGACCTTCCCACGGTGGTCAGAACAGCAGATAGTCTGCCCACCTTCAAGCGCAGACTGAAGACTCACCTCTTCAGGATGCACCTCTCTCCTTCTCTCCCTAGCTCTCCGACTTAGCCTTAGCTGTTTGCTGTAGCTACCTTAGGGTTATTACAATTGTTGTTCCAGAGCTATTGTTTATTAATTGTTATGTTTTCTTTTTCCCTCAACAGGTCATCCATAGGGTTCAGCCCTTCTAACCCTACTGGCACTTGAGACTTGTACCCTTCCCTAGCACTTTAAAAATCTTGTTCCCAAAGAAATGCACTTTGTGTTGTAAGTCACTCTGGATAAGAGCGTCTGCCAAATGCCTGTAATGTAATGTAATGTGGGAGGAGCAGCTACTGGAGCTGAGGAGAACTTTGATCTGACCATCATGTCTCTCAAGCTGGGGTTCTTTCTATAATCCGACACTAACTTGGATTGTTTTAAAGGTGAATGGTTACTTTGTGCTCTCTCAAAATTCCCCTTTAATATTGAGTTGAGAGCCCTGGACTTATCTGAGTAGGTGGTAATTAGGGGCAAGAGATCTCTGGAGTCTGGCAACACCCCGGGCCTGCCCTCAGTCAGCTCCCTCAATGTTTCTGCCCTGATGTATTGTACAAATCGTTGGAATAGCCTCTAAATTGGAGAGCCCGAAACAGAGTTTGTGTGGCCTGCTCGAAATGCTCTGGAAGGGAGGAAAAAACGGAGTAGTTGTGATTTGATGAGACCTTTGAATGTATGGCGGGGATGATAACTAGATTTATGTAAAAGGCAGTGTGTGTCTGTGGGTTTAAAGAAGACCTTGGTGTAGATAGAATTGCACTCCATTTTTTCATTATACATAAAAGACAATTGTTGGAAGTGTTAGTGTTCTTTGGGTTGTTTCAAGTGCATTTGATTGCTAAATTTAGAGCTTACCAGTATGTCCCGTTGATTTTTATTCCTTATTTATGCAGATATCACTCCTATCACTTCCTTTAGTGGTGAAAATGAAGATTGGGATTTTTTAGACGCTCTTATCCAGTGTTACTTACAAGGCAAAGTGCATAAAAATGGTACAAAAAGTGCAAGGTTAACCCTAGAGAGAGGTAAAGTAGGTTAATAATGTAAAGTGTCACTTAAGGACATTTTTTTCAGACTTATGCATAAAAATGGAATTTGCTAGGGAGAAGGTCAAGTGTCCTTCTTTTTAATAAATGGTGTTAATAAATGGTGCTGACCGGTACGGTGGACTTTGACTCTTTACGTGAATTGATTCTACTGGAGGAATTTAAGAAATGCTTGCCTGAAAGGGTGTTGGTCTATTTAAATGAGCAGAAGACCGCTACGTATTCTGAGGCAGCTGTCTTAGCAGACGAGTTTACTTTAACCCATAAACCCTTGTTCGTTTCTCGTGCTGAAAAGCCTGCTGCTGAAAATATTCCTGCTGATGTCAAAGGGGCAGTGAAAACTACTTCTGCCGTAAAGTCTTCTCGGGAATGTTTTTATTGCCATAAACTCGGTCATGTAATTGCTGATTGTGTCGTACTTAAACAGAAGCAAGGTGCAAGTCAACCAAAATCGGTTAATTTTGTGAGAACCTGCTCTGAGGAAGCCATGACTGAAGACTAGAGTGAGTCTTGTTGCCAGCCCTTCGTTTGCACTGGGTTTGTGTCTTTGAGTAGACAAGGAGGAGTTTACAAGGTAGGTGATGAATGGAATTATGTCTGGTGTGATACCCTGGAGAAGAGAAGAGGGAATGAGGTCAGGAGCACAGATAGTAGAATGGAGAGAGAGCAGGAGCTGGGAGACACCAGCAGCAGAGAAGGGAGAGAAAGTAGAGAAACAGGGAGACTGTATGGGGAGAAGACAGCGAGGAAGTGTGGAGGTGGTAATGAAGGAGATGCGGATGTTAGTGATCTCATTGAAGAAAACTGAGAAGTCGTCCACTGAGAAGGAGGACTGTGGTGGGGTTGGAGGGGTGCTGATGAGATAAGAAAAATAGAGAACAGTTGACAAGGGTTAGAAGTAGAATTCTGAATTTTAGCTTGATAGAAACTGGCTTTGGCAGAGGTAGTCGAGGAAGACAATGCTGCCAGGAGAGACTGGTAGGTGGACAGGTCAGATTGAGCCCTGGATTTCTTCCACTTCCTCTCAGCTGCCCGAAGTCTGGCTCTGTTGGCATGGAGGACCTCAGACATCCATGGACTGGGAGGAGATGAGAGCGCTCATGAAGGCATATACTCAAATATATTCAAGTGCACTTTCTTGAAATGATCCCCCTTCCCTCCCCTCAGAGATCAGGAATTTCAAAGTCATACTCTTCAAAGTAATTCATAATACACTCACATAATTGTACACACATGCCCATATACATCTACAGTGCCTATCATAAGTATTCACCCCCTTGGATGTTTTACCCTTTTATTGCTTTCATTAATCAATCATGGTCAATAAAATTTGGCTTTTTTCACACAAAAATTTATCGGAAAAAACTCTTTTATGTCAAAGTGAAAACAGATTTCTACAAAGTAATGTTAATGAAACAAAATTATATAAAGAAAAATAATTGTTTGCATAATTATTCACCCCCTTCAAGTCAGTATTTAGTAGATGCACCTTTGGCTGCAATCACAGCACTGAATCTGTGTGGATAAGTCTCAATCAGCCTTGTACATCTGCACACTGCAATTTTGCTCCATTCTTCTTTGCAAAACTGCTCAAGCTCTGTCAGGTTGCACGGGTATCGGGCATGAACAGCCCCTTTCAAGTCCAGCCACAAATTCTCTACAAGATTGAGGTCTGGGCTTTGACTGGGCCACACCAGAACATTTACCTGGTTCTTTTTAAACCATTCCTGTGTAGCTTTTGCAGTATTTTTGGATCATTGTCTTGCTGGAAAATAAATCTTCTCCCAAGCCATAGTTCTCTTGCAGACTGAATAAGATTGTCCCCAGGATTTCGGTGTATTTTGCAGCATTCACTCTGCCCTCTATCTTTGCAAGCCTTCCAGGGTCGGCTGCTGAGAAACATCCCCACAGCATGATGCTGCCACCACCATGCTTCACAGTGGGGATGGTGTGTTTTTGGTGATGTGCAGTGTTTGTTTTCTGCCAAACATAACGTCTTGTCTGATGGCCAAAAAAACTCAATTTTGGTCTCATCAGACCAAAGAATCTTCTTCCACTTGACCATGGAGTCTTCCACATGCCTTTTGGCAAACTCTACTCGAGATCTAATATGAATTTTCTTCAACAGTGGCTTTCTAATTGCCACTCTCCCATAAAACTTTGACCAGTGAAGAACCCGGGCAGCAGTTGCTGTATGCACAGTCTCTCCCATCTCAGCAGCTGAAGCTTGTAACTCCTTCAGAGTAGTCGTAGGGGTCTTGGTGGCTTCTCTCACTAGTTTCCTACGTGCACAGTCACTCAGTTTACGAGGGCGGCCTGATCTAGGCAGATTCACACATGAGCCATATTCCTTCCATTTCTTGATGATTGATTTCACTGAACTCCGGGGATGTTCAATGCCTTGGGAATTTTTTGGTATCCATCCCCTGAATTGTACTTTTCAATAACCCTTTCCCTGAGTTGCTTGGAGTGTTCTTCTGTCTTTATGGTGTTATGGTAGCCAGGAATACTGATCAACCAGTCTCTGGACCCTTCAGACACAGGTGTTTTATACCTCAATCACATGAGACACACCCACATCACTCAGGTTATCTTCAATTCACTAATTGTGAGACTATTGGCACCAATTGGATGGACCTCTACTGAATTTGCCCATTAAATTTAAAAGGGGGTGAATATTTATGCAAACAATTATATTTCTTTATATATTTTTGTTTCATTGACATTACTTTGTAGAACTCTGTTTTCACTTTGACATTAAAGAGTTTTTTCCAATAAATTTTTGTGTGAAAAAAGCCAAATTTTATTGACTATGATTGATTTATGAAAGCAATAAAAGGGTAAAACATCCAAGGGGGTGAATACTTATGATAGGCACTGTATATACATACCTGTTCACATACATATAGATCTATGTATGTGAACATATATTTGTTTATGTTCAGATACAAAGAACATGTGTGTATATTCTATGTACATAGAACATACATGTTTCTTTATTTACAATAAATAAATAAATAGAATTTGTTATATGTGCCATTTCCCCAATTAAGTGCTGCCATCCCTTCAAAAGTCACATTACCTGTATAAATATAATTATTAATTTTCTTTAAAAAGAGAGAATGAGTTAAAACAGATAGACATTTTTCTGAAAACATTCATCTGTGCATGTCTCTATTCACAAAAAGCTTTTAATAATCAATAAATTCACACCATTCACCAATGTCATGCATTTATCTTACCTATAAGTGCTAAATTCATGCTATTCCTTGTTCACTTCATTTTGTATGTGTATCATTGTGTCCCATTTGAAACGAAAAATGTGATATATGGCATAAGGTGTGGAACATGCCATCTATTATACATAGGGGAAACACAGGGCAGTGTAGAAGATAGATTGAAACAACATTTGTACAATATCAAAAAAAAATACATTGAATACATTACCAGTACAGCACTTTCAAAAACATTTGATCACAGATTTATGTACTGCGGCTTTTGAGGCAAACTCACTGTGGACCGGGGGAAAAGGAGGGTGGTGGAGCGACGGTGGATCAACAAATTGCAGCGGGAGGCTTAAACGAAAAACATGGTTAACTAATGAAAGAGATGAAAAAAAGCATTGATCATAGATAAACAAGCGCACCAAATTTAATGCCCCTGGGACCATGCCCCCTGGAGTTATTCAAGAACCATCGCTTCCAGATGCAGTTACTTTCACATCGATTCCAGATGCAGCTACTTCCACATCCGGTTATCATACAGAGACAGGGGTAAAACCAATCAAACAGGAATGGCGGAAAATTGGGGGATAGGACTTGGTTTTGAGTCTCTAGGACCGCCCTATCCAAACTCATGGAAACCGGACTTGAACTGCAATCACCCTCTACCCTGAGGTGTCCATGTGGTATCTTGAGAATGGAAGGTTATAGAGACTTGAAACTTACAGCGATTGTCAGGGACATCAGGACACACAAGGTAACCAAATTCCTATCCCATGATACCATGTGGACACCTCAGGGTGGGGGTGGGAGGGGGGGTGATTGCCAGTTCAAGTCCGGTTTCCAAGTCCTAAACTAGGTTTCAGGAAAAAAAAAGGTTGCGGAACCTTTTTGGGAGCATGTTTGGCCATTCTGTGTTGAATGGTATAGGTCTTCAGTTGGAGCCTTTTGGGGTCCCATGTGGTTTGGGATAGGATTAGGGTTAGGGTTGGGATTACAGTTAGGGAAAGGTAAGGTCCTAGAGACTTGAAACCTAGTTCTAGATGGGGGTTTTTGGGGATGCTGAAAATTGCATTGCTGGTCCAGAGTCTATATGACCTTCCGTTCCTGAAGTAGGGCACTTTGCCAGGGTTAATGTAGGGTTTGGGTTAGGACTAGGGAATTAGGGTTAGGGTTAGGGTTAGGTTTTGGAAACTCTTTTTGGACCATGGCTCTCCCAATAGGATGCAACTCCAAACATTCAAGCAAATCCTACAGCAACAGCTGACTTTAATCAGAATCACTTTCATTGATGATAAATGTATGCTATTCATCATGATTTTGAATGTGATTGGTTAACTTTGAACACAGTTTAAGGGGCCCATTATGAAAGGATGTGCAGATTTATGCAATATGGGTGTTTGCATAAAGTAGTAAAAGTAGTAAAGTAAAAGTCTGACATTTACATTGTTCTTATTTCTGTCTTTACATTTCAAAAACCTGCAATTTCATAATGGTGTGAAGACTTTTTTATCCACTGTAAACATGCATACCTATGCAAATATGTCTTTAAGATTAGAAAAAAATGAAATTAATACCTCTATTCATAGTTGCAATTTTGAGTACAGACATGTAGCAATGTCATTTAGAGGCTGTTTTAATTACTGAAAATTAAGGATTCTGGTAGACTGAATGAACATGATTGCATTGCATAGCTTTGAATTCACATTTATGTCAGGCTAACCCATCAGTGGATGGGACCCTAGGAGATAGCACTGATTCATTCTGGATCAAAAGGCCCACAAAATATGTACATAGCAATAAACCCAATGGGAAAGTTAAATGCGCTGTTTAAGGTTCCATGTGGACATATGGGAATTCATGTTTAAACTGTATTTTAAATGAAAGAACCTTTTTCTAATACTGACTGAAATACTGTGAAATTGGTTTGTCCACAAAAGGAACAAAAGAACAAAGGCAAGACAGATTGTTATATTCAGTATTAACATTTGAGCTGATGAGAAATGAGAAACCCAGCACTTGCAGTGGTAATATATCATGCCAATATAAAATCAATCGCATTGTATTTTCAAAATATATATTTTTCACCTTGTGCCAGTATTAGTATTTTACCTGGATAAGAAATATGATAAAACATTATCCATACCAGTAATATATGAACAAGCTCTTTAAGGCTTTGTGGAGGTTAGGGGTGTCAAACTCATGCAGTTATAGAGCTGCAGTGTCTGCAAGTTTAACTACAATCCTGGAGGGCCATAGTGTCTGCTTGCAGGGTTAATTCCAGTCCTGGAGGGCCACAGTGTCTGCAGGGTTAACTCCAGTCCTGGAGGGCCACAGTGTCTGCAGGTTTAACTCCAGTCCTGGAGGGCCACAGTGTCTGCAGGGTTAACTCCAGTCCTTGAGGGCCACAGTGTCTGCAGGTTTAACTCCAGTCCTGGAGGGCCACAGTGTCTGCAGGTTGAACTTCAGTTTTAACTTGTAAATCAAGTTCTTGGTATACTAACAGACTAGTTATTCCAAATTTTCTGAGAGATATGTTATTTTAGATGTATGCATTTTGTATTTCAGCCCACAAGATGGCAGCAGGAGGTCTTGAGGTCTGGAGCTTGCTCCATACCATCAACTGGGGAAATGTGTGATGCTGCACTCATTGTCTTTGAGGATCAGCTGATTTTTTAAATTAAGAGTGACTTTCTATGGAAAAAATGTGATTTGCAATGTAATGTCATGAAAGATGAATCTGACAGGCATAAAGTTGTTACAAAGATATACATAGGTGATGGTGGTGTAACTATATGTGTGCCTGTTTTGGTTATGGTGAGTGCAGTCTCTTGACCTTGTTTCTACATAAAAGGGAGAAAGGTGCCTTCATTTATTAAAGTATTTAAGCCATTAGTGTCATTTAATAATTAATACAGAAAAAATGCACACACTTGTACCAATTGGAGTGGCATTTTGGTCTCGACAGTAAACCAAAAATAACTCCAGGCCTAACACTACTCCAGTAATTCACTGTAACATGGGTACCTTTGAGAATGCTTCACAATTTATTCTATGAGAATATCAGACATAGCAAATGTTCAGCAAAGGAAAGGTAATGGTGAATTTACATAACTTTGTAACTGTTTGTGATATAATCTTCACATTTTGTTAAAAAGTTGTGTTAGAAAATAATATCTTATTTTGCTTGGATATTATATATTCTTACCAACCAGGGTTTCTTTCATTGCTCAAAATTGGAATGGACCAGTCTGCCACATTGTAGAAAA
Organism: Albula goreensis; assembly: GCA_022829145.1. Taxonomy (NCBI): domain Eukaryota; kingdom Metazoa; phylum Chordata; class Actinopteri; order Albuliformes; family Albulidae; genus Albula; species Albula goreensis. Next base: position 34,470,943 of record CM040747.1, read on the forward strand.
AAGGCAAGGCAAGGCAAAGGAAATGTTTTTAAAAAGCACATTTAAAAAACAACAAAGAATTGACCAAAGTGTTGTACAGAACAATTAAAGATTACAAGAGTAAAACAAATGAGACAACTAAAAAATAACAAGTAAATTGAGAGTGATTAAACAGTCAAGACTTTAGGCAGGAAGATATTAAGACAGGTTTTAAAATGTCAAATGGGGAGGGGCAGGCTGTTCCACAGTCTAGGGGCCAGAACTGAGAAGGCCCTATCTCCTCTATTCTCACTAGATATGAATGTGGGATGGCTAAAAGAGTCTGATATGAGGATCAGAAGACTCTGGAGGTGGAATATGGACAAAGCAGATAAGTAATGTATTGTGGAGAGAGCCCATGAAGTGATTTAAAAACAAACAAGCAAATCTTGAAATCTACTCTGTATTTGACTGGCAGCCAGTGGTGGGAGGCCAGTACAGGTGATATACTGTCTCTCTTCCTAGAACCAGTCAGAATAGTTCTACAAACAGACTCCAATTCGGTCAAAGCTGCAGAAGAAAAATCCTCCAGGTGAAGAACACTCAAAGGACATGCAGAAACTGGGCATGTTTACCCAGAGAGAGAATTGTCAGTGCAGAGAACTACAGCAAGCTGACCTCCCACTGTGGTGCCCTATGAAAGCTCCACTCCTCCTCCCCTCAGCTGAGCATAGGGGAGGGATGGAGGCCCAGGGTAACACTCAGCTGCATTAATCATGCCTCTGCACTGCTGGCAGTGATGTCCATTGACACGAGCCAATTTTGCATTCGGTGCTTTCCTCCTGTCATTCATCAACTCAAAGGTGAATATGCTGTCTTTCCATTACAGGAGCCTGCAAAAGGAGTTATAACAAACAAGATGAAAGCCTATAGGAAAAAGACAAGTGACAGAAAAGTTTTATAAAAGTACTGGGCATACTGCAGTTACTGTCTCTGATGATACTGTGTCCAGCTGAGCCTTGTGGTCTCCCCTTTTTGAAAACACAGATAATAAACAGTTTAGACAGAATAAAAGAATAATGAAAACAGACAAAGGTCCACTGTATTTGTCAATGACTGAATGACTTTCATTTTGGACCAGTATGAATTTGTGCACCAGCTCTATATCTGGTACCAGATTACTATTGATTGTGCTATAACAACCAGTAATCTCAATTTCAGATAAGACAAAGAAAATTACACTCCATTATTAATTTATTTAAACAGGAGATATCTCCAGGGTGAGAACATGTTTTATAAATTGACAACATCACATTTTAACTTATCATAATGTGTATCATTATGTATAATCAATCATTATTTGTTATAATAGTTACAAGTATTAAGTTTATGTTTGTGCCCTGGTCATGGTGCATTGTAAGCAAAAGGATGTTGCCTTATTTGTGGTCTTACTTGAGTACAGCAACTCAGGTGACTGGTCAGAGAATTGGGTTGCAGATTGCAGGTTTTTTTCCCAGGTAAAACTACTGTTTGAATTATTATTGATCACCTGAAATTCTTTGATGAGACATGTTTACATACCTCACATTACTCCAACCACAGGACAAACCCCTAAGGACAGCATCTGCCAGCATTTCCACAGCAAATAAGGTCTCCAGGTAAAACCATGTGACAGCATATCAGAGATTATAGGACAAGAATGCCTACCCTCTGTATTTAAAGGGCACAATGGAATATGGAGAGCCCTAAATTAACTTGCAACAGTATAACTCCTGAATAATTCCTGAATAACTTCTTACTTAAACTGAAAAAAATTACAGATTACACTGTCTGAGAGAGTGTCTTACACTGACTACACAAAACTTTATCCAATAAAAGTATCAACTGCAATTAATCATTTTTCTGTGCACAACTGAGAAACAGGATAGTTAATAAACCTGAGTTAGGCTAACACTCAAGGGCATAGGTGGCTCCTTACCTTCAGAGAAAGACTCTCCTGCAGCACATATTTCCTCATTACAACCAAAAGAAATAGTAATTAAACAGAAAAAATGGAATGGTCATGCAGGACTTGTTAGAAGAATACCTTCACTTACTCAGTAACAATTACATTCTTCTATGCTTTAATGCACGTTGAGACGTGTATATTTTAATGTTGTGTGAGTTTCTGCAGCTACAGAGGTTACAGCTGTTTTTGAGCTCATCCAATTACCAAAATGGGGTTTCAAAGCAGTCATCTTCTGAACATCACTTCTCATTTGCCACTCTCCAAAACCAATGTTTCCATGCTCAAATGATAGAAGCATCTAATTTTATCTGTGTAATTGAGATTATTCAGGTAACAATGACAATGCTTTTACTGAGTTCTTACAAGGCATGAAGTATCTTACAAGTCTGTATCATCATCTTGCTGTTGAAGGCCCAAATTACAGACTGAAACTCAGGCAAGGCGTTTGTTCCCATTTAAATTGGGTGTGAAAGGAGAGAGCAAATGTTTCAGGGTTTCACTGCTATTCATCTTTGCAATCACCAAGAAATCACCTTCAAAACATATCAATCTGTATGCGTTACCACATAGCTAGCAAAATTCATAATACTTTGCACAAGGAGAGGTATCAGCAGTAGCATGAAGAATTTTTAATTGGGAATACAAGAATCGATAGAATCCATTACATACTGATGGACTGTACTGAAATTGAACACTGTTTTTTATTGCACTGAATTAAATGAGGGAAAAATGGCACTGAAAATGCTGACCCCAATGCTGACTAAGACTCAATGAATAAAGACCCTAGCATTAAAACCTGCATTTAACCTGAAGAGCTAATTCATATTGCCATAATAAAAGCATCATATGTGGCAGACTTATACATATTTACAGCATATACAGTATATAATCATTTGCAGTTTTACTGGTGTCCCTTTAACAACAAACCAGTTGATTGAATACACCCACATTCTGGTTCTTATTGATAATTTTTCCATCTTCAAATGCTGTGCTAATTTTTTTTATTGCAGCAAAGTCATGGAAGATACCTTTTTTGTGTTATCCTGCTGAACACACAACACAGTAATCCTATCAAAGTCACAGAGCATTTCAGGGAAGCATTACTGTCAGATTACTGGCTGAATTCATTTGTATTCAGAAATTTGCATGGAACAGACACTTTCTTTTTGTCAGCGCAATGAGCTCAGTGCTGTGGAACAGACACTCATTTCAGCTTTACCATATCATAAGAGGGAGTTGATAGGGCCGGTTTAGGCACGTCTTATGCAGCCAAATGTGATTATGAACTGTGCACATGCTCTGCTGCTTACTTATCATCCTCTAACTGCTCCCTAAAGTAAAGCTGAACAGGCTCATCACACAAAATGAAGCCATGTACACATATACCTGGGCTTTACTCTCCCCAAGCAGAGTGAGCTCTCCCTTTGCTGCCTGCAGCCGAACCTGTACGCTTTCACTGTTAATGTCATTCATTTAAAGGCTGTCAGAGGTACAGGGCCAGAATGCTCAGAGTGTGTGCGCTTGCTGTTTGTCCCCTCTGTGTCATCAGGGCCAATCAGCTGACCTGCTGTCTTTTCACACCTGTGTGTATGGTTATTGTGAATATGACTATCTCGTCAAGCAGTAATGTGACCTGCCAGAGTACTGTTTGGGAATCAGTTTTATAAGGACTGGAATCTGGAACACACTGCTTTGGGTGTATAAGGAGATAGGACACAGCTTTTCTAGAGTCGCTGTTGCTGTCAGGATCCTGGGCCCTCATTTATCAAGATTTCATAGAAAAGCTTCTAAATTTACTTGTAAGGAGAAAATGCTGAATTTACGTAAGCACAAAACTGTTTGTATTTATCTAATCTATAATATATTGATAAATCCCACACATTCTGAACCACACTGCTTGTGCACATAAAGTTGTATTTATTTTTTTTGTATAAAGAACTGCCCTTAAATGACCAATTATAGTCACAAATCTTCCTTCTAAAATATGCAAGAAATGTCACTACTTTGTGAGAATTGGAAATGGAGAAAACAAGGACAAAAAAGAGAAACTTTTCAGAAACCGAAAACTTAAATTTTAGGAACTCTCAGCTCTGGTTTCTCAAATAAGAGAAAAATTACTACATGGGGGCAGGTCAGAGCTGCAGTAAATTCAGTATCTTCAGAGTGCAGAACCATAATTGAAAAAATTGGTTTGATTTAAAAACAACAGCCAAAACCAGATTTTAGAGTTTCTGAGGAACCTCTGAGTTTGCATGTGAAAGCACGATTCATTGTATAAAGTGATGTATATTTATTGTCATGCATGGTGCGTATGATAAGGTGCAAAACAGACCTTCTCTACAGAAAAGCAAATATGGTAGACTACGATGACAAAGTGACCAGGGTATAAGAATGGTAAGGGTGAATTTATTTGGCAAATTAGCATGGGTTAGCATGGGCAAGTAGCATGAATCAGGTAAAGGTTTATTGGATGATGATGAGTATTATTATTGCTGTTGGTAATAGTACTGGTATTTGTTTATTAAGTTATTGTTTTATATACTGTTATTATTACACCACTGTTGATGTATCATCATCATTATTGATGTATTACTATACACAGCACATAATAATAATACAAATAATAGTAGTATAACAAGTCTAGCTTGTTGTGCTTCACCATACCTAGAAGACATATATCGTCTGTTGCAAGTAGTACATGCTGTTGCAAGTAGTAGTAATGTAGAATTGATGTATTGCTGTAATAGTTATTATTATTACTATTATTATTACTACTATTGCTGTTGGTAATAGTTGTAGAATTTATCATAGAAATTATGTCCTGTTACTATTTCATCACTATTGATTTATCATCATCATTATTGATGTATTATTATACACAGCTCCTAATAATAAAACAAATAATAGTAGTATAACAATTCTAGCTTGTTGTGTTTCACCATACCTGGAGGACATATATTGTCATTCTGTTGCTAGAAGTAGTAATTTAGAATTGATGTTTTGCTGTAAGAGTTATTATAATAATTATTATTATTGCTGTTGGTAATAGTAGTAGAATTTATCATAGAAATGACATACCGTTACTATTTCAACATTATTGATGCATCATTATGATTCATGATTCGTGTATAATTATGCACAGCAGTGCATAATACTAGAACAAGAATTATTGCAAGTCTAGCTAGTTGTGCTTCATCATACATGTATACCTAATATGGTTATTCTGTTAAAAGAAGTGGCAGTTAAAAGAAGAATTTAATGCATTTCTGGTATATAATTATTGTAAGATGTATTATATATTTAAAGTGAACAGATGATACATTGGTTCTTGTATCAGAGTGAGATTGCACTGCCTGATGGCTCTGGGCGCTTAGGAGAAACCATAGCAATAGCCAGTAAAGGTTGAATCACAAAACCAATACGTACTGTTAAATAATATGAAAATAATAATTTTCATGCTACCTATCTAACCTACATTTGCATTTTTTGAAAAATTAAGTTAGCAGTATGGTATTTAGTATGATGGCCAGCTTAGATATCATAGCTTTAGCTCGTTTTAGTGCAGTCGGATTTGTTCCATCCAAAAAGACCTGTGCAGGACATAAGCACTGGCATACAGTTGCAATGTTGTGAGCTATCTGATGTGTTGCGAACGTTGGCTATAGGCCAGACCGCCAAATGGTCTGCTAGAAAAGCAGTGAAAGTACTTGCCATTGGCCTGCTAAGTTGGTCTAACGATATGGCTAATGGTGTGGCCGATGGCTATATTCTACTGTGCATTTCCAACGCATGTTCACTATTATAGCAACCCTCATACAGCAAATCATATCATGAAGGCACATTAATGTGAGTGTTAATTGTTAGTGTGTTGAAAGTGTTCTGTTAGAGACATCTCCATTTCTTGCTCCATTCATAGCTGTGGTTCAGGAGTTAAGGTATGTTCACATGGCGCTTTCCGTTGAAGCCCAGTGCAACGCTGGGGGCGTGTCCTGGTACTTGTCAATCATATAGAATATCTTTCCCAGAGTGAAGTTTGAATTTGCGCGCATTCCTTACATTTCCGGAGCTTGTAACTTCGATAGCTAGCTAAGTAGCTAGACTACATGCAACTAGCTGATGTCAGCTCGCTTGCTGGATAAAGCCAACGCTAAGTAACAAGTTCGCAGTGGACATTAGCACTAGCTAACTTTAGCAGTCTTCCGATCGAAATGGCTTAAGTTAAGCTAATATCAACTAGCTAGCGCTATGTTCATTGCTAGATAGGAGAGGTCTGACCAATGTCCTGATAACTAGCTATAGTTACCTGACATATAGGGTAGCTAGCAGAATGTCCCAGTTATCTTGCGAGCTATTGAAGGTGCCAGGAAAAGAGTTAGCAAGCTAGCTAACGTAAATTCGGTGGGAACACGGCTAACTTCAACGAGCTAGTACTATGTCCGTAGCTAGCTAGGGAGAGAATCCTTTATCTGGCCAATTGCCCGATAGCGATCTTCATATCGTATAGATAAATACTTTCTCTGAAATGACCATGGATATGGTAATGTTTTGCATTTGTCATCATGCAGCTAGTTAGCTCCTTACTTGACTATGTCTTGTTTTACCTTATGAAGGGAAGACTTGCTGTGTAATAGTGACACACAATGTATGACCATATACCAGAATTAAATTAGCATTTGGTAACAGCAGAATAATCATGATAAACAAAAACAACATTACAATTGTTTGTGAATAGCCACTATTGGGTGAAGAAATGTGTAACTGTCAGTTTCAACCACAAGAGGTCCCCATGCTTAATGCAATGCATTTTAAAAAGTAGTCTTGTACTAGTAATGACAAAACATGAACTGGAAATATTTGTATTTTTAGTTTACTGAATGGAAATAGAAGAACAATACATACAACTATAATGCAAATATGGAACAGAAAAAACAGCAGTCATAACAAAATCCCCATTAAAAACAACTGGGTAAAGTAAAACAAATGAAAATGAACAACAAAAAAAGTTGAAAACTTTAATGAAGCATGTGTAACTTCACCATTTTTTATTGCAGCTTTAATTTGAAGAGGATCTCAACAAGTTCCTATTGTCTTGGGCAGGTCAGTCCATGACAAACATTCTTGTGGCGCTTGCAGGACACCTTCTTCCTCAGTGAAGAGGGTAAAGCCGTCCTCCTCTTCACAGATGCTCAGTACTGTGAGGACCACTGTCTTTTCCTCTGCAGATACAGGGTCCTGTGTATAAAAGAGTAAAAAAAATTTAATTGTAGACATTCTTAGTTGCTCTTTTATGTGTCAGTGTAAAATAGCAGTGGAACTTGGCTTGATGTGGGAATATTCTGAAATAAGCCATTGACGGAATATAAAAGCTGACATTCTGTACATTTGTCTCATATTCATCTTGTTTTCTCAAATTCAAATTGAACAAAGTATTGAGCAAAATTAACAATTTTGACTTCACAGTCTGAATACTTACAGAGGGCACCGTAAATGATTAGAAACAGTATTCGCACATTGTGAAATCGGTATACTCATATCTAGCACATTAACTATTTGTCAAACAATTTTTTGACAAAAATTTTTTTAATTTTTTTGACAAATTTGACAGCTATTTTGGATATTAAAGTTTAATTTGTTGAGTACATTTTGTCTGTATGGACCTAGCAAGCATCCTTAAACACCACCATCTTATCATAGTATCATAGGCTATTTAAGAGGAATAATGTTCAGAAGCCCCTTTCAAAGTTGGTGGGTTTTAAGGGGTAGCCTATGGGAAATGTAGTTTCCTGAACATTTTTTGTTATTAATCACAGGTGGCATACCTCAACAATTGTAGTGTGCAAGGTACTGTGGTACTGGGCCGTCTACAATCCCCCGGAGAAGGTTTCCCCCATCTTACGGTGTGTCACTGATAGCTTCTTGCCAGTCTGTATCTGCTGTAGGGCTACCTCTCCACAGAGAAATTCTGGCCGTGTGACCATGTGTCTCTAGTTTGATGTTGCGGAGAGGCACACTTTCCCCACCAATGCGCATCCTCCTCTCCACAGGAGCACTGACCTGGAATGTAAGAGATAACTGGCTATGCTGATGTCTCTCTTAGTTAGTTATAGTTGAAACACAACACATGAGGCACATATTCCTAATACAGCAACCATTGACAAGCAAAAATACAGTAAGATTTTTGTAGGCTAATAAAGAAGTTGCTGTTGGTAGACCTAAACACCAGTGTCTTTGCGTCTTATATAACTGATATAGTACCATAAAAAAGTGATATATTAGCTTCTGTAATCCATTTAGTAAGCTTATTATACATTTAATGAGGATCTTTTATATGTAACTATTATACAGTCAGATCAGCATGATCAGTGTTTTTGATACATAGCAATAGTAATAATTATAACTATAACTGCTTACCTTGCTAACTTTTCCGTTGATGGTGACCAGCTGGAATTCGGCTGGAGGTTCTTTGCCCAACGAGTGGGGTGCACTTTTGAGTTGTCAGTAGTTTTGCTGCCTCCATGACCTCCTCAGGTGTGTCCATTTTTCCACACAAAAACACTTTTGTGTCAGCTTTAAAATATATTTTACATTTAGAATGTCATTTTGGTGAAACCAGCCTGTAGTTTCTAATCATGTAAGGCCCTCTTTTGGAGGATGAGACAGGGCATCATACAGCGGCTGGTTTGCTGTTGCCTTGAGCACTGCCACGTGGTCACAGAAGCCGAGGTGTACCAATAGTTTTGTCCTCTCAGCTTGAACTCCATCTGCCAAAAATTTGAAGGATACGACCTTCTCTGCCTCCCTTACTGAAACACATTTAACCCGTAGTGTCGGGAGTTTAGAATATAGGGTCTTATTCCCCTGATACTGGAACAGCTCCTGAATGGAATGTTTGGAAAACATTGTGCATCTCTTACTGTTATATGAGGTAAAAACTGTATTTATAGCTAGTGTATTTGTTTTGAATTTAATTCTCTCTTATTGGATAAAGTGTTACTATGCCAGACCTTTCTGAGTTATGCATGTTTGTTTTGTATTTGATTCTGTCTGTCATTGGGTGAAGTGTTGCTGTGTTTGCCAGACTTGAAAGGATTGGCTACCGTAATTCTGAGGCATCTTTCATTGTATTGATTTAGATTATGTTTTTGGAGGGAAATACTGTGCTGGACTTGAATTGCTTGTACAATCTAAGCCTGAGTTACACTGTATGCTCTTTATTTAACTGCTAATATTCATGTAAGATCTAATAAATTAATGAATTATTCAGAGATGGCTAGTTTTTTGTGTGTGTTGGTGCTTGAGGGAGTACGTGTTCTCTGCACCTGAGATGAAGTAAATGAAAGGTGGTCAGTTGACTCAGGAGTAGAGCTTGTCTTTTTTCAGTTTTCTTTTACCTCACCTCATGACCTTTTCATGACCTGAAGAGTTCTCTGGTATTGATGATGCATATAATATCTGGCGAGCAACAAAGTGTTTCATTCTGTTGTAATATATCCTTATTCTGTGGTATTAATAATTTGATATGTAATTACTAATTATTAAGTAAAATATATGTATTGAAGCAATAAATCTTTGATCTGACTGTTGCTCCATCAGTGAGGTAATTAATTTAAGTATAGAACCACACAAAATCCATGAACCCTGCCAAATGAGCATATTAAATTATGTTGGTGTTCTGGTGCATGTTTGTGCGAGAGTTAACAAATGGGTAAAATGGGAGGCTGCTTGTGTAAATTTGTCTGTGTGTAAATTGGTGTGAGACATTCACTGAGTGGGGACAGGTGAATCGAGTTGTTAGTTAACTAATTACATTACACATTATTTTAGCCTTTTCTTTCATCACATAAACCTTGGTATTACTGCAGCTAATTTAAGAGCGTGTGTATGTGTGAGCAACATACCTGTGCATGTTTGAGAGAGTAATATAATGGGAATGGGAAACCACCTGTATGAGTGAGTGTAGGTTGTGTATTGAAAGAAAAGTGAGTGAGAGAATGGCAGTAGATTTGAGACAGCATAAGCGAGTGGGTAATTGAGAAAGTGAGAGCTAGCTGTGTGTATCTGAATGACAGAAAAGGTGAGCAAGCAACATTTGGCTGAGTGAGAGTGTGAATGACTGGACAAGAGTGAGTGATGGCTAGCTTGGTGTGTGTTTGTATGACTGAGGCCTGGCTGTGAGAATGAGGAGAGAACAGTTGAATGTATGCTTGCCTTTATTTGAGGGTTCTGATATTCATTCAGACACTTTGTTGTGAAACCAGAGAACACCGGTCATTGTCACAGAGTACATTGTAATCATTTCTTGCCCCTTGGTCAACATATGTCTGCCAAATTACATGTACAATTATGTGAACAATCTCAAGGTGTTGTACAAAATGTCAGGCATTTTGAATCTGACCTTCCAAACTTGGTGAGTCTTCTGTGGGTTTTGTTTTACTCCTGCATTGTCTTCAGTGACCTTTTTGCCCTGTTTTTGTTTGACCATTAATGGAGTAAGTGCATGTCCCACAATAGTTGTATGCTTTTGTGTTTATTTTAAACCCCACCACCCTCCCTGTCTGAACTTCAGTCAGTTATTAAATGATCTGTCTATATATACTGTATATAGAATTAATGTATGGAGTTTTGATTTATCAAGTGCTTATGACATGTTTTGGTCCTCCTGACAGAAACCTTTTGAAGGGAGAGCTTCCATTTCCTAATTGGCTAATGAAAAAATAAGAAATTGCTTACCAAAGCTGAAATTTATATTTATTCTGAAATTGCAATTTTGTTTAATGATTTGGTTTGTTTAATGATTTAAAGCCCACCTCCATCCCCCCTCATATCTTTAGATATGATATGTTTTATTCCTATTCTTGCAACGTTTCCAAATGAGCCATTCACTAGACTACCTTCTACATCTATGTTTCTAGTGAGCATCACTCATGCACCCTCTGCAACCTGTAATATGTCAGGAAGATCACCTTTTATGGGTTTGGTACGTTTTTTCATACGTCCAGTTTAGGGGTCTTTTTCGTAGTCATCTGCTTCAGTATTTAAGACAGTGGAGTAATGTTTTGACATTGTAGCCCTATTGTGCATGTCAACCTGTTTATTTGTTGCAAATATGTGCATTGCATCTGAGGGACAACCTGACTGTTCTTTCACAACATGTGCAAGTAAAGAGGTGTCAGCATCAGACAGGGATTGGTTTTTTTTTCTCACGCGTAATCTGTTCAGCATTTGTGCAAAGGCTAAATCATCTTTTTGCCACATGATTTCTGTTAATTGTACCACCTGGAAATGACCTTACCAGAAATCAGGGATATGCTCTTCATACACACCAAAGTGGTTTTTCTTTCCCAAGGGGTGGCAACTGGTAAAAGTCTCCCACTGCTAGCACAGATACTCCACCAAATGGATTCTTGCTACCTTTGATCTGTTGCAGTCTCCAGTTTACATATGCAAATAGTTGTTTTGAGACCTTGGACACCTCATCAATTATCAAAATTTGTGCATTGGACAGCTGAGCCCAGACTTCATCCAAGCAGTTCCCCAGCCCTTGGTAAGGTGGCTTCAAACTTCTGAGTAGTTTAAGAATGGAATGTAATGTTTTGCCTGAAATATTAAATGCTGCTGTACCAGTGAATGCGGTTAACAGCACGGATGTCTTTGAGATATCACTTTCTTCTCTTGCACATGGAAGCTGATAATAATATTTTTGTTGCTTCAGCATAGATACACTTTATTTTCCTGTGCCTGCACCTGCTGTGACAAAGTAGAAGAATGGTTCAGGATTTTTGCCACAAACACATTGCTTGCACCAGTCATGAATTGTGTACAACACTGAGGCTTGCTCTTAATTTAAGTTTTGATACATTTCATGCATAGCAGTTGGGCATACTCTGGGAATTTCCAGTATTGCTGCAGTTGTGCTGTTCCCAATAGAGCTGATCATGTACTCAGGAATATCATCTTGCTCTTGTGCCTCAACAGGATCTATCGCTACCTTTTCGATTACACACCCCAAACGGTCGAATTCAGTTGCAGGTGCTAAATTTGTCCATGCATCTTCCATGGGACCGTGCTGCTCAAAGTCCTTGATTGCTTTTTCTATTGAGGTTCTGTGTTGCTCATATACATTTCTGTTTTCATTTACAATACCACAGACTTGCTGAAGTTTGTCAGTACCTGGTAGTTTCACAAAAGCAAGGCAATAAAATGATTCATAAGAGTTGAATTTACTGGATTTTAGATGTAAATCTATATGATGTGGGAGGTAGAGTTTAAATAATGTGCCATAAAATTTCTCTGGTTGCTTGACTTGAGAAAAACGTGCATAGCGCATCACAGCAGGCTTTCCCCTGGTTCTTCTTTGAATGTATCCCATATTGTTCTGTAGGGGAATCACCTTCTCAGCATCTTTGTTTCTGCCATATACAATCCTGGATGTGGAAGCAAACTCTGCCATACGCATGTTATCGAATACAGGTGTCTCAGGTCTTCCTTTATAGTTGTCTGATATCCCGGACATCCAAACATCCTCCGAGTCTGGTGATTTGTACTGCAGGCACTTTATTGGTAAACTCATTTTTACCCTGTTGTCATCTGTTGGAATGAAAACAACATCACGTGATGATGACTTGAGCTTTAGGCTACATGTATGAGCAATGGCCTCCTGAGCACTCACTTCTCTGTTTTTTGCATACGCTTGCATCACCTGTTTCATTTCCTGGTGTTCAGATGTATTGGCATGACGTGCCTCTTTGAAAACCGATTTGCGCAGTTCACTCATTTCATGCTCGGCTTTAGATATGTAAGAGAGTATGTACATGATGCAGCTGTAAGGGTTCAGTATGTACTGAATGTCCATATTGGCATTCCAAGCCTTCAGTAAGTGTTTGTTGTATCCGTTAATCCAACAGTCCTTTGGTTCCCGTTTCATGATAAGTGTATTTGCTTCAGAAATTAAATCAATGCACTCCATGTACTCATCATATGTTGATAATCAGATTTGATTTTTGAAGTAGCTCTTCAGTATTCTGGAAGGATATATTGGGCTCGTTTAGTAAGTTCCACACGATTTGGAGTTTTTGCTTGGCTGTTTTGTCATCTAACTTTGACTTCCCACCATTTGCTGGGGACACATCAACATCACTGCCAACGTCCATTTCCATGCATGTCAAGAACTTTATTTGTTTGCTGACAAAGATATTCCCTTCTTTTCTGCTGTTTACTCAGTTTTTGGTTGGGTACAACTTGCCCAGTGGTGCCTGATACTGATGCGTCGTAGGGTGTATTCACATTTGTAGAGCTGCTTACAGATTCAAACGACACAGGAAGGAGTTCATATTGGTCCCAGTCAGAAAGGCGTCGCTAAACTCTCATTTAGCATGTGCAGTCTTGCAATCAAATCCCTCAAATGTATAAACGTCAGCATTACAGCACACCCATTATTGGTAGGTTCCCTTAACCCGTCAGATGTCCTCATTACAACTACAGTGAGGTTAGCAGAACTGGGCCAGAGCCATTGAAGTTCCTGAAAGTCTCACCCGGTCACGTGGTTTATAGTTCCACAGCGGTTACAGTTTTCCATTGGGAACTTTTTGAACAAGCCCTAAAGTAAATCATTTATGGTACTTAGATTAATGTAATTGTGATTTAGACAGCCAGGAGATGCAAACTATGTATATTTCCCACTAATCACATCAGTGCGGTAAAAGTTGCAAATTATCACAATGTAACATTATGGCTATGGCGGCACTGATGAATATCAGCCATTATAATCTAGCTTGCTACCTAAAATAGCTTACCTTAAAATGTGTGTCTGCTCTTCCAATAGTCTACCACGTTGGTAGTCACAGATAAGAAGTGATAATTTCCAAGCTAAGGAAGCTAACTACCTATTATTTGCTTATTGTTACACGACATCCCTAATGCATTTCCTACATTTTACCTAAACTAAAAGTTACCTGTCTGTTTCACTGATAAATATTCAATATACTCATGCATAGCCATTTTATTTGCTGTCTGGTGCATAGCTTAAGCATCCCAGGTGTATATTCACAGTGAATGCTGAATATTGAATGCACTAGCAGAGTCAATGGAGTTGACGCAACTCTCTGTACTCTATCAACGGCTCTGAACTGGGCAAGCGCTTTCCTTTAGATATGTGAATTAGTACTGACTGTCTAAACAATTAGCTTTTGGCTATGATTCTCCTTTATTCACACTGCAATATGGGCGCCACCAGCTGATGAATACGTTTACGTGAACAGGAAGAACTTCCATTCCATAAATATACAACTGATTTGCGACACCCAACTTGCGCTGACAAATGTGGTTGCTCAATAGCCAGGGTCCTGTCATGATTCATTTATCTTGATGAACAGCAATGCTGGCCATCGACTCCAGGCTGGAGAGGTGGGGGATGGCTGGCTCCTTGGTAAGTCATAATCCTCAGAAACCTAATGTATATTTACTCCCGTCATGTAACATGTGTCCCTATTTGCAGGCGATAGTGGATATCCACTGAAACCGTGGCTCCTTACCCCACTGCTCAATCCACAGAGCGCACAGGAGAGGCACTATAATGCCATACATGGCCACACACGCTCTGTGGTTGAGCACACCATTGGCGCGCTGAAAGGCACCACTGGCATCTTGGCTATGCCTAGATGAACAGTGGTGGGAGGCTACTATACCGGCCAGAGAAGGCCTGCGAGATCATCTTGGCTTGTTGTGTGCTGCAAAACCTTGCACAAAGGCATGGCATTCCCCTTCCCCCAGCCCCCATGAGACCTGAGGAGCCAGTGCACAACCGTCCCCACCCAGCTCCAACTCCAGCTCCAGCTCCGAATTACCAAGCAGCTCACATTCGAGCGCAACTCATTGAGCAACTTAACAGGTAAAACCTTTGAGCATTTCCCAGAAAGACACATGACAAATTTGCGAATTTTCAGCATTTATTTTTCAAAATGTCTCAGGAGCTGTGTTAATGTTGAGTGCATGTCCAGCATTACATTTCTGATGTCTCGGAGCACCGTGGCAACGCCGTTGACAGCCTGAACCATCTCCACTTGCGACTGCAGGACCGCTTCAGTGAGGACGCGTGCCCCTGACGGCGAGTCGACCCAGACCCAGACGGTTCGTCTGGACAGCCATCCCCGGCTCCACTGCCCGACGCTCCAGACATGCCCAGCATCCCGGCTCCACCGCCTGACGCTACAGACATGCCTGGCACAGCGTCTTCACTGGCCGGTGCCTCTGGGCAGCAGACTAAATAAAAAAAAAAAAATAATAAAAATTTGTGTTTCAGTAAATGCAAAATTTTGGTGTACGTAACTCTTTAGGCATGAAAGTATTATTGTAATTATTGTTGGTATTATTATTATTAGTAGTCATAGTAGTATTATTGCGATGGTATTATTATTAGTATTATTATTATTGCTGCTGGGAATAGGAGTAGAATTTATCATAGAAATGATGTACTGTTACTATTTCAATATTATTGATGTATCGTCAGGATTCGTGATTCATGTATAATTATACACAGCAGTGCATAATAGTAGTACAAGAAGTATTGCAAGTCTAGCTAGTTCTGCTTCATCATTCATGTATAACTGTAATATGGTTATTCTGTTAAAAGAAGTGGTATTTAATGCATTACTGATTATTTAATTATTGTAAGATGTATTATATATTACAGGTCTAGCTAGTTGTGATTCATCATACATGTAACTGGAGTATGGTCATTCAGTTAATAGAAGCAGTATTTAACACATTACTGATTTATTGTTATTATAAAATGTATTATATATTTAAAATGAAAAGATGATACATTGGTTCTTGTATCAGAGTGAGATCGCACTGCCTGACAGCTCTGGGCGCTTAGGAGAAACCATAGCAATAGCCAGTAAAGGTTGAATCACAAAACCTCACTACAGTGGGAACGCTGAGTCTGGTTTTTCTTTCTGCTGGTCTCACTACAGTTAGAGCTCTGGCTCTGGTATTTCTGCTGGTCTCACCACAGTAAGAGCTCTAGCTCTGGTCTTTATGCTGGTCTTACTACAGTAGGAATCCTGGGTCTGGTTTTTCTTTCTGCTGGTCTCAGTACAGTTTGAGCTCTGGCTCTGGTCTTTCTGCTTGTCTCACTATAGTAAGAGCTCTGGCTCTGGTCTTTCTGCTGGTCTCACTACAGTAAGAGCTCAGGCTCTGGTCTTTCTGCTGGTTCAACTACAGTAGGAACCCTGGGTCAATTTTTCTTTCTGCTGGTCTCACTACAGTTAGAGTTCTGGCTCTGGTCTTTCTGCTGGTCTCACTAAAGTAAGAGGTCTGGCCCTGGTCTTCCTGCTGGTTCAACTACAGTAGGAACCCTGGGTCTGGTTTTTCTTTCTGCTGGTCTCAGAACAGTAAGAGCTCTGGCTCTGGTTTTCTGATGGTCTCACTACAGTAAGAGCTCTGGCTCTGGTCTTTCTGCTTGTCTCACGATAGTAAGAGGTCTGGCTCTGGACTTTCTGCTGGTCTCACTACAGTTAGAGCTCTGGCTCTGGTCTTTCTGCTGGTCTCACTACGGATAGAGCTCTGGCTCTGGACTTTTTGCTGGTCTCAGTACAGTCAGAGCTCTGGCTCTGGTCTTTCTGCTGGTTCAACTATAGTAGGAACCCTGGGTCAATTTTTTCTTTCTGCTGGTCTCACTACAGTTAGAGCTCTGGCTCTGGTCTTTCTGCTGGTCTCACTAAAGTAAGAGGTCTGGCCCTGGTCTTCCTGCTGGTTCAACTACAGTAGGAACCCTGGGTCTGGTTTTTCTTTCTGCTGGTCTCAGAACAGTTAGAGCTCTGGCTCTGGTTTTCTGATGGTCTCACTACAGTAAGAGCTCTGGCTCTGGTCTTTCTGCTTGTCTCACGATAGTAAGAGGTCTGGCTCTGGACTTTCTGCTGGTCTCACTACAGTTAGAGCTCTGGCTCTGGTCTTTCTGCTGGTCTCACTACGGATAGAGCTCTGGCTCTGGACTTTTTGCTGGTCTCAGTACAGTCAGAGCTCTGGCTCTGGTCTTTCTCCTGGTCTCACTACAGTAAGAGCTCTGGCTCTGGTCTTTCTGCTGGTCTCATTACAGTTAGAGCTCTGGCTCTGGACGTTTTGCTGGTTTCAGTACAGTAAGAGCTCTGGTTATCATAGAGCGTAGCTGAAGTTGGGTATCACTGTGTTCGAGACAATGACTACAATAGCCTTATGGGCCCCTGATAGAACACTAGTTACTGCAGTTTAAGCATGGTGAAAACAAGCAAAAGTACTGTAACTTCCATTTTCTGCTTTGGTTTTCATGTGGATTTTGTTGTTACTGCAAAATCGATGTGTTATTTCCTCCTGTTAGTAAATAAGAAAATTCTCAAAATGAGTAAAACTACCATGTTATTAATGAAGAGACGGATCCCATGTTCACAGTTGAAGACAGATACTTTACTTACACAGCCGGCCCACGGGAACGCAAGCATGGAGCAAAATGTTCAAAGATTACATCATGTGGTCAACATTTATACAGTTTAAGGCAAATAAATTAGCATGTGATGGCTCGGATATGGTAATGGGGAACCCTACTGACAGCAGATAACAGGTCATTCACGGCAGAGAGGGAGAGAGTCCATTTCACTTGAATTGGTTAGCTAAGTACTACTCTCTTTACATGGTTTCATATGAAATGTTTGATTATGCTTGCCAGTTGTGTTATTTATTTTCATACTTGCATAAAGAACAAATAGTGTTCTGTATTGATTTGTCAAGGAACCTATTCTTTGTCAATTGCTTTGGATGTGTTCTATCGCTCCATTTTCTCTGTCACCTCCACCATTTTTTGAATGCTTTATTGTCATTATAGATCAGGGGTGCCCAATACGTCGATCGCGATAGACCGGTCAATCGCAGGGGAAGTCCAGGTAGATCACATGCAATTAGCTATGCCATTAACTAATGCCATTTTCTACCACACAGATCACTGCGCAAGCTAGTGCAAACCTCCAGCGAGCTACCTAGTTCAACTTCCGATTTATTTCAGCTAAAGAAAGGGTGTAAAATGAGTGGGGGAGCTGGACCAAGTAAGAAACCGAAGACTTACCACTTCCATGCTGAATGGGAGGACGATTTTTTTTCCCACAATGTCACATTCTAAGTGTGTTTGTCTGATCTGCCAAGCTAGCATCGCTATTCCGAAGAAGGGAAATGTGGAGTGGTACTTTCAGATTGTTCATAAAAATTACGACACGGACTTCCCTCCGAAAAGCGAGCTGAGAAAGAGAAAGGTGAAGGAACTAAAATCACAGTTGTCCAGACAGCAGTCGTTTTTCTCATGGCTGACTTCAAATGGCTCATGCAGTTATGCAAGGTACAAATTATATTGTATAGATATGAAGTATACTCAGGATACATTAAGCATTTTTAGTGTAGGTAGATCATTTTGCCTTGGTCATTTTAAAAGTAGCTCGCAAGTCGAAAAAGTGTGGGCATCCCTGTTATAGATCATGCCAGAGCATGCTTCGTCAGGGTTAGGGTTTAGGGTTAGGGTTAGGATTATGGGTGAGGGTTGGGGTTAGGTTTTTTGTGGTAAAACTGCTAAAATAACTGTGCTAAAATAAACAAGCTTTTGTGTTTGCACGGGCCTGTTGGTTTCCATTATAAAAATCTGACTCAGTATGGAGGCCTGAAATGGTGACCAGCAGACTTAAGGTGAACATGGGGCCTTAAGCAGGCCTATTTCGAGGGGGCCCCGTTGGATACAGGGGGTCTGTGATAAGAGGGTCTGGGGGTTTAAAGGGACTGTAATAGAAGGATCCGGGGGTCCTGTCAGGGTTAAGGTTAGGGTCAGGGTCCGGGTCCGGGAGGTCCGTCATGGGGGGGTAGGGGGTCTGGGGGTTCAATTAGGATTAGGATTAGGGGCCCAGGGTTTAGGGTTAAGGGTAGGATTGGGGTTAGGGTTCAGGGGGTCTGTTGTGTTAGGGGGTCTGGGGGGGGGGGTAGGGGTCTGGGGGCCCGGGGGTCCAATCAGGGTTAGGGTCAGTGGTTAGGGTTAGGGTTGGGGTCCGGAGGATCTGTCGTGGGGGGGTAAGGGGTCTGGGGGCCCGGGGGTCCAATTAGGTTTAGGGTTAGGGCCAGGGGTCCAGGGTTAGGGTTAAGGTTAGGGTTATGGTTTGGGTTAGGGTCCGGGAGGTCTGTTGTGGGGGTGTAGGGGGCCCGGGGGTCCAATTAGGGTTAGGGTCAGAGGTCCAAGGGTTAGGGTTAAGTTTAGGATTGGGGTTAGGGTCCAGGGGGTCTGTTGTGGGGGGGGTTAGGGGGTCTGGGGGGCCCGGGGGTCCAATCAGGGTTAGGGTCAGTGGTTGGGGTTAGGGTTGGGGTCCGGAGGATCTGTCGTGGGGGGGTAAGGGGTCTGGGGGGCCCGGGGGTCCAATTAGGTTTAGTGTTAGGGTCAGGGGTCTAGGGGTTAGGGTTAAGGTTAGGGTTATGGTTTGGGTTAGGGTCCGGGAGGTCTGTTGTGGGGGTGTAGGGGGCCCGGGGGTCCAATTAGGGTTAGGGTCAGAGGTCCAAGGGTTAGGGTTAAGGTTAGGGTTGTCCCTAAGTTAAGGTTGCGTGGTGTCCCCCTCCAGGCCACAAATCCTCAGACCAGAGAGGGGATGTAACTGAAAATGGTTGGTAAGTGTAGTCTGTATATGGTGTCTTTGTATATTATATATGTGTTGTTGGAGTCTTGACTGGAGTGTGTTTTTACTCTCCCCCACATACTGTCTACCACATAAGTTGCATGTAATTAGATACACAATATTCTTTGAATGAAGTGCTATTGTGTTCCAAAGGAGAGCTGAACTGTCACTGCTTATTTGTAATATATGTTAAGGGTGAGAAATATTTCTGATTAGGTTTTGTGAAATTGCTGGGTCTAGATGTTATTCTAACATGTACCAAAATATCTTTCAGATTTCTGCTTCTCCTGTATGCTGCAATGACTCTGAATGGATGTAATTGTAGGCCTGCAAAGTTATGTTTAATTTTTGAGGCCAAAGACCTGTTGGATTCTGCAAAGGTAATGATAAGTGGAACCAATTTGTTAGTGTTTGTGTTTGTTTTCATCCTTAAGTCCCTTAAAACTTCTGCCTCTGCGTATCTTAGAATACCCTCTATGTTGTATGGCCGAAAACAGGGTGCTGGTAGCCGCCTCAAAGTCCTCCTGAAGAGAACATATTCTATAAAAGCGGAGGACTTGGGACTTTACCAGCCCCTTGAATGTAGGTTGTGGGTGATGGCTCTGTTTGTGCAGTAATGCATGGGTGTCAGTCTTTTTGAAATAGACTTTGGTTAACAGCTGTCTACCCTTGGTATGTGTGGGGGGTGGAGGGAGACTGATGTAACTTGAAAATTGACCGGCTCCTCCTCCAGCATGTATTTCAGTTTAATGGATGGGTGATGAGTATTAAGAATATAGAAAAACTGTTCATCTCCTGTTGTAAAAAAGGAGCTGCTATGAATCTCCAGGAAAGGAGTACACTAAGTTGCAATGTGTTTGTTGATTAGGGTCAAATTGGCTTTCTGTGTTGCTGTTGGGTTTATGGAAAACATTAGAATAGGTACAAACACAGATGTATTCGGAAAAACCCTCTCAACTGTCCTAAGCAGTTCCTGCAACTGTTTGATAGCTGTCTTTCTTGGGTCTTGGTCCTTGTTATTAATACCCAATGACAATATTACCTTCTGTGTATCTGGAAATTCAGGGCAGCCCCTCAGTACACCATTAATATGATAAAATGTGGCTCCAGGGTAACTGTCTATTTGGATCAGATTGTTCGTAAATGAGGGGATTCATTTCAGATTAGAATCGCCAATAAAGATGACTGGTTTTTTAGCTGTAAATTGCCATTCTTGAATTTTCTTGTCTGATCTGGGGTGGCTATACTGACCTTCTGTCCATTTGGCTGAATTAGACATGGCTGGGGGTGAAAGAGATAAAATCATGTCATCTGGGAATGTGCTTACATTACTTTCTCTTTTCTGCGTATTAGACACTTTTGCACAAGTTAGAGATAGGTCTGTTAGCTCTACTTCCCCCTTATACCCCTCCTCCTCCCATCCTGTAATGTCTGAAACCATGTCTGTCTTTGTCTCTGTAATTACTAAAATGTTCTTAGGGTCAGTGACAGTCATAGGGTCTGTATTGCAGATGTCTGCTTGCACTACTATGGTCCGTCCTTGTTGCAGGATACTAGGCTGAGCTGCAGGCAGCATTTTCACAGGTAGGTGTTCATTGACAGTAAGTATAGATGTATTTGCAATGTCCTTTTTTGTAATTCCTGAATGTCCTCTAGGACTAACCAAGGAGCTTGGAGGCGGTATACTATGGGTGAGTATGTCAACTGAGGTGTGTACACCTGGGCCCTCAGGCCTGTTGTTTGTGTGTTGGTCTCTAGGGGTCTCCTTACGTGAGCTGGGTCTAGAGGCCTACTGATTAACTCTGTTTGAGTGGTAGTTGATGTAGGTAGTACCTTTGTCACCTCAGCATATGTTTGCTTGTCTGAAGCCAATGTTTGGGCGGTAGAACTTAGGATTTTTTGGTGGAGATGTGCTATTTGACTGTAACTGCAACCCCTCTCCAGTCTGAGGAACTCCAAGCAATTCCACCAACCGATGGACAATTGTGTCCTTAAATTTATGCTTATATCTGGCCTTTGCCCAGCCTGTTGCAATTGTAAGGGCCTCCTGATTCAAAGGGCCCAAGACTTGTGTCTGTGTGGCTATGACCTGATCATAGTGGATTTGCAGAATTCTCATAGTATTGTCCATCCATGTCAGTGTTTTAGCTTTGACCTTATTTTTAGTTTCTTCCAAAGGGTAGGATGGCTTTATAAGGCATGTCAATTTGTTGATTTGGCGCATCATTCCTTTAGGGAATGTGCAGGAATCAATTGCCTGTTGGACAATTTCTATATGGTGGATTGCTTGGAGTAATTTAAAATAGCTTTAAACAGTTTGCTTATTAGGTTGGATCTGTACTGAGGTAAGAAAACATGTAGCCTTCATGTAAAACTCGTCTTTCAGTCATATGAAAATGTAGGTGGACAACATTACAGCCGTCAAAACTGCCACAGAATTGACAAGGTAAGGTAAATTGCAAGGCTGTTGTTTTGGATTGCATTTTCTGGTCATTCTATATCTGTTTTATTGTATAAAATTGACTATATTGACTAAAAGTCTATTTTTGTGACAAACTGAGAAAGAAGACCATAAAGTCTAAAAATTATGAAGTATAATTTTTATGTTACAAACTGACTGAATTGTATATAAAAAAACTCATCATCCATCACCTAACTGGTTATGGAAGCATTATAGTCCAACATAACAATAACAGTCAAAAGAATGGTTTGGATTTTTTAATTTAATTAATATTGTGTTATGAGTTATTGTTAGTAATATCAATGCATAAACATAGCTCAGCATACGGATGCTGTGGATGGGGACATTCAAATAATATTTCCAAAGTTTCATTCTACCCTGATCTCTCTCTGCCAGTGAACCATTTTGTTTATTGAATGGCTCTATAATGCAGACTGTCTGAAAAGAAACTCAAATGTTGGTAACACACTAAAAGATACTGCATTTTGTTGTCCATAATTAAAACTTTTTTGTGAGTTCTGTATTGTGTTTTGAAGTCTTTTCATTTGCTGCTGTCTGACAAGCTGTTTGGGTCACTGAGACACCTTATCTGCATTACTGTAGCCTGAGCTAAAGTCCATACATTAATTTTATGGCATATGGTTATTGATTGATATAACAATCAATAACTCAAGCCATCATATCAGAGCATGAGAACTACCCCTTAAACACTATACTATAGTAATATTATAATAACAGTAAATAGGACAGAGAAAGAAAAATATTGAAACATACAACACAGAACAATGCATGGTGTACTTGAAGGTTCAGCACGGTCCACTTCAGAGGGCAGGGTTGTTTGAGCCACTTTATGGAACATCTGTTCCTCTTCCTCATTGAAGTACTTGAGAAGTAGTTGAAGAAACCCGGCAGCATTGACATCTACAACATTCTTGCTTGATGTTTCCATTTCTCTGAAGATGGTCTCCATGTCTTGTCACTAGACTTGAGGAATGAAACAACTCTGGCACATTTACTTGCTATGGCTTTATCATCAATGTCCACATCTGTAAGCTCTTTAAAATGAGTCTTCATGCCAGTTGTCCCAAATAGATATGGCCATTCCGTGGTCAAGTCAGAGGTCTCAGTTCACTGAAAATATTGTTTCTCTGAGTGAAGAAGGTGGCCCTCATCATATTCTCAATAGCTTTGGTGTCACAGCATCTGTCTTTATACATTTTCTTTAACTCTTCTTGTGCATGTTTCTGGGATTCACGGGTTTCATCAGGTGGTAGCCACATTAGCTGCCAGTTTATGCATCCGCAAGTCTTCTCTTCTTGGGTGGGGTATCCTCTCCCTCACTGGTGCTAATAACTTGTCTATTTAAGGAAAGTGAAGTGCATCCTCTCCTTAAGTTATCCACTCTGCTGACCATCTGTTTCATGAGTGAGTCATACCTACTTTCTACAATTTCACCTTCAATGACATCTGTGAATTCCACAGGGTATGCCTTTGCCATCTTTCTTGCAATCTCACCAAGGTGTTTCTTCCCAGGTGCTGGGCATATTGTTAAGATTTCACTGACAATCAGCTGTATCATTTCAAGTCTCTGACTTTTTGTTGGCCACAGATCTGTTGGATCTCAGATGGCATCTTCTGCCAATGAATTTCAAACTCAAAATGCCAGCCATTGTCAGACAGTTGAGGAGATGTGAAATTCATACTTCAACTACTTGTTGACATCGGTGAGTTTGAACTTGCTGAGCTGTAGCCACCTGAAGGGTTGCACAAGTACACAAAGAACAACTGAAAGTACACAAAGAGACACTGACACAGCTGATATTTCAAAACAATAAAAACAGCTGCTAAACACTTTGCCAGCTGACTCATAGGAACAATGAACTGTTTCGAAACACTTGTTTTGGGGACATAGGCAAAATATCATTACAAGCAGCCTGCGATTAGTAACACACAGACACACACACACACACACATATATTTGTGAACTTCACTGCAATAGATATCGTAATACTAGTTGAAGAATAGCATATAGTAATTTTTGTCTTGGCTTCTGACTTGTTGGACACATTGGGCCTCATTTATCAATATATTCCTAAAACTGTGTGTTAATTTATGCGTAATCTGAAACTAACAAACAAAATCCGCCCTATTTTCAAATTTTGATGTAGAATTCCGTACATGTGTTGATTAATAACGATCACTCGATCATAAATGAGAAGCATGTTCATTGATGTGGTGTTTAGCACCACTCCTGTGTTATTCTTGACGCCCCAGGAATACCACAGGAGCTTGGAATTCCATTGCAGACAACATAGAAAGATGGCAAAGAAAAGATTAAAGGAAAAACTATCCATAGTGGAGATCAAAGTCCTTCTCATGCAATTCCAATATTAAAAATAATGGGCAATGTTGCTGTAATCTTATGCTTACCAAGAAACCAAAAACACGATGAAAACAACCAATACAGTGCTTTAACTTACTAATTACAGAGCACAGTTGTTAAATCATGTTGTAAGAAACAAACTACCGATAGCTAACCAGTCAAGCTAAATAACAACATCGAGATAAATGTAACTACCCCAACTATAACCTACCCATTCTGAAGTAAATGCGGTGCTACAAGTCAGGACAATAACTATTTACAGTTAATGAACCTGTCACAATAGACAGGTAGCCTATGTGTGTAGCTACTGTAAAATTCAGAGGTGATGTTTGATTTACTAATGAACAAGGACGAATTGAAGCGGTCAGCTAGGCAATTAACATGATCTCTTTCCCCTTGACTTTAAAACGCCACACAAAAGCTATTCTACCAACTTGATTTGTTGAAGGATTTGTTAAGGACGTTTTCCGGCATTTTCCAATGACTGGGTGCATTGTTGTCATGGCACACTAGTCGGGTGACCAGATCAAAATGGTCCCAGATTCTATCATGCAAGCATCATCTTATTCGTATGATATTTTCCCCTCTCATTTCCACATTTAGATGTCAAATATTTTTGTCAAACATGTTTCTAAGCAAGTGGTACAAATTTTATATATCTTACAGAATTATACACTTAATTTCCTGAAACAGATATTACTTCGAATTTTGCAGAAAACTATACATTCTCATGAAGATCTCAAGGTTTTGTGTGTTATTTGTAGTTATTTAATTACAATTATTATTAAATAATAATAATTATTATATATTATATTATTACATTATTATTTAATTATGCAGTGTCTTATTCCAAGAAGACCCTGGTCCCAGCTAATCGAAAATGGACCCATAAGATAGGAGAAAATATAGGTCATATTTCAGTGGGGTTTGACATAATGTTATCATGTAAACATGCTGTTAACATTCTAACATTCCATATGGTTCAGAACAAGTTTCGGAAGAAGAACATGTTATGGCCATAAGGAAACATTCCAGGTAAATAGCGTGCAAGGAAAATTAAGAAAATAGGTAAAAATTTCTAGGAATATTTTATTTAAGGTTCTGACAATGTTTCTGACAACTAACAACTGTTAGCTGGGGTATAGCCTTCTATGGGATATTTCACTCAAATTCTTTGAGAGGTTCATTGATGTGCAAAAAAAACCTAGCAAGAATTCAATCTTCAGGAAGGCAAACATTTGCAGTTATTCAGATAGTAGCCTATGTTTCAAATTACATCAGAAACCTTTGAATATTATTAAGGTTATGAACTCCAGACAGCGTGTGCTTTGACAGTTTGATAGCCTGTAACATTTAAACACCAACTCCACACATAGTTTTCATGATTTTATTCTCGTGATTTTATTCACCTTTTGTGCACTCACTGGGGAATTTACGAAACAAGAGAAAACTGCAACAAACATGATAGACAATAAATAAACATTGACAATAATGAGTCTTTGATTAAACACAGAACATAATTAACTTTTCTTCTGACGCTGTAAACTGTGGGAAACGCTCCACATTTGATCTTGTCCGTTATGTCAAGTAGGAAAAGTGATGACGTTAAGAGCGTGCTTCGGTTGTGGCTCTGGAGCAGTGTGCCGAAACACAGCTGCTTCGAATGATTCGACATAGCTTCAGAGCCCCGTTTCATTTCGCCCATCTCTACGTCCTGCTGTCTGTGCCAGATCATCTTTGTATTCACTGCAAGTGTTCCAGCATTTTTTCTTGTGATTATTCCTAGTGTACCTTTTGACGACTGACTGTTTTTTGACCTTGCTTCAGCCTACCCCTTTTGCTCTGGTTGCCTTCTTACTTCCACTCCGTGTACTTACCTGTCTCTGTATTAAAGGACTGATTTTGTCTGTAATAATCTGTCTGGTCGTGAGTTGTCAGACTTAACAGGCTGCCTGATAAAGAACACATGATGTGGCTATTTTATCATTGTTTAATTGATTGATTTAATTTAGCAACTTCTAATCAATTATACACAACATTAATTTTAAGTGAAACATAAGTTTATTAGAAAAGGAAATGTCTGTAAAATGACATTAAATAATTTTAATTTTAAGCAACAAACTGGTAATTTTACAGGTATTTTACTCCTTTTTCATTTCTTTATTAACCTCTTCAAAATTGTGAATACCTGTCAGTTAACATTAAATCTTTATAGATTCACAAAATATGTATTTCTATTATTATGACATTTCTGTAATCTTACTACTTTTGGTCAATCATTTACTATGTTAGTATACATTTTAAAAGTTACATAACTATAATAAAAGTCACTATCTGTGAAATTACAGTAATTATGACTGTTTTAATGATAAAAAAACTGTATTTTGACAGTTAACCAGTGCTTGTACATTTTATAAATTCACAAAAACACATTTATTCAACATTTTTGTTGTGAAACATCTGCAATTACAAAATTACAGTTTTTTAACAGTGCATATAAATTAACCAGATTTGTTTGTCTTCAATAATTATGTTTAAAATGATACATCTTCCTTGAAGATCAATTTCTGAAGCTTGAAAAGTATATTTGAAGTTAGTTTTAAACAGGATTATGGCTCCCCTTGAATTTTTTAAAACATGAAAAAATAATATTGGCCCATCCCATTCCCTTGTCCAATCCCCCTTCTCTGTTAAAGGAGAGAAAACAGAAATAGACTCTGAACACTATCCCATAATACATCAACACTGCTTTCCTCCAACTGGAGTTACCAAGACTGAAGTCAAATGATAGGTATGCCAAATAAGCATAGTTGTCTCAAGGTCAACTAAGGCTAAGAGCATTTTACCAGACTAAATCCTAAAATTTGCACTCAAAGAGTAAAAAATAAATAAATAAATGAAAATGATAATAATTGATAAAGCGTGTCTCACTGATAGTCAAACCGCAAAACACCACAGTGCGGCCAGTCCGAAATCAACACATCAGAAGGTCCTATTGGAGGTAGGATAAAACAATTGAATTGAATATACTGTTGATTGGTTAAATGCTGTGATAGACAGTCATGAATTTGACACACAAAGTCCTGAGGGTTGAACATCAATTTAGATACTAAATAGTATAGTAATCATTATGTCCAGTCTGCTATGTTTCAAATAAATATGTTGATATGGTATTGTTAAAGAATTGAAGGAAGAGTAATGTTTAATTTGACAAATTCGTGGCTACACCCACGATCAAGTAATAATTGGCTATCTCATACAGTTATCTAGTTACCTGGTTGATCTGTCACCAGCTAGCTAGTTGGTTGCTGTGGTTTCCTTCTCTGTTGCTGGTCTCGTAGCCTTCCCATCCCCCCCATGAATTACGCCTATGGATTAAACCTACGTGTTTTATTACATTAAACCCATGTGCTTTATTAGATTACACACCTGTGTTTTATTACATTAAACCCATGTGCTTTATTATATTAAACCCCTGTGTTTTATTATATTAAACCCTTGGCATTATTAGATTAAAACCATTCACTTTAATAGATTACACCAGGAATGACAAATTAAATTTGTGAAATTGGGTGGGCTCCTGACCCATGTGTTTTGTTACATTAACCCATGTGCTTTATTAGATTACACCATGTGTTTTATTACATTAAACCCTTTTTCACTTTTGCTGAATGGACACCAAGTCAGATGATAACAAGCAATGTTTTATTTGTTTATGCAGGGGCTACATACAACTGGCAAATTAACATAATGGTTACCAATTTTTCCACATTACGTCGCTGTAGTCCTACACATCTAATTGTAGTTTTTTTAACATATCATCACAACATCCATGTGCTTTATTATTTTAAACCCATGTGCTTCATTAGATTACAGCCATGTACTTTATTAGATTAAACCTATGTGCCTAGGCATATCTGGTTTATCTGCAAACATCAGACTCATCAAGAGTTTTTTTCTGTGACTTCAAACAGCAAAGTTTAAAGCAGCATTACTGATTTATTCCACTGCAGCCTTTCTCAAGCCTCATAAACCCTTGGCTCGTGTAACACAGGGAATGGATTGAGGTCAGGTAGCCAGTGTAACACAGAGAGAGTGGATATGGGTGGGATGGCTAGTGTAACACAGTGAGAGTAGACTTGGGTGGGGTGGCTAATGTAACACAGAGAGTGGATTTGGGTGGGGTCGCTAGTGTAACACAGTGGCAGTGGATTTGGGTGGGGTGGCTAGTGTAACACAGTCAGAGTAGATTTGGGTAGGGTGGCTAGTGTAACACAGACAGTGGATTTGGGTGGGGTCGCTAGTGTAACATAGTGGCAGTGGATTTGGGTGGGGTGGCTAGTGTAACACAGAGAGTGGATTTGGAGGTGGTTGCTCGTGTAACACAGTAGATTTTTGCAGATTTTTTCCCACATATGTCTTTACGGATACCTGTATTAATAAAATTAAGAAATTTGCAGGCTTAAAGTGCCTGATATGAATGGACTTACTATTTTTAAAAAAAGAGCAACATGAACCTGTTTCATACATGCATAAACTGCATAATGCTAGTTAGCTAACTAGTAAATGATCTAAGGAGTACTAATGCTATCAAGCTAAGTTACATAGGTCATGTCATGGTCATTTACTGTTTTTTGTTGCTTTTTGTGTGTGCTGTTTGCATGCTTAGTGAAAACCTGTTTGCCATTGCATGTATGTCAGCATATGTTTCACTCGCTGCTTACTGACTAAAGTTGATAAGCATTGCCTATGTGCTGTAACTGTTTATAAGAGCAATGCTGCCTACATCTTGGGCATGGAATTGGTATCTCTGTTTCTGGTATGGCATTATGTGGTAGATTCACTGTTATAAATAGTGTTCTGTGGTCTGATATGGTGTAGTGCTGTGTTCCATGTCCTACATGAATTTGACATGATTGCTCCACAAATACTTTGCATTACCTACTCCTGACTATGACAGTGCTGTGCACTCTTTGCAGTATGGACTGGGAGTAATGGAGGGCTGTCTGCTAGAGAGTTCATTTGTCATCATTAAAGAGTGCAATCAACTGCATGTGGTCTCAAAATAGACAAGCACGCCCCTGCATCTGGACAGATTTCTCTGGACTGTATAGGGGTGTACTTACTGTCCACTGGTTCCTGTGAATTCAGAGCTGATAGCAGTGCTGGAGTCCTTCTGTTTTCGAAGGGACATCCATTTGGTATATCACTCAACCACTCCATTAAGTTTCCATGGCCAACAGAAAAGCTTGGGCAGCATTTTTAAACTCCTGCATGCTGCGAAATGTCTGCATGGGAGACACTTTGCTGTTGAAGGATGAAACAAGTGAGTATAGCAACACCATGCATGTTGTTGCTATGCTCACTTGTGTTGGTATGGTGAAAGTGTCATTGTGAGGATGGCGAGCGGTCAACAAGAGGCCAACACAGAAAAATAGGGTGAATGGTGGTTTATTATAGTGATAAATAAAAAAAAAACTGTACAAAAAATAAAGTACTAATACCAAACAAAATATTTACAAATAAACATCTGGGCAATCAGTTCCCAAACATCTCCTTTGGCTAGGAGGGCAGGATATAAAGGGCTATAAAGGGCAGGAGGGCCTTAAATACAGTTACCCCCTTCCGACCATACCATCCCAAAAATATAATCAATTAACTCACAAAGGAACAATAATCCATCCATTCTTTACATGATCAAACAACATAAGTATATACAAACAATACATTAAACAAATATATTTTTCCCCCATCACCAATACAATAACATAACACAAAACATTGAAACAATTCCCCCTACCTTACAAACCAACATGAACTACTCTACCCACAATCCTTAAAACCAACATGTTTTCCCCCGTGCGCTCCTTTGACACCCCCGTGAAACAGACACAGATGCACAAGTGAGTAAACCGAGATTTATGTATTACGGAAAGTTCGAGTGATGAATGATGAAAGTGAAATGTGAACATAGCTAACTAACAAAACAGATAACGTTTGCACCCGCTAAATGAATATGTAGTTCGCTATTTAAAAATGGTAACATTTGAAAAGTAAATTTTCCCCCAGACAACAAACGCCAATATTCACCCTGAACGAACAAACAGCACTTTTAAACCAACAAATAAATGAACATGCATACAAAAAGTTTGGTGTGTTTTTTCCTGTTTCTTTTCCACCCTAATATACGCGTCACTGTTTAAATTTCCCCATCCCGTGGCCGACGCCGATATTTGGGGCGGAGAATAAAATATAAATCAGTTCTCCGTCACAGTCATGTCTGTGGCCACTTAGCTGGCTTTGTTTTTGTTTTCATTTCGTGCCATATGCTTTTGTTTTCATTTTGCATGTTTGTTTTCCCCACCCACTATTTCCCTACCTGTCAGTCTTGACCTGTTGATTTGTTTCACCTGCCCCACTTTTTCACCTGTGTCTCGTTTGCTTGTTAGTCCTGTGTATTTATACCCTGTTCCTTCCTTCGTTCCTTGCCAGTTCATCTCAGTGCTTTGTTACCAGTGTTTTCTGTCTGCCTGCCCGTTTTGACCCTGCTTGTTTTTGTGACTTTGTTCCTGGATTGTGTTTTTGGATTTACTGCCGAGTTTGCCTGCCCATTAACAACTTTGTCTTTGGACTTCTGTTTTTGTACCTTTGCTGTGACTTCCTGGTTTTTGATCTTGCCTGTCCCCAACGATTTTTGTCTACTGTGGCTGCTTAATAATCTGTTGTTTATTATTCATCGCTGTGAGTGCTTGAGTCCCTGCCTGATTCATGATGGTACAAACTGGCCAGCTACATGGAGTCAACAGACGGCAGCCAGTGGCGTTTGCGGTGAGCATGAACAACTTAGCCACCCAGCTCCAACAGCTGCAGTCTGCGCAGGCAACCCCAGCTGCAGTGCCTGTCCTGGCTCTTCCTTCACCTCCCACTCTGCCTGTCCGGGAGCCGCATCTGTCCCCTCCAGAACCCTATGCTGGCGAACCTGGAACCGGCTGCTCCTTTTTATCACATTGCTCACTGGTTTTCGAGCTCCAGCTATTAACCTTTCCCACGGACTTGAGTACATCATCACTCTGCTGACTGGCCGTGCCAGTGAATGGGGAACTGTCACCTGGGATGCCCACTCACCTGTCTGCACCACCTATGCCTCCTTCTGCGACGAGATGAGATGAGTTTTCGACTGATCCAGACATGGGTGAGAAGCGGCCAGGGAGATGCTGCTAATCCACTAGGGGGAAGGTTCCAACTATGCCACTGACTTCCAGACCCTCATGGCTACCACTGGATGGAATCAACAGTCCCAATATAACACCTCTCTCCATACTCTTTCAAAGGAGATAAAGGACGAACTCATGACTCAAAACCTGCCTGCTGGATTTAGAACATAAGAACATATTATGACGAGAACAGGCCATTCACCCAGCCATTACAATTAAAGAGTATCCAAAACTTCAGCAAGTCTGGACTTGAACACAGCAAGGGTCTCTGCCTCAACTACATGATCTGGCAACCTATACCGTTACTCTTTGTGTAAAATAATACTTCCTTATATCAGTGTGGAACTTACTCTAACTAGTTTCCATTTATGCCCCCTTGTCCCACAATACAACTAAAAAAAAGTATTGTAGATAACCTTGTTGCATCCTTCTCCTCTTGCTAAGTCTAAATAGGTTAAGTAACTTTTTAGTCTTGCCTTATAGCTTTTATATTTCATGTCAGGAACTAATTTATTTGCCCTCCTTTGTACTTTTTCAAGAGCCTTGATATCTTTCTTATAGTGTGGTGCCCAGAACGGCACACAATATTCCAAGGTGGGTCTGACAAAAGCATTGTATAATTTTAATATAACCTCCTTAGATTTATAATCAATCCTTTTGGCTATATATCCCAGCATCCTATTGGCCTTTTTTTTTACAGCTACAGTACACTGCCTAGATCCTGTTAAGCTTGAGTCTACTATTACTCCCAAGTCTTTTTAAAATTGAGCACATTCTAGTTTACTTCCTCCCATGAAGTAGTCTTGTCTAAGGTTCTTATTTCCCACATGCAAGATTTTACATTTAGCAAAATTGAATGTCATCTGCCAGGTATCTGCCCACTTATGGATGCTGTTTAGATCTTCCTGTAGTACCTTAGTTGATTCTATACTGTTGGCTAGGCCCCCTAGTTTTGTGTCATCTGCAAATTTGACTATTTTACTACTAACCCCTGCATCAAGATCGTTTATGTATATAAGGAATAACAAAGGCCCCAACACCAATCCCTGCGGGACTCCACTTCGTACAGGACCCTGCTCTGATACAATTCCTCCCACAGTTACACTCTGCTTTCTACCAGACAGCCAACTTCGAACCCACTCAGTGCTCCTGTAATTCGTGCAGATTTCATTTTCACTATGAGCCTCTCATGTGGTATGTTGTCAAATGCCTTTTGAAAGTCTAAATAGATAATGTCATAAGCTTGGTTTACATCTAAACACACTGTAGCTTCCTCAGAAAAGTCCAGGAGATTTGTTAAACATGACCTCCCTCTGCGAAAACCATGCTGGCTATCGTTTAAGATACTATTTTGTTCAAGGAATAATTCCAAATTGTTCAAAATGATGGATACCCGTAATTTACATGTGATACAAATTAAGATGACAGGCCTATAATTTCCTGGATCAGTCCGGTCTTTTCTTTTTTTTGTGATCAACTTTTTTTTATTTCAAATATAAAAAGGGGCATAACAGACGAGGGGGAGAGGTTAGATAGAAAAATACTAATAACATCTGAACAATGACTATAATACAAAGAAGTACAGACAGGTGACCGGCAGGTGTTTAAATACCATCAGACTGAGTCATGAATGTATAGGGGAGAGGGAAAGAGAGGAAAAATAAACAAAAATAAATAAATCTATAATTAACTACAATATATTAGAGAAATTTACATAGTAAACACCAATTTTACATAGTAAATGATAAACACAAATTACATTACATTACATTATGGGCATTTGTTAGACACTCTTATCCAGAGCGACTTACAAGGCAAAGTACATAAGAACAGTACAAAAAGTGCGAAGATAAACCTAGAGAGGGGTAAAGTCCCAAGTGCCAAGGTGATCGAATAGATCAGGACTCCCCTACAGACTAAATTAGTTACCTCAACATATTATTTAGTGTTAACAGCAGCTGTGTTGATTATATGCCTATGCAACAATTACAGCAAAGCAGCTACAATGCTGATGGATATGAAATCTGATATACCATGAATATGTAATTACTCAGATAACATCTGATAAACTGCATCCCAGGTTTGTATGGTTGAGGGGCAGGCATTATTATTGCGTGCAACCGAATGTTCTGACAAAATAATGTTTTTAAATTGATTAATCCAAAATTTCAAATAAAGTGTATGAGGGTTCACAGTGGACAAAAAAGCTGCAACACTGGGATATTCCCAGAACATATGCATGTATGTGCCTACAGCATCACTACATCTGTTACAGTTAGGTGAGGGACTAAGTTTCATTTGGCATCTTAAAGGAGTGGCACAGGCCTTATGCATGCAAGTTTATAGTGTATGAGCTGATGGGCTGGATTTTTAGAGGAAGTGAATATGTTTGTCCTCACTGAGTCCCAGTCTATCACAACACTGTACGACTCCAAATCTTTCGGCCAATTTATGGTCATACCAAGAGTTTTGCAGTCAAATGTTATTAGATTTTCATAGATATGTGAAACCATATTGTTAAAGGAAGCTTGAGGCCTAATCCATTCTGCTTTTGGGTGTCACAGAAGGCTGACATTCCAAGGTATACCATAGGCTTTGAAGGAAGATCTTAAATGTAAATAAAGAAAAAATAAAAAACCAGGCAGGGAGTGCTGAAACTAGTTCCTGAAAAGAGCAGAGTCCCATATTATCATACATGTCCTTTAACCTTTTGATGCCTTTATTTTCCCATGAGTGACAGTTGAAAGGTTTAAAGGCAGACAAAATATAATAGTTGTTCCAAACAGGGGAAAGGTCACAGACTTTACATTTATGACCAAGGAATCTTTTAACAGTTTTCTAAACATGCAAAGAGTTTTCAATAATTGGACAAAATCTTTGTCTGGCAGTCCTTGGCCATGTGGAGAGATGATTGCTTGTTCCAACTCCAGTCTCCATGGAACTGAGACGTAAGGTTCAAGAAAAGAGTGTAATGCATGAATTTGGAATGCCTAATAGTAACACTTAAAATTTAGAAGAAAAAGACCTACAAAATTTTATGACGTTGTAGTGAAGAAAGCTTGACTCGTGGCTTTTTATATTGTTCCATTTAAATTTGGTTACAACCGAGTTGAGCTCATCAAAATGATTTAAAGGAGGGGGGACTAGGTGCATAGAAAACAAAAAATTGAGATGACCCAGAGCATTCATTTTAATGTGTTATAATTTTTTTTATCACAAGAAAAATTGGTTTATATCTGGACACCTAGGTATGTGATTTTGTCCTTATACACTCTAAAAAGTAATTCAGGAGACCAATTACCACCACTTAATTAAATGCATGGTTGCAAGATAAAAATTGTAATTTATTGATTTAGATAAAGCTTTTAAGCTACACTATTTTATTGAGTTGTGTTGATGTAATAATGCTGGTAATTATATCAACTTAATAATTGTCTTTTATTTAAACTCAAATTTCTGCTTTGATTGGTTAAAAACAAAATTCAAGCTGTAGTAACTTAATTAAATTGGTTTGATAATTTAATTTTTCTCAACCTTGAGTTCAGGATTTCAAGTCCTCTCCCCTACCCACTTAACATATTGCAGGAGAAGACATTTTGGCTGAATAATACAGATGGCATTTCAAGGTGAGTATCAACCTACTTTAATTCACAGACACATTTTATGTGTCTTGTTATTCCACTGTAGGCAAATTGCTGTTTGACCAAAATTAGTAGCCTTTGGAGAGAGATAAAAGTAGAAGAGGGGAAGTTTTTTCTTTCTTGCTAATTTCATCTTGTGTTTTTATGTCTATAAAACCTGCAGAAAGAGATGTTAGGTATGGTAATTGTATTGTAAATTATTTTGGTTACTATTGTGGTACAACTTGAAGTTTGTGTTTTTTCTGATGTGTAAAATATTGTTAATGTGATTCTGTCAGTATCACCCAGACCTATATTTATCCACTTGATGCTAAGACTTTGTTGATCAATTGTTGAAGCAAAATACCATGTCATTCTAGGCCAATTAGTGTTGTTTACTTGGCCCACATCTAAAAATATGGGCTGGGGGTGCAAAATGTGTAAACTTGAAAACTCTACAAAAACAGGTTTGCTAAACATTACAGGTTACGCCATGGTCATGGTGGGCAATGTCTGCCGTGTTTTTACCAAGATTGTGTTTGTTCCTTCAAAACAAGGGTAGCCTTAGATCACATCTATTAAGAAATCACTCTAAGGAACCTCAGGAAACAATCAGATCTGCAGAAAGTCTCTCTTTCACTTGCCAGTGTTGCAGTGCCAGCGCAATCTCCACAGAATGAGAGTTTTTTGAACATCTCTGTCGACATTTGAAAAAACATGACACTGTCATCTGTGTTTTTAAGAACTGCAATTTCAGCACTAATATTTATGGAACATTTGCCTCACACAGAAGCCGAAAGCATGCTCTTCACTCACTGCAAGATTTTAAAGAAGACCTACTAAAGAGGTATGCAAGTTCTTCAAATACAGATGATTACAGTGATGTGGATGTTCAAGATGGGGATCTGTCTGTTACTAATGATGGCCAAGATGATAATGATGTGAAAGATCTACCAAACCTCATTAAAAAAAAATTGGCTTTGTTGTTTCTAAAACTGGAAAGCACTTTTAATGTGTCTAACAGATGTATTGATAAGGTTGTTGAAGAGTTACATTTTATCTCTCATTCAGCATCAGGTCCCAAGCACAGTTTTGAGATTACTGAGTCTGTTGTGTCAGACATGGTGACAGAGCTTTG
This sequence comes from Albula goreensis, assembly GCA_022829145.1. Lineage (NCBI taxonomy): Eukaryota > Metazoa > Chordata > Actinopteri > Albuliformes > Albulidae > Albula > Albula goreensis. Next base: position 34,507,391 of record CM040747.1, read on the forward strand.
TGATGCCAACCCCTTTACCATTGCCCTGAGTAGTGGCGGTCCACTTTCTTCTGCCTACAAGAGAAGGACTTATTTTAAGGAGCAGTTTGCTGTGGTGGAATCAATGGAGTATTTACTCAGTATGGAAGAAAATAGAAGCTTCCAGTATGTCCCTATTCTAAAGTCATTGCTTCAGGTTTTTAGCTGGAAAGAGATCCTGGATTTGATCTTGCATGACAGAGAAAGTCAAAGTAAAGGTGAAACTCAGTACAGGGAATTTTCTGATGGCATTTATTATAAAACAAATGAGTTGTTTCCTGAAGAAGATCCCACCATTGCTATCATTCTCTACATGGATGATTTTGAGGTATGCAATCCTCTGGGCACAACAAGGAAAAAACACAAAGTCACAGCTGTGTACTGGGTGTTGGCTGATGTTCCTGCACTGCTCAGATCTTCACTGACCTCCATCTTCGTGGCAATTCCTGCAAGGCTGATGATGTGGAAAAATTGGTTACAGTGCTGTACTGGAGCCACTGCTCAAGGATGTTGTGAGCTTGGAAGAGGAGGGTTTTTATGTCCCAGCATTAGGCAAAAAAGTCAAAGGAACAGTGTTTTGTGTTGTGGCAGATAATCTTGGGCCAATTCTATTGGGGGATTTGTCGAAAGCTTCTCCAGTTCTTATGCTTGCATATTTTGTCTAGGTGAGCAGAGAGAGTTTCTTGACGACTGACCATTAATTACCAACATCTCAATAATGTCCTACCAAAGGTAACTCCTATTGTTGCAAACCTGGCTACCTCATGAAGTGATAGCAGCACAGATGCATGCTGGTTTACTGTATTAGATGTAGCTAATGGTTTTGGTCTTTACCTGTGCAGAAGACAGATCAGTGGAAACTAGCATTTACAGTCACAGGGGATGCATAACAGCCCAGCAATCTTCCACTGTATGGTTGCAGATGTCCTCAAACCACTAGCAGGTATGGGGGAAATGTTACACTATGTAGACAATATACTAGTGGCTACAGCAAGCTCACAAGAGGAGCACCTGTTGTCGGTAGATATGGTATTACATACTGTAGACAAGGCAGACTTTAAAATGAATAGGTCTAAAAGCACAAATTGCAATGAAGTAAGTTCAATACCTAGGTTATACCCTAACGCAGACAGGTAAATCTCACTACGGATAGTCAAGAAAATTATTGCTGAACTACCACGGCCACAGACTCTTACAGCCTACCGGCAAAGTTTAGATACAGCAAACTATCTTAGAGAATTTATCCCAGACCATGCTAGGGCCACCTCACCCTTATATGACCTTATGAAAGATAAGACAAAACCACAAGAAATACTTGAGTGGAAAAATGAACATGAAGAGGCGTTCTGAATTAAAGAGAAAAATTAGGTTCTGCGCCTGCCTTGGATCGTACCAACAATGTAAACTATTCCATATACAGATCGACACCCACAAGAACATTATTAGTGGCGTTCTAGCTCAAAACCATGATGGCCAGTTTCATCCTATAGTTTCATTCATATTATAGCAGGAAAATTTCCCCTGTAGAATAAGGATGTGATCCATACACACAGCATGTATTAGCAGGTCATTGGATGATGAGCACCACTGAACCCTGTATGGAAATATTTTAATTATCATTAAGTGAGATGGATTTTCAGACAAAATGAATGTGCTTAAGAGTTGATTGGGATGTGGCAAGTTCGGTAACAGTGCAGGCATATGACATGGCGATTTAATACCTGCAGAGAAAACAGGATTGGATGGATAGTGGTATGTGAATGAGGGGTTGTCTGAAAATTCTTCCCTTGAATATTTGTTTTAACAACTCGAGCAGTTTGTTTGTCGCAACAAGCAAGAATGCTAAATTGAATTACTACATGTAAAAGAACTTAACCTTACATACGTATAAACACAGACACATAACTGCACATAACTTCACATTTTACTGATACTGTACTTGTAACTTGGCCAGCTTTAGTCGTGGTCTTTTAAGATTCCATATAAATCTGCTAAACAACCCATGTATTGTTCTAACAACAGTATTACACAAAAGTATTGGGATCATTTGGAATAGATAAAGAAACCTGGGCAAGATGTTCATTTTTTCCAGAGCAACTCTTTCTAACAGGGAAAGTGGCAAAGGAACCCATCTTTCTAGGTCATCATGAATATGCTTAAACAGGGGTTGAAAGCTGGCTTTATACATTGGCTGAAGTCTCTCAACAAATATTCCCAAGTAATTAAAGCCTTCTATCAGCCACCGAAATGGTGATATGCCAGGAAGCATTACATTAGATCCTCAGCCTAGTGGCATTGCCTTCGACTTGGTAAAATTTATTTTGTATCCTGAGACAACACTAAACTGATCCATAACATTAATAACTGAAGGGCTAAACACTTCTAGATTTGTAAGAAACAGCAAGACATCATCAGCGTATAGTGCAATCTAGTGCTACCTTTGCTTAACTTCGATTTCATAAAGATTGTGGTGGGATCTTATAGCTCAGCTAATGGCTCCATTGCCACAGCAAAAAGCAGCGGTGACAATGGGTAGCCTTGTTGGGTGCCCCTTTCCAATGCAAAATACAGAGAACACTTTCCATTTGTGTAACAGCCTCCAAGGGATTACAGTACAGCAATTTAACCCAGTCTGAAAAGTTACCATAAATACTAAATTCATTAAGAGTAAAAAACAAAAAAATCCCATTCCACCCTATCAAACACCTTTTTGGCATCCAATGACACCACCATGCCCCCAAACTATTTTGCTGACAAAGCTGTATAATATTAAGTAATCTCCTCATATTGTTTCTCCCTGGAATAAATCCAGTTTGGTCCAAATGAATAATATCTGGAAGAATATTTCCAACCCAACCTTAAGGGAAATATTTTGGAGGACAACTTAAATCAACATTTAAGAGACTGATGGTTCTATAGGATGTGCACTCATCCCCAGGCCTACCCTTCTTAAGTATCAAAGTGATATTAGCTTCTCTAAGTGTTCTAGGCAAGGATCCTATTTGGAGAGAATGATTAAACATATCTATTAATGGACTCAGAACCAATAGTTTGAATTGTTTATAAAATTCAGAGCCAAAGCCATCAGGGCCCGGAGCTTTACCTGACTGCAAAATACGTATAGCTTGAGTTAACTCTCTCTAAGCTATAGGTCCATTTAGCTCCGCTCTCTGTAGTTCATTATCAAATTAGATTATTACGTCAAATTAGAAAAGAAGGTTTCCATCAAACTCAATGTATCAGCTGGCTGTTCCCTAGTATATAGCCTTTCATAGAAATCCTTAAAAACTCTATTTATACCATTACTATCAGTAATAATCTGACCATGGATATCTTTAATAAAGGAGATGGTATGAAGGTCAGTTTGCCTCTTAGGTAGGTTAGCCAGATATTTTTAGGCATGTTGATATATTCGTGGAGTTTTTGTCTTGCAAACTTTGCTCAGTTCAGCCTTCTTAGTAAGCAACAAATTAAGAGTGGCTGTTGTGGCAAATGTAGCTTTCAAATCATTATCAGAAGGGTTCTGAACATATACTTGTTTTGATGATTACCTTTAGGTAATATATAATTTATATAGAAATATGCAAATCTTGAGTACCTATGGCTTTTACACAAGAAAACGCTGGCATAAAATGCATGTGTAGTTTCAAATATATATGAAATTAAACATTTTCTATAATTATTTGAAGTACTGTGGCTCCCATTGTTGAAATACTCAAACCACACTGACACACTCACTTCAGAGTGCAGAGAAGACTCAGCCAACAGCAACAAAACCACCAAGCTAATCTGGACTTGAAATGGCTAGGGGAACATACTTGCCTGTTTAATCCACAGCTGTATCTAAATTGTTTGTGTTTCATGAACTTTCATGCTGTTTTGAAGTTTCATGTATTTCTGCATTACTGTATTTCATGTACTTCTTGTTATTCTTACATTATGGGCTCATAATCAGCCATAAGCAAATATGAACATGCAAGTGTGGTGAGACTGACTGCTAAAGACTGATTCCCAGTATGATATCGGGATTGTCTTTCCACTTTATAATTTACATAAAATCCCCTACCTTTATAATGGGGCTTGAGAGATATATCTTCCCCACAGTAAGGACACATTTTACCTTCCTGTGCCCCACACAGTGGGATCATACCAGAATGATAGAGTGTGATTTGACATGACCTGAATGCACCTTTGAAGTCATGACCAGAGAACAAGGTTACCGTGGCAACACATTAAATGTGACAGACTATTGCACTGGCAGAAATGGTGCGGTTACTGAAAATGTGGCAATTTGATAACCCTGAAAAATGTATTTTTGTCTGTCATTCAGATGTCACAGCTTCCATTCCAGGGAAAATGAAAGGGAGTCAACGTAAATCGTTTTGCTGAAAGTCTGTCTGACCACTTGGTGGCAACAGTTGTTCACTCAGTCTAGAGAAGCTTGAAGAAGCCCATAGAGATGGTTTAATTCAGTGGCAGTTGTCGAACCACAAATTAGGGAGGAAGAAAACTTATTTTATGGACTTGCTGTACTGTACTGAAATAAAATTATTTAAGCAATTAACAGCTGATTCCTGTTTCCTTTATTGCAAATGTGATACAGTCATTTTTATCACCATTGAAATGGTAATTGAAAAAGGTACTTGAGGGGCATGCTGAGCTCAGAAGAACAAAACTATAAAGGCAGCAGTGAGCAAAGTCCATTACATTTCTGTGGAAAGTACCACAACTGAACTTCACACACCAGGAGGCTGATCTATTATGTCTGCTTGTATAAATTAATATACAAAACTGCTCCCACAAGCTTGTTTGTGAATCGATGGGATAAAGCATCACTGAGCATTTATGGAGACAAGACGTTACATTGAATACTGTAGGTGTTGTATGTTTGTCACAGGCAGACATAGCATCTCAAATGTACTCTACCCACTTTTAATGTCACTCAGTCCTGTTTTACATAAACTTCACAGTTTTTGCTGTGCAGAGGGAAAGCAAAACAGCAACAGGAACGTTTTAGTTCCCTTTTTGGTGGTTTTTGATCACATTTGTTTCATAACAACATTAAGAATCTGGAAAACCAAACTGCTGTTTGTAGCTAGAATAATTTACATAATGACTAAAGAATCTAAGAGGGGCTGACAAGTGAAATTACAACACATAAGTGGGCCCATTGCCAGCAAAATATTTTTGTGTAGCTACAACCAGTTGGAAAAGATTAACACTGCACACATTGAAATAGCAATGCTCCACACAGCTAGGTAGAAGAGGCACCCCAACAGCACCCAGATTGTCCTGTTAAACAGGATATATTACCCAATAAACTAAACCCGGAGGCCAAGGAATAGGGCAACAACAACAGCAAGGTAAAACAAACAAAAAAAAAAAAACCCATACTCGGAACACCAAAATTAGTAAAGCACCTCACATCACAGCACACAACTGCCCATAGACACTGTAGCAGAACTTTATATATGCCTACATTAGTATAAGAGGAAAAACAGTATTGTGCATGCAGCAGCAGAGACTGTATACCTCAGCAACATTAACTTCCACCTTGCCAAGGGTTGGATGATCATTATACTTCCAGACAGCCAGCTGAGCCATGGTATCTGAAAAAAAAAAAAAAACCCAGTTCCTTTTTTAAGGAATTTTATCTGCTTGATAGTAGTCAAGGCACAATGCAAAATGTTACAACTTACACTGCAGGCTACCTTGCTATTGGACAGACCACTTTTTTTTTTTTAAAAAAAGGGTAATGCTCAAACTTAGAAGAGACCTAGCTCTTATTCCTACATCGAAGTTTAGCCTGCACTGTTTTATCCCAGATGGAATGGTGCACGCTGTACCTTAGATCACAGACACGCACACCAAGGACATAGCAGCGCCAATCTCAATTCTTCCAACATGCCGACAAAGAGGAGAACGGGATCAAATAATAGCTCAGGTGCTCTCACAAGATTCTCATTCTTACCTGTTACCTGTGAAATGTAATAGCCCAACCCACTACCAAAAGGTCCAACCTGCCACAGATGGTTGACAACAGGAAGCTGAGAAAACTTTCAAACCAATCAACAAGCATTTTCAGGGTTATAATCCATTCTAATGTTTTTACTCCTGGCACTATGGACTTTTCCTCCCTCATGGGTTTTTGGCACTATTATCCCTGATTTATGCACTTTGCATTGTGAGTCACCCTGAATAAGTGCATCTGCAAAATGTAATGTAATGGCACTGTGATGACCTTTCAACCACAGTGAGTAAGTACGATCAGCAAAGTAATCCGAAAAGGCAAAAGTCATAATCAGGCAAAAATGGTCCAAACGCACTTAGAGATCCAAATACAGAAGAAACACATGGAAAAAATATTAGTGAAAACAAGAACAAGTCTACCAGGTAGGAGATGTCGATCCCCAAATAGATGTTCTGAGGTAGCCTGGTCCAATGACGTGCGAGGACATGGGACACCCGCTGTTCTTCCATGGCAGCCTAAAAACAAGACACACCTACATGCACATACCTACACACACACACACAACACATTGGAGGATGGACATAACACAAACCTACAGCTAGGATAGTAACATCGTTGAGGTGTGTTTCATTGTCATTCGATGACTAAAAGTGCTTTCTAAGACCCTCAAACAGAGCCGTCCTGTGCATAAGTGAATTAAGCACCTGCTTAGGGCCCCCGTGGCCAACAGAGGACCCCCAAGAGTGCTTGAAATGGTCAATAGTCAATACAGGTTAAGTATCCCTTCTCCAAAATGCCTGAGACCAGAAGTATCTTAAGGTAATGGTTACAGTAATGCAGGAAGGAGCTTCGTTTGGAGAATGGAACCCAATAGTGTTGATCAAATCTATACCAAGGAGTGTTGGGGAGGTGGAGAGTGCTAAGGTCTTGCAGAATGGATCGCTTTTGATAACATGTAGGGGTAGCAAACAAAGAGAAAAAGCAGGTAAACTGCTTAAACTGAATGGGGAACAGGGAAAAGGTGCAGTGTACTATGTTTAGTGAGGGGCCATGGGTTATAGGAGTTATTACAGGGATACCGGTGAATGCATCCATGGATGAATTGAAGAAAATATGAAAGGGGCAAAAATTAAAGATGTGAAGCAGTTGAAAATGGTTAGAAACTGGGAGACGAGCAACATTTAAACGGTATTGATCAACTTTGATGAGGACAAGCTGCCTGCTAGGGTATATATTGGGTTTCTTAGCTTTCCTATGAGGCTTTATATTCCACTGCCGCTCAGGTATTACAGGTGCTAAAGGAAAGGGCATATAATAGTTTGAAGGGGCAAACAAAGGTGTGAGAGGTGTGCAGGGGAATATGAATATGGCAGATGTGTTGGTGGAGCAAAGCTTAAGTGTTGTAATTGTGGGGGGAACATAAGTGAAATTAGTAAGACAGCAGCTGAAGTTCAAAAGATTGCCTGCTTTACGTATGCCAAGGCAGTGAAAAGATTTACTGTGTGACTACAGAATAATATGTTTCATAGAATATTTCTATAGTTCATAGAAATCAGAAATTGCTAAATAGTAAAATAAGGATATGGAGATAGATAAATGAAAGAATGTTATAAAACTGACTTGTTAGTTAAAAAAGAAGAAAAGTTTAAAAGTATTTGGTTTTTGTGTCTTTTAAAAAAGGTAAAAGATGTTGTCAAATCAGAACAAATTTGAAAGGCAGGAGAATATTTTATCTTTGATTTGAATTTGAACTAATTGTTTTGAAAGGAACATAACTGGGTGCTGATGAATATTTGATTAACATGTTCAATCAGGTCAGGTTTTTCTTTTGGATATTAGTTCTTCCAGAATAATAAGTTTCCCTGAGCTAATCTCAGCCCGTTGCCTGCTTTAGAATACAGAATATATCTCATTTTCATCCTATTAAATGAAACTACTTGTTAGTGAAATAAAAGTCTGTTGCTATGTTGCAAACAGAATGGGCATTTTTATCTTGATATGAATCAATTTGAAGGAACATAACTGGCTGATGCACAGACATGTCAATCATGGCTTTTTTTCCAGAATAATACAACTAATCTAGAATGTATCACTATTATCCGTGCCTTTCATATTTTGGTACAAAACTAGTATGTAATGTGTACAACCTTGTATCACTGTGAGTGGGAAAAAAACCCCAGACATAAAGAAAGGGTTTTTTGTTGTATTATTTTATTATCTTATTTTCGGGTGCACCCAGCCAACAACCATTGTTAAATGGCAATACATTCCCAGGTTCTTACATTCTGGTCTCAGTTCTCTTATTTACACCTCTTGCCAAATCTATAACTTCTGTGACTACTGACCAAGTTCTTTTACTCTTTGGAGTAACATAGTAGGTGTTACACAGTGTTTATTTGATTACATAAAAAAATGGACTGAGTTAGGTTGCATTTGATCGTTCCTGTAATTTCTTAAACATGTTTTTTAAAAGTTACGATTGATAATCACACAAATATTTAAACTGTTGGACAACAATGAGCTGTTCTTTAACTAGTATTTTAGATGGGGGAGTGTAATTTTTTCTGATCATTTATAAGATATTCAGTATTAGGAGTGATTCAGCCAGTTCATTCATTTATTCATTGCAATGGTGAGTACAGTAAACTTGCTTGCTTATAGAAGCTATCAGTAAACCTGTGTCTTAGTTCTGTTTTGGTTTTGTTTTCATATTCGTACTTGTTCTTCCCCCGTCTGAGCCATGTGCTCGTGTTTACTTTTCCCTTGTATCTCTGTTCCGCCCCCACCCCCTTGTTCCCCACTTGATTGGTTTATTGATTCATTGTTGTGTCTGATTGTCTGATCTGTTTCACCTGCCAGTTAGCTCTCCTGTTCCCTGTTGCACCTCGTTAGCTGTTAATCATATCCCTTGTGTTTCTTGGTTTGTTGTGAGTTTCTCTGTTCTCAGTTATGCTACAAGCCCTTTTCCTGTTCTGACCTTCACCTGTTTACTGATTTTTTGGATGCTGTTTTCATGCTGATTGCTATGTCTGCCTGGTTATGACTTTGCCTTTTTTTTTTTTTCCCCTCCCTCTCCCCTCTACCTTTTGGACTGTGTTTTTGTGCTGGTCTCTATGAATTCCTGGTTTTGACCTGTGCCTGCCTTTGACTACATTTCTGGTTTTTGTTCAATAAACCAATTGAGACAGAAGTTTTTAAAAAAAAAAATAATAATAATAAAAACCCACACAAGCTAAATAAATCCAACATAAGACAAATTAGATAAAAGCTAAAACACTATGAAACATCATATCCTCTCCATGTTGTCCATGTATTTGACCCACTGGCTTTTTCAGTTATCAAATAATTTTTCTGTACCAACACAACTCCATGAACACTGCTAAACCATCATAACAAGTGTTTCAAAATAATTCAAACATTTTATTCAATGTTAAATTTACCCAAACATCATCCTTGCTGGCTTATGTTGCCTAAAGAACCTTAAAAATAAAAACAAAAAATGTAAATGTTGACATAAAATGAGTCTTACCAATCACTTACAGGGCATACCTCCAACAGGGATTTTTCCAGCATGAACCACAGCAGAAGGATTTGCTTGCTTCTCTTCAAGTGAGAACAGAGAACTCCTGTAACAAAAAGGCGTCTCCCAGGCACTCAATCATACAGACTAAAACACATGCACCTGTACGTCATTAAGTTTGTGAAAACGCACGACCTACAACAAAGTGAAGTCCATAAAGAGGCAAACAAATCCAATAGGAGAATCCAAAAGGGTAAATCCAAAACAGAGCAATGACATCAAAACCAGGTAAACAGTGAAATAACAAAACAACAACACAGGCTTAGGTCAAAGGGGTACACCGAAGCAGGAAGTAATGGCAAAGACTAAGCAATGACAGAGACAAAGACCAGGGTTTAAATACACTAACCCAGGGGTGGGCAAACTTTTTGACTCGTGGGCCATAATGGGTTCTAAAATTTGACAGAGGGGCCGTACCAGGAGCAGATGGATGTAGTGTTTGTGTGAAGTAATATAAATGACATGTAAAGGCCTTTGCATAAAAGGTTTTGGCCTTTAATAGGTAGTAAAACATGGATATGCAAGTCTTTTTGAAAAAAAAAAGCATTTATTAACAGCAGTAAAAAAAATCACAAAAAGAACTACTATCATGCTTTGGCATGTGCCTACCTAACCATACACTTCTTCATTGCTTTGATTCCCCTTTTCAGAGGGTGATCCATCAATGATTCTCATTGGCGGCTACAACACTTTCAGATCACTTTTAGGAATTCAACCAGAGCTTAATGGAACCTGGTGTCTTCTATTGTACAATACAGTAATGTTTTACTTGTTCTATTTACCATGCCCTTGAGCATCCTGTATTGTTTAAGAATGGTCGCTAGTTTTCAATCCTCCCCACCAAGCCTGCTTTTTGTACAAATTATTTTCAAAATGCATTTTTTTCACAACACAGTAGAAACTCATGTACATTTTCAGTGGGAACAGTGTTGGTGGTCTCCCTTTTTTGCCAGTGCATCAAAGTCTGGCTTGAGTTTTGTTGTGGCAATTCTCAGGATAGATCTGAGGTGTTGGTCTGTTAACTTAGACCTGTGACGGGATTTGTTGATGTTCATGAGGCTGAACGTCTGCTCACATACGTAGGTCGAGCCAAACAATGCCAGCATCTTCTGTGCCATCGTCCGCAGGTTTGGAAACTTGGCTTCATCAAGTGAAGCATAAAAGTCATTCAGTTTAAGAGAGCTGAACTTCTCCTTTAACACGAAGTTAGACTGAAGATCAATCAGTTCTAACTTCAGCTCCTGTGGTGCTGTTTCAGGATCTTGTGACAGGGGACAGGAGACCAACTGAAGTGACTTTTCAATTTTTTCAAAATCAGAGAATCGACGGCAGAATTCTCTGTTTAGGTCATCCAGTGATTTGCTGTATTTCTCCGCATTTCGTGGGGCCTCTTTTAGCATGGCTAATGTGGGGAAATGAGCGAAAGATTTGTTTGAAAGTTGTCTGGAGAATAAGTTCAGCTTGGATTTGAAGGCTCTCACATTAGTGTACATGTCGTGTACAAACTGATCTTTCCCCTGTAGTTTCACATTCAGTTCATTCATGTGTGAAAATATGTCCACAGCATATGCAAAGTCACAGAGCCAGTTCTTGTTCCTGAGCTCAGCAAAATCGTCAGATTTCCCCATCAACTGCAAAAATGCGCTGATCTCCTCTTTCAGCTCCCACACTCGTTGGAACACTTTGCCCAAACTTAACCAGCGAACACGAGAGTGGTAAAGTAAGTCCTGGTGATCTGCATCAGTTTCCTCCAGGAACGCAATAAACTGACGATGCTGAAGTCCCCTTGCACGTATGAAGTTAACAAGTTTCACAACTGGATTAACAACATGACTAAGCTGCAATACGTACTTACATAGAGACTCCTGATGAATGATGCAGTGAAGAAAAACGACATCCTGTTCAGGGTTTTCCTCTTTTACTTTGTCCTGGATTCTTTTCAGCAGCCCGACGTGTTTTCCAGTTAAATTTGGCGATCCATCCGTGGTGACGTTGGCAAGTTTACTCCAAGGTAGCTTCATTCTTTGGATGACAGCAGACACCTGGTTATACAAGTCCTCTCCCCGGGTTTGTCCTTTCAGGGATTCCATGGCCAAAAACTCCTCCGTTATCTCAAAACTGTTGTTAATCCCTCGGATAAAAATAAGGAGCTGAGCAGTGTCTTTTATGTCGTTACTTTCATCCAGTGCCAGGGAATATAAATTAAAGGATTCCGCCTTTTTGTTTAACTCGCTGGCTATGTCTTCATCAATTAGTTCCACGCGGCGAGTCACTGTCCTGCGTGATAAACTGACTTTTTCAAACTTGTCTTTGCTCTCCGGACACAAGAGACCCTCTGTCTCTATCATGCTTTCCTTCAAAAACTCGCCTTCGGAGAAAGGCTTGCTAGCCTTTGCTAGTTTGAATGCTAGCAAAAAACTTGCCTTGGTACCTGACTTTTGAATTGCAGTTTGTCATTGAAAAAAGTTTTGCTGAGTCTTCTGAGCAGTAGCCGCCCGTTCTTGCATTGACAGCTTGCTAGCATAGTTAGCATGCTTCGTAGCAAAGTGACAGCTGATATTGTACTCTTTGAATACTGCGACCGTTTCTTGGCATATCAGACAAACAGGCATTGATCAAACCTTATTAAATACCCGGCACTCACTGTCCACTTTTCTTTTCTTCGGACCACTCATTTTTATGGAAGGGTTCAAGGGGAAAAGCGTGTGACCAAGAGAGTAAATACACTCAACAAAGGCCAGTGCACATGGGGTATGCCATCTACTGGGGGAACGCAGGCATTGCAGGGAAAATGCAAAATAAATAAGGTTTAATAATATTATCTAATATAATAAAGACAGGTTCGGCGGGCCGGATTAAAAAGCCCAATGGGCCGGATATGGCCCCCGGGCCGTAGTTTGCCCATGCCTGCACTAACCAATAAGGAAATAATGCACATGACACACGGTAACTGAGACACAGGTGGGGCAATCAACAGAATGGGCGTAACACATATAAGGAACTAAAAAGCTCTGGTGATCCCTGGTGGGGAAGGAAAAAGTCCTGACATACTGATGCAAATGACTCAATTCTCCATCCTCTCAAATGCACCACTCTGGTGTGAAGTGCTACCTGCTGGTGTGAACCTCCAAAATGTTTGTCTTTGACTTCTCTGTGCATTTTCCAGGTGTAATTTTCACAGTAATAAATGTGCACAGCAACATCTTCCTTTATGAGGCTTTCCTTTAGTTTTTTCATTTCTTCAAACTGGTGGTCAATGTTGTAATGGTGAATTTGAAAGGCAGGAAGATGGTCCCTGGCTCATCCAGAATGCTGCAGCCCATCTGATCTACAACCTCCCTAGACACTGTCATGTTACCCCCTTGCTCACTGCCCTCCACTGGCTGCCTGTTATTGCTCGCATCAAATTGAAAACTTTGGTGCTAGCATACCAGGCTGTTAAGGAAACTGCTCCAGCTTACCTCTAGAAGATCATCAGACCCTACACCCCTACCAGACCTCTCCACTCTGCCACCTCTGGTCGCCTGAGGCCGCCCCCTCTCTGCTCCTGCACTTCCAGGTCACATCTGCTGTCTGTCTTGGGCCCCTGGTGGTGGAATGATCTTCCCGTGGAGGTCAGAACAGCAGAGACACTGGCCACCTTCAAGCACAGACTGATGACTCACCTCTTTAGGCTGCACCTCTCCCCTCTCCTCCCTTGCTCTTTGTAATGTGTCTATTATTTGCTCTTTAAACTGTGATTGTTTTTAAACAAGGCTGTTTACTTTCTCTTAGTCTGTAGGGGAGTCCTGATCTATTCGATCACCTTTGGCACTTGGGACTTTACCCCTCTCTAGGGTTATCTTTGCACTTTTTGTGCTGTTCTTATGTACTTTGCCTTGTAAGTCGCTCTGGATAAGAGCGTCTAACAAATGCCCCTAATGTAATGTAATGGTTAATTCCAAAACTTTCTCAACAGTCCTGAATCTTTTCTCCAGGGTTGTGGTTCTTGCTTGTTCCTCAATTTCTGAACAATCTCATTTTTTTGTGACTGGAGACGTCTTACTCACCCATTCTTGCCATGACACAACATTTCTCTTTGAATCTTCATCCAGAGTGGCTAGAAACAAAATCCTCCCAACTAAAAGTGCTCTCCATCACCGCTGATGGGTCAGAAATGACATTCTCCCACTCGGCGAAAAACCTGGGTGTCATTCTTGATGAAAAACTGGATTTCAACGATCACATCTCCCATATGGCACGGTCCTGTCATTTCCTTCTATATAACATCAGAAGGGTCCAACTGTTCTTAACAATGTACCTGCCCAGGCCACAGTGCTCTCTCATTTGGACTATTGTAATTCCCTCCTCTCCGGCCTACCAGCCTGCACCATACAGCCTCTTCAGCTGATACATAATACGGCTGCTCGCCTGATTTTCAATCTCCCCAAAAATTCCCTTGTCACTCCTCTCTTCAAGCATCTCCACTGGCTGCCTGTAGCTGCCAGGATCAAATTCAAAGCCCTGACACTGGCCTATTCTGCAGCTAACCAGATGACCCCTACTTACCTCCTGAACCTCATCCAGCCATATACGCTGGCCAGATCACTCCAATCTGCATCAACAGGATGTCTGTCACTTTTTCACTGAGAGTAAAGGGTTCCCACACAGACCACTTAATCATTAAAATCCTTTGAACGGGCCTCTGAGTAGTTTGTGGGATAAATTGCTGACTTCGGGCCCTGAGGTCGGGGGTTCGATTCGGGGGTTCCTCGCCATTCCCGACCATGGCCAGAGGCTCCATTGGCAAGGCAACAATTGGCCAGCCTCGCTGGGGGTTCGATACGGGGTAGGTCGGGCTAAAATCTCTGGTTGGTCCATCGCAATAGCGCCCTCTTCGGGGCTGCTTGTGGCGGCACGAACTGATTGTACGCTGACTACGACTTCCTCCTATGTCATAGGCAGTGTGCGACTGGTGGTGCGGCCGCAACGTGGAAAAGAAGCGAGATTGTCGACATGTGATTTGGAGGAGTCATGTGCGCGACCTCTCCTCCCATAGCTGTCAGGGGCGGGGTGCTGTGGTGTGATCAACCAGTTCACTGGTTGAACATTTGGGTTGGGAAAAAAAGGGGAAAAAGGAGGGATTTAAATTAAAAACAAAAAAAATGTCCCTCGGACATGGTCTGAAAACCTTTTCAGAATTTACCTGATCAAACTATCCTACCTCTGATTAGCACTTCATGTACTTTTAGGTAACATTTGATGATGTATGTATTGTATATGATGATGTATTATATATTATGATGACTTGTGATGTACTATGTATTTACATTAATGTATTGTTTATTATCTTATTAATTGTATAACTAATTAATAATTATAACTTATAATTGTATAAATTATTTTTACTTGGTTATGTATAGTGCATTCGTTTTTTACACGAAATTAAAATATGCGAATTCGATTTAACGCCCCTCAGAACACAAATCAAAAATGATCACTTTACGCGACATTACACACTTTAACGCGAGTGGTATTTTAAAATAATATTATTTAATATTAATATTTCATAATATTTGGATTGGCAAAGGAAATTACGAGTGATTTAAAGTAGTGTACAGCATTTATCTTTATTAGCATTATCTGATATCCCCTTTACCAATACGATATCCACTCTCTCTCTCATAAATTCCCGCTAGTTCTTGCTATTTCCATTATCTTCACTTTTACACACACAGACATACACATGCAAACTCTAACACCACGTGGTTGAGTATCACACTCCCTCACTCACACACACTCTCTCTCTGTATAGTATGGTAAAAAAAAAAGTTGTCACGTGCAATTTGCAGCTGAGTCCTACACATGGTAAAAGTTCATTCCTTGCTATGAATTTTCAAAAGTAAGTTAGTCGACGTTACGCGACCGAGGAACGCATCTCAAACATTTACATTAATTGAAATGGGGATATTAGACGTGAATTTGCTTATGCGAGCCTGTTCAGGACCACATCATCGCGTAAAATGCGAATGCACTGTATTTTATGTTCTATGCCGGTTGGTTATACTATGATTATTATGCCTATTTCATAGACTTTAACAGATTTCATTGCTATAGCAATGTTTAAATTATGCATTTTTGTTGCTGCATTTACGATTTGTAACAATGATTATATGTATTCCTTGTACATCACTTTGGATAAAAGCGTCTGCTAAATGAATAACTGTAAATTCATTCTGGGCATTGGCCATCGGCCATACATTCATGACTTGTCTCTTCGGCAAACAACCAAATTAATGATATCTGATGGTGTTGACATGCTTGTTACACCTATTTGATGCAACTTTTAAAGTTTGTCCATGAAGTTCCTAAAAATGTGTCCGTCTCAGTTTCTCCAGCCTTGCCATTGATGACTGTGGAGACATGACCTCGGAGTTAAAATTTCTTTGCCATATTTCTCATTTTCTTCCTTTCTTGAGGTTTTAGTTTTTTTTCGACAGTACCACCTGTGTCAGATTTTTTGCATTCATGAGCATGTTTTTTTGTCACCATTTATTTAATCTTTTTTGCAGATGAACAATTTCATGCTTTTGTCTTTTCAGCTTTTCTTTGGTCAGCCGTAATTTTTCATTTGTCAGGAGATGGTTCTTAAACTAGCACTTACATTTGTGTATTAGTAAATCCCTTGCCATGTTTCTAAGCATTTTGATAGTATCTGATTGTGTGGGATGGGCTTTTAATTTGAATGGGTGTGAACACAATAATGTCACACAGAAATGTGAAAGGACTTCTGTGGTAGGGTCCATCAAGGTATACTCCATCAACTGTTCTTTATGGACATTAGTCAGCCTCAACTGAGGTCAACTAACCTTGTAATTGATCCCTCTAAATTTAGAGTGGCTCTGGTTGCCCTTTCCTTAATAACAATCTCAAACAATCTTACTCCTAACTAGATGAATCTGTATTGGAATCTTACATGGAATGACCCCCATGTGTTTTGAATCATACTAGACATATATAACATTGATCTGAAAAAATAAATAGATCTCATTACTGTAACAGACACAAAAACAGCATGGTAATGAGTATTGTGTTTTACGGTAATGAGAAGACCTTAACATTTTTGCCAACAGTAGTGGCAGCCATGATGATTCAACAAATCTGACATCATTTTATGTCTTTAAAGACATTTATAATAATATTAAATGTTTCACTTTTTTCATTTCTTCATTATATGCCAGTAATTAGACACTATGATGTTGGGAACCGGGGCTACAGAGGAAAGAAAATATATTTTTCAGGACAGTTGGAACAGTGGCAGCTGGTGACTCAAAAAATTGGGGAGGACAGCTGTGAGGAGGAAAGCTAAGCAGTAGAGTGTCAAAGACACAAGGTTTATGAAACAGGAACATTAAAAAATGTAAAGAAAAGACAAAAAAGAAATGTTACATTGGACTTTTTCCCAAGAATTATTATAATGTAAGTTTGCTTCAAGAGTAGGGTATATTGATTTCCATCAATTTCATTGGTTTTATAAAAATACTAGGTATGCAATGTAGTGTTTCATCACAGAATGGTATTGTTTATACAAATAAGAAATAAAAATAATTACATAAATGTTACTACCTTTTATATTAGTTAGCTAGAGACTTTTTTTTAGAGAATTTGTTATTCATGTGTATAATAGTTTTATAACTAGCCTATATGAACACTTTTATTTTAAAATGGCCAAAATACCACATCCAATTATAATTTATGCAAGTTATTAACAATGTACAAATGGTAATATTTGAACTTCTCATACACTTTTGATTGCATTGAGAAAAAAAACGAATGTAGGCCACTACTAACAGAGGTACTTCACTTCTTATGTTGCCTGTACATGTTATCAATGTAAGCATCTCTGCTGTCTGCTTAATGTAGAATGGTTAACTTGAAGATTTTTTGCAAAAGTGAGGAGAATAACAATAAACTATGTCAAACAATGCAAAGTTTTATTAAATGGCATTGTCAGTTTTCTGTGTAAAGTCCTCTTTTTTCTGTCCTGTCAGCTCTGGACAAAATGTGTTTTTCAGAGCTAGCTGAAGCATCTCTAAGTAAAAACTGACAAAAGGGTAGGCGGTGAATTTTCAGAACTGTCAGAATGCTTTGCCGGTAGTTGGACGTACATGGTATCAATTGCGAAGGGAGGACCATCTCTCTTAAAGCATCAAATTATGTTTACTGGCCAATCACACGCCAATAGAGGAACGATACATTGAGTTAATCTGACGGTCCCGCCTCCTGCGGAGGACGAGCGGTGGTGTTCCTCAAGGAGTTGAGAGTCGCTATTGAGGTGTTTTGATTTTGCGGGGTTGAAATAAAGGATTATTGTACCCTAGAGTTATTATTCATGCAAAAGTGATTTGTATTAACGGCAACAAGGTTTTCCAACGTTACATTTCAAATAAATTTTTATTTTACTGTCTTCATCTCAAAAATAGGGGAGGACCATCCTCCCTTACCTCTATGGACCAGCCTCCTCTGAAATGGAAATACTTTTTTATACATAATCATGTAAAATACACCACTCTTAAAAATATCTTATGAGTTAGCCAGATAAACCTTCCAGGCTATAGACAAAGGTCATTTAGAATATAGTTCAAATATTTGATCAGTGATCTTAATGCTTTCACTGACAAAACACATCCTCTAGAAAAATATTTAAATACCATCTGATTAAATGTTGAAAAAACTAATCTGTTTCATTTGTCTTGACTGCCATATTTCTGAAGTCTCACATTTAACCTTTGAGTGTCATGATTTGTTTTAATTCATTTCATAATGATTTCATTAATAAGGAGACCCCAGTTATCTCTAATTCTGAACAATATTATGACTCAATATTGTAGCATGTATGTTTTACATCTTAATATACACAACAGTTTTCTTTCACAATGTCTTTTTTATTCATGTTTGTACTGTGTATGCAAGTTGTGTACCTGCCTATGGTTTTCAAAGGTTGAAATATTTATTTTACAACGTGAGCAAAAATTACACACTAATACTAACTAAACAAATGAAAACAGAATAAATAATCAGCCAAAGGTTAATAAAAGTTAGACAAGTATATCCCTACAATGGCTTTTTAATGGCAAAGGATTTCTGCACTTAACTGAATATGACATTACATTAAAGGCATTTGTTAGATGCTCTTATCCAGAACGACTTACAAGGCAAAGTGTATATGAACGGTACAAAAAGTGCACAGATAACCCTAGGGAGGGGTAAAGTCCCAAGTGCCAAAGGTGACTGAAAAGATCAGGACTCCCCTACAGACTATCTAAGGAGAAAATTAAAAACAACAACAACCTAGGTTAAAAACAAATCATAGTTAAAAATAAGTGCCGATAAGTGCAGAGACATTACAAAGAGCAAAGTAGGGGAGGGGAGAGGTGCAGCCTGAAGAGGTGAGTCACTGGCCAGTGTCTCTGCCGTTCTGACCTCCACAGGAAGGTCATTCCACCACCAAGACAGACAGCAGACGTGACCTGAGGTAGTGCAGGAGTGGAGAGGGGGAGGCATCAGGCGACCAGACGTGGCAGACCGGAGGGGTCTGGCAGGGGTGTAGGGTCTGATGATCTTCTGGAGGTATGCTGGAGCTGTCTCCTTAACAGTCTGGCATGCTAGCACCAAAGTTTTAAATTTGATGTGAGCAATAACAGGCAGCTAGTGGAGGGCAGTGAGTGGTGGGGTGACATGAGAGTGTCTAGGGAGGTTGTAGATCAGACGGGCTGCAGCATTCTGGATGAGCTGCAGGGGTCTGATGGTGGATGCCAGTGAGAAGGGAGTTGCAGTAGTCCAAGCAGGACAGAACCATTGCTTGGACCAGAAGCTGAGTAGAGCAGGTGGTGAGAAAGGGTTGGATTCTCCGGATGTTGTACAGGAAGAACCTGCACACCCGGCTCACCATCACAATGTTCACGGAGTGAGATAGTCTGTTGTCGATCACCACTCTGAGATTCTTCACAAAGGATGAAGACGAAACCAGGGTGTCCCCACGACAAATGGAGAAGTCCAAGATGGGAGACGAAGGAGCAAGAAAGAAGAGTCTTGCCAGGGTTGAGCCTAAAATGGTGCTTATCCATCCAGCTCTGGACATCCCTTAGACAAGTCAAGATGCGAGCAGAGACCTGTGTGCCCGATGGGAAGAAGGAGAGGTACAGTTGAGTGTCATCAGCATAGCAGTGGTAAAATAGACTATGAGCAGAGATTACAGGACCAAAAGAACGAGTATAGAAGGAGAAGAGAAGGGGACCAAGGACTGAGCCTTGAGGAACACCCGTGGCAAGGGGACAAGGCACCAATGCCGCACTGGCTCAGGAGACCTGGAAGGAACGACTGGAGAAGTAGGACTCAATCCAGTCTAGGGCTGTGCCACAGATCCCCAATGCTGCCAAGGAGGACAGGAGGATGGGGTGGTCAACCGTGTCGAAGGCAGCAGAAAGGTGTAGGAGAATCAGGACAGAGGAGGGAGAGGCCACTCGTGCAGGATGAAGAGACTCACTGACAGAGAGCAGTGTGGTCTCTGTCGAGTGGCCAGGTCTGAAGCCGGACTGGTGGGGGTCCAGCAGCCTGTTCTGTGAAAAGAAAGAAGATTGTTTGGAAGCAGCTTGTTCAAGGGTTTTGGAAAGAAAAAGGAGAAGAGAGACAGGATGATAGTTCTGGATGATGGATGGGTCCAGAGAGGGCAAGGAGGAGTTCACAAGAGAGGTGACGAATGGAAGGATGTCTGGTGTGATTGTCTGGAGGAGAGAAGAGGGAATAGGACAGCTAGTAGGACAGTGGGATAGCAGGAGCTGACAGAAGTCAGAGGCAGAGAGAGGAGAGAAAGTACAGAAACAGGGAGAAGGTATGGGGAGAGGGGAGTGAGGAAGGGTGGAGGAGGTTGTAAAGGAGCTGCAAATGTCAGCGATCTTCTCATTGAAGAAAACATGAACATTGAAGTGACCCGCAGAGAAGGGGGACTGGGGTGGGGGAGGAGGGGTGCTGAGGAGAGAAGAGAGAATAGAGAACAGTTGAAGAGGGTTGGATATTAGAAGTAGATTTCTGAATTTCAGCTTGATAGAAACTGGCTTTGGCAGAGGTAACCGAGGAAGAAAACGCTGCCAGGGGAGACTGGTAAGTAGACAGGTCAGATGGGGCCCTGGATTTCTTCCACTCCCTTTCAGCTGCCCGTAGTCTGGCCCTGTTGGCATGGAGGACCTCAGACATCCACAGACTGGGAGGAGATGAGTGTGCTGGTTTGGAAACAAAAGGACAGAGTGTCAAGTGCTGAAGAGAGACAGGAAAGCAGAGTGGAAGATGAAGAGTCAGTGGGAAGATTGGAGAAGGAGTAGAGGGGTTGAAGGGAAGCAGTGAGTCTGGAAGCAAGAAAAGAAGGTGGAACAGAGCGGATGTTACGGCGGACCATAACATAAGGGGAGGGTGGAGAGGAGGCAGGATGGGGAGTAAGAGGGAGGGAGAAGGAAACGAAGTGGTGGATCAGACTGATGTAGAGGGGTTACCATGAGGTCCGAGGAGGAGCAATTCCTCAGCATGACGAGGTCGAGAACATTGCCGCACTTGTGGGTTGGAGGAGAGTGCAGCAGGGAGAGGTCGAAGGAGTGGAGTAAGGGTAGGAAGGCGGCAGACTGGGAGGCTTCCAGGTGGATGTTGAAGTCTCCCAAAATGATCAGCGAGGTGCCGTCTTCAGGGAAGGAGCTGAGCAGAGTGTCAAGCTCATCAAGAAAGCTTCCAAGGGGCCCTGGAGGATGGTAGAGAGCAGCAACATAGAGCTTAATGGGATAGTGGATTAAGACAGAGTGGTATTCAAAAGCGAAGATGGAGAGGTGAGAGAGGGGAAGAATTATTTGGAGTTTCCATCTGTCTGTGATGACTGAGAGATGGCTCACTCTACAGCACTATTAGGAGTTTCCATCTGTCTGTGATGACTGACAGGCAACTCACTCTACAGCATTATTAGAAGCTTCTGGCCAAGAAGGCAGCAGCAAGTGGTTTGGGAGTAACATGCAATAAACCAATCATTGTCATATTATATCACTTCTAAAAACATAGAAGGCTCCACAGAGAATTTACTGTTTCTTCCACTTAAGCTTAATGATATTTTAACAGTGCTTAAGTGGATGCTGCAGCTCAATAAAACAAACCTTTTGTTTGATCACAGCAAGTCTCACACAAGATTTTCAACAATACATGAGTAGACGTATCAGATGAACTCTGTAGCAGCAATGATCCTGTCATTGAGCTACAGTCAAGGTGAGCTGTATTGAGTCTGCAGCCCAAACAGTAACCAGCAATATTTCTCAGTGTTTTTCACCACTGGCAGGTTTGAGACAGCTTCAAATAAGCCATCACAACCACATCTCTTTTGTTATTATTCTATGTCTGTTATTTACTTGGTAGTTTCCTTATTTGCTCTTTAGTAATACATTATGGAATGCATTTTGAATATGCTGATACCACAGATGAATCTATAAACGTTACATCAGGCATTGCATTAAGCCAGGTAATTCCACTGGCTTAATAAATTCAAATAATGCACATTTACTTCATCTATTGTCACTACAGAGACATTCACGTTTGCAAGCCAATTTAAGAAAACTTGTTCTTTCAAGTGAAAATATTTTTTCCTCATAGAAAAGGGAATATACAATTAGTCTTGCTGTGACCAGGGCTCGTGGTAGAGTGTAGAGTGGTTTACTATAAGAGAAATTAGTAAATGAAAATAGAATGATATACAGTTTGTGTGGATAGCTTTCACTGGTCCTGAGCAGCAACCTACAACTGCGGTACAGTCCAAAACATCCTGTCGACGTTGAATGAGTTAACTGGCCATCATGGCGATAACGATGCCAAGTGAGGTAATGGAGAGAGCTGACTGTGCTCCAGACCTGAACGCAGTGAGAGCTGAATGGCATTCAGATTACTGTGCTGTAGCCAGCTCAATCCAACCAGCACCATTCCAGCTGGTCAGAAGAGTTCTGACAGGCTGTTGCTCTGGATAAGGCTGTTTTCTTAAACGTTCAAATACCACAATGCAGTATGACTCACAGTGAAGCATGTCAGCATTTTCAGTGCTGAGTCCCTTTTCTGCTGGGATGGGATATTAGGGTGTGTATTCTGGCTGAAGAGCTTGGTGCGGAGCCAGTGTGCTGCTGACTAACTGCGTCTCCAAGGGAGGCTTAACCACTCTCTGCCTTACAGCAAGTGCAGTCTCAATGATCACACCATTCTTCTTCCAACGGATTGAGAACACAGAAATGTAAATCTGGGGAGAAAGATAAAAAGGAAACAGTGAGTTTGTTCCTCATACTAAATAGAAGATACATTTCTTTCAAAAGTTGTTTTATCATATGAAAAAGAAGCTCAGAGTTAATGAATGATGGTATCATTGGTTTAAGAACAGAGAAGCAATGTCTGTACAAATATGGAGACTTTTTGATGTAATGCTTATTTAACAGACGTACTTAAAATGACACTGATATTCATCAAATAATAGTAGCCATTTACAATGAGATCTGTGTTATTCAAGGTGGTTTCTATCCCATGAATTTGAAATATGTCTAATCATAAAACCAGTCCCCATAAGATACTCTGCATGGTCTGACCTTTACATAAATGGGCCTGCGTGATAAGACAAAGTATGTAATCCATGGAAAAGGTCAATGGGTTGATTATCAGCATTGAAATTGCCTATGTAGTCAGCCCATTATCTTGGGAAATTGAAGAGAATGACAAATGATTTTTAGCATTTTTATAGGAAAATATATAAAAGGTACTGGGTGTTTTTCATTATTTAATTTGGCTTGGTGAAAAGGTTGGTTCCTAAATGTGGTGCAGTTTATGAACTAAGAGTCATGAGAGGGAAAGGTAACAGCAGCTGAAGGACTGGAGCAAATGTTACTGCACTTGGCACCTGTGTTGGGGAGAAATTCACTTCATCAAAGCATAGAGAACTGATGGGGAACTGCTGATCTATGGCTGTTTATGGACTCACCCCAACCTCTGCTCTTAATTATTTAGCTACCACACTCATGCACCTGCAGCCCTCTATTAAATAGGGGGTCTCACTGAGATCAAGATGTCTTTTACAAGAGTGACCTGTTACAAAAGACAGATATAGTTTATGGACTATATAGAAATCTACAGACAAGACAAATTACAATTACTCAATTACACATTAGTCAAGCACAGACAGGTAAAGGCAGGGGAGTTAAATAAAACATGCCTCATCAAAAAAATAATTAATTGAATGAGATGACTGTATCCAATTTCAGAGACTGTTGTAACTCATTCCATTTAGATGGAACCTAAAACCAAATTTATTGAGCTGTTTTCATCCAAGGAATATTTAAAATGCTGTTATCATGAGATCTGTTAACAGTTCTATGTTGATATGAGATTTGACATAAAAGATAAGTTCATTTACCAATTATGGCCTTGCAAATGAATAAAGCACAGGGCAAGTTACTTTTCATATAAAACACAGTGGTGAGTTTGTGATGAAATGTAAAGCGCTGTGGTAGACTGCATATTGTGCCTTCAGAGTGGTCAAAGGCAGTAAGCAGTATCTCCATAGTCCAGCACAGGGTGAACTGTTGTTTGGACACAATTTTCTTTTAATGGCCTTGGAAAAACAAGCCTTATTTCTATACAGAAAACACATTTTCACATTAAGGGTATGGATGAGGTGTTCCGCATGGGTTTTAAAAGGCAAATCGCTGTCCAGCCAGCTTCCCAAATACTTTGAGGAGTCAACTATTTCAATGTGTGTGCCATTAAAAGTTGGAAGCTGGGAGGAAGGAGGACCACTAATTTGTAGGTGGAGTTCTGGCCAGTGGGGGTTGTGCACACACTCACACCACATAGACAACACTACACAAAAATCTAAATAAGGTTGGGGAGCAACTTGGCCTGTGCCACAATGCCAGGCCTCACTGTGTGACAGAAAAAAAAAGCCAAGGAGGACAGGGGGGCCCCACCATCCTGACGATAGACCCCCCAGCAACTCCTGGTGGCAACCCACGTCCTCTTCTCACGGGACCGACAGCTCCCCAGCACTCGCTTCTGGGAGCAGAGGATTCCAAGGAGCAGCTGCGGCTCAGAAGCATGTCCTTTTTATCCTCAGGGATCCTCGCAGAGCTCCACTCCTGCCATTGCACTCAGGACGCCACCTAAAAAAACACACAAAAACAACAAAACTCACCCACACACAAAAAGGAAAACAACAAAAACTAAATTAACCAAACCCAAAAAAAATTAACTTGGTCCTCGGTCACAACTCCTGGAACCTCAAAAGCAAAATACAAATGAATAAGAAAACAAAAGCAAAAACCTGGCTGGCAATGAAACCAAAATGGAAAAAAAATTAAGTTTTTAGTTTAAAATACTCAATGCTTTTGGTCAGCATCTCCACTACTGTGCTGCCTAGAGATGGGCGAAATGAGACGGGGCTCCGAAGCTGCGTCGAATCATTCGAAGCAGCTGTGTTTCGGCACACTGCTCCGGAGCCCCAACTGAAGCACGCGCTTAACGTCATCACGTTTCCTACTTGACGTAACGGACAAGTTCAAATGTGGAGCGTTTCCGACAGTTCACAGCGTCAGGAGAAAAGTTATGTTCTGTGTTTCATCAAAGACTCATTATTGTCAATGTTTATTTCTTGTCTTTCATGTTTGATGCAGTTTTCTCTTGTTTCGTAAATACCCCAGTGAGTATTGAAAATGTGAATAAAATCACGAGAATAAAACCCCGAAAATTATGTGTGGAGTTGGTGTTTAAATGTTACAGGCTATCAAACTGTCAAGCACACGCTGTCTGGAGTTCATAACCTTAATAATATTCAAAGGCTTCTGATGTAATTTGAAACATAGGCTACTATCTGAATAACTGCAAATGTTCGCCTTCCTGAAGATTGAATTCGTTGTTAGTTTTTTTTTTTTTTTTTTTTTTTGCACATTAATGGACCTCTCAAAGAAATTGAGTGAAATATCCCATAGAAGGCTAAACCCCAGCTAACAGTTTTTGGTTGTCAGAACATGGTCAGAACCTTAAATAAAATATTCCTAGAAACTTTGACCTATTTTCTTAATGTTCCTTGCACGTTATTTACCTGGAATGTTTCCTTGTGGCCGTAACATAACTTGTTCGAACCATGTGGAATGTTAGAATGTTAACGGCATGTTTACATGATAACATTATGTCAAACCCCACTGAAATATGACCTATATTTTCCCTTATCTTATGGGTCCATTTTCGATAAGCTGGGATCAGGGTCTTCTTGGAATAAGACACTACATACGTATTTAAATAACTACAAATAACGCACATAACCTGGAGATCTTCGTGAGAACGTATAGTTTTCTGCAAAATTCGAAGTAATATCTGTTTCGGGAAATTAATTATATAATTCTGTAAGATAAAATTTGTACCACTTGAAAATATGTACAAGATGATGCTTGCATGATAGAATCTTGGACCATTTTGATCTGGTCACCCGACTAGTGTGCCATGACAGCAATGCACCCAGTCATTGGAAAATGCCGGAAAACGTCCTTAACAAATCCTTCAACAAATCAAGTTAGTAGAATAGCTTTTGTGTGGCGTTTTAAAGTCGAGGTGGAAGAGATCATGTTAATGGCCTAGCTGACCGCTTCAATACGTCCTTGTTCATTAGCAAATCAAACATCACCTCTGAATTTTACAGTAGCTACACACATAGGTTACCTATCTATTGTGACAGGTTCATTAACTGTAAATAGTTATTGTCGTGACTTGTAGCACCGCATTTACTTCAGAATGGGTAGGTTATAGTTGGGGTAGTTACATTTATCTCGATGTTGTTATTTAGCTTCACTGGTCTGCTACCTGCTTTGTAATTATGAGTCAAGTTAAAGCACTGTATTGGTTGTTTTCATTTTGTTACATAAGCTTACAGCGACGTTGCCCATTGTTTTTAATATTGGAATTCCATGAGAAGAACTTTGATCACCGCTATGGATAGTTTTTCCTTTAATCTTTTCTTTGCCACCTTTCTATGTTGTCTGCAACGGAATTCCAAGCTCCTGTGGTATTCCTGGAGCGTCAAAAATATCACAGGAGAGGTGCTAAACACCACATCTATGAACGCGCCTCTCGTTTATGATGGAGTAATAGTTATTAATCAACATATGTACGGAATTCCACATCAAAGTTTGAAAAATAGGGCGGATTTTGTTAGTTCGTTTCGGGTTACGCATAAATTAACACACAGTTTTAGGAATAAATTGATAAATGAGGTCCAATGTGTCCAACAAGTCGGAAGCCAAGACAGAAATTACTATATGCTATTCTTCAACTAGTATTACAATATCTATCGCAGTGACGTTCACAAATGTGTGTGAGTGTGTGTGTCTTATTGCAGGCTACTTGTAATGACATTTTGCCTACAGTATGTCCCCAACACAAGTGTTTCAAAACAATTCATTGTTCCCATGAGTCAGGGGGCAAAGTGTTCAGTAGCTGTCTAGATTGTTCCGAAATATCAGCTGTGTCAGTGTTTCAAGACATTCCTAATTGTTTCAGTGTGAATTAACGGTGCAGTGTTTCCAAACAGTTTTAATTGTTTCAAAGTGTGGGATGAAGCTGCAGTTTTTCGAAACGTCTTAATTGTTCCTCAGAGTCAGCTGCATTTGTGTTTGGAGACAGTCCTAATTGTTTCAAAGCCTCAATTAACGGTGCAGTGTTCCGAAGCATTTTTAATTGTTTCAAAGCTGCTGATGACGTGGCAGTGTTTCGAGACAGTCCTAATTATTTCAAAGCTTCAATTAACGGAGTAGTGTTCCGAAGCACTTTTAATTGTTTCAAAGCTGCTGATGACGTGGCAGTGTTTCCAGACAGTCCTAATTATTTCAAAGCTTCAATTAACGGAGTAGTGTTCCGAAGCACTTTTAATTGTTTCAAAGCTGCTGATGACGTGGCAGTGTTTCGAGACAGTCCTAATTATTTCAAAGCTTCAATTAACGGAGCAGTGTTTAGAAGAAGTTTTAATTGTTTCAAAGCTGCTGATGACGTGGCAGTGTTTCGAGACAGTCCTAATTGTTTCAAAGCCTCAATTAAAGGTGCAATTTTTAGACAAAGTCTTAATTGTTCCAAAATGTCAATTAACAGTGCAGAGTTTCCAGACAGTCCTACTAATTGTTTCAAACCATCAGTTAACGGTGCAGTTTTTGGAAGCAGTCTTAATTGTTCTGAGGCACCAGCTATGCTAAGATTCGACACAATCAGAGCCTTTCCAATGCATCAGCGTTGTCGATTGGTTTAATGCATTTTCCCCATGCTGTGATTATCCGTCAAAATAGTCTGATGGCTAAAGCTCTGGGTTTCTGTTTGTGACCTTTCTCAATGTTCTACTTTCCGAATCCGAACTACAGTGTCTTTTCGCTGTTATCAATAGGATGTAATATTTAATTTATTTATGACATTCATCACCCCAGATGTCACTATCATTGGTGTTCCGAAACAGTAGTTTCCAAACCATTTAATTTGCTTCTATTAATTGAAGTTTATCCATGTAGTATAAGTTGTAATTGCCATAGCCATTGCATGTTAATTAGGCTATACTCCTGACAGTGAGTGCTTGCTAGTTTTGATAGTGTCTGTAACATGTAACACCAGCTCCACACATGGTTTTTGTGATTTTATTAACCTTTTTCTGTCTTCACTGAGGAACTGAACTTATAAAACAAGAGAAAACAACAAACATGATAGGCAAGATTTAAACATAGTTATTACTGTGTCACTGCTTTACAACATAACATAATTAACTTCTTACAATTAAGACTGTCTGGAAACACTGCCACCTCATCTGACACTTTGAAACAATTAAAAGTTCGGAACCTGCTCCGTTAATTGAGGCTTTGAAACAATTAAGACTGTCTGGAAACACTGCCACCTCATCAGCAGCTTTGAAACAATTAAAAGTGCTTGGAACACTGCACCGTTAATTGAGGCTTTGAAACAATTAGGACTGTGTGAAACACTGCCACGTCATCAGCAGCTTTGAAACAATTAGGACTGTGTCGAAACGTCATGTGACACTTTGAAACAATTAGGACTGCTTTGAAACAATTAAAAGTGCTTCGAACACTGCACCATTAATTGAGGCTTTGAAACAATTAGGACTGTCTCGAAACACTGCCACGTCATCAGCAGCTTTGACACTGTTAAAACTGCTTCGAACGCTGCACTCTTAGGAACAATTAAGACGTTTCAAAAGACTGCCAGGTCATCTGACACTTAAACAATTAAAACTGTTTCAAACACTGCACAGTTAATTCAGGCTTTGATACAATTAAGACTGTTTCCAAACACTGCCACGTTATCGGACACTTATGTTATGTTGTAAACAATTAAGACTGTGTTAAAACGTTACCACAGCTGACACTTAGGAACAATCAAGACTGTTTCCAAACGCTTTGGCCGCTGACTCTTAGGAACAAGGAACTGTTTCAAACACTTGTGATGGGGACATCTGCTGCTGACATAAATGTATGTCATAACAAGTAATCTGCAATAAGTCTGCATTGAAGAATTGGACATATGTAACGATATATCAGGATATAAAATAGTTCAAGCATCTTGTAGTTGCATAATCTCACGTGCATATATTTTACGACCCTCTTAAAAACAGATGATCCTCAATGGTCGAGCAAATATGACACATAACCTATGTTTATGTCACTAATATAGCTTCCTCCTGCAAGTTACATGCTGCATAACAACCAGAAAATTATGAATGTATGTGGCCAACTTTAAAATACCGTTTCAAAGTCGTTGCTATTTAATAAAACGTATTATAGTGACATCTGGGGAAGTATATTATACTGGTTAATAACTCTAAACTAATATCCACTTCTTCAAAGCAGACTTATTGCAGGCTTAGAGTCAGCTACCACAGCATTTGGAAACAGTCTTGATTGTTCGTAAGAGTGAGCTATGTCAGTGTTCCGAAACAGTTCTAATTTTTTCAAAGCATCAAATGGCGTGGCAGTGTTTCAAGGCACTTTTAATTGTTTTGAAGCTTCAGATGACGTGCCAGTGTTTAATTGTTCCAAAGCGCCAGATAATGTTTCGAAATGATCTAAGTCAGTCCAATGCATTAGCATTGTCAATTGTTTCAATCACTTGTCCCTCTTTTATAGGTAAGCAGTTCATGTAGTGTAATGGTTAACGCTCTGAGCTGCTGTTTGTGAGGAAAAGCGAAGTTGCGTTGTTCGAATCTGAACAAGCCTATCAACTTTTATCGCATAATACTTCTACAGCGGGCTATATCTTCTGAATGCGTGTGTATGGAGTAACTAAATAAAATATGATCCACCTAACCTACTGAGAGAAAGCCTACAGGCTGGTTTTGAAGTTTCTCTTGAGGGAATAATACGTTCACTGATTTGTGTAGGCTACCAGCAAATGTTATCACAAGTGCTTTGAAAAAAGTACGTACAACTATTGTGACACATCAGCTAAATGAGTCAAAGCCTTGAATAGACAGATTCTTCGGTTTTCCTTTCGCTTCTCAGGAAAGCTTATTCGGTCGCTATTATTCGCATGCTCTGCATTCTCAAATAAAGAGATTGACAAAGAAATTATGACAGACTTTTAATTGGTAATTCATTCTTGCATTTGGAAAATGATCATGATGAAACACATGGTTTAACTTAGCTTACTCAAGTAGTCTAAATGTTCTGATGTATGGTTTGATGTAGCTAAACACTGACTTCGTCATTAGTTCAGAACATTTCACACAGATAATAACATCACAGCCTATGTTTCTCCTATCTGCATATTCAAGTAAGAAAAAGCGTAGTAAAGAGACTATTTATTTAGAAAATACATATGGAAAGTGTAACTTCAAACAGCTACCCAGCCAGATTCGAACTTGCGAAGTGACGACAGACAGCCACGGGCTCTTCTCAAAGAACCATAGGAAACTTCGGTTGTAGGGCTGTATTATGCGTATTTGATCATGGTGACGTAATACCCATCTGGGTGAAGCGTCGGAGCATCGATACGTTTTCGAAGCAATTGCTTCAACTGTGTCAATTGTTTCAAAAGCCTCGGTTTCGCCATCACTAGTGCTGCCCCTACCAACCTGCCTAAATAGCCCCAGTAATCAGGACAGGCAGATGGAAAACAGGTGCAAAGCGCACACCGGCAGCAAACACTGCCCACAACAATCATTCAATGAACGAACGACTGATGCACCTGCACCGGTCTCCCAAGCTTACCTGAGGAAGCGGCACACCAACAGCCAATGACTTCTGACACTTGCATAGCTAATTTTGTCACTTAAACTGTATAATTCCAATGCTCTGTTTTTTTTTTTTATTTGGTTCTATTGTGACGGAAGGGTTGAAATTTTTATATTGTCTTTGTGATATGTTTTTTTGCTGCCCTCTTGGCCAGCAAGCTCTTGTAAAAGAGATTTTAATCTCAATGAGACTTTATCTGGTTAAATAAAGGTTAAATAAAAAGAAAAATAATACATTTCACAGACAAAAATCGAACAAATCGAATACAAATAATTGCAATGAATGTATTTGAATGTAACAGATTAAAAATGTCTTGAGTGTAAAAATTATGCTGCAGTAAAACATCTACCTACCTCTAAACCAGGGGTGTGAAACTCCAGTCCTGGAGGGCCGCAGTGTTTGCATGTTTTTGTTCTTTCCTTTCGATTGGCAGGTGTGTGGACTCTTTAGCCAACCAGTGATTTTAATGAATGAATTAAATGCTAAAACACGCCAAAAACCAGCTACCACTGCGGCCCTCCAGGACTGGAGTTTGACACCCCTGCTCTAGACATAATGTAAATACATAATGTAAAGATTAAGAATTTTAGTAAACTGGCCAAAAATTCTATGAAGAAGCACATTATTACATATACTGTATGTTATATTAACAAATGCATAGAATGACATTACAGTGTTGATAACTTTTTATTTAAAGTTTTCTTTCATCCAACAGGTGCTTCTTCAAGATCAACCCTGACAAAGTGGTCCAAGGTTAAGAAAAATCTGCAAAAAACAAGCAGTCAGTCCCAGGGTCCTTTCACTGATTGCAAAAATTGCAGAAATTGAATGGAGGGAGTAATCTTGCCATGGGTTTCATGATGAGGCATTCACTCCTCGCAATTGCACTATTTGATTAACATTGTAACTACTGTTTTTATTGTTCGAAAAGTACTGTTCATGTTGTTTCATGATGTTTTGTAGTCAATGTATTCCTAATGAAAAATCTGATAAAGAAAAATCAAGGTTAATATCGGTAGCCTTCTTTTATTTGCCATGTAAAGGCAGTTATTTTGACTATTTATTTATGGTTTACAAAAGTAGTTTTACCAAGTTTTTTCAGATATTTTATGGTAACTTTTTTATTACAAACCATGATACACTTTATACAGTTCATGATTCAGTTTTTATTCTTTCAGTAATTATACGTAACCTTACTTTATCTAGCAGTTTTTTATAGTTTTTTTTTACTTTATTTACCAGTTTTTTTGACAGGTACTTTCTGTTTTACAAAGGATTTTTACCAACTTTTTACAGGCATTTCATGCAAACTTTACTACCATTTCTGTACTAGAGTAATTTTAACATGTTAAATTATGAAGTTTTTTCTATTTTTTAATACAAATTATAATATATTTATGGTATTTTTGTGTTAATTTTGTAGGTGATAATCTGTAATCTTACTTTACATGCATGTCATTTAAAAATGGTTACTATTTTATATGTGATATTTTAGGTTTTTTGCATTTATTTATAGAGGCACGCGAATGCAAGGGGGATCTGACTGTTGTGGCTTGCAAATGCATATGGATCCATACCACACAAACTCTTTGAGCTCACCCTACATTGACATCATGTTCCCAGCAAAATCAAGGACCTTATTTTGGACTACTACGGTAACTTCAGGCTAAGAGTCACTGCTGGGTCTGGCACATCAATCTAGCATTGGCTTGAGAAAGGCATTATAACAGGCTGTACCATCTCAGTCATCCTTTTCGTCCTTGCCATGAACATGGTTGTCAAGTCAGCAGAGGTAGAATGCAGGGGCCCTTTGACTAAGACTGGAGTGTGACAGCCCCCAATAAGAGCATTCATGGATGACCTGACTGTCACCACTACATCTGTTCTGGGCAGCAGGTGGATACTCCAAGGCCTAGAGAAGCTCATCACCTGGGCAAGGATGAGTTTTAAACCAGCAAAATCAACATCTCTTGTGCTAAAAAGGGGGAAAGCAGTGGACAAGTTCCTGATCTCACTGACTGGAGCAACTATCCCGTCCATTACAGAGCAGTCAGTCAAGAGCCTTGGGAAGATCTTTGACTGCAGCTTCAAAGATGCTGCTTCTATCCAGAAAACCAGCAAAGAGCTGAAAGCCTGGCTGACCAAGGTGGACAAATCAGGCCTGCTGGGGAGGTTCAAGGCCTGGATTTACCAGCATGCCATATTACCCAGGATCTTGTGGCCACTTTTTGTATATGCAGTGCCCATAACGACAGTTGAGGCCTGGAAGATCAGCAGCTACTTGCAAAGATGGCTAGGACTATCGCACAGTCTGAGCAGTGACACTCTGTATGACACCAGTAACATCTTGCAGCTCCCACTCAGTGGCCTCTCTGAGGAGTTCATGGTGTCACGGACACAGGAAGCTCTCTGGTATAGAGAATCCAGGGATCCAAAAGTGGCATCTGCTGGCATCCAGGTTTGAACAGGCACGAAATGGAGCTCAGACAAAGCTCTGAAGGTGGCTGAGTCACGGCTGAGGCAGAAGACACTGTTGGGGTCTGTAGCAACAGGGCGTGCAGGCATAGGCTACTTCCCGGCAAACAGGGTCAACAACACCGCGGGCAAAGAGTGACAACATCTTATTCAGGAGGAAGTGCAGTCAGGGATGGAGGAGCAGGATGGTGGGGATTGAACAGCAAGGAGCATGGACTAGATGGGAAAGTGTACTGCAACGAAAGATCACCTAGTCCAACATCTTGCAAGCAGACCTTCATTGCATCAGGTTCTTGGTCCAAGCTATGTACAAAACGATTTACTGCACACACATGGGTGAGGGCTTAAAATAATGAGTCCTGCTCCAAGTAGGAATCTGAAAGAACAAATTTATGTCAGAGCATGTGCATTGTGTATACAAAATATACATAAAAACACAAAAAGACTTAAAAAAGCCTATTATTTTTAAAGTTTAGCACTGCATATCTCAATTTCTAAGTCATGGAGGAAGCCAGAAATTTTTGTGCACAAACCTGACGCCAACTTGTGGACAAAATATGGTAAAGATATATACAGACATTGAAATTCCACTTCAGTTTTGCCAAAACTGCACCAAGATGTCCTCAGATGTCCCCAACCAAACCCCACCCCCCATAAATAGAGTACATCTGCATATCTTTTTTTTCCAGACATATGAATGATATGTAAAAAAAAAAAAGACTGACATATCATTCATATGTCTGGACAACTGACAAGAGGTTCTTAAACTTCATGCCAACTTGTGTACAAAATTTGGTAAGGACATCTACAGGCATTCAAATTCCACTTGAGCTTTTCCAAAACCTGGACCCAAACCTGTCACAGTCCGAGCCAGTACCTCTCCCTCCTAGTTTTTTCTCCACCTTCTCTCTGTGAAGTGTGCCTGTGTGACCTAGTGTTTGTGGGCGTGTCAATGTATCTGTCTTCTCGTAGGTACCTACCTGTCCTGTAGTCTCCTGAGAACCAAGACCAATCACCTGCTTTGAAGACCTCACACCTGCTCCTCATAGATAGTCGTTAGTCCAGCATATATAGCTTAAGCTTGCTCCTTGTCTTTGCCAGATTGTCTTTAGCCGTTCTAGCTTTTAAAGACGTGCTATTCTCTCTAGAGCCGCTTCAGTCAAACACTTTAATACGTCAGTTTAATACTTCAGGGGCTTTAAAATGATGTATCCTTGCCATTACACTCTCAGATTTTTGGTTTATAGACCCAAAACATTACATGACAAAAACAATGTCTGCCTGTTGTTTCGCAGTAAGAAAAGCCTGCCCACTAATCGCAGCTGAGACTAGGCCCGCCCACTAATACTGATGAATCCTGCCGCCATATGTACGCAGCCTACAGCCAGTTACAAAACACCAGGATAAGCTACAAACATAATTTTACAGCACTATAGCCCATCCTTCTTACTAAAACTCTGTATATTCTCTGCAGCTTTCTGTCAGACAAAGATTTGTCTGCAATGCAATTGCACAGGTGGCTACGTGTACCTGTGCATGAATTCCAGTCTGCAAACGCAGTGATTTTTCGCTGTCTGTCCATCGCCATTATATGACACATAATAACTTGTTAGAAAGGATAGGAAACCCTGTTTAAGAATATGTCAAAGTTTTTTTTTCTTACCTTATCAATCTTCCTGGTCTGCTACTAAACATCCTTCTGTTAAAAGGATCATGTTCCATGTTGGGACAAATGACATGACCCGGCAACAGTCAAAACTTCTGAAGTGTGACTGTCACGCAGTACCATGCCGTCATGATCTGCGGGAGGGTATAATACATGCAAATCTTAAAATGCCGGCAAAAATCTACAACTTAAAAGATTTTGTGTTTGTTCCTTGCAGTGGGTTTAATGGCAGGCATTCCTGTGTTGTGACTTTGTGTTTGTTTGGGAGCGTCTGTATATATGTTTGTTGTTAACTTTTGATGGTTGGACACACATTTTTCCGCAGGATAATCCGTTTCATGTACACACAAGCGCTTCAATCACAGTTACCTGTTAAAATTATGTAGTTGCGGTCATTCTAAAACAGTTACGCATTTAATCCCAACAAAAATGTTTTCATTCATTTGCAAACTTAGGCACCACAGGTCTGAATACTTTGTAATTCATCCGAACCAGGCCGATGATACCAACGCCATTTTAAGTTGTGGGGGGGGGGGGGTCCCTCCAAAGTTAGGGAAATAGGGGGAGGTACTGTAGTGTTGTCCGGTTTTGTCATTTATTTTTTGTTGTGAATTGATTTCAATCGTCTGTCATGTGTTGGCGTTTCATTTGAAACTATTATGTTCTTGTATGTTGTTTTGGAGAATTTTGTCTGTCCAGGGGGATAATTGATTTTGTTGTATATGGTTTGCCCCAGGGAGTGGGCAGTAGCTTGTATAGGATTCAGGTAGCTTGCCTTGAAAAAAGAAGGAAAAGGTAACTGGCTGTAGTGCACAAGGTTTCTAGCTGTGACATAGCCTGCAAAAAGTGTTGCCACTTTAAAAAGTGTTCTCTTTGCATTTATAGTTTTTTGTTTTCCTTGAGTAAACAGTGTGTTATCTCTTTAGTTTTCTTTTGATGAATTTGTTTTGGGTTTTTTTATTATTATTTTTGGTTTCAGGTAAACACTATATATGGGCTCCATACTTTTTTGCAACGGAAAATTTAAAAAAAGGAAAAAAATGCTGCGCTGGTTGCTGCTTCTCCAAGTCTGGCTGTGAGTCCCTTGGTCATCTTGTCAACACTGATTTTAACAGTTTTTTTGAGGTTTTAAAAGACAGTGGCAAGGACATTTTTATTTCCGGCCCCATTCCTACATCAGGGCGAGGGTCAGGATGTTTTAGCAGACTTCTTCTCTTCTACATGAATGGCTTCAGGTTCAACGTAGAATGCATAGTGTTGTTTTTATTGATAATATTAATCTATTTTGGGAACACTCTGCATTTTATAAGAGAGATGGTTTTCACCTGAGCAGACAAGGCTAATGGATGCTATCCGCAAACATATTTTTCTGCACTCTACACGTCCATGTACATGACTCTCTACAATCAGCAGCATGTGTAAAAGAACACCTATTCCGGTCTGGACTACGAACTGAACAAAAAAGTACCCACAACTCAACCACAAAATTTGAATAACTTGAGTCATATCCCTTTTAAGTTGTAGCCTATTCTGAGACCTTTACATTCATACAGCAAAGTTAGCTCTGCTCAATATCCGATCCCTTGCCAAGCAGTTGCTTTTAGTTAATGATTTTATTACCTCTGACAATCTTAATTTTCTGTTTATAAATGAAACTTGGCTAGATAGCTGCAGCAGCGCAAGAGTTCTTATTCAATCAGCCCCTCTTAACTTTAATTTTATGAGTACTTGTTGACCTGGAAAGAAAAGGGGTGGTATAGCAGCGCTATTTAGAGATTCATTCCAATGCAAGCAAACTCCATTTGGTAATTTTAATTCCTTTGAATATGTCGGTACTATGCTGAATGACACATGAATCTTGTTTTTAACTGCTTACAGACCTTACAGCTGTCTATTACTTGTACTGATTTTGAAAATTTTATCATAACTGATGATACATACATGTAGTGACAATGCTGCACCCACAAAGTAGGTGGGGTAGCTGGGCCCACTCATGTTCAAGGGCATACCTTGGATTTGGTTATGAGTAAGGGTATCAGTATTTGTTCCATTGCTGTGAAGAACCTTGGCCATTTTTGTATTTTCTTTGATATGTCCATATTTATTGATGCCCAAAATAGAACTGTCTCTGTTAAAAGAAGGTATATAAATGAGATTGCTACTACTCAGTTTATGGAAGCTATGTCCAGATCACCAACCATAACCTCAGATTCTGTTGATGTCCTTCTAGAACATTTTAATTCCAAAATTTTGAATACTATTGATGCTATTGTACCTATAAGGCAGTGGTTCTTAACCTGGGTTCGATCGAACCCTAGGGGTTCGGTGAGTCGGTCTCAGGGGTTCGGCAGAGCCTCCGCTGCAGAGGTCCGGACACACCTGAATTATCTTGTAAATTTGTGTAAATTCGTGATGACACACACGCCCCGCTTGGCCATCACTGGCTGCAGATGATCATGCTACACTGCTTGGCCAATCAGTGCTGCGGGGAATTCAGTAGTCAACGTGTGACTGTCTCAGTAGTCATGTAATGTTAATATTTTAATCCATACTAACTATGTCGGGCAAAAGAAGAAAGTGGTCGGACGAATATGTACAACATGGATTCACATGTATCACGGAATGTGATGGGAGTGAGCGTCCTATGTGCATGATTTGCAAAGCCAAGTTGAGCAACTCTAGTCTCGCACCGGCAAAACTAAAGGAACACTTCTTGAAGCTGCATGGAGACGGGGAATACAAGAACACAACACTTGCTGAATTCAAGGTGAAGAGAGCCAGATTTGATGAAAGGGCCACTCTGCCTGCTCTTGGATTTGTACCCGTTAACAAACCGATCCTCACAGCATCGTACGAAGTTGCTTACCTGATCACAAAGCAGGGCAAGCCACACACCATTGGTGAAACACTCGTGAAACCAGCTGCGTTAAAGATGGCGAATCTGATACTCGGAACAGCGGCCGAAGGTAAATTATCCCAAATTCCTCTTTCAAATGACACCGTCAGCGACAGAATTGAAGACATGAGTAAAGACATCTTGACTCAAGTAGTCGCGGATCTGATTTCAAGCCCGGCAAAATTCAGCCTTCAACTCGACGAGACCACAAACGTTTCTAATCTAAGCCAGCTTGCTGTTTTTGTGCACTATGTGAAAGACGACATGATAAAAGAAGATTTTTTATTTTGTAAGCCTCTTACAACAACAACGAAGGCAGCCGATGTGAAGAAGCTTGTGGATGACTTCTTCAGAGACAACAATTTTTATGGGATATGGTTTCTGCAGTTTGTATGGACGGAGCTCCAGTCATGCTGGGAAGAAAGTCTGGTTTTAGTGCGCTAGTAAAGGCCGATGCACCACACATCATTGTGACGCATTGTATTCTGCACAGGCATGCGTTGGCAACAAAAACCTTGCCTCCAAAAATGGCAGAAGTGTTAAAAACTGTGGTGGAATGTGTGAACTATGTGCGAAAAAGTGCTCTGAGGCACCGCATCTTCAGTGAGCTGTATAAAGAAATGGCTGAAGAAGTGTTCCAAAACTGTGGTTATCCCGGGGGACAGCTGAAGTTTTTGCCAGGAATTAGCAGTTTTTGCAAGAGCACCAACACTGTCATGCAGATTGCTTCAAAAATCCTGAGTTCATTCTCATTTTAGCGTACATGGCTGATATATTCGCAGCTCTCAATCATCTCAATCAGCAGATGCAGGGTAGTGGAGTCAATATCATGGAAGCGGAAGAACACCTAAAGGCTTTTCAAAAAAAGCTACCGTCAGGGAAACGACGAACAGAGAACAATAACTTCGCAAACTTCCCGCTTCTGGACGACTGTGTAAGTAAGATCGAAGATGTGTCTGGAATCGGAGATATTTCTGTATCCATGGAACTGAAGCAAACAATTGCCACGCACTAAGATGAGCTTGCAAAGTCTCTCGACGGATATTTCCCTACAAGAGAGTCATATCCAGCATGGGTGAGACAGCCATTCACGTTTGCTGTTGAGACAGCAGATGTCAATGATGAATACCTAGACGAAATCATTGAAATTCAGCAGAGCCAGGTTCAACAGCAACTCTTCAGAACAACAACGCTCTCAACGTTTTGGTGTTGACAAATGGACAAGTATCCAGTTATTGCTAAGAAAGCCCTGGATTTTTTTACACCATTTGTTACAACATATCTTTGCGAGCAATCCTTTTGAGGATGCTGGACATAAAAACGAAGAAAAGATACAGACTTTGCTGTGAAAATGACATGAGAGTGGCACTTGCCAAGGTGAAGCCACACATATCTGAACTGGTCTCTCAAAGGCAACAGCAGAAGTCACACTGATTTGCAGGTATGTAATTTGTTGTGAGTTTATGCATTGTGTTGGTTTTGTTCTTTGAACAAGGTGATGTTCATGGACGGCTCATTTTGTGCACCAGTAAAAAAACATATCTATGTCTTGAATTTGAAAAAAATCATATTTTATTTTTCACTAAAGAGGGGTTCGGTGAATGCGCATATGAAACTGGTGGGGTTCGGTACCTCCAACAAGGATAAGAACCACTGCTATAAGGGTTAAGACTGGCAATGGCAAACTGAAGGCATCCTGATGAACCACCAAAGCAGTCACAATCTAAAAAAGAGAATGTAGGAAAGCAGAGCAAAGATGGAGGAAAACCACTCTTCAGATACACTATGAGATGTTTAAAGAAAGGCTACATTTTTTTTTCAATTTTGAAATAAAGAAAGGCAAGGCAATCTTATTTCTCTATCATTAACATAAATATCAACAACCCCCGTGTTTTATTTTCTACTGTTGATAAATTAAATAATCCTTCAAAGCGGTTTTTCTTTGACTCTCTGTCTGCCCATAAGTATAATGCAATGTGATCTTTCTTCAATAATAAAATAAATAATATTAGATTGGCCCTAAATAATTCTCCCTGATGCCTTTGAAACTAGACCATTGCTACCACCACCACAAAAAAAAAAAAAAAGATCAGAATTTCAACACTGTGGACCATAAAGCTCTTGAGGATATAGTGATGCACC
This sequence comes from Albula goreensis, assembly GCA_022829145.1. NCBI lineage: Eukaryota > Metazoa > Chordata > Actinopteri > Albuliformes > Albulidae > Albula > Albula goreensis. Next base: position 34,547,447 of record CM040747.1, read on the forward strand.
TTAAACCAACCACCTGCTGTTTTGATACTCTCCCCATCATCTTTTTAAAAAATGTTTTTAGTTGCGTAGTGTAAATTGTTGCACTGACTTCCTGTTAGCTATAGAGTACAGTTTAAACTGCTGCTACTGGTATATAAATCACCAAATGGACTGGGGCCAAATAAAGTTTCTGATATGTTACTGGACTACAATCCCAGCAGACACCTGAGATCATAAGAGAAAAACTCAATAATAGTGCCAAGAATTAAAACAAAACAAGAAGAAGTGGCTTTTAGCTATTATGCAACAAACAGCTAGAACCAACTTCACACTGAACTTAGATTTGCTTAACTCTACTTATTTGTACTTACTTATACAAATCTGTTCTCTCATGCCTTTGATTAATCATAGGCACTGCACTTTTAAATAATTTTAAATAATTTTTAATTTATTTACTACATTTTTATTATTCTGTACTTTTATTTTAGTATTTTATTCTCCTTGAATAAAATCCTATCTTTATATATGTTCTGTCAAAAACATTTTCTGTATCTGTTCTTATCCTTTTGCTTATGATCCTATTCACTTTATTGGATTTTATCTTTTGACTGTAAAGCTTAAAATCTTAGTTTCCAGCAGTACAAAAGTGGTTTCGTTCTGCAAAACTGTGACAGGGATACCAACGACAATTTCAAGGTAGTACTCGCCAAACACAGACTCAAATAGAATGTTCTGGTTGAAGTTTTCTGTATTTTATAATCCAAACAATAACCCCATCTCAAACTTAATCCCTTAATGTTCCAGAGACTTTCCAGCAAACAAAAATGTAGTTTCAGACACAACAGTCAATAACGATATATAAGTCCAGAAAGTCTGTGTATGATTTCATGGTTTATGTTTTCATACAGCATCTAATGGCTTAGCCAAGAGGTTAGTGCAGAATCTCAAGAAATCTAAAGAAAAGGGCAGAGGGTAGTAAGACTTTACAACATGCTATACCAAATGTTTAGTTATCACAATACACCACACACTACGACTAAAAAGACAACTGCCAAGCTGTTGTCTTAAAGAGATATGTTTGGGCAATCATCAGGTGTGCCGTGGAAGATACAATTTCACCTGATTGTTTTGCCTGTCACTACACGCCGCTAAGTGAGGAATGATAGGGGAGGGGGTGAGAAAGGTAAAAATGGTAGAAGGTGTAATCAAGAACTTTTTAGGTCCAGTTACATGTTAATATGGAAATGTGTGAAAAGGCACATGAATTAGGTTCTAAGTGACAAGTCAAACAGGGGTGTAATGCACCACAGTGATGACAACAGGGCAGATGCACCACAGAATGAGCTAGGTTATGAACTAGACATGAATGATAATCTGCATAACAGTGGCACAGGAAATAGGGTTGTGAATGAGGTTCCACAGGGTAAGCCAGTAACTGCTCCTGATGTTAGAGCTACATCTCAGGGACCAGGTGATCCAGTGCAAAGTGAAGGCCATATCTCACCTAGGGACAAATTTACTAAGGAATAGTCGCAGCGCAAATATATTTGCTATATGGTGACACTTTTACGGTCACAAACACTGAAATATTAGCAACCGATTTACCAATCCAAAAATTAAACACCCTCGTGTCGCAATTTTTGCGGTAGGAGACGCCCATAAAAAGGCCATATACGGCATGCTTACACATCCAGATAACAAGGTGCTCTGAGATGGATACGAAGCAACCAGGCGCAAGTTGAGACACAAGAAAAAAAATCTTATATTTACTGATCAGGTAATAGATATAACGGCTAGCACAGCACAGCTTTATAATGCCATATTACAGTATATAAATTAACCACCAAATGAGAGGTGTATGTTTTGGAATGACATCATGTTCAAAATGAATTTACTAGGTATTGAGCAGTGATTCCCAACCGCTGTTCCGTGGCACACAGGTGTGCCGTGGGCAATCATCAGGTGTGCCGTGGAAGATTATACAATTTCACCTGATTGTTTTGCCTGTCACTACACGCTGCTAAGTGAGCGGCGTGTAGTGACAGTCAAAACAATTAAATGCTCTTCCGACAGAGGGCAGTGTATCAGCACGAAGCATGACTATACATTCCAGCAGCGTAACCCATGCTTAGAGTGCAACAGAGCAGGTAATAACGATGGATAAATATTTGAAAAGAAAAAGTAGCCAATCTGACCTGGGTTCTGAAGAAAATTCCGACCCAGATGAAGGCCCTAGCATGAGTACTGGTCAAATGTACGCTTTGTAGACGGAGACACCATCAGAGAAAACTTTCTGTTTTGCAAGGAATTGCCAGAAAGAACAACAGGAGAAGAAATTTTTCGAGTTGTGTCAGAGTACCTGGAACAAGGAGGACTGAAGTGGCAAGACTGCATGAGTGTTTGCACTGATGGAGCAGCTGCCATGATGGGGCGCACCAAAGGATTTGTAAAGAGAGTGAAAGAGCAAAATCCAGATGTCTTTGCGATGCATTGTTTTCTTCACCGGGAAGCACTCGTTGCCAAAACATTACCAGCAGACCCAGCTCCTGTGCTGCAAGATATTGTGCGCATGATAAACTTGTGAGACCTGTGAAAAGCCGCATGTTCGCGTCATTGTGTGAGGAAATGGAAGTGTTATTGCTCCACATGGAGGTCCGGTGGCTATCCCGTGGCAAAGTTTTGGCTCGTGTGTATGAGCTGCGGGAGGAACTTAAAGCGTTTTTGGCAAATGAGAAGAACGATGCCCCTAAGTTCCTCTCAAATGACGAGTGGTGTGCAAGACTAGCATATCTGGCTGATATATTCCAACATCTGAATGACCTGAACACACGAATGCAAGGCCGAAATGAAAACCTGCTCACAAGTACAGATAAAATACAGGGATTTTGTTCAAAGGTGTTGCTCTGGAAACAACATGTGGAAAGTGCATTGAAATGTTCCCACACACCCAGAAATGGCAGAGTGTCAACAGAGCTGCACTGTGTGAGACAATATGTAAACATCTGGAATGTCTTGAGCAGAAGTTGTCATGTTATTTCCCTTCACTTTCCACTAATTGCCTTGACTGGGTTAGGAACCCATATAGCTCAACTGCAGTTGGAAGGGACATGACTTTGCAGGAGCAGGAAGAAATAACTGAACTGAGACAAAATTGTGGCCTGAAGCTGAACTTTGCTGATCTACCTTTGGACAGTTTTTGGCTGACTGCTGCCAAGGAGTTACCCATTCTGGGAAAAAAAGCCATTTCAGCTCTTCTTCCTTTCCCCACAACCTATCTATGCGAGCTGGGCTTTTCAAGAATGACTACTATAAAGACTAAGAAAAGAGAGAGACTCAGAGCTGTTGAGGAAGATCTTCGTGTTTGTCTTTCTTCAATTCCTGCAAGAATATCAGCTTTGTGTTCAACTAAACAGGCCCTCACAAAAGTAATACGCTTATTTCCATTTATGCTACAGTTGGAAATACAAACATGTACCTGAACTTACAGATATCAATGGGGGTTATTTTGGTGCTCTTTAGTACTCGGAGTTGTCTCTCATACAGAGATGAAAGAGGCAGGCAAGTTCGTACGAGTTGGGTAAAATTACTGTATGCCATTTCTGTTCACAATTCTCCCAGAGAGCTAGAGATGCTGTTTATTGCCTGGCCATAAATCTACTGATTCCAAGATAACCTCTGCTACTATGACAGCTTCTACCTGATGGCTGTAAGTGAGAAAAATGAGTATTGAGCTTGTGCTTGGAAATAAATCATATTCAGCTTAAATAATCTATTTCCATTTATTTGAGCTGTTTGCCACATATTTCATTTGACAGAGGAACAAGGGAAAATCCTTCTGATATAAGCAATATTTCTGGGTTCTGCTAAGGTGCAAAATATTCAATTTAATGCCTTTTGGAGTTTAATAGAGGCAGCATCAGTATGTTACATTAGCACTCTCCTGAGGAATTTATGTGTATGGATTTTTAGAATAAAATGTTCTGTGTCTGTTGATCTTGCTATATTCCTTCCAAACAATGATGGTTAAGCTGAATCCTACACTTCAGAAAGTAAGTCTTCGACACTGATTGGCTGAGGACACACTAGTGGTGTGTTTATTAGTTCAGAACTTTGCTTCTTAGCAGTGGTTGAAATTATGGTTAGTTAAATAATTGAATAGACAATAGGGGGAAATAATGTCGCTTCTACAGCAGCCAATCACAAGATCGCAGCTGACTGAGAGCTGAACCGAAGGACCTAATCATTATATGGATGTGATTCAGGTCATGTCATTCACCCGAAGGATTTGTTGAAAAAACAATGAATCCTCAGTAGTTCAGTGAAGAGCACTGTCATTTTATGAGAGGTGGGAGTTTTCTATGGCTGTAGTGATGGGCAGTTTTCAAACCAATCAAATCTTTCAAATGAACAAACTGACCTGTTTGCAGATAATTTAAGGAAGAATGACAGTTCACAAATTAAAACATCAATAAATATAACAAATGTAACACTAGTTTGCAAATAACAGAAATTCTATCACAAAATTAAATCGGTACTCATCTACTCTATGTCACCTGGTGTTGATTACTCAGAATAATTTGCTTTATAATTAATCAAGGAGGATAAATGGAAACTGGTTGAAAGTTATGATAGGTTTAAAGGTAAAATTTGTTCCTCCCCATTTTGAGCTGTGTCCAGAAGCCCACATTAGCGAGTTAACAAGGTGCACAGCCTCAATGAAGAATAACAGGGTTTAAACTGGCTCAGTTCTTTGGTCTCAGTGCTCTCTAGCAGCCACTCCTGGTGGATGCACACACAGAGGAGCTACACTACTAACCCCTGTTACCCAAAGTCAGGTTCACACAAATTGAGATCCAACCACCAAGGATGACCAGTACAGCAAGTCACAAGTAAGAAGTTTTTATCATTTCAATAAAAGCAGAACAGTTTAATGGATGGAACGTGCTGATCCCCCCTCCCATATACCGTCCTCTCATATCCCAACCTCATGCCATGCCTCAGAGCCTGGTGACAGGAGAAACTTCCCACACTACAACACAAGCCCACTCCACACTGCAGGTAAGTACAACCAACACACTCATGCATTCACACACACTGCACAGGGGCTCAGTTCAGTCGTGCCTTCTGCCCAGCCTGAGATTCCGCTGCCCCCTGGCTCACAGTCCTCTCTTTGATAACAGGCAAATAACAACTGCATAGGTCTGAAACTGCACTGGTCGGCAGTTCAGTGTAGTTCTGGCAGTAAAATGTGTTTGTGAAAGTTGCTTTTCAGCATGCCTGCTGAAATATGTGTGTGGTATATAACAAGTGGCCTGCTCACTAAAATAGTTTTCATCATCATTTAATTTGATCCATATAAACATGTTTTTACATTTCTTCATTAAAGGCTCCTATTCTGCTTAAAGTACCCTGATTCTTCTTTCATGTGGTGAAGGATGAGTTGGTCAATTTTGATTTTGATATAAGTCCCCTCTGGATATCACTGAGGAAGTAGTACAGATAGTTATGTCCTGGTTGCTCAGAGATATTGTCATTGGTCAGTGTCATTAGACCATAATTTTACTGATATGGATTAAACAGCCAGCTGTTGTGTAAAGCAGAGCTTTAGAATTTAAAGTCATGCCTCTTCCTTTTTCTCCTCATTATTGATTTGAACTATAAGGGCATAAAAATGCATGCCATTTAAAGTTTTGCACACTGAGGTAATAAATATCTGTATTATAAATATATGTATAAAGTAGTGGCAGAACCAGTTAACTCAAAAATGTTTTGTAAAATTTCCTGCATACATTATTGATATCAGTTAGATCATCCAAAATTGTTTCTTGTTTTTTCAAGTGTTCAGTGAGCATTGCTCTATTATGAAGTTTTCCATGACTTGTATTAGACCAGTTTAGAGTTTTGTGTACTGCATCAGTGAGACTTCAACATCCCTCCTCCTTGCTGTGCGTTTGCTAGCCTGTGGGTAGCTTGGGCACCACCAGCTCCCTAAACATACTGAGCCCAAAAACCATTTGTGTGGGGAAATTGATATGGATGATGTCACAGTACCTAATAAACAGCTCTTAAAAACAGTACATTCTTAACCAGCATAAATTCACTGTTAGATAACAAGAGAACGCATTTGATATAATAGACTCAGGGACCATAACACTAGGTTGCAAGGTTGATTAAAGTTTAGTCACAACTGGAAGACCTCTCCAAACCCTGTAAGAATTATCTAACAGAACAAAGGAAATGTTCAAATCATAATAATAGTAATAATATTCAGTACTTGTATTCTATATTTCAGACAACATTGAATGCATTTGGAAGTTTATCGTGATGTGGCAGCTGTCAAAGGCAGCAGTGTCATGGCTTACTATTTTGGGTGAAGTGAACCCCCACTTGACCTCTAGAAGAGAAGGTGAAACACAGAAGAAGGGAGTAGCCATGAAGGTGGAGATGGGGAGAGGGAGGGTGCCGAAAGCAGACAGTGTGATGAGAGAGAAGGTACGTAGCAATTTAATACCTGTGTAGAAAAACCTGATTGGATGGATAGAGGTATTTGAGTGAGCAGTTGTCTGAAAATACTTCTCCCAAACTTTTGTTTTAACACACTCCAATAATAATAATAATAATAATAATACACATCTTTACAAAGAAAGCCCATGACTGGGTCGCTCCAAATCAATTATACCCATACCACAGACAATTTAGGAATGTAAATTATATCAGAAAAATTCTGGTTTTGAAGACAGAGCATAAAACACATGGTTATCAACACTGTGTATATCCTGAAAGGAAATGCTCATTCACTATGATGGAACCTCAGGACAATATTGGGCTGTGTGCTAAAAAACTCACCTCACCAGACCAACTGACAGTAGTGTTCTACCCACTCCTCTCCCCTCCCCTCATACTTTAGTAACAAGCCAGAATCTCATCAAACTTACACACAATGGAGTAACATTTTCCTTTTTATGTTCAGGAGTGCTTACAAACATAACCTCCAAATGCCATTGCACCAAGGGCAAAAATGTATCATTGTAGTCCCATAATCTGGCCTGCTGAACAGGGACTATGGCTGAAAGCTGACAACATGCAATGAACTCACATAAAAAATACACTGCTATTCCATAACCATCTCCCAAATGATTCATAATTCCTTAAAATGCTCCACACAAAAATGTCAAAAATCTGCTTTATAATTCCGCTGATCCAATCCATGTCTCTGATGGAAATGTGCAAGCTGATTTGTTGGGCTTCATCCAATGGCAAAGAAGCAGCTGTGGAAAATAGATTGTCTGAGCTAAAGGTCTCAATGTGTTCCTCTGGGGCCCCTAGCTGAGCTGTCAGAATGGAGATTCTGCCTTTTGTATTGTTCCCAGATCAGTTTCAGTGGCAGTACAATGACACAAACCAGGCCAGCTGTGAATAAATCATTTTACAATCCACTATAAATAACTTTTTTTTTTATAGAAAAGCTGTATATAAATCTCTTGGTCTCATAAGGGACAGAAGTGTATAAATCTGCTTGAGACAATTCTGTACAAACAGGCATTTCAGTCCACCGTTGCATACATGAGGAAGAAAAAATACTGGAAACATTAACTTAACAAAGGACCCATATTTTGACCAAAACAAATCACAGTTAAACAGGACTGTAAATATAAGTGTCATGTAAAAAGTAATGACCAATATGTTTCAGCTATAAAAGGTGTTGTAAACACTTAAATATGTGAATTTCTGTGTTAGAGACCTCTAAAGCAGTCAGATGGATAGTTGTCTAAATGCAGGTAGATCAGTCTCAGAAATGGCCCATCACATACCCACAGTATTTAAATAATGAACTTGGACCCATCTGGGTGTTCATTTAAGATGAGGTGTGGCACATTGTTGTTATGTATGGTAAAAACAGACACAAAAACTTCACCATCACTCTCTATTCACCATCACTTTCTTTCCACATTCTACATGACTTTACTGATGTATTTCAACTACCGATACTCAAGAGAAACATACAGTGCCAATGCTTATACATTACGTCCCCCTTCTCGTTTTACAAGAGAACTACACAACAGCTAAAAGGCGTTTGGAAAGACAGATTGCGCTAGATGCAAAGAACAACCCCAAACGCTTCTTCCAATTCTACAATCGAAAAAGGACACTTAAGGCTACGATAAGAGGTTTAAAAAACAAGGATGGACTTATGGTTTATGATAACAAGACTATTGCTGATACTCTAAACAACTACTTTGTGGAGAGTTTCACGAGTGAAGGGTTCGCTCATATGCCTCTAGGAGAATTCAGTCCTCAGAGTCTTATGGAGGAAATTGATTTACATGACACAGAAGTGCTAGATAAACTTCGAAAACTTAAAACAAATAAGGCAGTAGGTCCTGATGGAATATTTCCAAGAGTCCTCAGGGAACCAGCGAAAGAGGTTTACAAACTGCTGACAATTATTTTTAAGCAATCTCTTAAAACTGGAGAAATACCAGATGACTGGAAGCTAGGCAGTGTAGTACCTATCTACAAGAAAGGAGACCGGACTGATCCAGGAAATTATAGGCCTGTCAGCTTAACTTGTATCTCTTGTAAATTACTGGAAGCCATCATTAGGGACAATTTGGAATTATTCTTAGAACAAAATGGTATCTTAAACAATACCCAGCATGGTTTTTGCAGAGGGAGGTCATGCTTAACAAACCTCCTGGACTTTTTTTAAGGAAGCTACAACATGTTTAGATGCAAACCAAGCTTATGACATTATCTATTTAGGCTTCCAAAAGGCATTCAACAAAGTTCCGCATGCTAGGCTCATAATGAAAATGAAATCTGCAGGAATATCAGGAGCTATCACTGAGCGGGTTTGAAGTTGGCTGACTGGTAGAAAGCAGAGTGTAACTGTTGGAGGAATTGTTTCAGAACAGGGTCCTGTGAGAAGTGGAGTCCCTCAGGGATCAGTGTTGGTGCCTTTGCTTTTCCTTATTTACATAAATGATGTTGATGCAGGGGTTAGTAGTAAAATTTGCAGATGACACAAAACTGGGGGGTCTAGCCAACAGTATAGAATCAACTAAGGTAATACAAGAAGACCTAACCAGCATCCATATGTGGGCAGGTACCTGGCAGATGACATTCAACTTAACTAAATGTAAAATCTTTCATGTGGGCAACAAGAACATTAGACGAGACTACTTCATGCGAGGAAGTAAACTAGATTGTGATCAATTTGAAAAAGACTTGGGAGTAATAGTTGACCAAAGCCTAACAGGATCTAGGCAGTGTGCTGTAGCAGTAAAAAAGGCCAACAGGATGCTAGGATATATAGCCAAAAGTATTGATTATAAATCTAAGGAGGTTATATCAAAATTATACAATGCTTTAGTTAGACCACACTTGGAATACTGTGTGCAGTTCTGGACACCGCACTATAAGAAAGATATCGAGGCTCTTGAAAAAGTACAAAGGAGGGCAACTAAATTAGTTCCTGGCATGAAACATAAAAGCTACGAGGCAAGACTAAAGTTACTTAACCTATTTAGACTCAGCAAGAGGAGACTAAGGGGTGATTTAATAGAGGTTTTTAAATTTACAAAGGGACTCAACAAGGTTAGCTACAATCATTTTTTTTAAGTTGAGTTCAGTCTGTAGGACAAGGGGACATAAATGGAAACTAGTTAAGAGTAAGTTCCGCACTGATGTAAGGAAGTATTATTTCACGCAAAGAGTTATCAATACATGGAATGGGTTGCCAGGTCGTGTAGTTGAGGCAGAGACCCTTGCTGTGTTCAAGTCCAGACTTGATGCAGTTTTGGATACTCTTTAAATAATGTAATGGGGAGCTTTGTTGGGCCGAATGGCCTGTCCTCGTCATAATATGTTCTTATGTTCTAAATGTCAATGCGCATTTACAATAACATCTTCAATCAACATATCTTCTCAGTACACCTATGTACTACATTCAAAAGTACATAACACCATCGTATATCTAAAATAAACATCTCAGATCAGACTCATACCAATATTAAACAATACAAAATACCAGCTGGCTTCCTATTTTTTTTTTACTTCTCTAAATGACTCTTCTTCTGTAAACTTGAACAAGTGTGTAGTTAGTATTCGGAGTGCATGAGTTCAGCACAGACTGTTCAGTTTCTGTATCTCACTGGAACTCTGACTTGTCTTACAAACCTAGTCAGATATGAAGACGTTTGAGTCTGACTCTCATGCATGTCAGTGGTTTGAGTCACAGGTGTGTCTGTTAACTTTGTCATTCTTCTTGTCAGGATTTTGCATCACTGTAAGTGTTTCTATGACAATGTCTATCTGATGTTGCATCAATTTTCTTCTCATCTGTCTTCCTCAATTGTTTTTGATTATGTTGATACAAACTTCCATCTGGTGTGCAAACTGCATAGGATCCTGGTTGCTCATGTTTTCTTTCAAGTGTGCCAGCTTGCTCTTTGCATCCTGACATTTTCTCCAGATTTGCAGATCAGGTACGTGTCTTATTTGTCAGTCATTGTATGTCTTTTTTTTCTTCTTTCAGCTTGTTGGATACCTGAGATGTCTTCTCAGTGGTAAGCGTTGATGTAGAGGTAGGGTGTTCTGATGTCAGATATAGCTGTGCAGGAGACAGCCCTATGCCCTCCAGTGGCGAGTTTCAATACTTTAAAAGTGCAATGTAAGGACCATCACCATCACCTCTTCAGCAGGTTCTAAATGGTCTTCACTGTTCTGTCCACTTGTCCATTCGATTGTGAATGGGTTGGACTATATATCACATGTATGAACTCCCAGTTTTCTGCAAAGGCTTTAAACTTGGCACTTGCATACTGTGGGCCGTTGTCAGATATGACAAATTCTGAAATGTCATGCCTTGCAAATATGGATTTCATTGCATTGATGACACCTCAACTGGTTGTTTCAGTCAGCATGCTTTGAGAAGTAGTCTACACCAGGGGTCCCCAATCACCGGGCCGCGGACCAGTACCAGGCCGTGGGTCATTTCGTACCGGGCCGCAAAAAAAGAATAAATCTGTAAGGTGTTTTATTTGTGACCCGACGCGAGCAAACCCTCCACAATTCAGCCACGTCAATCTTACAGGAGAGCACAAAAACCGCGATCATGGTGGATTTGAATTCCTGAAGTGCTTATATATCATCTCCCTTTTTATTGAAACTGAAAATAAGTAAGTATAAATAAATAAAATATAAGTAACTATGAATAAATAAGTATGAAAAATTTAATGAAATGGTGAGGCAAGTTGGTCCTCTGTTTTACCTGCGGTTGCCGTCAAAGGCGCAAAGAAAACTCAAAGCTCGGCCAGGAATCATGTACAAACAAACTGCCTCATGAACGCATCTATGAGCTATGCTACATGGTAAATGCGTTATCACAGCCAGAAAAGGACATGTTCACTGCACATTATGCACTTTATTGTGTTTTGTTATGCGCGTGAACCCCACCCCCCCACTACCTGGTCCGTGAAAAAATAACCGGTCCGTGGTGCAAAAAAGGTTGGAGACCACTGGTCTACACAGAGCAAAAACTTGTAATAAAAGAGATGAGTGCCTACTTCTCCCATGGTCAACCTGGCTGTGAGTGGGGAAAGTAGTGGTTCTCTCAGATTGCTGTTTTGGTGCTGATTGCACACCACACATTGAGATATAATTTCTTCAGTTTGAGAGTCATTCCCAGCAAGTATACAATGTCTCTTGACCATTCCAAGGTGTGACTTTTGTATTTTGCTGAGTACTTCTTGCCTGGAGTGTTCTGGGACAATGAGCCTTTCAGTCTTACTCAACAGTCCATCTGAATAAAAACTCCAACATGGAGTTCTCTGCTTGATATGTGACCATGAGACTCTATTTTTGTAGTCTTTGCAGCATTCTCTGCAGCCTCATTGAAGCTTGGTGGACAGGTTTTTTAAAGATACTCTCCAGCGGCTTGTAATCACTTTCAACTTTGCCATAAACATAATAGTGGAATTTCTCACACACATATATTATGGCAAGCAATTCCTTTTCTGTCTGCACATACCTGCACTGGCAGTCAGTGAGTGCACATGATGTGAATGCAACAGGTTTATCCTCCTGACTACATTTGAGCGCATCATGATGTCCTATCACTAGCCAAGAGAAGAATGTGTGCTACATCTACCCCTCTTAAGCAGCAAAGCCTGGGCAATGTATGTGGCAATGGACTTTAATTAGACATTGGACTATGACAAGGTTAAGAATGCCACCCTGCTGAAGTTTGAGATCAGCATGGAGACATATCGCCTGAGGTTCAGGGAGAACAAAGTTAGAGAAGGGGAGACTCCCAAGAAGCTGCAGGCATGGCTCAAAGACATGTGTGCCAAGTGGATGACAGCAAGTCAGTGCACCAAGGAACAGACTGGCAACCAGAACGTCTGGAGCAGTTTCTAAAAGTGTTGAACCCAGAGCTCGACACCTGGATCAATGAGCACAGCCCCTCTACCTCCAGACAGGAGACCTTCATCACTGCAAGACAACTGGCCAGAGGGCACCAGCTTGGCACCATCTAGCATGCTAAGGAGGATTCCAGAAAACAAGCTGCCAAAACTACCACTGGTAAGTCTGTTGGTGGTTGTGATCATGTTTTTAAGAGCCCCAGCAAGCATTCTGTCACCTCTAGCATTAGAGGCCCAGATACACCAGAAAGAAATAAAACCAAAATCATTTACCGTGGGTGTGGGCAGTGAAGGCATATCAGGGCAGAATGTCCTTTGGTCAGGGTCAGTAAAATTAACCTGTGTTATGTGCCTCATACAGATGATAGTAGAGGGGAGAAGATTGTTAACACAGATAGATACCACCATTGTAGTTTGTGTAGGTGGAAGACCCTTTAAGGCCTTGTAGATTCTGGCAGTAGTCAGACCTTGGAGGGGCAGGACTGTCTACCTAATGGGTCCAGTGTGACCAGTGAGTTGGGCAGAGTGAGGATGCCATGTACACATGGGGATAAGCGGGATTGTCCCACTATTGAACACTAGCAGGGCCGTGGGAAGTAGGGGTGTTGTGGGTGCTGCAGCACCCCCTGCTGGAAAAGGCAGACATTTCAGCACTCTCTGCCAGATGCAAAAAAAAAAAAAGAAACGTAGTAAAACATTTTAAATAATTCTCCTGTTGTTATTTACCTAAGAATTTAATGCTTAATAACACCAAGCATCATGGTCAATCAATGTCACGTAGCGTAGTCATCTAGTAGCTAGTAATGTAGCTAGCTATCACAATGGCACAGAAACAAAATTCTTTGGTAAACCACCAGCTTCTAAAAAGAGCAACGAAATATCAGTGGATCCAAGAAAGCATCCTGATGCTAACCAGCACTTTATTGTCTGCTTCGCCAACACCTAGTACTTGTTTTGCCTCAGAGATTGCAGACAAGAACTGTGGTGGTTTAAATAATGTAATGTAATGTATTTGTGCTGTTAAATTATTGTGCGTATGTGGATATGTTCTTCTCCGCTGTGTGTGACAGCCTTTTGGACCTGTTTAATTATGTCTTGGCTATTTGTATGTTCTTGTCTGCTGTGTGCAGTAGAGTCTGGTAATTGCAAGACTGGCGTATGTTTGATTCATATTGTAGTTATATTTTAATATAACTTATGTTATATTAGAATGTGACATTATGAATAGAATTTTCATAAAAAAGCTTTCACTCAAACTTGTCAAATTGTTAAATAAAAACTAATCTATATGTATGAAGTACCCTATAGCCTATTAATCGCGAATGCTAATCTTTACCCCCCCTCCCCCAGGCTGGACATGCAAATAATGCACCTTACACTTCAGCACCCCCAACTTAAAGCCTCTTCCTACAGCCCTGAACACTAGAGATTGAGAGCCAGTCATATTTACTTCCTGTGGTTATAGTGGCTCCCCTATCACCTTTTTGCCTACAGAGAAGTTCCTCATGCCTTGACCAGGTACTCTCCCTCTGAGATCCTGTATGTCCATCAAGTAAGAGAACCACTGGATTTACTACGTCAACCCTGGGAAGGAGACAGACCTCAACAATAAGTGAACATCCTCTCCTATGCTCATAAGATGAGAGACAACCTGGACCAACTCACAGGTTTGGTACAACATAGCTTGGCAAAGGCACAGCAGCATCAAAAACTTTGGTATGATAAGGTCTTCAGGAAAAGAGTTTTCACCATGGGGTAGAAAGTCTTGCTGCTTCTGCTGAGGTGGCAGATCAGTTGTGGGCCCATTCCCTCCAGGGTGAGGAAGAGGTGGATGAGCACTATTACACCTCTACTGTCGGTCCCACAGCCCTTCCCGACATGAGTCACCTGTCCACCCAGCAGCAGGAGGAGCTGACTGCATGTGTCCCAGAGGGTCTGCTTCAGGAGGAACCAGGAGGGACAGAGGTGATTACCCATCACATCCGTCTGTTGTCCTTTGGTCAGGTCCGGCAGGCTAGCTGCAGAGTACCTGCTAAACTCATCCCAGCACTCAAGCAGGAAGTTCAAGTCATGCTTCAGGTAATAGTCATCAAACTATCAAGGCAGCGAGTGGTGTAGTCTTAGTGCCTCACTGATCTTACCCTAAAGTCAAGCCCACAGAAAATAAAATGGACCCCTGCCTGTGAAGCTGTCTTGCAGGACCTCAAAAACTGCATGTGCCAGGATCCAGTCCTTCAGAGTCCTGATTTTAGTCTTCCTTTTTCTGTGCAGACAGATGCATCTGGTTGCAGGTTGGGGGCTGTTTTGCTACAAGATGCAGGTGAGAACCAGAGGCCAGTGCAGTACATCATCTGAAAGCTGTTCCCAAGGGAGGTGCAGTGTTCTACTGTGGAAAAGTGTTTGGCCATGAAATGGGCTATGGACACCATCAGATGCTACCTCCTTGGTAAGGGCTTTGTACTGGAGACTGGTCACCATGCCCTGCAATGACTCTATCGCATGTGGGACAGCAGTGCCAGAATTACTCGCTGGTATCTGTCTTTACAGCCTTTTTGTTTCACAGTAAAATACCATGCAGGAAAGGACAATGTCTTGGCCGTCTTCCTGTCCAGTCACAACAGTGAGGAACAGTTTTAAGGGGTGGAGTGTGTTACGGTGCAGTAGCACGTACCTCACACAGCTTTTAATCGCTTCATGTCAGCCCGTTGAATTTAGATGGTGTTGAGCATTTCAATTTTTTTTCCATTAAATCAAAAGAGTACCACTCCAGTCTTTTCCACAATTCAGCATCTTGCAGTAAAATTGTCTACCAATGTTAAGTGTTAATTTTCAAATGTGCTTTCTGTTTAGTTTAATCTGACATGATGCCACGTATGTGGAAGGAAAAGTGCACATCATTTTACATCATGGTATCATTGCGGTAATTTGTTTTCCATTTTTTCCCCTCATTTACTTTGTCAATGTTAGCTAATGTTTCACAAAACAAGTGTACACTGTTAGAATTCAGCCTGTGTGTGAGCTGTTAATAGGTCTAACTTACCTGTGTGTATGTCTCTTAAGAAGTGCACGCATTCATGCATGCTTCTTTTAGGAGCTCCTGTAGGAAAAAAGAGAAAGGAGGGAAGATTTTGTTATAAAAGTAACTGCAGTGAGCTGCTCATAATGCTTGCAGCTGTTGGGCTGTGTTTGTGTCAAAGTAAATGCAATTTTTAAAAAAATAATTTATTTTAGTATAGTCTTTTTTAGCACTTTCCTGCACTTACCTGTAAGTAAACATCACCTTTCACTGCATTTTTGATCTTTTGCATGTTACTATCACCACCATTGGCTGTTGAGCCCAGCAACCTGCCTCTCACTTGGTTGTTACTTATGCCACACATAATTCTGACAAGTTTTTTCTATGTCCGCAATATCCATTTGTGACACATATGGCCACGTATGTATATGTAGGATTCCCTTATTTAAATGAATACATTTTAAAAAACTGCACTATCACTATAATGTGGCCGCAACAGGAATATTCTATTAAGGGTTATCCATTTTTTGACATACCCATTGTTGCCCTGAAGCTATGTAATGTTCAAATGTCATTTTGTGGTCATTTTGAATGATCAGCTGATGGCAAGACTTCAGCTGGTGGTACCTGGAAAACCCAGTCAGCTGACCGGAGGAGCTGTCAATCTCTGTCAGCTGACTGAACTGGGGAAGATAGATGTCGGGTTTGAAGAGGTAAAAAGGGTGGAAGTGTGGGGGTGATGGAAAAAAAAGTGTGTTCGGTGGGGAGTCTTCGAGTGACCTGCCTAAAGCTTCCCAAAACTCCAAGAAGTGGATATAACTCCATAAAAGCACCACAGCCACTGGACCCAATTAACAGTGGGGTGAACTTTACCAGTTTCCCGGTGAGATGAATCCTTTTTTTTCTCTTTCATTGCGGGTTTTTCTATTCAATGACTGATGGCAGTTTTTCGTTCTTCCTTCCGATGGGGATTATATTTTTTGGCAGCGAGGTCTAGGATTACTTGGACTATTTCTTGAAACTCGATTTTGTTGTATTTTGGATGCGGGATTTCGTTGGATCACTTTCTATTTTTGTTTGGAGATACTGGGGTCGTGGCACGAAAGCGCTCGGAGGCGCGCTATTGGAACTGAGCACAACAAACTGAACGGGGTGCGAGTGTGGGTGTATGTGTGAGCGTATACAAAAGCAAGTGCTGGCCAGCGTTATTTGTACAGTTTGTAAATACACTGATTGAATTTACTATTGACCTATTTGTTGTTATTGCTGGGTAGTTGATCTTTCTGTTAATGCAAAGATACATTCTTTCGATGCTGATGAATGGTAATTTAGTGATGACCCGTAGTTAAAATGGTAACATTCTGACAGATAGGGCAGATTGTTACACATTATTGCTTTAGCACCGCAATTTTGTCCTCTTCTTCCTTTTGGAATTCAAATGTGTTACTTAGCTTTTGTGCAGTACAAAACACTGAATCCAGCTTTTACAATTTTCAGAAAGGCTACCTTGCAGGTTCAAAGCTGACCATGGCTGTAACTATGCCATTCTCTTTTTTTTCTGTTAGATTCATTTTGACACCATGCTATGTTTGCTAAAATCAGACAGGCAACTTGTAACTGAAACAGAGATTTACTGCAGCTTGTATATTCCAATGCATTCTTTCCACATTCTACATGGTGTCACTGACGTATTTCAACTACGGATACTCAGAAACATACAGTCCCAATGCTTATACATAATTGTCAACATTGGGGAGTAGTGAACTACTCTACTAGTAGTTTAACTACATTTTGCAGTAGCTTGCTGGTAGTTCAACTAAAGTCATATTTGTATAGTGATTCAAGTTACTTTTTGCCATTTTTTGTGTAGTTAACTACTGAAACTACAAACAATTTTGGGCCATTAAAGGAAAGGAATGATTTTACTATTGCTTCTCTACTGTAATTGAACCCCTTTGACCAGCCCCACCCCTTTTTTCTTTCATCCTGTCCGCCCAGGCAAAGCATTCATCAGGCAGCCACCACCACACACTTGACCTTCTTGTAGTGCAAGTTCAAAAGTGCTCAGTGCTCACACTGTGACAACGTTTAATGGAAAAACCTCCCGAATCTCAGAATGAGGAAGAATCACCATGGCCATACATAAGCAAATACATGACGCTGACTAGCTCCACTGTCAAAACCTGCATTTTTATTTGTGAGCTATGCAAGTCGAGAGTAAACGTACATACTACCACATATAAATGTGAATGTATTAACATTGACGTTGCTAGCCAGTTTAGCGAAGTTTAGATAAGTTAGCCACATTGTCATGTTACATACAAGCAAGTGATTTAATTCTGTAAACATCAACATTAGTCTAATTAAATAAAGTCTGTAGGCTCATTGCGGTTTTGAATGTAACTGAAAATGATTGCACTTAGACATCTGATCTTGTCTCAGCTGTGTCATTGTTATTTTTAGGGAGCAATATCACCACAGTACGGCACACCTAAATCGTTGTGTGAGCAACATGTGTATACCCTGTGTGTTACACACAGGTGCACGTCTACACATGAATAAAAAACAAAGATATTACCATGTGTAATATTATTGGGTAAATGAAGATTTACAAATACATAATAACAATAGTATGAATGTGACTTGGGTAACTGCAGTAATGATTAAAGAAATAAGCTAATCATTTGACCAGTCATGATGATACACATCATTATTCAAACAGATATAGGCTGTGTTTTTACAGAAAAAACTCACTGATCACAGATCAAATATCTCAGGTCTTTTTGTATTATGCTTCAGTAAAATAAATATTAACTTACAGCCTAGAGCAATGAGTAAAAGTGACAGACATCTTGTACCTTCTGGCTGATCGGCTGGTGACAAATGCCTGTTGTCCCTTTGCAACTTCTGTGCAGATATCTACATATAAGACCACAAGTTTGGACATACATGCAATTATGTCAAGCCGACATTCCAATGAATATGTTCAATTACCTGTAAAACCTGCCAGCCAAGAATGGGTGAAACAGTGATGTGATCCTAAGCAGATGGGAGGTGACACCAATTTATTGCATGCTATGCCAAAAACACACCCATTATGAAGACTTTCATGACATCCACTTTTGCCTCTCAGGTTGTGCTCAAATAATAGGCCATTACACTTAAGCAAGAGGCTGTGGATATTAGGTGACTAGGTGCACCCTATCATGCAAACATATTTTCTCAAGATGTTCCCCTATTCAAAAACAATAATACACCAACACACCGCTAAATGGATTCAAGAATGGCGTCATGAACAGGATGAAGTCAAATGACTTCTTCACAATCAATAGATGAACTGTATGGGAAGTTGAAGGATGGGAGGCTTCCATTTATAATGAATGGTCCAACAACTAATTAGAAACAGTTCATAACAATATTTCAAGAGGGACTGAAGCTGTCCTGAAGGAAAAAGGCAGAACATCTCCTTATTAGTAAAAAATATTAATAAATCTTTGCGTTCTTTATTTGTATATGCTTTTACATATTCATGATACACTTCATTGTGGGCACCTTTGCATGCTTATTGCAGCTTATACCACAAAGAGATAAAACTGTTAATGGAGCTGAACAGCTGAGTACATTTTTGACCTCATTCTTTAATTAAGAGGAATTTCCAAAGCCTTTTACTGTTGATATATTTCTGACATTGAGCCAGCAGCTAAAATGTGAATGATGGGCCCTGAAAGCAGGATCACATCTCAGTAACTGGCTGAAGATCCACAGTGGGACTCTTAGTGGAAGAAGAAGGGATAAAAGCACAGAGAAAGGTCTCTGAAACTCTGTGCCATCTCAGTCAGTCTTTATCTTGAATTCCATATATCTCAGTCAGTCTCTGAAATTCTGCCCATCTCAGTCACTAGTCACTCGGAAACCCCACACATATCACTTGGTCTTTACTTTAGCACAGAACCGGCTGTCCAGGTAAACCAGACTAGGAAAGCCATTATTCCCTGGACCCTTATAAGATGATCATGGTCCTACAAAAATGGTAGTATAAAACAGTAAATAATACTTAATTAAATTGTACGTGTATTATTTTCAAGAATAATCACTTTATTCAAGGTCCATCATTCTGTTGTTTTATTCAGCAGATCTCTTGATCAATCAGTATAATTAAATTATTATTGTGATTAATTTGGCATAAGTTTTTGAAGGCAATTATTTATCTTACTGTCTAAAGTAATGTGGAACGGGACCTCTAGGTGGCTCACACAGTAAGATGCACACTTGGGAAGCAGTCATGAGCCCTGTGACTGGGTGTTTGAGTGTCAGTGATGCCACCACTGCCAAGGGCAAGAGGTGAGCAATGATGAGGCAGTGGACAATGACAAGCCTCTCATCCTTAGTGACCGTCCCAGGTCAGCTCCACTGGGCACTGATATAAGGGTCTCATCCTTAGTGACCGTCCCAGGTCAGCTCCACTGGGCACTGATATAAGGGTCTCATCCTTAGTGACCGTCCCAGGTCAGCATCACTGGGCACTGATATAAGGGTCTCATCCTTAGTGACCGTCCCAGGTCAGCTCCACTGGGCACTGATGTAAGAGTCCCATCCTTAGTGACCGTCCCAGGTCAGCTCCACTGGGCACTGATGTAAGAGTCCCATCCTTAGTGACCGTCCCAGGTCAGCTCCACTGGGCACTGATATAAGGGTCTCATCCTTAGTGACTTCCCCGGGTCTGCTCCCCTGGGCACTGAAATAGAGGTCACACCCTTCGTAACTGTCCCAGGTTAGCTCCACTAGGCACTGATAAGAGGGTCTCACCCTCAGTGACTGCCCCAGGTCAGCTCCTCTTGGCAGTGATATAAGGATCTTATTCTTAGTGACTGCCCCAGGTCAGCGTCACTGGGAACTGACAGTATTTTCCTTTTGTCATGTCTGTTTTTTTTTAGTTTTATTTTGGTTGTTTTTGTGTGTTAGTTTTTTCCCGGTCCATGTGCTTTTATTTTGATCCTTTTGTTCTGCCCCACCCTCACCCTTGTTACCTGATTGTCTATCTGTCTCACCTGCCCTGCTGTTCACCTGTGTCTCATTTGCTCATTACCTGTATACATTACATTATTACATTATACATTATACGACTTACTGTTTATTAGGCTAACCAATCCCCCCTGGGAGCAATGTGGGGTTAAGGGCCTTGCTCAAGGGCCCAACAGCAATGGTGTTCTTGCTGTGGCTGGACTGGGGCTTGAGCCGCCAACCTCAAGGGTCCCAGTCATGTACCTTAGCCACTAGACTACAGGCTGCCCCCGCTCCTGTTTGGTGCAAGTTCATCTCAATTGGCTTATTCCCTGTGCACGCTACAGGCCTTTCTGTTCCTGTCTGATCTCTTGTTGCCACTTTGCCTATTCCTTGTTTTTTGTTTTTCGGATTTTGATTTTGTACTGTTGCTGAGTCTTCTGGTTTTGATCCCCTGCCTGCTTTTTGATCTCTGCCTCAGATTGTGTTTTTGTACCGTCACTGTGCCTTTCTGGTCTTCACCTCTGCCTTAATCATTACCCCGATTTTTGGATTTGTAGACTTTTAACCTGGCTGTAATAAACTTTGGTTTATATTATCTTGCTCTACACTTGAGTCCTTACTGACACCTGACAGTACAAACCCGCCAGGATGGACTCGGCAGAGTCTATGTTAGACCAACAAGGAGCGGTGCACAAGACACTAGAGACGTTCGCCATCAGCATAAACAACCTGTCTGCACAACTACAACAGCTCCAACTTGGACTTGAAGTTGAACCACCCACCTCGGCTTTGGCATCTCCCAACCCACATGCTGTCTCTGTGAGAGAGCCACGATTTCCTCCTCCCAAACCCTGGCAAACCGGGTACCTGCCGTTCCTTCCGGTTCCAGTGCTCTCTGGTGTTCGAGCTGTAGCCCACTATGTTCCCCACCGACCGTTCCAGAATTGCCTACATCATCACTCTCCTTTCTGGCCACGCTATGGAGTGGGGTAAGGGTTCCTTTCCTGGTATGGACCAACCACAAGAACCTGGAGAATCTGCAGTTGGCTAACTGCCTTAGCCCCCGTCAAACCCGCTGGTCCCTACTCTTCGCCCGGTTTGATTGTGGTGTTGGATAGGGGGCCTCAGTTTACCTCTCACTTTTGGAGGGTTTTTTGCAAGTTACTTGGTGCTACTGTCAGTCTCTCCTCAGGTTTTCATCCCCAGTCCAATGGGCAGACCGAGTGGGCTAACCAGCAATTGGAGACCACTCTGCGCTGCCTCACTGAGCAACAGCTGGGGTCCTGGAGTTGTCAACTTACCTGGGTTGAGTATGCCATTAATTCCCTGCCCTCCTCCTCCAGTAATATGTTCCTGTTCCAGTGTCCTAACCCAAAAGGTGGCCTCCTTTGCTCTGGCCCGAGGTTCTTAGCTACATGACCTTTTGCTCTGGCCCGCGGTCATGTAGCTAAGAAAACCCTCCATGACTATCATGGCTCCAGTCTCATATTCAATTATTGATCCAAAAGTCAAGCATTCTTATAATTTGGCAACTTGATGCTCAAAGTGATCCATGGAATGTCTGGGATATTCAACAAGCTGCCTCCAACACCAACAAAGAGTCTATCCGTAACACTACAAGTGCCAGTTGCACTGAATTTTTTGACCATTTTGTATGGAGGAGCAATGGACTGCTAGACATTGATTTGTTGAAATTGCAGCTGCTTTGCCCAAATGTAAGTGCAATCATTTGCCAACTAGTAGTTAGCTAGGTAGCTAGGCTAATTCATGAAGTGGCTAAGGGTCTTTAGATTCCCCAGGGGGATGTTTCAGAAAGCAGGTTTAGCAAAAAACCTGCTTTCTGAAACTCAGAGTTAACAGAAATTTGGGGTTTTCAGTTTCAAAGAGTGAGGTCAGATTAAGTCAAGGTCAATTACTATGGCAACTTATGCTCTGAAGCTAACCTGCTCTGGAGCACGTTTACTTCAATTTAAACCTGGATATAATTTTTAGATCATCATGATTGGACACTGATTAGATATTCTATCGTTCCCTGGTGATTATCTGTTTGAACGTTAGTTTTTCTACAGAATTAACAATTTAACTAAGCAACATTCTCCAGCCTTACTTTTAAAAATTTACTAATCATGGATTCGACATCAAGGCAACCATTGTTATTTTTACTATCACTCTTCTACATTGCGAAGATCGGTGCAGCAAGTACAGCAGCAATAACAGACGACTGGACCAGTTAATCAGATGCCTGGGTTGCTGGTCATCCGATACCTTCCAAACTTACATCAGGTTAAAGTATGTGTGACCCAGTGGACATACGATTACAGTATTTAAAGATATTTGACCAAGCCACCCAGGGACTTCCACCCCCACTTACAAGAGTAAATTCAAATAGTATGGAGGCTACAGAGTTCCCAAACACATGTAAGTTAGAATTTACCAGAGACATAGTATTTCGATTTGAATGGGCAAATTTTATTTAACCAGTTCGTTAAAAACAGATTTTATTCAAAGTCATTAAAATATCAAACCATAGTAAAAAGTAGATTTCCTGCAAGAAGGGTACAGACTGCTACCAGAAATAAGAAAAAAAGGGAAAAGGGTAATGTAGGCTGTCCGTCAGAAGGTTACCTTCACTGGAACAGGAAGGGGCAATACACCACCATGCTCTGGATCCAGGTGCCTGTTAACACACACGCTAGTGCAGCTACATACGCACAGCAAATAGATGACCACTGTAAAAAGTGACATTCACTTTAACCCTAGCAACACCACATGCAGTGCAGGAAGAAGGAGGGGGAGGCCCAGGTCCGGCGGCCTGTCCACAGAACGGCTACCACACTCCCTTGTAGACTCTGTAGGGCAGGGGAACAAAGAAAAATGGGAAAAAAGTACAACAACCAGCATATGCAAAACTTAAGTAGGGCAGACCACATGATGAGGGTCAAGAGAAACACTGGGGACAGTCAGGACCTCACCCTATTGCCCATCCAAACAAGCAAAACAGAAGACACAGCACTGAGTATACGAACACGTTTACATACACACAAATTTAAAACGAGGCAAAGCAGCAGGTGACAACTCTCCCTAAAAGGACACAGACAGTATTAGTCGTATTTTAGCAGGACCATCATATAAATTTCATAAATAAAGGCAACATTTCCTTGTTGGTATGTACATAAACAGGAGCAACTATCAGTTTATTTTACCTTGAGTGCTTTTCATTAACCGCAAACGATATTAAGCCTGCTCAGTTGCCATCTCACCACAGAAACCTGTATTAAAACATCGCCGTTTGATGCACGTCTTGTTCTTGTTTAAGACAAACACTGCGTGGTTTTAATGAGAGCACGAGAAACATGGCTACCTGTTGTGACGAACGTGCTAACGTACCACCCAGACGGTTCGTTATAGACCCAGCAAACACCTGTTAGCAGACACAGGTTAACACCAATAACAAACGGGATTTAAGTAGAGATGGGCGAAATGAAACGGGGTTTCCGAAGCTATGTTGAATCATTTGAAGCAGATGTGTTTTGGCACACTTCTCTGGAGCCCCAACCGAAGCATGCTCTTAACGTCATCACTTCTCCAACTTGACGTAACAGACAAGATCAAATGTGGAGCGCTTCCGACAGCTTACAGCATCAGAAGAAAAGTTAATTATGTTCTGTGTTTAATCAAAGACTCATTATTGTAATGTAATTTGAAACATAGGCAACTATCTGAATAACTGCAAATGTTCGCCTTCCTGAAGATTGCATTCTTGTTAGGTTTTTTTTTGCACATCAATGGACCTCTCAAAGACTTTGAGTGAAATATCCCATAGAAGGCTAAACCCCAGCTAACAGTTGTTGATTGTCAGAACATTATCAGAACCTTAAATAAAATATTCCTTGAAACTTTGACCTATTTTCTTAATGTTCCTTGCACATTATTTACCTGGAATGTTTCCTTGTGGCTGTAACATAACTTGTTCCGAACCATGTGGAATGTTAGTATGTTAAAGGCATGTTTACATAAATAACATCATGTCAAACCCCACTGAAATATGACCTATATTTTCCCTATCTTATGGGTCCATTTTCAATTAGTTGGGACCAGGGTCTTCTTGGAATAAGACACTGCATAAGTAATTAAGTAACTACAAATAACTCACATAACCTTGAGATCTTTGTGAGAACGTATAGTTTTCTGCAAAATTGAAGTAATATCTGTTTCGGGAAATTAAATGTATAATTTTGTAAGATAAAATTTGTATCTTTCTGCTGCCTTCGACACAGTCGACCATCCCATCCTCCTGTCCTCCCTGGCAGCACTGGGGATCTGCGGCACAGCCCTCGACTGGATTGAGTCCTACCTCTCCAGTCGCTCCTTCCAGGTTGCCTGGGCCGGTGCGGTTTCGCCACCTTGCCCCCTGGTCACGGGTGTTCCTCAAGGCTCGGTCCTTGGTCCCCTCCTCTTCTCCCTCTATACTCGTTCTCTTGGCTCTGTAATCTCTGCTCATGGTCTATCTTACCATTGCTATGCTGACAATACTCAACTCTACCTCTCCTTCCCTCCGTCAGACACACAGGTTTCTGCTCGCATCTCGGCTTGCCTGAGGGATGTCCAGAGCTGGATGGATAAACACCATCTTAAGCTCAACCCAGGCAAGACCGAGCTGCTCTTCTTTCCTGCTCCTTCCTCTCCCATCTTGGACTTCTCCATCTCGCTTGGGGACACCCTGGTTTCGTCCTCATCCTGTGCGAAGAACCTCGGAGTGGTGATCGACAACAGGCTGTCACACTCCGAGAACATCGCAGCGGTGAGTCGGGCGTGCAGGTTCTTTCTGTACAACATCCGAAGAATCCGCCCCTTCCTCACCACCTACTCTACTCAGCTTCTGGTCCAAGCAATGGTTCTGTCCCGCTTGGATTACTGCAACTCCCTTCTTGCAGGTCTTCCAGCGTCCGCCATCAGACCCCTGCAGCTCATCCAGAATGCTGCAGCCCGTCTGATCTACAACCTCCCTAGAGACACTCATGTGACCCCCTTGCTGACTGCCCTCCACTGGCTGCCTGTTATCGCTCGCATCAAATTTAAAACTTTGGTGCTAGCATACCAGGCTGTTAAGGGAACAGCTCCATCTTACCTCCAGACGATCGTCAGACCCTACACCCCTGCCAGACCCCTCCGCTCTGCCACCTCTGGTCGCCTGAGGCAGCCCCCTCTCCGCTCCTGCACTTCCAGGTCACGTCTGCTGTCTGTCCTGGCCCCCCGGTGGTGGAATGATCTTCCCGTGGTGGTCAGAACAGCAGAGACATTGGCCATCTTCAAGCGCAGACTGAAGACTCACCTCTTCAGGCTGCACCTCTCCCCTTCCCTCCCTTGCTCTTTGTAATGTGTTTGCACTTATCTGTGATTGTTTTTGCTCTTAATTTGTGATTGTTTTTAACTAGGCTGTTTAGCTAGTTTGTAGTCTCTAGGGGAGTCCTGATCTATTCGATCACCTTGGCACTTGGGACTTTACCCCTCTCTAGGTTTATCTTTGCACTTTTTGTGCTGTTCTTATGCACTTTGCCTTGTAAGTCGCTCTGGATAAGAGCGTCTAACAAATGCCCATAATGTAATGTAATGTACCACTTGCTTAGAAACATGTTTGTACATTCAAGACATTTACATAATTTGGAAGATAGGACCATACCTTTGTGGGGAAAAGTAAAAAAAAATATTTGCCATCTAAATGTGGAAATGAGAGGGGATACGTACAGATGATCTTGCATGATGGAATCTGGGACCATTTTGATCTGGTCACCCGACTAGTGTGCCATGACAGCAATGCACCCAGTCATTGGAAAATGCCGGAAACAAATCATGTCCTTAACAAATCCTTCAACAAATCAAGTTGGTAGAATAGTCATCATCATCATCATCATCTTCATCATCATCATCATCATTTAGCTGACGCTTTTTTTATCCCCTCCCTGGGAGCAATGTGGGGTTAAAGGCCTTGCTCAAGGGCCTAACAGCTGTGGCTGGACTGGGGCTTGAACAACCAACCTCTGGGGTTCCAGTCATTTACCTTAGCCACTAGACTTCAGGCTGCCCTCACATCATCAAACAACACAAGTTTGGGAAGTCAAAACACCCCAAGAGCGGAACTGGAAAACTAGACAATCTTAGAGACAAGAGACAAAAAGCAAAGTACAGTTGATAGCAAGAAACTGCTCAATTCAACTTGGTCCAGACTGATCATTAACAGAATCAAGACCTCATAATGAACACAAGATATTGGGGGTTTGTATAGACCAAAGCAAAGGTGAAACAAATCTGGGGACAGGAAACAGGCCATGTTATGGTTTGGGAGAATTCATTCAATGGGAGAGGGAAGGGATCCTTGTGAGGGCATGACACAGAACAATGGCAAGTCCTGAAATATATAGTGGCATTCATCACAGAGGGTAACAACAAGGGGTGTATACAAATGCTCCAGACAGGTCCAGAGAATATAAATTAAATCCCAGAAACCATCCAATCACACAACAAAGCGATTCCCTCCAGCTAAGAAATGAGCTAGCACAACATTACTACACGATGTTGGAAACTACATGATATGAATTAAATATACTTTACCATTTTGATTTTAGGACTTAAGATGCTAATGCTTTTGAAACTGATGTGCTGAGTCCGGTTCCCCTATTTAGTTAATTAATTTTTACACACCATTTCCACTGTCAGTAAAACTGACAACAACACATCAAATTGCTGGAGTAGCTCCCAAAATGTGAATTTTGATTTTTGAAGTCTCCATTTGACTGATGTGGCATTAAATAAATCAGGAAATTAATAAACAGTGAGCAGAGTCCTGGCTGTCCACTGCAGTAGTTGTCTGACACATGTAGAACCATATTAGTGAAATCGATTGTTTAGAGTGCAGCCTGCCAAGGTCAGGAGCCAGGCACACACTAATCACCTGCTGCTGCACATTCTTGTCTAACCTCAGGGGACAGGAAGCAGGAGGCCCTCAACTGATATTGATGGACTATACTACCAATGGCAGTTAAACAAAATGCAAGACCAAAATGTGACCAACAGGAATGGGGAACATAACTTCCATCCCATCCAGTCTTTTGCTGTCTAGAGTCAACCTGGCATTACAATGACAAAATTCACAAAACAAATGTGCTGAATACAAAGAAAATAATGAGGCAAACAGGGTAGCAGTAATAATAATAATAATAATAAATATATAAATAAAAATAAATATAGCCGCAAGCAGTGATTACGGGGTTCAAGTAGCTCAGTGAAAATTTGGATAGCTGATGGCTTCCAATAGTTTCTATAATTTTTACTGTGCAAACCCTTTTAAGGAAGAAAAAAAATAACACTTAGAAAAATAAAAACTGGTATTAACTAGAGTGATAAGACCAATGAACTTAACCAACTTAGCCCCTATAAACTCTGGCGAGGCTGGGCCAATTGTTGCCTCGCTAATACGGACTCTGCCCATAGCTCGCGATGGCAGGATTTGAACCTGATCTCAGGGTTCCCACGCAAGTGTGTTACCCAGTGAGTTTTGCTTTGAGACCAAACGGTTTAAGACTTACTGGCAAAAACACATTTTGGTTTGCTATATTGCCACCTATTGTTTTACATGAAATCCGGTAGGCTCAAGTCTAATGGGCTGTAGATCAGAGATCTCCAGTTTGGTGATGATTGGACATTGCATTCAGGAGTTACAGCTCATTATATCAATAGAGGCCACGCCCAGGCATTTCACTGGCTTACTGCGGCCACATCTCTTAATTTAGCAACTTTGTTTATACAATATTTACAGATACTGGTCTGAAGATGTTGTGTACCAAGTTTCGTACAAATCAGACACACTGTCTATGAGGAGATAGATTTTGAAGGTTTTATGAACAATTCAAAATGGTAGAAATCCAATATGCCGCATCATTTTGGTCCAGGGCTTTTTTGTTGAACTGGGGCCAGGGAAAAATTTTGATGCCAGCCCAAACGGTTCAAGAGTTATAGCCCAAAATGCATTTTTGATCTCTACAGCACCACCATCTGGCCAATCTGTAATTTTTATACAGATTGCTCTTTGCCACATACTTAACCATCCTATTAAGTTTAATTATGGTAGGTGATACTGACATGAGTATAAGGGCTACTGAAATTTGATTGGCTGATATTGGCCATTGTTTTAGCAATCACCATGTACTTATAGACATCAATATGCACCATGTAAAATTTCAAGCTGATTGAAAAATTGGTTTAGGAGTTATTACCATGTGTTTACCATAGCGCCACCTATTAATGGATTTACACCAAATTGGGTAAACTGGAGTCGATTGGTGTGCAGATTAGGAATCTGAAGTTTGGTGACAATTGGACATTGCATTCAGGAGTTATAGCTCATTACATCAATAGAGGCCACACCCACAAATTTCATTGGCTGCGACGTCTTTTAACATAGCAACTTTCTTTATTCAATATTTACAGATCTTGGTCTGAAGATGCTATTTACCAAATTTTGTGCAAATTGGATTAACTGTCTAGGAGGAGATCGATTTTAAAGGTTTTACAAATAATTCAAAATGGTGGAAAATCTTATATGATGCATCATTTTGGTCCAAGAGGCTTTTTTGTTCATCTGGAGCCAAGGAATCAGGAGAAAAAGAATTTTAATTCTACCCCAAATGTTTCAAGATGTATAACCCAAAACATGTTGTGGCTCTCTTTAGCGCCACCATGTGGCAAATCTGGGTCATTTTTGTTACCTGAGTAGTGGGTCAGTAACTGAGTAGCTTCGCTGCTTGAACCCCTAATAATAATAATCATAGTAATAATAAATTGTATTTACAAGGACACTGCACAATCAAATCAAAATCAAATTACAACGCCAATATACAAACACAACACAGTGAAATATAAAAAGATTAAAAGACATACCTACAAAAAAACGCTCTGACAAATAAAGAGGTAGAAATATAGAGATAAAAACTATAGGAATTTTATTGTGGGGAAGAGGGGAAGGCTATTTTGAAAAGATAGGTTTTTAGTTGTGTCTTAAAGGAAGACAGTGAGGTGCATTGGTGCAAGCTTAGGGGCAAAGCATTCCAAAGTTTAGGGCCAGCCACACTGAAGGCCCTGTCACCCATAGTGTGAAGCCTGGAGGAGGGAATGGAGAGCAATTGGGCATCTGAGGAGCGTAGAGAGCGAGAAGGTGTGTAGGGAAGTGGGAGATTGGATAAATAAGGAGGGGCTAGGCTGTGGAAGGATTTGAATACAAGCAAAAGTACTTTATATTGAATATGTTGAGTAGGGGTGATGTGGTCCCAGAGCCTTGTTGAACTCTTGCTGCAGAGTTTTGGACATGTAGCTTATTTAGTCTCTTAGATGAAACTCCAAGGAGGAGGGCATTACAGTAGTCCAACCTGGAGGTGATAAAGGCGTGGATAAGAGTTTCAGCAACAGATGGTGTAAGAGAGGGACGAAGCCTGAAACTATTTTTAAGGTGAAAGAAGGCTGTTCTAGTGATGCTTTTGATGTGTGACTCGAAAGAGAGGGTAGAGTCAGTTATGACACCAAGGTTTTTCACCTCAGCAGTAGTTGCTGTAACAAAACCAGGAATGGATAAATTAAGATGGACGAGTTTGCATAGATTTTCTGGGGAGGCAATAAGAATACCTTCAGTCTTATCCTGATTAAGTTTGAGGTAGTTAGGTGTCATCCAGCTATCTAGATTGAGGCAATCAACAAGATTAGAGGGTGGTAGAGTGTGAGAGGGTTTTGTTTGAATATAGATTTGTGTATTGTCGGCAAAGCAGTGAAAGCTGAGGCCGTGACGACGTATTGACCAAGAGGAGTAATGTAAATGAAGAAAAGCAAAAGACCTAGAACAGAGCCTTGTGGGACTCCTTGGAGAAGGGGTGACTGGGGAGACCTAAAGTTACCTATGGAACAAACGGTTCTCTTGATGTGAGATGGGATTTAAACCAGGAGTGCGGTGTGCCAGTGATACCAAGTAATGTTTCAAGGCAGGTTAAGAGAGGCTATGACAGACAGCATTATTAGACCTTGTAATTAGAATGATAGAGTACAGCAAGACCACCCTCACGCCCAGTTGTGCAAGGCTTGTTATTAAATTCATATCCTTTTTGTACTGTTCTTATGCACTTTGCCTTGTAAGTCGCTCTGGATAAGAGCGACTAACAAATGCCCCTAATGTAATGTAATGTAATATCCAGGAGGGGTGGCTTCGTTTAACATGATAAAATTGTTAGGTGTCTGCTAGGTCTCAGTTCAACACAGCAAGTCAATATTATGATCAGTAATTCCATCATTGAAAAAGGTACTTTCCTATTAAGAGACCGTACATTAAATAACACAGAATGAGACAATATGGTTAGGGTGATGATGATCAGAATGCCAAGGTATTGATGCACTCGTAGCGCTGTAGGAGTTTTATAAAAACAGTTCTGAAAACTGAGATGAGCTGCTACATATCATACAGCCATGTCAGAGCCATGTGGATGCCGTAGCTCACTGAAAAACCAAAGTAAATGACGCAGCTCACAGCTAAGAAATCAGAGCAGGAGCAAGCTAATAAGCCACATTTAGTAGGAGTACAGTCTCAACTAGAGTAAGTAGTCCACCGAGTTACAGCCAAATAATCTGCCAAGTTCCAGCCAGATCCATTAGCTCAATATGGGTATGGAGAAACAGCAGCAAGCTAGACCCTGCTCCTACACCACGGGCAATCCTAACACGTTAGCCAGAAAGTGTAAACCACTGACACTCTTAAGGGCAAGGCGACGGAAGGTAGCCAGGTCCTGCAGAGTGGTACAACTCAATAAGCAAATAACTCACCCACTAATAAAGTAAGCAAGAACACTCACCCAAAAAATAATAACCTACGCAGTGGAGTACCTTTGAGAGGGCTCACGTAAGACAATCCCGCTGGGTGCAGGTCCAAGCCAGCATGAATGGTAGGGAGCAGAGTAGGCAGGAAAAACCTTGAGAGCTTGCTTAGTGACAGTGCAGCCAGGTGTAGGGCAAGCCGTAGGTGCAGGTGTATTCCAGGATCCGGAAGATAGTCAGGAGGTAGGCAGGAAAGCCAGGTTAGCAGTTCATGAAATTCATAAAATTATTTTTTAAATTTTTTGTTAGAAGCTTATTTGTCACAGTTTGTAGAATACCTTGAAAGTTTAGTAGAAGTCTGGTCAGTTGAGCAGGTGAAAAACCAAATAGGAAAGCAACAACTGAGATTTCTATGCTCTGGTGAACAAATGTGAAGTTATTCTCAAAAACTTGAGATTGAATAAATAAAATAAAATTAAAGTTTGCTAAATGGAAAGTACTTTGAAGGAAAACAGCATAAGATGGCAGGAAAACAGTGTAGAAAAAGTAAACACAAAAACCTGGAGAGCAGCGGCCACTCCACCGGAAACCGTTCATGTTAAAAACAAAATCACTGTATTACCCCAACATTTGGTGTACATTCATGTTCCATAACTAAAAGAAAATGTGCAATATACCTTGTGCATAATGTTACACCATGAATGTACTTGCAGTGGCAGCTGGTGAGCTTGAAACAGGGGAGGGAAAAACTTTAAACTTATCATTCCTTGTTCCCAATTATCCTCCTTGATTAACAATAAAACAAATTATTCACTGAATTTAAAAACCAGCTGATGCAAAGAGAGTTAATGGTCACCAATTTGAATAGCTGTTTTCATTGTCATGAAAAATCATCAAAAATGCACCCAAAGCTGGAGTAATATGCAGATAAAAATGTTTATTCTTTGTAGTAATTAAACTTTATTTTACATATCTTTTATTTGTCCTCAGTAACACAAGAAATTGACAATGTGAAAGTTCGGAGAAAGCAGTTGGGATTACTTTTCCATTACAATTCATATAACTGCCATCCCTGTTAATTAGTCTCATGAGGTAGCTTTCACAAAAGTACAAATTTCAGCCAATATGTGCTGTTCCCTGTGCATTTAAAAGATAGAATCCTACAGATGATGTTAACAAATCATTATTCCCTGACAACAGAAACAGAAAGTGTACAATTATCCAGAAATTACAATAATATGTAGATATAACAAATACAAGACATGTTAGTAAAGTAAAATATTACTATTACAAAATTAAACTTGAAACCATTTTGCATTACATTACATTATAGGCATTTAGCAGACGCTCTTATCCAGAGCGACTTACAACACAAAGTGCATTTCTTTCGGGACAAGGGTGTTAAAGTGCTAGCGAAGGGTAAAAGTCTCATGTGCCAGAAGGGTCAGCATGGACTAAACCTTATGGATGACCTGTTGAAGAAACAATACAAGAAACAATTAGTAATATCAACAATAATTAAGATAAGGTTGCTACAAGCAAAACTATGGCTAAGTGGGAAGCTAGGGAGGGAAGGAGAGAGTTGCATCCTGAAGAGGTGAGTCTTCAGTCTGCACTTGAAGGTGGACAGACTATCTGCTGTTCTGACCTCCGTGGGAAGGTCATTCCACCAGCGGGGAGCCAGAACAGACAGCAGACGTGACTAGTAGTGCAGGCATGGAGAGGAGGGGGCACCAGGCGCACTGAAGACGCAAATCAGAGCGAACGGGAAGGTGTGCAGGGTCTGACGATCTTCTGAAGATAGGATGGGGCCACCCCTTGACTGCCTGGAAGGCAAGCGCCAAAGTTTTGAATCTGATGCGAGCCGAGACAGGTAGCCAATGGAGGTCGGCGAGGAGGGGAGTGACGTGGGTGCGTCTGGGAAGGTTGAAGACCAGACGAGCAGCAGCATTCTGGATGAGCTGCAAAGGCCTGATGGAAGATGCTGGAAGGCCAGCAAGGAGGGAGTTACAGTCGTCCAGACGGGAGAGTACCATCGCTTGGACTAGCAGCTGCGTGGAGTAGGTGGTGAGAAAGGGGCGGATTCTCCTGATGTTATACAGGAAATGCCCGACTCACTGCTGCGATGTTCTTGGAGAGGGTCAGCTTGTTTTCAAACACCACTCCGAGGTTGTTGGCGCAGGATTACGGTGACAGGATGGTGTCTCCCAGGGAGATAGAGTGGTCCAGCGATGGAGAGGATGGGGCTGGAAAGAAGAGGAGCTCTGACTTTTCTGGGTTGAACTTAAGATGGTGGGTGTCCATCCAGCTCTGAATATCCCAGAGACAAGCATTTGTTCTATTTCGTCAGCTGGTATTGATTACGCCAAGATTTACTTGTTTTATTGTTAATCAAGGAAGATGAACGGAAATAGGTTGAACATAATGATAGGTATAAAGGTAAAGTTTGTTCCTTCCCTGTTTTGAGTTCACCAGCCACCACTGTGTACTTGAATGCAATATACACATGTGTATATTTATGTGTTGTGTGTGTTTGAAAGGGAGATAGGGAGTGAGTCAGAGAAAGAGGTAGAAGTTCCTTATCCTCATACCCATTACAGGCAGATTTACAGTAAATCAGTTATCCAACACTGCATTACAGACAGATACTAATATAGTTTGTCAACACTAAATTACAGACAGATCTATACAAAGGGCTTGTGTCTTTCACTTGGCAATGACTTGGTAAGTATTAACAAAAGTGTCCTTGCTAGTTTCCTGGTGCAGTAGTCATTTTACCAACAAATTTCAATGTTGTGAAAATAGCAAATGGCCTTGTGCCCATCTGGACCTGTTGGTCTTAAGATGAGGTGTGGTCAGGTACCTCAGTGGCACATTATTATTGTTGTTTTGTCTGTAAAGGTATATAAAAAAATACATGCCTTAATAGTTAGTAATAAATTTAATCAGAAACTGATGCTCACAGTAATGAGGAATGAAACCCATTGGCTAAATGGCTAATTATTTGGGCAGTCATGCCAAGAGACCATATTTAAACAGATGGTATTTAATAAAATAAAATATCTGAACATATTTTAAATGTCTTCTGTGGCACATTACTACAAGACCATACAAGTTAGACTTACCCCTCATGGCTGTGCCCACCATCCTCACTGCACTCAATTTGTTTGGAAGTGGGTCATTCCTGAGTGAATACATTTGATTCCCTATAACACCTGCCAGCCAAGAACAGGTGAAACAGGAATTCATGGCAAATTTGGGTTCCCTCACTGTCATTCCCGCAGTCTTCCAGGGAGATCCCCCTGGAGGGATGGCTGTTAGGAGAGAATAGCTATTACAGACAGACAGCACTGTAGATTGTGCCCTTTATGTGAATTGTCATGGAAACACACATGCAGCTTAATAGAGAGAATGAAATAGGAAAAAATGTGCTTCAGATATTTGGATAAAAGTTGCTTTATCTACAGCCTGGTAAAAAAATGGAGTGGTTTAAAAAAATATTTGTTTACAAGTAGCAAATACTGCATTTATTTGGAAATTTTAGATCACAGAAAAGGAGGATTATCACACAAGTTAGATCCCATCTCTACTGTGTTATCACATGTGTGTTAGGTCCCATCTCTACTGTAATTTCACAAGTGTGAATTAGATCCCATCTTGACTGCAATATCACACATTTGAGTTAGGTCCCATCGCTACTGTAATATTACACGTGTGAGTTAGTTCCCATCTCTACTGTAAATGTCACACGTGTGAGTTAGGTCCCATCTCTACTGTAACATCACATGTATGAGTTAGGTCCCATCGCTACTGTAATATTACACGTGTGAGTTAGTTCCCATCTCTACTGTAAATGTCACACGTGTGAGTTAGGTCCCATCTCTACTGTAACATCACATGTATGAGTTAGGTCCCATCGCTACTGTAATATTACACGTGTGAGTTAGTTCCCATCTCTACTGTAAATGTCACACGTGTGAGTTAGGTCCCATCTCTACTGTAAATGTCACACGTGTGAGTTAGGTCCCATCTCTACTGTTAATGTCACACGTGTGAGTTAGGTCCCATCTCTACTGTAAATGTCACACGTGTGAGTTAGGTCCCATCTCTACTGTAACATCACATGTGTGAGTTAGGTCCCATCTCTACTGTAAATGTCACACGTGTGAGTTAGGTCCCATCTCTACTGTAAATGTCACACGTGTGAGTTAGGTCCCATCTCTACTGTAAATGTCACACGTGTGAGTTAGGTCCCATCTCTACTGTAAATGTCACACGTGTGAGTTAGGTCCCATCTCTACTGTAAATGTCACATGTGTGAGTTAGGTCCCATCTCTACTGTAAATGTCACACGTGTGAGTTAGGTCCCATCTTTACTGTAAATGTCACATGTGTGAGTTAGGTCCCATCTCTACTGTAAATATCACATGTGTGCGTTAGGTCCCATCTCTACTGTAAATGTCACACGTGTGAGTTAGGTCCCATCTCTACTGTAACATCACATGTGTGCGTTAGGTCCCATCTCTACTGTAAATGTCACACGTGTGAGTTAGGTCCCATCTCTACTGTAAATGTTACATGTGCGAGTTAGGTCCCATCTCTACTGTAACATCACATGTGTGAGTTAGGTCCCATCTCTACGGTAACATCACACGTGTGAGTTAGGTCCCGTCTCTACTGTAACATCACATGTGTGAGTTAGGTCCCATCTCTACTGTAACATCACATGTATGAGTTAGGTCCCATCTCTACTGTAATATCACATGTGTGAGTTAGGTTCCATCTCTACTGTAACATCACATGTGTGAGTTAGGTCCCATCTCTACTGTAACATCACATGTGTGAGCTAGGTCCCATCTCTACTGTAACATCACATGTGTGCGTTAGGTCCCATCTCTACTGTAACATCACATGTGTGAGTTAGGTCCCATCTCTACTGTAACATCACACGTATGAGTTAGGTCCCGTCTCTACTGTAACATCACATGTGTGAGCTAGGTCCCATCTCTACTGTAATATCACATGTGTGCGTTAGGTCCCATCTCTACTGTAACATCACACGTATGAGTTAGGTCCCGTCTCTACTGTAACATCACATGTGTGAGTTAGGTCCCATCTCTACGGTTACATCACACGTATGAGTTAGGTCCCATCTCTACTGTAACATCACATGTGTGCATTAGGTCCCATCTCTACGGTAACATCACACGTGTGAGTTAGGTCCCATCTCTACTGTAACATCACATGTGTGAGTTAGGTCCCATCTCTACTGTAACATCACATGTGTGCGTTAGGTGCCATCTCTACGGTAACATCACACGTATGAGTTAGGTCCCGTCTCTACTGTAACATCACATGTGTGAGTTAGGTCCCATCTCTACTGTAATATCACATGTGTGAGTTAGGTCCCATCTCTACTGTAACATCACACGTGTGAGTTAGGTCCCATCTCTACTGTAATATCACATGTGTGAGTTAGGTCCCATCTCTACTGTAACATCACATGTGTGAGCTAGGTCCCATCTCTACTGTAATATCACATGTGTGAGTTAGGTTCCATCTCTACTGTAACATCACATGTGTGAGTTAGGTCCCATCTCTACTGTAACATCACATGTGTGAGTTAGGTCCCATCTCTACTGTAACATCACATGTGTGCGTTAGGTCCCATCTCTACTGTAACATCACATGTGTGCGTTAGGTCCCATCTCTACTGTAACATCACATGTGTGAGTTAGGTCCCATCTCTACAGTAACATCACATGTGTGCATTAGGTCCCATCTCTACCGTAACATCACATGTGTGCGTTAGGTCCCGTCTCTACTGTAACATCACAGGTGTGCGTCAGGTCCCATCTCTACTGTAACATCACAGGTGTGCGTTCGGTCCCATCTCTACTGTAACATCACATGTGTGAGTTAGGTCCCATCTCTACTGTAACATCACAGGTGTGCGTTAGGTCCCATCTCTACTGTAACATCACATGTGTGCGTTAGGTCCCATCTCTACTGTAACATCACATGTGTGAGTTAGGTCCCATCTCTACTGTAACATCACATGTGTGAGTTAGGTCCCATCTCTACTGTAACATCACATGTGTGAGTTAGGTCCCATCTCTACTGTAACATCACATGTGTGAGTTAGGTCCCATCTCTACTGTAACATCACATGTGTGAGTTAGGTCCCATCTCTACTGTAATATCACATGTGTGAGTTAGGTCCCATCTCTACTGTAACATCACATGTGTGAGTTAGGTCCCATCTGTACTGTAACATCACATGTGTGAGTTAGGTCCCATCTCTACTGTAACATCACATGTGTGAGTTAGGTCCCATCTCTACTGTAAATGTCACACGTGTGAGTTAGGTCAGTTGAGTCATTAAAACTGTGTGCACTTACTGCGTGCGGGTGAAATTATCAGTTTTTTTCTGAATTTACATTTATTTATTTTTTTGTATTGTGTTGAAAAAGTTCAGTTTATTTGTAATATTCCAGCCAGTTTTGTGGATGGCACTCCTGGGGTCTGGAGGAAACAGTAGGTGTCTGATTAAGGTTACCTGCCATAAGAGGCTATTTAAGCCAGTGTGTTTGAGGCGTGGGAGGACAGTTGCTGAGAGCTGTGTGTATTAGAAGGACCTGTGTTAGGTCTTTTTTTTGTGGTGCCATCATGCCAGTTTTCTTTTGTGAAGTTTTTAACTGTTTGTTTAGTGTGTTGTTTTTGTATTTTTGAAACCAATTGGTTTTTGGGGGAATATCACTGTAAATAGCGCAAATCCATTTTGTTGGATCTGAGTTGTTACCTCCCTCTTCCTACCTCCTTCTATCACCCTCCTTAACCATGAGTCATGTTATCTCAGTTTTACATCTCTACTGTACTATGCTATGCATAAGGGTCAGAGCATCTAGTATGGCTTGGGTTGTTTTTGCCTTTTCCTGTGATTTTCCACATATCAATATCTTATATTATCATTATTGTCATATGATATTGCTCCTTTTTCTATTGCTGTACCTTTTTTGAAGCATTTTGCATACAATGTTTTCATTTTCAAGGAAAAGGGAGAAAAACCATTTTCTCTATATCTCACATATTTGATTATTCTGCACTTAAATAATCTTACATACATCTCAACTAATGGCTTTTTTCTGTTTTACATTGGATACTCATTTAATTGTTATCTACTTGTAGTACTCCTTTTACGTATCCTGCAAAATGTTTATTAAAAAATGACTGTTTTTTTTTTTTTAAAAAAGAGTGTATCTATGTATGTATATGTAATGGAGGTGGAAACAGGACTGGAGATTAGTTCACCTTCAAACTGTTAACAAGACATTATGCTCTACTTGGGGAGCACCTTAATGATTGATTAAACACACAGAGAGAATAACATGAGTTTAGTTGCTCCTAAAAACATTTATTGTACAAAATTGATGCAAACCGTCAATAAGTTATGCAGCAGACATCACAACCATCCAATATGCAGCATACAATTATACTTGTGCCCAGTAATCCAATAAATACAATTCTTCATTAAAACCCACACAGTATAATTAATTGCAATACACACAAACTCAATACACGCTTCACATAATCAGGAGTGCACGATGTGGTCTAACATAATTTAACATATCAATGGTAAAACCTCAGATAAATGTACATTAAAGCATGATGGCATCACTGCAAGATTAAAAGAAATATAAAATTTGCACACAGGTCATTCAGGAGCGTATTCCACAATGTTAAAACTCATGTGCATGTGAATAATCAAAGGGAGTGCAGAGAAACGCAGAGCAAGATTTAAGAATTTTGAGCAGAGAAACACCACACTGTTCTAGGCAATAAAAAATTAATTAATCCCAGAAGTTATCTCTTGCAGTGAAACACAGGATCACACTCATGGCAAACACAATTAATATAGACGTATCAGTATAGATTGTTAACCACTGCCTGCTGCTGTTCCCAGTCTGCTTGCTGAGACATGTTCTTCTGCACTCACTTCTCAACTGAGGGAAGTGACTCTTTTTTTTTTTTAAATAAACGCCAACATCCCCAATAGGTGCCTTCTGGCTGAAATCCTCCAATGTATATCGACTATGTTTCACTACCCCACACACTCCATCATCCAACACATAGAAGAAAGCAGTATTACAGTACAAGAGAAATACAACATGGAATAAAATACAGAATAAATATAATAAAATACAGAATAAAATACAACCTACCATACAACCCTGTTGCATAAATGTAAAATGATAATTATCATACATTGTTTAGGGCTAACAAATCAATGGAAGTAATATTTGTTGTCCCACTGAGCTGCTGAATGTCTGAGTTTAGGTACATGTCTTGCGGGAGCAGCTGGATGGGGGGCCCGCCAGGCCTGGCAGTGAGCTACATGAACAGCGTCTCTAAACCACTAAATCCACCTGCTCTGATGAGAATCGACTTCCTGTCTGCCCAGACAAACTTGCACCCTGTTTGATCATACTTGCTTACTCCCTTCCACCTCTCAGTGCAAACTTTTTATGTACCCTGGCGCACAAGTAAGGACCCTCTGCTCTGAAACATACACACATGTGCACACATACTCTAGCTCATGCACACACAAATGCATTTGTGTACACACCTGTACACATGGACATGCGCGCATAAACTCACATACACACACAAACCTGCACACATATGCACTCACACTGATACACACAAATGTGCACACATTTACAAACACACACACACACACACACACACACACACACACACACACACACACACACACACACACACACATGCGCACACACACATACACATCTACATTATTAAGAGGGGACTATCACTCCATACCTGTCAAGAGGGGACCATGGTTTCTAAACATTTTTATTAAAAAGGACACTTACATTATATTTTAAGTTACTTTTTCATAATCTATACAAAGATTGTATTTTAAATGTTTGTTTTTTTTAACTGCCAAGAGGGGTCCTGAACCATGCCGACCCAACAAAGAGGGGACCTTCACACCCTGCATTAGGACAGTGTCTGAGTATTTTCCACAAAATCCTTTTTTCCGTTACAGTGTTATTTTTGTTTCATGTTTTATTTGGAAACAATTTATTTAATTTAAATAATGAATAAAGGCAGTCACTGTGAAGTTAGTCAAAACTATAAGTTACTGTAAATTTTCCAAATGTCTGAAACTCTGTCATGACAATAACCAAAAAGTGGTTAAACATGGTTGGTGTTCCCTCAGAAGGATGTTAAAAGTGAGGATATTTTTCACTGCTTATGCATACATTCTGGAGTCTGAATGTCACTCCACTCCATCCAGTGATACACTGTATATGATAGAGGCTTGAATATGATCTGTCACTCTTGACCAATGCCAGCCAATCAATCATTTCAGCAAAAAAAATGGTTGACTAATTGTTCATAGTAGCTGAAAGAACTGATATATTAATTGGATGTTGTCGTTTTTCTTCATAGTTTAACATGGTTTTTGTTCTTATTACA
Organism: Albula goreensis; assembly: GCA_022829145.1. Lineage (NCBI taxonomy): Eukaryota > Metazoa > Chordata > Actinopteri > Albuliformes > Albulidae > Albula > Albula goreensis. The sequence goes on from CM040747.1 coordinate 34,588,220, forward strand.
TGCGTACATTCATTCAAAGGGGGATTCAGTGTAGAATAACACAGATTCAGTTGTAGAGATTATGGACACATGTCCATGCCACATGATTTGTTTGAACACACCCAATGTGCTCAGTGATACACTTTTTACATAAAGGTCATGATCCAGGGTATTATGTTGAATGTGCATGATTAGCAGCCAATTAACCATGTCATCAAAAAAACTTGGCTGACTATTTTTTTTTATTAGTTGAAAGAGTCAATATAATTATTGGATGTTGTTGTTTTTCTTAATAATGAAACAAAGTTTTTGATCCTTTTAAATGCCTTCATTCAGGCAAAGGGGATTCAGTGTTGAATAACAGAAATTCAGTTGCTGAGAACATTGAAGGGATTCATAGAAATTTGAAACTGAGAAAAAAAGGTAATTTTCCTTCCAGAATGTGTTTTTTCCTTCCAGGACCTGTATCACTTTGTACCAGCAAAGCAGGGACTCGTGTGTGCGTTAGTGTGGACCGCATTATTATAAATCACACACTTGTGATCCTGGTTAATATGTACCGTAGATAATAGAGGCTTGAATGTGAGCTGTCACTCTTGACCAATGGCAGCCAATCGATAATTTCATCAAAAACAAATGGGTTGACTAATTGTTCATAGTAGCTGAAAAAACTGATAAAATAATTGGATGTTGTCATTTTTCTTGACAGTTTAACATGTTTTTGTTTAATTACATGCGTACATTCATTCAAAGGGGGATTCAATGTGATTTCTGGTGATGGTAGCTTAAAACAACAGCTCCTGCTTGGTCAGATATTTTCCCTTTGAGTTTTAAAATTTAATTAAAACTGCCAAGATAACTGAAAATGGAAGGGGATCAACAAACAGGTGGTGAACAGTCAAGTCGGAAGGGTAGAAAAGGCAAAAAAGACAGAAATGAAGACTCCTAAGGAGGCGAAACAGGTGGGCTAATGCCAGCTATTAGCCTTAACATGATAGCCTAACCATGAACGAAGTGCCAGCAGATGAAATGCAGAGTTTTATGAAAGAGATGATGATGGAACTTTCAGACTTCAGAGATAAATTTAGAGAAGATATAAGGTCTGAGCTGAACAGGTTTAGGGGCGAAATAGAAAATAAAGTTCAAGAAGTGGAAGGAAAAGTTATGGAGGTAACACAGAGGATTGATTGAGTCGAAAAGTTGCATCAGGGAAGTTGAAACATGCGACGCGGCTGTGAATGAAACATTTTTAGAGATGCTGAAGACTCAACAATATCTTCAGATCAGAAATACAGAGATGGAGGGGCAAGCGCAGCGCAACAATATCAGGTTGTATGGCATGCCGGAGGGCTCGGAGAGGACCTATGTAAAATTGTATGTGGAAAACCTGCTATAAACTGAACTGGGTGATATAGGAATTAGCAACATGGGAATAGAGAGAGCGCACCGAGCACTGGCTCCAACACCACCGACGGGAGCCCCCCCGGGTGAGGCTCTATAGTCGTGAGATTCCAGAAATTCTCAATTAAAGAGCAGGTGCTACAGGCAGCCTGGACGAAACCAGTCCTCCTCCAAGAAAAACATGTTTTTCGATCATTTAGTTAAACGAATTAACTGATTATTTATTTTTTTCTTTGCCACAGATATATTGATTCCAAATTCAAAAAAGTCTCTGAAATTAAAAGAGAGTAGACTCCTATTAAGAGGGCCCTGATGTAGAAGGGAATTAGTTTCCACACTCCATTCTCTGATAGGTTGTAGGTTCTGGTGCATCTACCAACTGTGAGCATATTGACATTGAGGTCACATTTGCCTTTATATGCATTTTTAATCCTAAAAGTTTAATCCTTAAGATCTCTTCCTACTACAAGTGTTTTAATCTGGATGTTCATGGGATTTTCCATGAAAATGGAAGACTTTCTAACAAAAAGAATGATTTCACATTCAACACAAAGCATGTGGCATGGACATGTGTCCATATTCTCTACAACTGAACCTGTGTTATTCTACAAATACAACAAATATTAATCACAACAATCAGACAATTAAATTCCGGGAAAGTATTAATAATTATTAATATATTATGAATATATTTTTTAAAAAATGCTCCTGGATGAGCCCCCTACGTCAGGGCATTTAAAAGTATTGCAGCTTCACTAAGATGGCCTAAGCTGTCTGGCCTCTCTTACTACAATGTAAATTTATTGACAAGGCGGTACGCTCTGCACTGTTTCTGGAAGACAGTTTACAGTATGACACACTTAAACTGCTGTTTTATGTGCTTATGAGCTTGTCCCTGAGGTTTACAGACAGAAGTTCAGGAATCACAAGAAGTCCCTGAATCAGACATTCATTGAGTTCACTAGAGAGAAAGGGGTTCTCTTTGATAAATGGTGCTCAGCTAATAAAGTCACAGACCTTAACTCTCTTTGTGAGTTGGTCCTTATTGAAGACTTTTAAAACTGCCTACTGGAGCTTGTAGGAAATTACCACCGCAGTGTAAGGATTAAGAGCATTACTGTTAATACAATTATGGAAAAGTACCCCATGGACGATGGCAAGGAAATACTCTCTGAAAAACAGGAAGAAACCTTGAGCAGAACCTGGCTCAGAGGGGGAGCCTATCTGCTTCTGGCTGGCCCAGGGTGTACAATGAGCAAACAGGAGAATGGAGATAGCAGACACAAATCTTACAGGCTTCAACATCATCCCATCTCACTAGGGAGCCAGACAGGTGACATCCTACATGAGTGGCCAAAATCAGAAAATGTTACATACATATACACAGCACAAGTATCCTCGTTCAGATGCCAGGCTAACAAGGGAAGTCACAACATTATGTCACAATGTTACAGTAACATGTCCAACTTTTTGTAGCAGAGAGACAGGACAAAGAAGGAACAGGATTGACAGAGTGTGTACCTGCTTGCACAGATATGTGTGAGAGTTTTTTGATGCGTGTGTGGGAGAGAGGAGGGAGGCAGGGCAGGAGGCTGTGGAGTGAGCAAAGATGAGGTAGGTGTGGGAATGGCCATCATGTGCCGTTGTGTTATGTTGGGTCTTCTTACAAATAGCTGTGTGGTAGAAACCAAGCCTGAGACCCAAAGAGCAGTCCAATGGTGACAGTGGCAAGGAAAAACTCTCTATTGGACGGAATACATTTTGAGCTGAACCTGGCTCATTTGGGTGCTATCTGCATTTGGCTGGCCCTGGGCAGGCTATGGACAGATGGGTAAATTGGTTGTATAAACTAACAGTGGAATCATTAATGGATGAAAGAAATAGGCACTAATCCCTGACGATGCATTCCTCTGAAATTATAGTTGACAATGAATAGTTAAAATACACAGATGAAGCTGGGAAGAAATGATTGGTGGTAACGTGTCAATAGCAGTAATGATGGAACAGCATGGATATGAGCTATGAAGCATCCATGATTACGACGCTCAATTCTGGAACAGAAACGTTTATTGGAAATAATGGTAACCGGTTAACAATTTCATTTTTTCGTGCTTTCATTTATTACAACAAATATTTTCTGCTTGTAATAACTTTGATGCTGAGTTTACTTCCTGTCTTCCTCTGAACATCACTCATGTCTTCGGATAGCGGACATAAACTTTCCAGCGCCAGGAGTTGGCGGTGATATACCATGGAAGTGAAATATGGTGTGGTCTCCCTATTTGCAATCATAAGAGGTAAATATTATGCTATGTACATTGTAAATGTTGGTTTTAGAGATCAACTTCATCAATGCTTGATTGATTGGCTTCCATGTTAAAAGAAGTAATGTTAGAAATGGCTAGCTGGCTCCAGTTAGGCTAAACATAATGTGCCCTAAATAGCCTATTATGAAGCTTGTTAACCGCAGCATTAAAATAACATAGTTTCTCATTTTTGCCATTTATTTAAACATTCGTGTTTAGATGGGACGGCATCAAGAAAACGCAAAGTGGAAGCATTTTTCATTTGACCCTGCAACCAATATGTCCACATGCAAACTTCAGGGATGTGGAGCTGAAATTGCTGGAAATCACGGAGGCGATCTACAGAGGCACACTCAAAGAAAGCACCGGGACATCATCAACGACACAGCAACCCATGTCATCCAAAGGAGACCAGCCGGTGTAACTAGCTTTAGCTAAGCTAAACTAAACATATAGCTTTCTGAGTTATAAAAACTTCCTTAGCTAGGAGTTATTAACAATATGAAGGTAAGAGCTAAATAAGCATACATGTACTTAAGGGTCAAAGTGCATGAACATGTCATAGCATTATTAACAAACAAAACGTCATATTGCCGACGGAAAAGGAAATAGGGGGCCGTGCAAGGGGCGCAGGCGGTGCAGTTACACCGGTACAGTGCAAATGACTTTGGATGCGGTTGTTGTTAAAAAGCCCAAAGTCGTCCAAGGGCCCGTCGCATCCGACACGTTAATAGAAGCTTTCTTCGAGCCTGTGACCATAAATGGCAGACCGTTTTCATTAATGGAGGACTATGCCTTCAGAAAGATAATTGACCCATTACAGCAAGCCACTGGAAATGGTTTTACAAACAATTTGGCCTATACATGTGAAAAGGTGTCAAAGGTTGCCAAGAGCGAAAGACAAAATCTCATGGATGGATAGCGCATTGTGTTGAGAACATTAGTCGTGAGAGAACTTACAGAAAGACATACGGCCACCACATATCTCATGGATGGGATGAGCGATGACATTGCAATGGATACCCACATGGAGATGAGCGAGGCAGACACTGGAGAGTGTGATGACAACCAGGAACCTATTGTTGAAATTGACTCAGTTGTTCAGGGACATGTGTTGCAAAGTGTGCGTTGTTCAGCACATACTTGACAAGTTGCTGTGGATGATGCATTGAAAGATAAAAGGTTGTCAAACATAATCTCAAAAGCACGGCGCGTTGCAAAAAAATTATGCATGCCAAATGTAATGTCAGTTATTAAAAGAACGGGACACAAAAGGACTATAGTTGATTGTATGACACACTGGCACTCCACACATGACAGGCTTGAACAGCTTTGCGAGCTCAGACTATTTTGTGATGACATGTCACAAACAGTTAACGAGTTGTACTTGAATGAATCAGAATAGCAGGACATTTGTGACCCGACATGAGCAAACCTTCCACATCACGGCCACATCAGTTTTACAGGAGAGCACAAAAACCACGGACGGGCAGTATTTTGTCAAAAAGAGATAGTGGTGGATTCAAATTCCTGAAGTGCTTATACATCATATCCCTTTTTGTTGAAACTGAAAATGACTTGTAAGTATGAAAAATTTAATGAAATATTGAGACAAGTTGGTCCTCCAAGAACTGACAAGGGAGAAAACTTCATCAACTCAGGATTATATTGTACAGGAGGTCCTCGGGTTACAACGGTCTCGAGTTACGACAGTTTCGTGGTTACGACGCACTCCCATAAATTACTTAAAAAACCTAGTTTCGACCTAAGCGGTTTGGTTCATAAATAAGACCACAGAAATAAATAACAGAAATAATTTAATTGTTTAAAAAATATTTTTTTATTAATGTTTCATTTAATTACTGTTTTTTATATGTCCTTCATGTGTTGTGTGTACAGTGTGAGTGACTTAAGGTGTTAATTTAGGTATAATTTTGGTATAAATTCTGACTTACGTTGAAAATTGGCTTACGAGTCGTAGGAACGGAACTCGTTCATAAGTCGAGGACCCCCAGTACTATCAAACCAAACGATTGCGTATCATATGAGTTTGTCCTCTAACACGGGCATGCAGCTTAAGATCTCCTGGTAACATTAGCTTTGATGTCAATTTGCATAAATAAATAATTTTGATAATAAAAGTAACTGAAATAAACCTTTATTTATGACTGAAACCGGCGTTTTCTCTTTGTATGGTGCATAGTTCCACTTGCTTTTCTTCTTCTAGTGTTATAGTAAATGTAGTCTTGAACATTCATTAGTTCACACCAACTTGCCGTTTGCCAACAGTTTGATGCCTACTTGTTTCTTTACTTTTTTGGAAAAGGTATTTGCATGTTGTTTGGAGACATTTACATTAATGAACTGAATCTCTCCAGTGCAAGAGATGGAACTCAGTGGGAAGAACTGGTGAGAGATTACTTTCTTGAGGTGGAGGAGGATAACATGCATCCTGTGCTGTCAGACTTGGAAGCTGAGGACTGCAGTGATGAAGAAACCATTCCCAACTTGGATAAAGGTACTGTATGTGAAAGAGGTCGCGAAGCAGATTTTGAAGAACCGACAGATAATGATGATGCAACGTTTACTGTTGTCACTGACAAAGCTGAAAATACAATGCAGTTAGTTGAATTTACTGACTCTGACTGTGACCAAAAACTTAGTCTCAATTTCACCTTCGGTTGTTTTATTTAGGGCTGTTAACGTGTTAACGCTCACGATTAATCTGGAAACCTTAAAGCGTAAATTTTTTTTAATGCAAATTAATCATGTTATGAAATCTGACGCCCACTTCCACCAGTGATTTGAGTGTGGGTGTTTACCTGGCTGAATTACTGAAAGGCATGGCAAACACAGATAACAAGATGACTGAGGAGACTTCCCGGTGCGCTGAATGGCAAATTTAATTTTAAAAAGCTTCCAGATGGAAGTTTACATAAAACCAAAGTTGTGTGCAAATATTGCATTGATGAAATGTCTTTCCACAAGATCAAGCCGTGTTCATCAAACTACAGCCAGGGCACGTCTATCAACAAAACAACAACTAAGCTAACCAATGCAATTGCTAAACAATTTACAGGCAAGCTGTTTACATTCACTTAGTAGCAGACATTACTTTGTAACTGTTCTTTATGTGGTTGTCTGCTAATTAAATCTGCAGTTAATTATGGATGTTGTGAGCAATGCAAAGCACCCCCTGAGACTTTCTTACTCGGCAAATTAAGAGATTCTCATTCAGAAATCTAAAAATCAAAACTAAGCTGAGGTGTTATAATAATACTAAAACAACAAAAGCAGGTTCCTCTAATCAGTTTGTCATGCATTTCTTTATTCCAACACCGCAGATGTATTTGGTTTATCTCCCCCAAAAAATACAAGTAAATACTAGTATTTTAAACTTGTGATTAATCATGATTAATCATAGCCTATTATTGTGATTAATGTGATTACATTTTTTAATCGATTGACAGCGCTAATATATATATGGAATTCAAGACGGCTGTCCATGGTACTGTGATGCAGCACTCTACAAAAATTTTCCGAATTTTGGAGGAAAACTACTTCAAGGCTTTTTTACAGAGCTCAATCAATGAGTGGAAAGTGTTTTGGGACACTCTGAAATATCGAAAGAAATCAGAGACTTCAGCATGGAAACCACAGGGAACTTTGGAATGTTGAAGAAGGAAACAAAAGAAGGCTTTGGAGAACTGAAAATAAGAATGGAAGCAGCAGGATTAAGAATTGCAGAAAACGAGGACTGTGAAATCATTATGACCAAGGTACTTATTCGCAGTCTGCCCCTACAAAAACAACTGGAAGTAAAATGTGAAGATCTTGACGTCCACGTCTGAAGGAAGAATCTAAGAATTTGTTCAGTGCCTGAAAAATGTGAGACAAATAACAATGGTGAAATCCATATTGAAAGAGCACACCTGGCAATTGGGCTCCATAGTGGGAACAACGAATATCCCAGGTCAATAACAGTTCACTTCCAAAACTACAATGTAAGGCAAAGCGTGCTCCAAGCCACCTGGGCAAAGAAGGACATTTGGATGAATGACTGCAGGATATTTTGATGACTTCACCACCCAAGTGTTTAAAGAACAAGCAAAACACAGACAGTAAGAAAACAACTTCAGGAAAGAAAGATCAAGTCACACACAATCTGTGCTGCAAAACTGAAATTATTTGAGAAGGATGGAAAAATCAAGGTGTTTGACAACCCCCACGTCACGGCAGAGGGTCTACGTGACAATGGTATCAACATGCAGATTCCAGCCGGGGATCCGGACTTGGAGTCTATGCAGCAGGCAGCAGGCTGGCAGACTCCCTGCTGTAGGAGCGGAGGAATGCCAGCGAGTAAACTAAAGACATTACTGGATTCTCTAGATCGGCATGAAAAGAGCAAAGGACTGAAAAGGTATGAGTGGATTACTAAAACTGAGATAAATGTCCAGGGAATGTGATTCCCTGTAAGCACATAAATCTACTTTGAAACAAACTAGGGTTGCCCCCCGTTAGTCAACCAAATTAGCTGATGAGAAGAGTCTTCGTTGACCAAGTTTTTATTAGTCAGTTAGTCGCAGAAAAAAACCCCATCAAACTCCATTCGGGAGCTGCACCTTATTGTTAAAAAGTTATAAGACATTTTAGGCAGGAAATCATCCAAAATGGGTGAAAAATATTAACATTGACATTTACAGGTGTGGTTGGGAATTCGACGTGCATGGGAGGGCTGCAGGTGCAATAGATCAGGCTGTTTTTTATTTGAAAAAATCATGGACAGTGCTTTTTTTCTTCTAATTGTCATCAACAATGCGCTAAAAATGCAGGCTATTCAGTGAAGCCCAGTCCCTGTTTTTTGTCAGTTAATAAACATTGCTTGAGTGAGCAAATAAAGTTTTTTTGGTGAACCTGATGTAATTCCGTTATGTTAATATTTTAGTATGGGTTCAGGTCCGGTTGCAGTGTTTATGTTATAAGGGACATTTGGGTACGACATTGAATTAGTTCTAATGTTGGGTTGTGGGTCAGTTGCGGTGTTAAGCACTACGGATGCGAGATGGGGTTTTTTTGTATTTACCATAAAATGCTGAGAATCATTACTGCTTTTGCCATTAACATTGTAAATGACAGGTGGCTCACTTTTTGCGCACACTTGAAAAATTTATATTAACAATGTTACTAATAACATTCTTTCTTTGGCCTGGAACTCAAACCATTTTATGATTCCCCATGGATTGAGATCTGGAGAATTTGGAGGCCAACCTTGAACTCCTTGTTGTGTTCCTCAAACCATTCCTGAACCATTTTTGCTTAGTGGCAAGGCGCATCACCCTGCTGAAAGAGGCCACTGCCATCAGGGAATACTGCTTCTATGAAACAATGCTTGGGTTGGTGGTACGTGCCAAAGTACTGCAACAATGCTTGGGAAGGTGGTAAGTGTCAAAGTAACATCCACATAAGTGGCAGGACCCAAGGTTTCCCAGGAGAACATTGCCCACAGCATCACACTACCTTCTTCCCATAGTGCTTCCTGGTGCCATGTGTTCCCCAGGTAAGTGACACACACGCACCCATTGTTGGCAGTGGACCCAGTCAGCATAGGCACCCCGACTGGTCTGTGTCTGCACAGCCCCATATGCAATGAACTGTGCTGCACTGTGTGTTCTGACACCTTTCTATCAGATCCAGCATTAACATTTTTCAGCAATTTGAGCTACAGTAGCTCGTCTGTTGGATCGAACGCACGGGCCAGCCTTCACTCCCCACGTGCATCAATGAGCCTTGGCCATCCATGGCCCTGTCGCCAGTTCACCGCTTTTCCTTCCACTATTGATTGGTACTGACCACTGCAGACTGGGAACATCCCACAAGAGCTGCAGTTTTGGAGATGCTCTGTCCCAGTCATCTAGCCATCACAATTTGGCCCTTGAGCCTCAAATTTGCCCAAATCCTTGCGATTCCCCATTTTCCTGCTTCTAACACATCAAATTTGAGGACAAAATGCTGCCTAATATACCACACCCACTGACAGGTGCCATGATAATGAGATAATCAGAGTTATTCACTTCACCTGTCAGTGGTCATAATGTTATGGCTGATTGGTGTATGTAGCAGAGGGCTACACCGATTGATCACCAAGCCCAGTAGAATAACTTAGATTTGTGCAACATTAATTGACAATATTTTTATCAATGTCATGGAGAACACTATTGAAAGTAGGCTAATGTCTTTAATTGCTACAGTCTTTTGCTGCCTTGTTACATTGGTTTTTGCAGTCATATGTTTCCTATAAGCCTCTATTATACATCTCAGGCTTTTCCATAGTACCAGCATTTTACACTTTAAATTGTAATGTTTTATACTTTATAATGGGTTTTCTGACTGTGATGTGTCTGCATATATGCTGGGGATTTGTCATTTTTATTTTGATGATTTTTTTGCATACATACCTTAAGGCAATAGTGACTAGAAGAGGATTATGATAGGACAACAGAGTTATGACTGGGGTGGAATGTTTACTGTTCTTAAGCTCAGACCACACTTTATCAGGAGAGACTTTTGCTTTGACACTTCCTAGATGACTTGTGCTATGACAGGAAATGTTAGAAATGTGTTTTGTGTCTTGGAATGTCAAAGGAATGGTATCACAATGTATAAGTTAATGGCACACTTACATCTCAAAGGAAACATATTTTTTTACAGGAGACACATATTTGTACACCAGACATCCATCGTATTAAGAGGCCAGGGGTCAGTCACCTATTCCACTATGGATTTTCCAGCAGGTCAAGAGGAGCAGCCATTCTCATTCACAAGATGTTTTTAAACAGGCAAAAACTATTTCAGATCCTAATGGCAATTATGTTGTCTCCGGCAGGGTGCAAAACATCCCTATGGTCTTTGTTTGTGTACATGCCCCTACCTGGGATAATCATAAATTCATTTCAGGTCTTATCTCTGGGCTGTCCAATATAGATGATCACCATATTATTTCAGGAAGGGATTTTAACCTGGTCCAGGACACTAAACTTGACAGAGTATCCTCAAAACTGCTTAGCCTGTCTGACTCAGCCAAAGTTCTGGAGTCCAACACTGAGCCTATACCATCAGTCAGACCGCTGGAGGTCACAATTTACCACAAGTAAAAATTATTCCTTCTTCTCCCCAATCCAACACACAAATTCTCAGATCATTTTTTTCCTGATGGATAATAGACTGTTGCACGTCATCCTGTGAATACCACAGTATAGTTATTTCAGACCCCCTCTTCTGTGGACATTATGTTCCCCACAGGTAGTAGCCCCTTTAAAAAGGTATAGCTTGTATTTTGTTGTCTGATAACAAATTTAAAGACTTTCTCACATCACAGGTTAGTTCCTACTAATGACATTCCTGGCTTCGTTCACTGAATAGCCAGTATTCAATAACCCCGTCCCCTGCCCTTTATAAAAAAACGGCTACAACCTCACACAACTAGTAAAGCTGGAAGGCAACTATTATATACCAGTTAGTGCTCCTTTGAATTGGGAGACAAAGCAGGAAAACTTGGCCTTCTACGCATGGGCAGTCAGTACTTCGAGACTGATCCCCAGAATCAAATCAGGATATGTTGACCTCAAGATCAACATATTAAATAATAAATAAACTTGTCCCAAGTCCTGTCCCATCATCACCAACAAGTTTATTGATTATTTGCCTTTATTTAACCAGGAAGTCTCATTGAGATTTAGAATGTCTTTTGCAAGAGAGACCTGGCTAAGATAGCAGCCAAACAAAATGTCAATGTAAAACAATACAATGCATATAACATATAAAACATCCAGTTTTTTTAAAAATCACGAGAGAAAATCGGGTACAGTAGCTTCATAAAAGCAATTACATGATACAGTTACAATGTTTTGTATAGTGCATTTAAAGTCAGCCATAGACATGAAACAGTCTAATTTGAACTGTCCAAGAGCTGAAATTGTCCAAGAGCTGAAAAAGCTCTAGGAACATTGAGACACAACCAATTTGCTGATCGCAGATGACAGTTCCTAGTGCTCCAACAAAGGCGAACACTGAGAAAAACAGGGAGTTTGCCTAAAATTGCTTTATAAATAAAAACATACCAGTGCCTCTGATTGCGATTGGATAATGATGTCCAACCCACCAATTTATATAAAATGCAATGGTGAGTGAGAGACTTTTGACCAGTAATAAAACTCAAAGATGCATGGTAAACTGAATCAAGTTTCCCAAGATAGAGGAAGCTGCATGCATGTACAAAATGTCACTGACAGGAAAGCTGCTTCAACAAGTTTTTTCTTGGCATTAAAAGTAAAACATGATTTATTCCTAAAATAGAAACCAAGCTTCACTTTAAGCTTCTTTGTTAGGTTTGAAATATGCGTGCTGTCTGAAAGCTTGTCATCAATCCATATGCCCAGGTACTTATAAGAATGCACCCTTTCAATGGCATTTCCATCACATGTGTGAATGCTAAAATTTTCAGCTAACTGAGAATTAGCATTTGAAAAAACCTGAACTTTGTTTTTCAGCATTTAAAACCAATTTCAAACCAAGCAGAGCTGACTGTAAAGAATGGAAAGCTATTTGAAGCTCCTTTACAGCCTGTAAAAGTGTTCCCTACTTTAATCTCTCCAGACCAAACTTATGTTAGGGAGGCAGTAAACACCAGGGGCCTGATTTATAAACCGTGTGTACGCACAAAAACTGCTCCAAAATGTGCGTACGCCGATTTTCACGCACAATTTGGGATTTATAACACTCCTACCAGACAGCAGACTTGATTGGGAAGTGCAGGCGTGCAGAGGAGGGGGCACCAGGCACACTGAAGATGCAGACAGAAGCGAACGGGAAGACGTGTAGGGTCTGATGATCTTTTGAAGATAGGATGGGTTTGTCCACTTGACAGCCTGGAAGGCAAGCACCAGTGTTTTTTTTTCCCTCCCTTTTCCCAACTTGAATGTACAACTGAACTAGTTGACCACACCGCAGTACCTGCCCTGACAGCTGTGGGAAGAAAAGTTGAGCATGTGACTCCTCCAATTCACATGACAACACTCATGCTTCTTTTCATGCTGTGGCCACACCACTAACTATGACAGCTAACTAGTCAGCGTACAGTAGGTTTGTGCCAACTGAGCAGGTTAGGCTGGCTACCTTGTATTGAACCCTGGCGAGGCTGGCCTCTGACCATAGCTGGGAATGGTGAGGCCCCCTGACCTCAGGGCTTGTAGGCAACAATTTATCCTGCAAGCCACCCATAGGCCCCCACAAGTACCAATGTTTTGAATCTGAGGCGTGCCAAGACAGATAGCCAATGGAGGTTGGCAAGGAGGGGAGTGACATGGGTGACCTTGCTCATAAGCCCACACCTCGGGGAGAAGGTCTTTGTCCATTGTGGGGAGCACATTGACTGTGTCTTTTCTGTCTTTGCAGACTCCAGTTAAATGGAAGATGTCCAGTAAGAGCTGCATAGCTGACAGTCCAGCTCTGACCCTCTGCCAGTGCCCCACGAACTTTGTGCTGATCATTTATGTTCTTTAATGACTTTACAAACTTTAAGCTTTTCACTTTTCATTGCAGTTTCTTTTTGTGTATCAATAGATTTTGTAATAAACCGGCTGAGTGCGTGTTTTTCCCCTTATCCTTGTGTCTGCATACCTCTGTGCTTCCCACCGTGCTGACACTCCCCTACAGGCACCACAAAACACAACATAACCAAAACATCCAAACAAAAAGAAAATGCTGGTAAAAATGTTCAAAACAAAACCAAACTAACTGAACTGAAAAATAATCAACTGGGGGGGGTTCCTATACTGATGAGCAGAGCAGCAGCAGCTGTGCACAGACCCAGTTCCAATTTACATACCACACCCATGTTTTCCAATTAACCAAACTAGATGCTTAACCACGGCAGCAATTGTCAGGCTCACCTCCTGACACTTCCCCAATCTGTCTTCCTTTCTGTCTTGTCACGGAAGGGTTTAGATGGTCTTTGCTACAAATCGTTACAACAACTGTAAATCAGACCTAACCAAAAGGTTTTCTCTTCCCCTACTCCTGATGGGTGGTGTCAATCTGATCATGATGGTAATTTTACCCAAATGTTTATACCTTTTCCAACATATCCATGTAATCATTGATAAATCCTTTTTCTCAACTGTAAATCAGCTGGTGAATTTATTCATATGGTGCAGCAAGCCTGCATGTATTCAAAGAGCAGATCTCCAGCTCCCCAAGTTCAAAGGAGGCCTAACTTTAATTAATATTACTGGGCTTGTAATATCCGCAAACTCCTTTACTGAGTTAACAACAAAACAGCGGCTGATCTTCCCTTTTGGGCCTTTATGGAAATGTTCTCCTCTCAATCATAGCTCCATTCAGTGATCTGCTCTCAGCTACCCATTGCCAAAGGCATGACTGAGAACCCAGTTATCAACACCATCAAAATATGGACCCAATTTAGGAAACAATTTGAACTCCACCGATCCTCAATTCTACCCTCAGTTCTAAACCACTTATTTTTACCCTCTTGTTCAGCCAAGTTTTCTGCATTTGGTCCAACAAAGGTCTTGCCATCTTCAATGACCTCTATAAGAAAGGGCTTTTCATGTCCTTTGCTGACCTCCCAGCTAAATTCAGCCTTCCTAGCTCCCACTTTTTCTGCTTCTTTCAGATCAGACACTTCATACAAAATCAGTCTCCCCTACTTCCCCAATCAGCCTCCTGGTTCCAAAATGGACTTTCTCCTCTTCCTCGATTATAACTGTAAGAGATCTGTCTCCATTATCTATAAGTCCATTCCTTAAACTCAATCTAGTATATGATCCCAATCTTCTATATGCCCTAGGTATTTATTGTTGCGATGTAAGAATCTGCATAGAGGCCATTTTACTAATGTCAAGCTGGCAAAGATATATGCAGACATAAGTGACACCTGTAGCAGACAATCTCCAGCTTACCTAGTCCATATGTTTTTGTTCTGACTGAGATCTGAATGCTGGTCTAAAATATTTGACACCCTAAAGAATGTTCTCAACATTGCCATGGACCCATGACCTCTCAGTTTTGTTTGGTATCACTGTCGAGTCTAATACAACTGCAACTGTTCAGCAGATTGTTGCATCTACCACTTAGTGGCTAGAGGGCTCATGCCTCTTCACCCTATAGGTGAAGGACAGGTGGATCCTACAGAACTATTGTACTAAAGTGCCCAATAACAGCTACACTGAGCTCAATTGAGCTAAGTTATCAGTTTTTATTCGTAAAACTACATTGATTATCTTTTTAATTTTAACATTTCATTTATCTCTTTATCTTTTTATGCTTTTATTTTATTCATTTTTATTAATAGTATTAGTATTATTATGACTACTATTATTTATTCAATTATAAATAATAATTGTGTGTTTTATTGCTGTTATTGTTATTTTTGTTGTCATGTGTTTTCTGTTGTGTTCCTTTTTTGTTTTCATTTGTTTGTTATCAATTTCTGTGATTTGTTTATTGACATACCTGCATACAAGCAACACTGCAAAAGCAAAAAATTTAAGTCACACATTGAAAACATACTTAATACAGTTAATAAATAAAATTAAAATAAATACTATATTTAAAAAATGCATGACAAATACAGAAATACAAAAGACACTGCAACGAATGCAAAAGAGGAAATGGTGCCTCACTGGTTGTCCATCAGTTTATGACAGGAGGCCACATATTTGGCAGCCAACGCCACACATTCAGTTTTTTCTCCAAGAATATAGGGGAGTTTTTCTATATTGTTATAGCTTTTTTAATTCTGGGAAAGTTGTTCCAATTTTTAAATAAAATGAATCTCTGATGTCTTGATATTTGGGGCATTCTGTAAGGAAGTGTAGCTCTGTCTCCACCGCCCCCTGATCGCAGTGGGAGCACAGCCTGTCCTCTCTGGGCAGCCATGTCTGCCTGTGACGGCCGGTCTCTATGGCCAGGCTGTGCTCAATGAGTCTGTACATTGTCAGTGTTTTTCTCAATTTGTTATCAGTCACCATGGTTAAATATTCTGCCATGGTGTACTTTCTTTTTAGGGCCAAATAGAATTCAAGCTTATGTTGAGTCTGGGTAGATTTGTTCCAATGGGTGATGTATTTTTCTTTTTCTTTAGTCATAATTTGGTTTACTCTCATTCTTTGAACATCTGTATGGCTGTCCTGAGGCTGATTGGGGTTAGTGGTGTTAGTATCTGTAAGGGAGCTCAGCCTCAGGACTAGCTGGCTGAGGGGACTCCTCTCTATGTTCAGCTCTTGGCATTGCAGGTCTATGTAATGATATGATTTGGGGTCATTCATTTTTATGTTTCCAGAATTTGATGGCTCATTTTTGGATGTTTATTAGAAGAGGATATTGGCCTAACTCTGCCCTGCATGCATTGTTTGGGGTTTTCCTCTGCACCTGTAGGATGTTTTTACAGAGTTCAGCATGCAGGGTCTCAACTGGATGTTTGTCCCATTTAACATAATCATGTTGTGTGAGTGGACCCCACACCTCACTGCCATAAAGTGCAATTGGTTCAATCACTGCTTTTAGTATTTTGAGCCAAATCCTAATTGGAATGTTGGTTTTGATTGACTTTCTAATGGCATAGAAAGCCCTTATTGCTTTCTCTTTCAGGTCATTAATAGCCAAGCAAATATTCCATGTGGAACTGATACATAAACCTAAATATATGTAATTGTTTGTTGTCTCTATTTTGTATTTTCCTATGTTAAAGTGTTGAGTAATTACCTGAGATCTGGACCTTTTCTGAAATATAAGTATTTTGGTTTCTTTGGTTAACTGTCAAGGCCCAGGTCTGACAGAATATTTCTAATAGAGCCAATTTGCTGTAACCTCTCTTTAGCCTCTATACGCTCATCTGTGTACAAAAAAAGTTTTATTTCTGTGTTATTGAGAGTGAGGCCAGGTGCTGCAGATTGCTCCAATAATTTTGCCAGTTCGTTTATGTAAATGTTTTATAGGGTGGGGCTTAAACTGCAGCCCTGTCTCACTCCGCGCCCTTGAGTGAAGAAATCTGTTTGTTTAGTTCCAATTTTAACTGCACATTTACTAATTGTGTACATTGATTTAATAAGATCATAAACTTTCAATAAGTTTAAATAATAAGCCCTCATGCCAAATAGAATCAAATGCTTTCTGGAAGTCAACAAAGCAAGCAAAAATTTTGGTTTGTCTTGGTTCACATGTTTATCTACTAGGGTGTGCAGGGTGAAAATGTGATCAGATGTCCGGTGTATTGGTAAGAATCCAGTTTGGCTTTTACTTAAGACATTGTGCTCGATAAGGAAGTCTGTGAGTCTTTTGTTCAAAATGCTGCAAAAAACCTTCCCCAGATTATTGTTCACACAAATGCCTCTGTAGTTGTTAGGGTCAAATTTATCTCCACTCTTGAAAATAGGGGTTATAAGTCCTTGGTTCCAGATTTCAGGGAAGTGGCCCACACTCAGAACAAAATTGAATATTTTTAGAATTGCTAACCTAAATTTGTGGTATGTGTGTTTCAACATCTCAGATGCCATCTGCCCCACAGGCCTTTCTGGACTTTAACGCCCTCAATTTTTCTGCAAGTTCTGGTTCTGTAATTTCATAATCTTGAGGGTTCTGATTGTCCTTGATGACTGTTTCAAGATTGTTCAATTTTTCACATATGGTTCATATATGGTTTTTCTCTGGGTTCTTTCTCATCTGACTATATAATTGTTCAAAATGGCTCCTCCATTTATCTCCATATTGAATTGCTAATTCATAATGGTGTGGTTTGTTTAAGGATTTCCAGAAGTTATTTGTCTTGATTGACTCTTCAATTACATTTAGTTGGTTTTGGATGTACTGTTCTTTTTTTGTTCTGAGTGTGTTTTGTATTGTTTTAGTGTTTCACAATAATGAAGGCGTAACTCTTGACTTCCTGGATTCCTGTGTTTTTGATTGGATAGTTTTCTGAGAGTTTGTCTTATACTTTTGCATTCTGAATCAAACCATTTTTCCAGTGTATCTTTCTTTGGTCTCTTTTTCAAATATGTCAAATTTAATATTCAAATATGTTGTTTATATCCAGGACTACAAGGTTAACATCTTCTTCACTGTGAGAATAAGCGTGAACCAGAAAGGAATGCAAGAGTGATTGGATTTCTGATTTGCCAATTGCTTTCTGGTATTCTTCTGTGCTGTTTTGGTCCCATCTGTAGGGTTGCCTACTATTTTACAGCTTTCTGGGCTGAGCATGTTGGTTGTTTGTTTCTGTCTTTTTTAGATACACAGTAATTTGACTGTGATCTGACAGAGGGTTAGTGGCATGAATTCAAAGAGAACCAGTTGAATGCCCAAGAGTTGAGGTATAGGTCAAAGAGTCCCCCTTAACCTACCATTAACAATACAGACCCAGAGTGTCTAGAGCTGTCTTCCATTGGAGGTGGTGATTTTGTCAGTTGTTCCAAGGGGAATAAATGGGACATTGGTCCCCCTGTGAGCTGATGAAGTCTGGCTCCTCACCAGTCCAAGATCAGAACATTTCCCTGGGCCTGAAATGGCTGACCTCAGATTCAATGTCCAGGAATGTATTTTCATTAAAATAAGGGGACTCTATTGGGGGATGTAGATTGCACAGAGGTAAATTTTGGTTAGTCATTACATTACATTACATTATAGGCATTTGGCAGACTCTTATCCCACTTACAAACAAAGTGCATTTTTAGGGAACAAGATTTTATAAAGTGCAGTACATGTCTCAAGTGCCAGTAGGGTTAGACGGGCTGGGTGTGACCTGTTGAGGGAAAAAAGAAAAACATAAGCAATAATTAATAAACAATAGCACTGGTACAACAATTGAATAACCCTAAGGTAGCTGCAAAAACTAAGGCTAAGTAGAAGAGCCATCCTTGGTCTTCAGTCTGGTGAAGGTGATCTGCTGTTTTTGTCATCCACCAGCGGGAGCCAGAACAGACAGCAGTTGTTCCAAGTGGGGAAGGGTCTAAATGAAGATAGAAAATTAAGCCTGGAAGGCAAGCACCAAATTGAATCTGATGCGAGACAGGTTGGAGGTCGGCGAGGAGGGGAGTATTGGGAAGGTTGAAGACCAGACGAGCCAGCATTCTGATGAGCTGCAAAGGTCGGATGGAAGTCTGAGTTGCAGTAGTCCAGGCGGGAGAGAACCTCGCTTGGACAAGCAGCAGATTCTCCTGATGTTATACAGGAAGAATCTTTGATGTCGGAGAGGGTCAGCTTGTTGTCGAAGACCAGAGGTTCTTCAGGAAGATGGTGACAGGATGGTGTCACCAAGGGAGATGGAGAGGCCAGTGATGGAGAAGATGGAGCAGGAAAGAAGAGGAGCTCTGACTTGTCTGGGTTGAGCTTAAGATGGTGGGTGTCCATCCAGCTCTGAATATCCAGGAAGTGAATATTGGGTGTCATTAAAATAAGGGGAGCAGAGATGACTCCAAGAGAACGGGTTAGAGAGGGGATGGACCAAGAACAGAGCCTTGAGGAACTCCTGTGCACGGAGGGTGGTGCACCGTCCCAGGCAACCTTTTGGTGCCACAAGTCAAGATAATATCTTTATTTATTTTCAACCATAAGTGATTCTGACCTTTTTTTTTTACTAGTTGGGTTTGAAGTTCCAGTTCTGATTTTAAACAAATTAAAATCCCCCCTGAGTTTCTCCCTTGGGTAACTCCTTTCAGTTTTGTGGAAGGAACCAACAATTCCCTGTAACCTGGGGGACAGCCAGTGGGTGTGTCTCCTCTGCACCATGTCTCCTGTAAAATGAGGATATCAACTTCTCTTATCTCTTTCACAAAATCTGGGTTTTTCCTCTTCAAACCATACACAGATGAGTGCAAACCCTGAATATTCCACATCGAAATTCTAAAAGATTTCATTTATAAGAAAACAATTTTTTCACCTTTTCTTTTAAATGAGACAAACTCTTGAGAGTTGTTCTAGTAAAGTAATTATACATAACCATTATTGTTATCATCATCATCACCAACACCACCACCACCATCATCATCATTAATAATAATAATAACAACAAAAATAATGATAATAATTTACATTTACATACATTTTAATGTCATATAAACCTTGTCAAAACATTGGGCCTCATTTATCAATATTTTCGTAAAACTGTGTGTAAATTTACACATCAACGGCTGCGAACTAACAAATTCCGCCGGATTTATCAAACATGCGTAAACACAGCATTTGCTCTTATTTTGTGCGTATGTTGATAAATACCAATCAATCGTAAATGACACGTTCATAAAATTTTCGATTAGCATAAATCAACGCCCCTGAAATACCATATAAGGAGCTTGAAATCCCTTTGTTGGCAATGTAAAGAGATGGCAGAGAAAAGGCAAAAGAAAAAAAACTGTTCTGAAGCGGCGACTGAAGTTTTGTTGATGGAAATAGCATTAAAAAAAGTACTTTGTTCAGAAGTGTAAGTAGTTTAGTGTCGGGGCCGGGGAAGACCAAAGCCTGGCAAGAAATAACTGTTGCAGTAATTTGGTGTCAAAAGTTCCACGTGTGCTGCAAAAGGTTAAAAGAAAATGGTTTTACATGAAACTGGAGGCAAATTACTGAAGAGACGTCGTTGGCTGGAATTACTGTGGAGGTTGACTGCGATCTGTTTTCCCTGATCTTGGATCAATCACCCTCCAATTCTGAAGGTAAATTTTTGTATACCAGCTTTATCGTTGGCATAAATCCTGGGGGGCAGCTGCACCTGGGCCCGCGAGGGGGCATGGTTGGCCAAAGTGGTAATGACACATGCAATACATTGTTGGGACCGTGATGTTTTTCCTAAATCAATTTGGAACGAATCCCTAGTTAAATAATTTGTTCAATTTAGAACTATTACATAATTAGGATCCTCCATAATAGTGTGCCCTCCCTTGCCTTTCCCTCCACTCTGCAGTCCCTCTCTAACGTCATTTTACCTTGTATAAAAATAACGGCAACGATTGTACTAATAACTAAGAACCGACATAGTAGCAGCAAGAGTACTAGAAGCAGTCAAAGAACAGCAGAACTTTCTGTTCAAAACCTGAAACTGTCATTTAAGATTATCATACCTGAACAGCACTGCAGTGTCATTATATCCAGAGAGTTATTGCAAAATGTCAAGTCCGGTAAGGTAGCTAACAGGCAAGCATGCTGTATTCTTTGGAAATTTTTTTCAACTACCTTAAAATTGCAGCGGCAGTTATAATTGTTGCTTAGTAACGTTAGCCACATTAACATGCTCAACATTCCACCAATGTGAAGTCAATGGAGGCGTTTTTTTTTTTTTTTTTTAAAGCTTTGTATGTATGAATCATGTAGCTTAGAAAAATACAAGCAACCTGACCAGTATATTCATGCCAAGTTCGGTATGTCCACCTTAAAAACTGTTGGGGGAGATATGTCCGGAAGAACCAGGAATAATAATATTAAGAAGAAGAAGTAAAGATTCTATAGAAGAACAGTAGTTTGTGCCTTCGGCAAGCAAACTAATTAATTTTATTAATCAGGATTACATACATGAAGTATCACATGTTTTAATGTTGAATCCAAAAGCGATTTTATATCACACTTTGAACCGTTATAATGTTACTGTATTACTGCCAAATAATTTGCTACTCATTTTTAATCAAATAAAAAATGAGTGAATGGAAAAATAAAAGCAACAATACGACAAACACCCTTTACAGCCGTGTTTTTCCATTTACACACACAATACGAACAGTTTAGAGCAGTCGTGAAATTTATTTGGATTCTACGAACAAACTGATTTACGAAAACTTTGATAAATCCCACATTTTTTGCGTAAATGCAATTATTACCAATTTACGATCAAATTCGTTCAGCTCATGTTTGATAAGTGAGGCCCATTGTCTGAACATGAACAGAATATTATTGTAAACTTTTTGTAAACTCTTGGAATTTAACAGTTCTCTGGCTCCTTTTCACGTTACCTATCCCATGAGGTTACCTATCCCTACTGCAGCGGGCGCTGGGGTGGGTACTGTGGTGGATGGTGGCCTGGCCGGGGCATCCCAGCTGGTGGTCTGTGGGCAGGTCTAGAGGCGCTGGTCTCTGTGTGCTGGGGGCATGTCTTTTGCTGTTGTGGGGGGTGCCTGCGCTGTATCCCAGGGCAGCGGTTTTTAGTACCTTTGCAAACACTGGCACCACTTCTTTATACAGATGTACAGTACATGGTCGAACAGGCTGTCAGGACCGAGGGTGGGGTTGTGGGCCAGATGAACGTTTGGCCGCAGGGCACATTCTCTTGAAATGGCTGCATTTACTTTGTGGATTGTTTCTGGGTGAAAATCCTTTCTCAGCAGCAGGGTTGACACGATCATTTTTTCCATCACCCCTCTGAGTGAAGTTTGGATTGTGACAGCATCTCTAGGGCTGTTTTGGTGTTTGAACACCAGATCTTTTTTGCTCTGTGTCCAGAGAAAAGCTGCTTCTCATTGATAAATTTCCCGTTTGAGTCAATGAGGAGCACAATTTCAGCCTCCTCAGAGTTTGGAGCAGCAGATGAACTGTGTCTCTGACTGTGTGGGTGGGGTAGGGAGGTTGTCTGAGGGTACAGATAGGGTTGCAGGCTCTGGCATTTCAGGGGGATCCTGGGTGTTCTGAGTGGGGAGCTGACAGTGGCTGCTGAGTGAGTGTAGCTGCTCCCTCAGGTCCTGCACTGTCCTGTCTCTGTCCTGCAGTTCTCCTGTCAGTGTGGCTAACTTCCTCTGGTACATCTCCCTGTCCTGCTGTAGCTGCCTCACCTCCTCTGTCAATGCTGTTCCACCTTTTGTATCTCTCCATCTCTCTCAGGCTGCTTTAGCACTGCTGTGCGGGAGCTCTCATGATCTTTTTTAGTTTGTTTTATTTGCTCTTGTAGGAGCTGTGTGCTGTCTTTAGCACTTAGCTGTGTGAAATTGTCCTTCATTTTAATCACAGTGTTCTGTAACTGGAAGGGGAAGGCAGAGTCAGAACCAGATATGCCACTCCCCTCAGGGGGCGGGGCCTCCTCTGCTGGAGTGGTGAGGGTGTGAGCCGGGCCTGTGTGTTTGAGTGAGGGCTCATGTGTTTGAGGGAAGAACTTCTCTCTCTGGGTCAGGTCTTTTATGGCTGAGAAATCTCTCTGGAAGTCCCTTAAGTTGCCCTGTACCATGACTGTCGCATTTTTGTATATGTTGATTGTTACAATGATGCTATCGCAGTCGTCAACTTCATGAATTTGTCATTTCCAGCCATTACAAATGCCACTTTTTTTACCTGAATGGTAATATTTGCACATAGCGGTGTGCCAAGCAGCAGGTTGTTCTGTGTAAAGAACGAGGTTGCTGATATTCCCATTCTGATATGTATCAGCAAAGAGAGTCTCTGGTCTGTACCTCATAAAGGCCTGCTTATAATGTTTCCAGGCAAACTCACTCTTGAGCTCTGCTGGGTACTGCAGCGTAACACAGAGGGGGAGGGGCTGCTGCTGCCCAGCTCCACTCACCAATGTATCCAAAAATGCAAGATGGCAGTTTAACTGCCACTTTAATGTTCACCTTACACTTATTAGGGTAGATCTAAGCTAGCTTAGCCAACTTTTTTCAGTATAATTATTTAGAATTATTTAGAATTAGATTTATTTGAATCAGTAATTATTTTATAAATTCCCTACCCACTTCTGAGTTCCCTTCTCCTTATCCTTTGCTTGCATTTTTTCGTCAATCTTCTTTATACACTCGTCTTGGTTTCTTGTTGTTTTCCAGATAGCAATTATCTTTGTCCCTCTGATTTGGTGTTCGTTATAATTTTGTATAATTTATAAGATTAATTTCTTCTTCTTTATTTTTCAAAAAAAGGTCTACTTTTGTTGTTTGCCACTGGTCGAATATTTTATACAAATATAAAAAGAGTTCGTCTCATTTGAATTTATGAAAACTAGTGAAAAATCAGGAGCTGATGTGAAGCATCTCTCTCTCTCTCCTTGTCTCTCTCTTTCAGGGTGCATTAGTGGTATGACATGCACTGTATCACCAAAGTTACAATAAACACAGAAAATTAGTTCTATAAGTTTTAAAGTAATAAATGTACTGTTATATGTATTTTTATAATACATGTTGTGGCGCCGGGAGAGGTGGAGGGAGGAACAAGCTCCTTGACTCCTCCCATTGTACTGCTGTCAGTCTCCTGGTTCCCACCCTCTGCCTGAAGAGCTAACTGGAGCTGTAACAGCAGAGGCCTCACTAACAGGCAGCCTCACCTGAGAGTGATTGCTAATCAACTCAGCTGTGAGTGCTTGCCTTCAATTAGGGCTTCCATTTAAATACAGCCTTATAGGCTGAAGTGAGGACTTTTGGGTTGTGTGTTGTCTTTTATGTGGCTGTGCTGGTTTCCAGTTTGACACGGTGTTATATTTGTGTTCTTTGTTTCATTGTTTTCCCCTGGAAGAGGGAGTAAATAAAATGCCATTTGCCACTTTTTGCTGAATTTTTGTCTGTCTTTCCTCCAATCACCACCTGGCTCAGTGGCCACTCCTGCCATTGAGCTACAGTGCATCTAACATATGCAATTCAATACACAAACCATGATATGAATGCCATTTCATTATATAATATACAAACAAAACATACTGCATACATATAGAAATAATGCATGTATACATTGTGCATTATTTTTATATGTATGCAGTAAGTTTTGTTTGTGTGTATACATAATAATAATAATAATAATAATAATAATAATAATAATAATGTAGAGATGTGCAGGCTGATTGCTTCATGTCATTCCTTCTTCCAGTTGCTTGGCTTTGATCATTACCTGTTTCAATACCCAGACTGTGACCATTACCTGTTTCAATGACGGGGCTGTGATCATTACCTGTTTCAATACCCAGGCTGTGATCATTACCTGTTTCAATACCCAGACTGTGATCATTACCTGTGTCAATACCCAGACTGTGACCATTACCTGTTTCAATGACCGGGCTGTGATCACTACCTGTTTCAATACCCAGACTGTGATCATTACCTGTTTCAATGACCGGGCTGTGATCATTACCTGTTTCAATACCCAGACTGTGACCATTACCTGTTTCAATACCCAGGCTGTGATCATTACCTGTTTCAATACCCGAGACTGTGATCATTACCTGTTTCAATGACCGGGCTGTGATCATTACCTGTTTCAATACCCAGGCTGTGATCATTACCTGTTTCATTACCCAGACTGTGATCATTACCTGTTTCAATACCCAGACTGTGATCATTACCTGTTTCAATGATCAGGCTGTGATCATTACCTGTTTCAATGACCGGGCTGTGATCATTACCTGTTTCAATGACCAGGCTGTGGTCATTACCTGTTTCAATGACCGGGCTGTGATCATTACCTGTTTCAATGACCAGGCTGTGATCATTACCTGTTTCAATGACCGGGCTGTGATCATTACCTGTTTCAATGACCAGGCTGTGACCATTACCTGTTTCAATGACCAGGCTGTGATCATTACCTGTTTCAATACCCAGACTGTGACCATTACCTGTTTCAATACCCAGACTGTGATCATTACCTGTTTCAATGACCAGGCTGTGATCATTACCTGTTTCAATACCCAGACTGTGATCATTACCTGTTTCAATGACAGACTGTGATCATTACCTGTTTCAATACCCAGACTGTGATCATTACCTGTTTCAATTCTGCCAATGCATAGTTTCTTTTTAGCATACTATAATAATATACTGGTATGCGTCGCTTAATGTCAACAATACGCTCTGTGAAATGTAATGTTATATGATTTGGACATTGTGCGAACACCATATTATCAAAGTTATATTGGATACTGTAGTGTATCTGTATTTACTAAATAACAAAGATACGGTACACATACAGAACTGTATTTCAGCTAATTTATCTGGCAAGCTAATATATGGGTAAAATAGGTTACGTCTGCTACGTCCCATTCTCCAATTGGGATTTCTGAACTCTTTTAGAACCTTACAGGACCTCAGACGTATGCAGTCGGACATTGCCCAAACGGACATTATGCAGCGCATACCTGTAGTTTGATTTGCAATTGTGTAATTGTCTTCCAATGTTCCAGATAAGAATCTCTTGCTTGATGTTTTATTTGGTTTATTTTCATTGTAGTAGTGCTGGTCTGAAACTAATCAAATATTGTATTGTTAGTTGTTAGCTGGTTTGTTAGTTTGAGGGCCAGCTGGGTGAGAGCAGTCTCATGGGAGTTTAGCTCTTGTTATAGGAAGGCCTTATATCATACCATTTTAGGTTTACTTCTAAGGCCCAGGAGTGCCAGATTTCTCTAGGATTGCTGTAACCCTTGTATTGTGGAGGACAAAGGGTTGTCTGCTTAAAATAAACATTGAATTTCAATGTCATGTAAAGTGAGTCTAGGAACTGCAGCGTGCTTAAACACTGTGGCCAAATTCATTAATGAAAATGTTAATTAATGCTGGCAGCCCAGTTACACTTTACAACCCTGAGCTATGCATGATGAGTGATGTGTTACCTCTACTCACTTTTTTCTGAGTATATTGATTTATTTATGGTATTTACTTTACCCCTTCAACCCTTTTGAACTACTTTAACACCAGGGATTGAATGATAAACAAATGCTGTTTAAAGTCAATAAGGTCTTTATTTATCTATGTTTATCCATGAGGATATATAGGGTGTATATAAAAATAACAGTTGTGCAGTGTTTTGGAAAGAAGCCAGTTGTGTGCCTCCTCTCATTCCCTGGCTTATTGTGCAGTGTGAGCGTAAGTGTGTGAGTGTAAATCAGTATCACAGTATTCAAGCATGAGACCCTGAATCTGCACAAAACTAAGAGACCCCATCACCATTGCTCTCTGACCAGTTGCTTTCTGGCACAATTCAGTGAAATGGTTGTAATATTGCCAAAAATTAACTGCAAATCATCAAAATATTAATACAGCTATACTAAATGGTATCTATATATGCACAGTATAAACATGATTGTAATAATATATTATATAGAAACAATATTTGCAGGGACAAGGATAAACAGGTAATACACAGACCTACAAGAGGCCTCACATCAAAGAGCAGACAAAATCTGTCTGCCCAGAGCTGTACTCTTAGATGTCTTTAAAGAGGTGCTGTGTGCTCAGGCCAATAACTGTTCAAAGCCACACCACATATGCACCAATTAGTCTGGCCCATGACTGGATCAAATGAGGACAAAATCTGAGGCCAGTCTGTACCTGAAGGGGAGATTAGTTTGGGTGTTTTTGCTGCACTGTGGTGAGCATTTCAAAAAGAAATACAGCAAAAAACACTGCAGTAAAAAGACAGGAGTGATTTTAAATGCTGAATAATGATAATTTAACATTTCAGCTTTCATATACACTTTTTTCTCTCCACAGAAAATAGTTCAGGGAAAGCAGCATAGCTACGTGGCTGGCATGTCTGGGTTTTGCCTTATTGTAGTGTTGAGTGGTGAGAGCCAAGCGATGTTCAGTAAACTCTGTCCACACTCTTAAATTACGAATGGTAATTTAACTAATGTAAATTTGAGAGTGTCTTGTTGTTGTGTGTGTTTATTTGCTTGTACAAATGTTTATGTTTAAATCATGACTTCTCTCACTTGCTCCTGTCCTCTCCTCCTTTCCTCCACATACTTCTGGGTAGGAGACGAGTGGTAGTGGGGGAGCTGAGTAAAGGAGGTAAGGAGCAAAAGTATTGACACCTAAAGTAAGTATGACACCTAAAGTCAGTTGAGTTTTTAGTGAATAATTTCCTAAAACAGTTACTAAAAATGCTTCAAATCTCACTCTGAAAAACCTGCATGCACATGGCAATTACATTTATGGAATATTAATCAATGCCATTGCTCATGATCTCAGCTCTGTGGTTTTGTGTGGTAAATAAGTTTGAGGGTGGGGAAAGAGATCAGTGAAACAGGTAATGCCTGGCATCCTCCACTCATCACACACAGCCCCTGTCAACGTCCATGACAGCCTGTCACTGACACACATCTCCAGTGCTAGGCTAATCAACACAACGAGATAACCCCTCCACAGCATGCCCATCAGACCAGGGGGAGGGGCAGGTGAAAGCACACAGGGCTTCAGTGTTTTCCTGTGGCTTTCTGCCACACTTCCACTGGAAGCCTTCATTATGAACATCACCACAGCAAAACAGCCGTCATGGAATGGCTATTACATACCTGAGAGGCACTAGGTGCTGGTAATGTTTTTTATGTTTATTTCAACTTTATTGTAATAGTTCATTCTTAATTTGAACCATTTCTAGAGGCAACGCCAATGTAGTACAGCTTTAGGACCCCAGATAATGAGCCCAGTGTTCTTCGTTAAAATCTGCAGTAATTTCCATCTTTTACAGATGTACATGTGTAGGAGGACACTAATAAAATGCTTGATTGGCTGCTGCTAAAAATTAGTGGGGCTCATCCACTCTCTCTTATGAGACTCCTGATGAATCGGCCTCCTGCACATATGAAATGTCACTGCCATTATCTCTGACCTGGGGCAAGACACAAGGAGATTCATTCCTTTCTCCATTCATTGTCAGTTTCAGCCTGTCACCATGGTTCCACTTTATCAAGCCATCCTGGAGACACTCAGCCATGACAGGCAGTGAGAAAGCAGGTGCTAATTTGACGAGGACATCACAATGTGTAAACATCTCCCCAGCACTGACTGGAAACCATTGTGTTTCACCAGGTGTGTGTGTGTGTGTGTGTGTGTGTGTGTGTGTGTATGATGCAGTTTATCAGTTGAACATTATTCTTGAGCATTATTCTTGCTGGAATTATTTATGATAGCAAATTAGTGTCAAAAATAGCTTTAAATTAATATCATGAAAAGGAGGATTTTTATAGTGATATTTGGCAAAAATAGAAAATATGTGCACTATGAATTTCCTATGATTTCATTTTATGATTAATATTTTCATTTATAAATTATTAAATATTAATTCTGTTCAATGTTAGTGAATGATTTTTATTTTCATTTACAATCTCATCACAAATACGTATCTTAATGAATAGATAGACATAATTCCTAATGATTTTATTTTATGAGTAGGAAATATGGCATTATCCATTCATCTAAATAAATAAATAAAATAATACTAACCTGTATTATAAAATTATAAAACCTGTGCCCTGTGGACTAATTGAGTGTAAAGGTTTCTACAGATACTGGAGCAAATTGTCAGGTACTCCTTACATTAGACCTAGTTTGTGCTTCCCTGCCTTAATGCACTAAGCTGACAGAGCTCTTTGATTACACAAATGTATTCAGTAGGAAATATTTTTGCAGCCTGCAGTAAGCTCTGTCCAGAAGTGGCATCCACAGTGGCACTACCTCATTGTAAATGCTAAATTTCACTGCAATATTGATCATGATTGTTCTATATATAGTGTGTGTGTGTGTGTGTGTGTGTGTGTGTGTGTGTGTGTGTGTGTGTGTGTGTGTGTGTGTGTGTGTGTGTCTTCCTCCTCTTGGTTACTAAGGCTTACTTTAGTAATACATGGGAGTCAAGGTGGATGGACCACAGTGGATACTGGAATATTGGGATTAAAAATCATTCTGATAGATAATGGAAATGCTGTCTGGGTTTCTTGCATTCACTATAGCTTGTAATTGTAACTCTGCTGTAGGTTATTCAACAATCTTGTGGTGGTTTTTCAGATAAGCACTTAATTGCAATATGATATGAAAACACAGTTTCACTTATAATACTGTACTATACTACAAATGATAAACACTACAATAAATGTAAAAACATATATGTGCCCCATGGAATGAAAAAATACCAAGATATCAGCAATATTGTTTCTGATAATATTTCTCTTTTTACCATTTGCACTTTTAGCATTACATACAGACATGCACAGCTACACAAATATGCTTAGCCCAATACTAATGCCTGCACAGCTAAACAGACATGGTTACCCTAATATTAATACCTATGAAGCCATACGAATATTCTTAGCCCAATATTAATAACCTGCACAGCCATACAGATATGCTTAGCCTAACATTAATACCTACAAAGGTATATAGATTATAGCCAGTGGTCCATTTGTAAAAAAAAAAAAAAAAATCATGGGGGATGGTCAACTTCGGAGTGGAAGGATGGTGGTATATGCGTTCATCTTTTTATATTCATTAATAATCATAAGAAAAAAAGACAGAAAATGTAACTCATATTTATTCATACAAAGACTATCAAAAACTACCCAATTATTTGCAATATTATTTTATTTATATAATAACAAATATGATATTACTAATTCTATTATTTTCCATAGTTATTTATAATGACAAAAACCTGTCATTTTCTTCTTCTTTATTAAATCATTTCTAAGGTCCTGTTGAACCCGTCACTTAGTCATTTTAACCTGTAGCATCTGCAATCCTCGTCCAAAGCAAAACTCATGGTGAAGTTGCATTAGCCAATGAGAAGCATGCATCTGCGGGCCCAAGCAAATAAGCAATAAGCAATCAAAAGCCACAAAGGCATGAATGATACAAAACAACACTAACTGGAGTAAAATTGACATTTAAATATCACTGATAGGTTTCATCTTTTCACAATTAGGCGATAAATACCATAGCTAATTCCATTAAAGCAAAGGGGATGGTTGTGGTCAAGATTTTTTCCAAGGAGGATGGAATCCTCAGCTTGAGCCCTGATTATAGCCTAATGTTAAACAGTCTTAACAGGTTCTGAATGTCTTTTATATAGTCTACTAAAAAAAAAATAAACTAATATAATGGCTTAATAACCTATGCTAGATATTTGCCAAACTACATGACTTGGAATTAATAAAGCAACTAATTCACTAAACTGTTGCATACATAATGTAATAACACAGGATTGAACAAATCTCGAATTTTGAGACACATTTTCACTGAGAAATAATGGAAATACCATCTGGGTTGCTCACAACCACTTGTCTAGCATGCTAATCTTACAAATGTATTTTCTAACTAGCATCTTGCTAAATACACTTAAGCATGGAATGGAGTCAGCATCTTATGTGTCATATTTGCTTGTGGTGTTTGGACCTTATACTTGCTCCCTGCAACTGTATACATAATGATAATTAATTGCTTTGCTTATGATGGGATATAGAGACGTTTTTTTCTGGCAGTTAGACTTGTGCTCTGCGAACTGATTTTCAACACAACAGAAATTAATTTAATTAACAGAGTTTAAGACACACATGGAAAGTCAAATTGCCTGACTAAACACATTTCTGTATCCCATAATTATTTGCTTTGAAGGACAAACAGAAAGCAATTCTAACAATGGTCTGATGTACTAACTTACATATTCTCAGTAGTAAGGCTAATATTTTCTTTTAATTAAAAAAAGAATAACAAAATCTATAAGCAGAGGGCCAGGATAAATGCTAAATCTTTTCCATTGATCTGTCAAATTGCAAACTGTTTTAATGTTATTTTGTACATCTACCTTTTTTTTCTTGGTTAAGACAATGACAGCAGAGAGGGAAACAACCGCCCCAGCACACCTCAGAGCTCGGCCCAGAAACCCATTTTCATTTGTCTGCCGATCCACAGAGATGTCTCAGCAGAGCCAAATCCATTTGCTCCACAATTCATTCCAAGCACAGCTACAGCCCTCAGAGAGATGACACCTGGCTGTCACCTTCAATATGTGTATTTAGCCTCATTCTGGGACTTTGGTGGGACATCACCAGGCAGAACAAGACCTGGCTCTGGATTCACAGGCCACAGTGCCCTCCAAAACACTCCCATTACAAGCTCTACTCTCCAAACGAGACCTAAAAGTAAAGTGTAAAGAAATGAAATCCTTTTATTTATACTTTCATTCACATTAAATTGGCAAATTTTTGTTTTGTATGTACCAGCAACAAAACCAGCAGCAGGAGCACCTGTCAGCAAACATTGACACACACCAATACAGGAATAAAATCTTTAATTTTATTAAAGATTTTATTAGGTGCAGATGAAAGAAACAGGTCACTGCTGCCACTTGAGTATCATTTTATAATATGCCTATTACAAAAGATATTTTAAAATTTTCATTCAGTTTATTTAAATAAATTTAGGATGTTGAAGAATACAGACTTAACTTGATCCTCCAGTTCACTCATTCCCATCAACAGATGACGTTTCCTGCAGCTGTCTGTAATTCCAGCTTTTCTATTGAAACAGAAATTAGACCACACAACTGCTGACCAACATAAGAGGAAGACAAATTGTTTACAGTAAAAAAAAAGCCAGGAGATGTGTCAGTATGATCACATCAGAAAAGCAAACCTGCAGAAGTTCTCATGCATCTTAGTGTCATGGGTGCATGGAGAATGATCCAGCACCTGGAAACAAACCTGTGATAATTGAAATGACACAGAAGAAGACATAGTACTTAGTAAATAGTACAGTCAATAACGGCCAGGTCCTGTCACCATGGGTACGGGAGGTCATGCAGCTTGTTCACATCTGTTCCTAATTCTAGTTCTTAAGGATGAAATGACCTGTCCACTTACAGTCTCTTGTCATGCCCTGGCACAGACTGAAAACCCACCTTTTCAGATTGTATCTTAGTCTTCCCTCCTAAACCATCCTTCCCCTTCCTCTATTTCTCTGCCCTAATTATTAAAAATGTATAAACTTGCAGCAGCACTTACTATGACTACTGTTGTTTGTTTGATACAGCATTGGATATTATTTTGCAAGTTACAAATGTGATGCTTTTGTACTTGATGCATTTCTTTAAGTAGCTTTGAAATCCTCTGCTTAAGGGTTTACATGTAAATGTAACTGTTTTCAGTACAGCAGTGGTGCTGATAGAGGCTAAATAGATGTAAATAGTAGATGTAACTGTCAATTTATGCATATTTTGATGATAAAAATGTGAGTACCTCTGGAGATATGACCTCTGGTGCACATCATTTGAGTTTACACAGAATGGCTCAGCTGTTGTTCCAGTGGGCTAAGGAACATTGGACAATGGAAGGCTTTGTATCCACCCCCCTGGGTGTCACTTATGCTGGCTGCCGGAGGCTGTGGTGTAAGTGTGTGGGGTGTGTATTAGGGGCACACACTGGGTCCCTGGATGGGAGTACAGAGATGCATATCAAAAGACTGTTGCCAATCAGGTGCATCTCTTCATGGCAGTAGGGTATCCAAATACAAATAGGATTTTACAGCAGGTTTATTCACCTTGTCATTCAGTAAGGTATTGTCAAGGAATCAACCCAAGAATATGATGGTGAATTTAGTTAGCTTCAGTGGCTTCTCCAAATGCAATTGAGCATGTGTGGGATGGAACAAGCCATTTTGAGAAGAGATCCACCACCAACCATGAGTTACCACTCATGTGCCACAGTTACAAACCCTTGGATTAATCCCTGTTCCAGTAAATTCAGGCTTCTGAGGATAAAGGGGGGACCAGATGGTTTTGTAAGCTGTCTCTACTGCAGCCCAATAATTTTGAAATGTCAAACTTGATTTGCAGAGAAATGCTTTTATTCCAGAAAATGTGCCATAGATTCCATTACTAACATATCTCAGGATGTATACTCCAGACATCTTTCCCACCTGTGGCTATAATTAACAAAGAAATCTATATTGGTGAAAAGAATTAAGAGCAATTATTATACTGCTACAAACCAGTGTAAAAACTATTTTATAATTCTTTTTCTATTTGGGAAAGTCAAATTTACACATAGTTTAACTTGTTGTACCAAATTGAGATTTCATGTATTATCACACAGTAATCACAATTATATTATTTGTGCTACCTCCTTTTTCTTAACTCTTTCACAAACATGGAGATTCAGAGTCAGTTCTTCAGTCCAATAGAGGGTTTAATCATCCCCCACATCTTGCCTTATCTGCTGAAATAAATTTCTCCCCTCTCCCCTTGAAAAGGTTGAAAAACCTTATTATACTCTTCCAACCAAATTCTCTCCATGACATAGAGCAAGTGGTTTTCCAGCAATGTTGGTTCAGCAGCTCCCATTCCTCCATTGACAACTTAAAGTTGCCCTCCTTCTCCCACTTCTCTGTAATATACACTGTATTTTACCCTACATTTTTTGTAGGCCATTGTATAGTTTGGAGATAATTCCATAGCATGCTACAGATATACCATATACTGTACATTTTCTTTCTTAATGGTAAAAACTATTTAAAAGCTTAAATACTTACAGCTCATCAAGGAAACAGAGCAACATCTATTTTATGTTACATCAAGTTGATGTTTTTAGTTTTAGTTCATGGCTGCTCATTGGTTCATTTTTCTTTTAAGCAGATTGTGAGGCTCACAGTGCATCACATCGACCTGCTGCCCATGGACTAAGGATGAGGTGAAGGTCAGAGGTCAGGGAAGCATAGATATTTATTGTTGGAGGTCACACTCCCAAACAATGGGTCACCTAGCTCAGGGGAGGGGTCACTCACAGGTCACCCGTCTATGGGATATGCTTCAGCCTCTAAAGAATTCTACACCAGAATTTTCTAACCAGAGTTTGGTGTTTTTATATTTTTCCCCTTTTTTCAATTCTTTATGTATAATTTATTTTTTGATGGCCATATTCTGCACAGAGCAAGTAGTTTCACTCTTTAGAGGACAGATTGATTGAACTCAAAACATAAAAACTGTAATTAGGAATATAGTGTAGAGGAATTAGTATACTCGTAATCATACAGTGTAAGCAGGTAAACAAAATGCCACATCAAGAGCTTAAACCGTTCCTCACCAGAAAGATCTTCTTGCATGGCTGTTGTTTAGGTTTCATACGCATTTCTCTCAGTTTTTTCACAATATTATGCTATTTGTGTTCCATCACAATTATTCTTCTTTTTATTCTTCACAATTATTCTTTTTTTTCTGCATATAATAAAGACCATAAGCAATGTAAAGACCATGGTTAATGTAGGATTTGTCAATGCCTACATGGTAAGATTTTTTTTACAGTTGGGTTTCACACTTCCATTTGAAGGATTTTTTCTAAACGCTGCTATGCTTATCTCTACATTTGGTTCATTTGTTTGATGGGAAACCTCTATCAGATCCAGTGAGCGGACGGAAGCTAAATTTGTTGTCCATTTCTGGCACCAATTATATTGAATGAATGTTCAGCAGAATATGAAAAGAGTGAAACCAAATAATCAATGATGAATGAATGAATGTAAAAGGTGGAGAGAAATGTACAGTGGTTCAGATACAAGAAAAAGAAGTAAATAACAAAATGATGTTAGATACCATTAGATTGATTGATGTTGGAAGCCCGCTATAAATTCAAGGCTGATGAGAGAGACCAGATCAATATGTCACCTGAAACCTAAATCAACTAAGCTGGACGATGCTGGCTTTCAGTATCTTTTGGTTGAAGCGCAAACATAGGCGGACAGTCGTAACAGCAGTTACCAATGCAGAATTAGACTGTATGTCGCTGCTTTTCGTGTATGCCTCATCACATCACATGCAAATACATACATTTTAACATATTCCCTAAAGCTTGGTAAATACAGCACGGTTTAACCCTTTCTTTATGTAGAACACCAAATTTCTTAAGTAAATTCAGTGCATGTTTGTGGATGGTTATACATGAACTGCAGCATGGCAGGGGTTATATTTTGTAGTTCAATACAAAACCTACCCTGGGTTGCATTTTCAGTGCGGTTAACAGCTTTGAAATCCTCCCAAAGACTCCCTTTTCAGGGATCAGGGTGAAAATTCATCCTCAACTGGCGAACATTTATCTCCAAATGCATATTATGCTAAAGATATTTCTACCTAATAACAATAAAATAAGCCATATTAATGCTTTCATACCTGCCAAGACAAGACCTGCTTTTACCAGACAGTAACAAATCTTAAAATCACAGTTTGTGATCTGACAAATAATGCAAATGTTAACTGTTTAAGAAATTACTTTCAATATTGAAAAATGTGTTATTTATAATGTGGTTAATGCAAATTGTATGCATAAGCTACTAATGGTTATACAAAGAATAAACAATTAACTTGCCATCACTGGGAGGATTTATGTGTAAGACAGCTCAGATTTTGGGTCCACGCAATTTACACAATTGTTATGAACAGGATTTTCAGTTATTGAAATACATTTTTTTCAAATACTTTGAATTGAGATGGTTGACAATGTCAATAATTTCAATGGTGCTTTGGCAAATATTGTCTATTGGTTGAAAGCTCACTACAGTGTAAATAACTCCTATAACACTTTACAAAATGTAAAAACTAATCTAAAATGTGTACATCAAATAATATTGATTACTATGCTTTCTTAATTCAATAAGTGGCAAATGCCATAGTCCTGTCAAATACATCCTGTCTACGTTTCTCCACGTTAGCTCCCCAATGGTGGACGAACTCCCTGTCTGTCTTCAGACTGCTAAATCAATACAATCCTCCTGAAAACCCACCTCTTCAGGCAATATCTGGCCTAAACATCCTCCCTTATTCTGATCTTGTTGTTCATCTATTTTGTGTTATGTATAATTGTGTTTGCATTATTTAACTATTATATAGAATTATGCATTATTATAATGGCTATGTTTATTATGACTTATATATTATTATACATCATTAGAATGTAAATGTATTAGTATTTAGATTTTTATACATGTATTATGTTTATTTGTCAATTGTATAATTCTAATTTTTTTATTTTATAATTGTATTTATTTTACTTGGCTATGTACCGTTCTTCCTAGTCATGTTATTATGACTTAGATTTAATTAATAGGTTTGCTGTAGCATTATTGGTAGATGCACTTCTACATTTGATGATATCTGTATCTAATCCTTGTACATCACTTTGGATAAAAGTGTCTGCTAAATGAATAAATGTAAATGTAAATAAAGGTAATATATTATTTGGCATGCTGAAGTGATTGCTATGAATGTAATTTAATTCAAACTAGAAACAGGTGGTAACTCAACAAGGAATAGATCACTTGTTTTCCTGCTATGTTTCATAGGTGAGAGAAGGCTACTCTGGAAACATTTTTAATATGGGCATCAAACGTTAACTCTGGGTCAAGAGTGATGCCAAAGTCTTTCACAGTCACGTTTTGTACAATGAAGCAACGGAAAATCAAAATTTAGAGAAAGGGAAGACAGTTTCTCCCTTAGTTTTTTAGGGCCTAAGACTAACATTTCAGTCTTATCTGAATTAAGTAGCAGGAAATTAGAAAGCATCCAGGTCTTAATGCCTGTAATAGTAAAAGCTGTAATTCTTCACCAGGTTTCATTGAAATACATAACTGTGTATCATCTGCATAACAATGGAATTCTACACTATGTTTCTGTATAATCTAACAAAGAAGCAACATGTACAGTGAAAAAAGTAGTGGTCCTAGCTCCTCCTAGTAGATCCTTGAGGAATACCATATTTAACCTTTGGGTAGCCTGAGAATTCTTCATTTAATTGACCAAACTGGTTCTTGTCATGCAAGAATGATCTAAACCAGGAGAGTGCCTGTCCACGAAGTCCAACATAGTTGTGGAGTCTCTGTAATAGAAATTTGTGGGCTACAGTATCAAAAGCTGCACATAAGTCAAAAGAACAAGGATAGACACAAGAACAGGTCTGATGATAGAAGCAGATCAGTGAAAACCTTAACAAGTGCAGTTTCAGTGCTATTGGTAAGGTCTAAACCCAGACTGGAAGGTTTCATAGATATTGTTTATGCAAAAATAGGCAGGCACCAAGTTGCTTTGCAACAGTTAGCACTTTGATAACCTTGTCCCAAAAGAAATGCACTTTGTGTTGTAAGTCGCTCTGGATAAGAGCATCTGCCAAATGCCTGTAATGTAATGAAATGTAACAGCTTTTTCTAAGATTATTGGGATCAAGACTAGGTTTCTTCAGTAAAGGCTTAATTACAGCCACTTTTCGAGATTCTGGTACATATCCTGTTACTAAGGATGAGTTATGAGACCTTCACCATCTCCATCATATTTTGGCAGGTCAAGCTTTTGGAGTGGGGGAGTCATCCAAGAAATCAGGTGTGGCTATCTTGTTCAGCAAGAATGCAAACTTAAATAATGAAAAGAATTGCTAGAAGGAAGATTTTAATAGTAAAGTGTCAGTTGAAATTCAGTAATTTTACTGTTCAGCCTTTGGACTGCATGACCAGCATTAAGATAGAAAATATGAACTCAATATCTCTTTTGTATTATTAAAAAAAAGGAAAAAAAAGATATAAAATAAATAACAATATTGGTGTGTGCATACAAATTTTCTCTCTGTGCAGATGATATTATATCACTCAGTGTTTCCAGCAATGACAAGTGCCTAAGAAAAACACATAAAATGGAAACAATCTGCAATCACTTATTTAGGAATCAGAATCATCCCTACTGTCCAAAAAACTAGAAAAGCTAATCTTATGCAATTTATGAGCAAGTTGAATATAGACTGAACAAGATGGTCATGTTTGCCAAACTCATGGGGAAGGATAATTAAAGAAGCAGAAAACAAAGCAGAAGCAAAACAAGATGCTCCTACAATAGGCTGTCCAGCTCAAAAAATTGTGGTCTTCATATACCTAACTTTTATTAATATTACTTAGCCAAAGACTGGACTCAAATACAGACCACAATTTTAAACCATATTAACATGGATCTAATCTGTCTCTATTTCGCCAAGGCGTCCCAAAGAATTTGCTAATAGTCCACTTTAAGCATCTTTTAACATAATTAAAGCTTTTCAAATATTTTTATCCATTAATAAAACAGGTCACAGAGTCAACCACTCTGGAGTAATCCAAATATAGCTATTATTATTATTATTATTATTATTATTATTATTATTAATAATAATAATAATAATAATAATAATAAACCCCTTAACTGGAAAATATGGTAGGACAAAGAGATTCATAAAATTCAAGATCTCATTGAAAACAATTACTTTAAAACCCTGTATATATTAGTTACAGAGAAATCCTTCCAAGAAGTGAATGTTCACTATATCACTTTAAAAGGTGCAATACAGGAGACTATACCCACAGAAGAATTTACATGAGTTTGTCCTGTTTTTTAAAAATAAGCAGATAAGTGTAAAATTCTTGTATGGACATGTTGAATACAAAAACAGTGCTCAAAAATGAGTGAGGGACCTTATATATATATATATCCTTTTAGGTTAATCCAGAATACATTAAGACAGTATAAAATACTTAATTGTCCGAAATAGGATTGCAGCATAATATTTGCAAGAAATGTTCTTCAAGTAACAGAGCCTTGATTTATCTTTTGTGTGAATGTGAATTAACTCAGGGGTTCTGGTTAAAAACTGTACGGTGTAAAATAAAACCTAAATAAATAAGTAACATAACTTTCCTACTGTTTGCCTAATTCATCAGTAATTGTGAAATTTTTCATAAAAGCAACTTTTAGAAATTCATCTGTTGGGACTGTATATTAGATTTCAATGAAAAGCCGTATGAGTAAACACAATTTGTGGGTAGCTTGGCTTCTGCACTACTAGGAGATAACAGATGTCTGTTGTAGCCTAGTGGTGTTGGTGGAGAGATTCCTCTTTGCTAAGGCACAAGTGAGGGACCACTGATGTTTTACTCAGTGTTTGTGATCTTGTAATGATGTGGTATAAAAGACTTTTAAAAAGAGCTGTGGTATTTTATCTGGGATTTTTCTGGAGTTTTCCTGGTTAAAAAAAAGTTCACAAATCTGTTTAAATACCAATATGTATTGCCATGACTCACAAAAAGATTAACTGATAATTGATAATTCTGATCAATATTATGACTATGATATGCACCATTATGATATTATAATATTTTACCATTATGACATGTTATGTACATCTGTCACATATCCAGATGTACACAATGAAAATATTCCATATTGTAATCTTTTTATTTCTATTCAAGTATGTGCGCCTGTGTGTGCACACAGAGAGCTCATCTGCCTTTGTAAGCACACATAAATATTATTAATAATAATAAAAATAATATTGCACCCTTGAATAACAATAAACAGCTGTAAAATGACTAGGTTTCTTTTGTTTAAAGCGCAATCACTTTCAGTTGCATTCAAAATGGTAATACATCAACTTTGTGCCTGACCACACCTCATTTTATGACTCAGACACATGAGGACATCTGGGTGCAGTTTTGGAAAAGTGTGGAATTTGAATGCCTGTATATATCTTAACACATCAAGCTTATGCACATTATAT
The DNA here is from genome assembly GCA_022829145.1 of Albula goreensis. Taxonomy (NCBI): domain Eukaryota; kingdom Metazoa; phylum Chordata; class Actinopteri; order Albuliformes; family Albulidae; genus Albula; species Albula goreensis. Next base: position 34,628,180 of record CM040747.1, read on the forward strand.
TGTAAGAATCCCACCAGACACACCAAACAGCGGAACATCTTACCTTGTACCACCGGAACAGAACAAATTCAATGTTATCTTAACCCTTCTTCTTTGCCCACAGTTGTACATAGAACAACACACAAATGAGGGACTATGGCCTTGGTACATGAGTAGTCTAGCACTATTCAGATAATTATCTGTCTTAGTATACCCATATGTACCTATTTCTTGTACAGCCTGCAAGGATACAGTCTGTTTTTCTTGCAGTTGCACTGGCATAAGTGACTGCTGGGTGCCACTATCCTATGTTCTATGTGTGCTTGCAGTGATTATAGTCAAAGAGGCATGACAAGTTAAAATTACCATCATGTATTATCAGTACTGCCAATGTGCAATGCTACAGAATGTGATGTTAAAGTATACCCTATTTTGTGCAAGAGGTCATACTGACAAGTCACCTTTCCCCCTATATACCCAAAGATCACAGGAAATCCCCAAGTCATCAGAGAAACCAGTCACAGAGAAAGGCAGTAATAACGCCTCTGTATGTGCTATCTCTGTTAGTGTATCACACTACGTTAACTACTTGTACCACGGATAGCTGCTGACTCATTGGCAAATTGCAGTACCAACTGTTAGATTTTGAATTATACTCAAAGACCTTTATTTAGCACCTACTGTGCCACACCATCAATGTCACCACCTTGTTCCCAATGACATTAGCTTTCAGACAACATCAAACATGACTACATCACACATGGAAAAGCAAAGGTTACGTGATACTATTCCAACGTAGTGAAAAGATAACAGAGACATATGCAGGATTACACCTCTCACCTTCATGCATGTTTTACCTACATACATGAGTTCCTCAGTGGAGAGCTCTACCAGCTCTACCAGCTTCAAAATAATCAGCAAATTCCATCACAAACTCATCAGCTTCCTTTTTGTTTGAGCTTGAAGCTTCCCCGTGACGAACAACACTATGAATCCCAGTACGATGTTTGAATTTTTCAAACCATCCACGACTATCTCTAAAGTCATCAGAGGTAGCACTTGAGCCTGGAGTTTTCTTCACTAAATCCTCATATAAGCGTCTTGCCCTTACACAAATTAACGATTCCGAGACACTGTAGCCAACCAACTGTTTTTTGTTAATCCAAATTAACAACAACTTTTCCACTTCCTCCATAATCTGTGATCTTTGCTTGGATAACACACTCACTCCCTCAGCAACATTGGCACTCTTTATTACCTCCTTATTCTTGAGAATGGTACTGATAGTTGACTTTGACATAGCAAATTCCAAACAAAGATCAACAGGACGAACCCCATTTTCATACTTTTCAACAATCTCTTTTTTTGTTTCAATTATTATTCTTTGCACTTTCTTCTTTTCCTTTTTACCACTATTGTCTTTCTTAGGACTCATGGCTATTCACGTCACAGAAAAGCAAGCAAAAAACAGTATAGGCCTTCACAAACACCAAAAAGTTCACCAAAGTTCACGAGAGTTCTGAGCGGAGGTGTTCACTCAGCGGGAGAAGCGGCCTAACTGACGCTCTCCACACTACCGGTTAGCCGGCTAGGAGGTTCGTATCCCGAGACACGGTACGTAGGCAGAGGCGTTTTCCGGTTCAAAACGAAGTTCGTAGACCGAAAAATATCAAATTAACAATTAAAGACAATATATTTACATCTAGGTGTCAATAAGAGCTCCGAAGCATCTTCAACATGGATAACACTCTCGGGTGAACTTAGGTCTGTCTCTAATGATACGGTCCTGAACTCCTGACTGTCGGGTAGTACCTCTAGGACTGAGTAAGACGTTATATATGTTTAAAAAGAGCCAAAACAGATGACCCCCTAGTCAATTTTGTAAATACATATGCTAATTTAAACACTCACCATCATCCATCATTTGCATGCTGGGGATGTCTGTTATACATAAGAGTAGAAAACAAGACTTCAGCTTTAAAACACAATGTATGCTAAAAATATAAGCATGTATCCTTGAAAATGTGTATACTTACAGCCGTGCTTGAAAGAGTTTCATGCAGACAGTTTAACTTCTGACCTGTCAGCATGCTCCCTCTCCCCCTCCTCCCAAAAAGAAGAAAAAACCATTTCCCTCGACATCACAACCCCGGCTCAAAGACATTTCTAACCAAGAATAAGTAACGGATGGCTTGTTTTAAAACTATTTTCGCTCTTACTTGCATGCTCGCTCGCTTCAACATTGTTTATTCACTTGCTGCAACACTAATTTCAACCTTGCTTGATTCTTTCACACTCACAGACACACACAAACACACACACTTTAATCTTTATTTATTTTTATTTTTTAAAATGTCCTTTTTCCTTTTTTTTAAATTTTCCTACACCATTATAAACCACCCAACCAGCATCAACTTTTTACCGCTTTTCATTGTTTCATTTACATGCTTTACATTTACCGCTCTAACGTCATGCTTTAAAAGCTTTATTCACCAATATGTGGCATATTAAATATTTTTAAACATTCACATATCTAAACCCTCAAAGTACCCACCAAGCCCAAAACCCCCACCTTCCACCCGCTCCACCAACTCCTCCCCAATCAACCCCGCCCCCCAACACCACATCATTCGTAGACCCTGCCCCCTATAACTTCAATACTCACCCATGACCGCTACATGACCCTAAAATGTCATCAGTCAATTAACGCATTCTTTAGTGACACAAACCACATTATACATATCTCTCTGACAGCACAGTTCTAGGAGCATTTCACAAAGGCAACAGGGTGACTGTCATTTCTATTCAGATATATCATTTCAGTATATCATTGTTTCTTTATCATTCCTTGCTGACTCCCGGCCAGCACTATAAACACAGTCTGATCTCCTCTAGGGTCAAATCAAGGTGTACAGTTCTGTAAACAACCCTAAAACTTTAAAATTGAGATATTAATTGCTATTACTCTTTTATTTCCTCATTTTATGCCTTAAACCATGTGTGTGCAGTAAATAGCTTTTTTAGATATTTACACATATATAGGACTAGTGAAACTAGGTGGAAATTGCTCTCATGGGGGCCAAAGAAAATACGGTTAAATAATGTGGGCAGTTGAGGGTAAAATGACACCTGTGTCTGTGAAACTAGGCAAGACACTTTTTTTTGGTAAGTGCCGCTTTGTGCAGAGAATAAGGTTGAGGCAAAATGTTTTGTATCGACTGAAATATTTCCCTTTAATGTGTTTAACTACTGTGATAAACTGCTTTGATTGTGATTAGTTTGTTTGTGCTTGGTTTGTCTGATATTACAAGTTTATAAGCTGGCTATGAGACGCTCCACAATGCTTTTAGGGGGTCGTGATTCAGAGCTAGCGAATGAGGAAAGCCTTTAAAGGCCAATCCCCGCCCACTCAGCCAGGGTTACACAATGATTTGGTTAATCTGTGGTTTTGGTCTATGAGAATATATCAGTGAATGTGAGAATGAATCAGTGCATACAGTTAATAAACAAATATGTTTTTGAAAAAGTACAGGACTGTTATTCATTTAATTAATTTATTAATTTTATGCCATTAAGACTGGTACAGGCTGACATTTCCCTCTATTTCTCATCTGTCCCAAATTCATTTGTGCTTGTGTGCATCCTGGCACTGACACAGAGGGGAGGAAAATTCAGACAGAGCAGTCACTGGCAGAGTGCTGAGTCTGGAAGATATTTCCATGGTGAATGAGCTCTCCATGGTAATTTTCAGGTAATGAAATGAGAGTACAGACCGAAAAAAGCAGTGATTTTACACTTTTTTATGCACAGAAGACAAGGAGAGAAACCACATTTGACAGGCTATTTATAAAAGAGAAATGGGACTTGGATATATTGTAGATGTGGCATCTGTATGCAAACAGGGGATTACAGGACATACACTCTGACAAGATACATTAGAGGGAAGTAGATCTTTCATATTTTTACATTAGGATTATGACATGGGTCAATAAAACATGCTTTTCATATATTTGTTCCTCTTCTGCATGAGTTTGAATTTTTATGAGAAAGCCATTGTGTTAAGGTATCTTTTACAGCTTTTTCATTCTTCATGAGCCCCAATCTGCAAGGCATGAAGCATATTCAGAAAAGGTCTCTGCTTGAAAGATGAAGCCATTTAACTTATTCGGGCTTACAAATAAGGAGACAAAGGGGTTTTAGTAGAAGTTTTTCATTCATCAAAGTAGTATACTTATTGTGGGCTGAACATAAAGGTTATGATTATATCTTTGTGTTAGTTGATTTTCAGTCTAATGTCAGAGATGCAAATAAGAAATCACAGTGCTGTTCATTTCTCCTCTCCTTTGCCCTCCTGCCTTCCTCCCCTTTTTAAACAGGAGGCAGTGAGTGATAGTGGGGGTTGAGGAGATTGGGGTGCGTTCCAGTACTCAATAGTTGTATCCTCCTCTCCTCCACTACCACCTCATCTCATGCCCTTGAAACTCATCTTTGTGTCTCCCCTCCCGAGGCAAGTGCAGGATGCTAAATGTCATTTTCTCTCCCCCAAACAATGGATACATTGTATTGTATCATTGTATACTACAGTGGAAGTTACATTCCTAGTTGACATCATTGTGCTCATGAACACAATATGTTCACAATTTTTAATTGCGAGTGGTAATTTAAATAATTAAAAATGGAGTGTTTCACTGTAGAGGAAGATTTATTTATTTACCTGTACGTATATTTTTGTTAAATCATGACTTTACTGCATGAGAAGGTTGGTGTATCTTCAATAAATTCAGTATCAGTTGAAGTTATTTCATCAATATTCGATTCTGGGTTTGGAGCAGCCTGCAACCTATTACAATTTTCTTAACCTCTCCTCCTTCCCTCCACATACTTCTGAGTAGGAGATGAGAGATAGTGGGGGAGTGGAGGCAACGAGTAGAGGGGCAAAACTATTGGAATGCACCCTATGAGGTGAAGTTTTGGGGCATACCCAGTATTTCAGCCTCACAGAAGGTTTTTCTATCATTCACAGAACCAGAGTCATACCTGCAATTTAATCAGAACACAGACTTTAACACACGTATCTCTTTTAAAAAGTGTGTTGGATCTATAATTACTACCATGGGCTTGAATTCAGTGCGTTCTGCACGGTCTCAGCAATAAACAACAGGGGACTCCCATGTGATAAGAGAAGGGTACAGGGTGGTGTGGCTGCTTAGCTTCAGCAGTGTGATATAAGAAGGGTATAGGGTGGTGTGGCTGCTTAGCTTCAGCAGTGTGATATAAGAAGGGTATAGGGTGGTGTTGCTGCTTAGCTTCAGCAGTGTGATATGAGAAGGGTACAGGGTGGTGTGGCTGCTTAGCTTCAGCAGTGTGATATGAGAGGAGTGGCTATTAGAAAGACTTCCAGTACTATGTTGGACTTCATGGACAAGCACTCTCCTGGTTTAGATCGTGCTTGCATGACAGGGGCTAGTTTGTTCAATTAAAAATAATTATCAGGCTACTCAAAGGTTAAATATGGTATTCCTCAAGGATCTGTGCTAGGACCAGTACTTTTTTCATTGTACACGTTGCCTCTTGGTAAGATTATACAGAAACATGGTGTGAAATTCATTGTTATGCAGATGATTCACAGTTATATATTTGAATGAAACCTGGTGAAACATTACAGCTTGCATTGCTAGTGGCTTGTAACGTAGACATTAAGGCCTGGATGCTTTCTAATTTCCTGCTACTTATTTCAGATAAAACAGAAATGTTGGTTTTAGGGAATGTAAGCGAATTAGACACGGTGTCAATATTTAAGGCGGGACTAAAAATGTACCTTTTTGATCAGGCTTATAATCAGTTATAAGGTGGAAATCTATTCTTACTGTCACTTCATAATAGCTGTGATCTTGATGAGTGGGTAGGTTTCTTGCCACTCTCATGACTCTCTGTCCCAGTGGCTTTGCAGCCATGGGGGGGCTCCTGGCGGGGTCACCAGTTTGTATAAACGCTGATCTATGTCACTGCTGCTACCCACTGCAATCTCCTAACTGCCTAATTTGGTGTTGTCTCTCCATGTCTGTGGTGGGGTGAGCATGCTGCTGCCTGGACTCTGCCATTGTTCCTGGCCTTCTGTCCATTGCATTACAGTCATTTAGCTGATGCTTTTTATCCAAGGTGACTTACAATTGATTGGGCTGGCCATGGGCCAATCCCCCTGGGGGCGATGGGGTTGGGGGCCTTGCTCAATGGTGAACCCCCATTCGTCTTAGACTAGACTACAAGCCGACCCCTGTCCAATTGCTGCTCAGTCTCCACCATGGACGTCATCTGGCCTACAGCACCACCGCAGTCTGACACCAAATCTGGGACTGCACTTTTTTTAAACGGACTTAATGACCATGTTGGCCATCACAAACTCATACCTTGGGCCAGTCAGAGGAGGGTGGGCTTCCCCACTGAAGCCTGGTTCCTCCCAAAGTTTCTTCCTATCTGGTCCACCTTGGGAGCTTTTCCTTGCCATTGTCACCACAGGCTTGGTTTTGTGGGGGTTTAGGCCAGGGCTTACTGTAAAGCGTGTTATGGCAAATGGTTGTGAAATGCGCTATACAAGTAAAGTTGATTGATTGATCAATTGATTGATTGATTGATTGATTGATTGATTGACCAATAACCACGGACATCATCACTCAGGTGTCTACCAGAGATAAGACAGACCCCATGCCACTTCCTTAAACATACTGGCATCTTAAACAGCCGGTGGCATGGTCAAACAAACACGTTGTACAATCACTGATTTAGTACCTGTCTCAGTAATCTTAAAATTGTCAATGTTCAGCCACAACCAGTCTCCTTTCCTGCCAAAGAATCCCTACAGCTGAAATTAGCTCTTTTTAATGTCAGGCCATTGACTAACAAAACCTTTTTGGTTAATGATCTGATAATTGAGAAGAATTTGCATTTTATGTTTTTAGTTGACACCTGGCTAAACAGCACTACTGGTGTAGAAACACTGATAGAGGCTTGTCCTCTAAACTATAATTTTTATCAGTCAGTCAGACAAAACTGGAAAGGAGGAAGGATTGCAGCCATTTTCTCTACACAGTTTGTGTGTGTAATGACATTGGCCTGGGTGAATTTACATCATTTGAACATCTTGCTCTTGAGCCCAAAGCAGAATTACCAGTGCTCATCATTACATTATATCAGCCACCAAGATATTCATCACTATTTCTACAGGAATTCTCAGAGCTTATCTCACTCGGAGAATATTCATATTAACAAAAAAAATTACTCCAAAGCTATGGAGCTTGTGAATTTACTGGACAGCTTTGAACTTACCCAACATGTAAATGAAGCCACTTATCAGCATAAAAACCCTTTAGATTTGGTAATAACAACATGGTCACACATTGATAATGATTTAGTATTTAGATTATCTATTTCTGACCATCACTATGTGCTTTTTGATGCCAACCTCTGCTGTGTAAATGAGATGGTTGAAAATTTTAACAATTCCTTGTCATCTGCCTTAAATACTACTGCCCAACTAAAGATTAAAAAGAGGTCGACAGACAGAATCTCCCCATGGTTAAACAATAACAGTGTTACTGAGATCAAGAGAATCTGTTGGCAGCTGAAAGAAAATGGATAAATAAATGGATGAGCGATAATTTCTTAAAGTTAAGAGGACAAAACTGAAATTCCATTAGTCGGCCCTAAAACAAAAAGAAAAATGCTGTTTAATAATCTGATGAAATTAACTCCTTGGATTAAATCTGAGGTTACAAAGCATGGTGTTATTTTAGATTCAGCTCTAAGCTTCAAGTCCCACATTAACAAGGTGATTAAAACATAACTTTTCCACCTTAGAAACATAGCTAAAGTACAACCATTTATAAATCAAAAAGATGCTGAAAAACTGATTCATGCCTTTATTTCAATCCGACTTGATTACTGTAATGCACTTTGTAACACATTGGCCCTTTAGCAAAAAAAACCAACCGTCACCACAAGATCTGGGACACTGAGTATGTGACAAACAAAAATAATGAGGCAACTTAAGTCAATTCCTTTTTTTAGTGATGCAACAAGAACAACAAGAAAACCTTAATCTTAATTCAATATTAACTTAAATAATAGTCCATTGAATCGTCCATTGGTATCAAAAAAAACATAAAGGAGGGAAGAACTCACACGCTCCCAAGTGAGGCTCTGGTAATCCACCAAACAACGAAAAAAACAAAGGTTTGGTCTCACCCAAAACAATGTCCTCTTCTCTGGGCTCAGTAGTTGGATCCACAGTATCCCATTTGGCCAAGGTAATCCAACATATCAAAAGGTCCAGTAAGAGAGAAACAACTGATTCCGTGGGACTGGCATCAGGCCCCAAACAGGAATTCCCCAGCCCCTTGTTTGCCTCTCCGGTTAGCCTTTCTTCGTTAGCCTCTCTTGGTTAGCCTCCCTTGGTTAACCCAGGTAGGTATCTTTTTTTCCACTTCCTGTCTCTTCCCCATAGGCACTCTGCACCCTTTTTCTATCAAATTAAAAGTCCTTTTTTTACACTACATGACAAAAAAATACAATCCATCAAGCAAACCAATGTTCAAAATATAGAAAAAAAAAACTGAGATGGAAAGAAAACACAAAAAAAGAAACATTGTCAGGTCACTCAAAACCAGCTAAAATTATACAGTGGATCCTGTATAGGATGAATTCAGACCCCCCTTACTGTCACCTCATCTGAGCACAAAAATCCCCATGTGATCAGTGGAGTGCATGCATGTGTATGGGCGATCTGATCTCCTATTTGTGGCTGTGTCACAACTTTTTACTGACCTCCTGAAAAAAACTACAGATAGACTCCAGCTCATTTAGAACTCTGTAGCTCTACTACAAACCATAACCAAGAGGAGAACGCACAATGGTCCAGTTTTAGCTGTTCTGCACTGGCTTCCTGCAATAGTTAGAATTGATTTTAAGGTCCTCCTCCTTATATACAAAGCTCTTAATGGGTTTGGACCCAGCTACATCTAAACTACCTTGTTAAATACGTGCCTTCAAGAACACTGCGATCATCTGCTGCTGGTTTATTGAATGTTTTCAGCAACAGCCGAAAGCAGATCGCGGATGAAGTCTTTGTCAATTATGCCCCAAAGCTATGCAACGCACTAACTATAGATATCAGGGAAGCCAGCTCACTAAATATATTTAAAAGAAAGTTCAAAACTTCTCTTAACTTTAGCCTTTTGCTAGCTATGACTTTCCTGATACAGGCCTTTTTTGCACATTGCTTCGCACTTATGCTCTACTGCTATCAGGAGTGTACTGCTGTCAGCACTTCTTTCAAAATGTTTTAAAATTTGATTTTTTACTTGATTTTATGCAGTCTATGTATTCTGTTTTTTAACCTTATTTTTATTTTATTTCATTAGCCTTACTTTTACTTACAAACTCAGAGTCTAGACTACAGACATTGTCCACTACTTTGACAGACAGTGATAAAAGGCATTAACACAAAACAAGAATATGAACGGATCACAGTGCAGATAAAGGAATGAAATGAAAGTTACCCAAACTGATTGTATGTTTTTGTAATCTGCTCATTATGTGCATTGCAACAACACCAAATATTAATATACCTGAATTTGAGGAGGAGAGCTCACAGAGAGGAACAGGTGATTCTTATAAATAGTTTAGGTGCTATGTTGAGGGACACACTTGTTTTCACAAGACTTCAAGTTTTCACCCTTGAACAGGAGAGTCACATGTTTGCGTGGTATAAAAATGTACTGTGATCCCTGTATATATTGTGGTGCCTTGAGGGGAGTGTTGGCACGGTGGGGCAGCACAGAGGTATGCAACTGAGGGCGCTTTCCCACTTTAGTATCAACAGAAATACAGCAAACAACGTTAGCTTTCAGGCAAAAGATAAACTCAAAGTTCATAACAGTTATATTAAGGCAAAACAGGAACACAAAATACTGTGGGGAGCACAGGCGAGGGTCTGGGCTGAACCGAATCAGGGCAGCCCCTATGGGACGCCAATAGTCACTCGGTTAACTGGAATCTGAAGGAGGTAACAGACAGTTAGTGCACGCCCCAGAAGGAGAACAAACACTTGTCCTCAAGGTGAGGATGCCAACAGCTTATGAGCTGAGTGCAATCAATCTGCAGTGCTGGCAGCTGGCTTGCTGAGAGATTCCTCTCAGGTGTGGAGTCCTGCAGCCAGTGGTGCTCTCCAGGGTCCTGATGGTGTGACTGCATGCCTGGCACTTTCTATAATGTTGATACTACTTAGCCGGTGACTCCCAAAAGGAAGGGTGCTGGGGTTTGGTGGGGCCTCCCTGGTGCCCGCCAAATACACACACACACATACACACACACCCATGCTGCTTGTTCTTGAGGGGAAAGTGAGAGGGAGAGAGATGATGTGATTAAGAATGTTGCAAAGGATTTTACATTTGGGGTCACATTTAGGCTTACCAAGAGACAAAGAGGGTTGTGCAACACTCATTTCCGCTTTAAACTGGTAACCTCAAATGTAAATCCATCTTAACCATCAATAATATGGTGATTTAGGATTTTTATCTGGGATTTTGAGAGAATGAGCGTTTAAGTAGTTGTGTGACCCTGTGGTCACTGACTTAAAGGTATTTATGATAGTGACCCTTTTCTCACTCCAGAGCTGTTTTGGCTTATCTTGTCTGCCCTAATCAGGCTTAACCTGATAGTATGGTAAATAACCATAAAATCCAGGTTGCTCTCCCAACAATCAATACGTCAGTTTATTGCAAAAGTAAAACCAATTCTTTAAGAGACAGAGAGAGACCACATGGCAAGCAGAATTTGATAGAACAGACAAAGAAACGACAATGAAACCTACCTATGCCAATAGCGAGAGACAACATGTCTTACCTGTTGTAAAAAACACAAAACTGTGCAAAGACAAAAAGGAACAGACATTTTCCACAGCCTGGTTTACCTACCCTACCTGGTCCTGTCTGTGTAAATGTTAGGAGGTGAGCCTGGCAAGCTGTCAGCTTGGTAAGAGTGACTCTTCATTGGTGATTGGGAACACATAAGTGGCTCAGGGTAATAGACTCCATTCCATGTTTTTAACTGAGGGTTTTTTTGGATTTGTTTTCATTTCGTTTTCAGTTAATTTCGATTGTGGTTTTTTGTTGAAATAGGCAGTTGGATTTTCGTTGCGGTTTTGATTTAGTTTTGGTTTCTCTTTAATTTCTGGATTTGTTTTGTTGAGCAAAATCCCACAGGGGGGATTTCTTTTAGGTGTGTGTGTGGTGCAGGCCGGCGACGGAGCTGAGAACCCCAGGCTGGGCAGGAAGAGTGTGGGGGGGAGCCCCAGTGGTGAGAGGGACGTGTCCTGCCAAAATAAAATCCTGGCATGTGTTAGACTGCCCTACCCAGTCCAGAGGGATAATTGGTGTCATGCCTTCTCTCCTCTTTACCCTGCTTCGTCCCTGGACTGGTGGTGAGCTACAGATTGGGACGTCCCAAGATTTGGCGGCGGTGGTTTCGGGGCATCAAAGGAGCATCAATCCCCTCCCTCCCCTTGGTGTGGTGCTCCCCCCTGAGGCGGCTGAGTGGGGGCTGGCCTGTGCCACACAGACAGGCTTGGCAGAGGTTCCTAGCAAGAGCACGGAGTGGAGTGATGTGTGGAGGTACGGGGGTATATTCTGGTGTGTCCACCTTGCGGTGCGGTGTGGGGAAGTCCCTCTCCCAGGGATTGTCTGCGCGGCGCGGGGCTGGCTAGTGGAGAGAGCTGCAATTGGAGCAGGGGGGGAGTTGGAAGAGGGGAGGGGGGTCAGAGTGGGTGACTGCCCGGACATGAGCTGATTTTAATTTGTGAGAAAATATTCAATAAAATCTCTGCTTTCCTGACTTCTGTGCCCTGGTTGTTCATGGTGGATGGATCCTTGTACCTGTTGTGGGAGTGTTGAGGGTGCTGGAGCTACTCCTGACATAAATAAATCAAATAAACAAAACAGGACAACCTGTCATTCAAGACAAACTATCTCTCTGGATAAGTTGAGGATGCATGCAGGAGGAATCTTTAGACAGCAGGGAGTACTCCACAGGTGGCATCAGTCCAGATCAGTTGCATCAGTTGCATCACGGGAATCTCCAGCGACATCATTGGAATCACAGACTACCGCAAAACAAAAGACAACAGCATATGTCAAGTAGCCAGGAGAGCACAACAGCAAACATGACCCTGTATAAAAAAAATTTAACAAATATAATCAACATCATCAACATATAACAGTCAAAAGGACATAACAGCCACCTAGTTTTCTTTGGCTCTGTCATATGCCCATCTGACTAGTGAAGCATAACACAGTGTATCTATAAACTGGTAACCCACCTCCTCAGTGAGCGCTAGGCTGAGCAGCTATCAGCCACTCTGAGCTCATATATTTTCATACAAACACACAGGAAAGAATTGAGCTTTTCATTTTGCCTGTAACAGTGCATTTGCACAAAAATGTTGGATGGGTTAGCACTTTGATATGGATCAGTTATAAGGATGTGTGCAAGGCTGCATGTGTGAGGTAAAATACCTAATACCTAGTCACAATCAGCTCTGGGGAATGGGTAGGAGGGGCTCATAAATCTCTGCTGAAAAATCCCTCCTGCAGTCCTGCAGTCACTCCCAACACTCTATCTGCTGATGGGGCCCGGGGCCTGTCACTCATGGCTTAAAGGACATGAGCTGAAGAGGAGGAAAATGCATGGAATACCACCACTTAATTAGTGCTCGGGGTCCTGTCCCATTTGTCTCAGCAGGTCAGTGTGGTACAGGTCCTTACTTAAACACATTTATTTAAAACATTTTCTTGACTTCAATATAAACATTGAGATGTTTATTCATGTTACAGAAAGAAAACTGTGTAATCTGTGTGTTACTGACCTCTTGCAAAATTCTGCCTGGTCATAAGTAGTTAATCCTATATTTTGAATGTATGTCAACACATGTTTATTTTATTTTTTGTAAATTACACACTTGTAATTAATCCAGTGAAACTGAAAAGAAAGGTAAGAAAGAGTGGGAACAATGCTTAAAGGTGCATTTCACCATGGTAACACTTCCCTTACCTCTGGTTTGTCTTTATGAATGAGGTAAAATTATTTTTCTGATCAAACTGTCTTCCAAACCACCCATTGTTTAATTGTTTAATTTAATTTGACAAGTACTTCCTTTGTTTGAAAGGTCAACTTGTAATGGATCTCTGACTCTCGCAAACATTCAGTTGAAAGGAAATGTTTGAACTATTCTTCCACCTCCTCTAGTTTTGCCTGTGCCTCGTTGCCTTCATCCTTTTTCTTTTTGAAAAAGCTTTTTGTATCCATAGCCTTCAAGTCTTGCCTTAGTGAATTAGCCTGCTAGCTATCGCTAGGTGCCAACAATGACAAGCCCTGTAAACCTTGCATTCCCTCTCTCTCTCATGCTCATACAAAATGCATGCATGCCAAGTAGTGTGAAGTAGATCTGCTGCTTGAATGACACACAGAAGACCCAAAACATACTTGTGTTTTTGATTAATGATATTATATTATGTTCGAAGACTTTAATGCATAATTAGATTGAAAGATGAATAGATCCGGGGCTATTTTCATTATTCTTATTTTTGTAAAACACAATAAAACATTCTGAAATATGGGGCTATTCATAAAATATTCAGGGCTGGAGCCTCAGATACCCAGGCCTAACAAAGCCACTGGTAAGGGCAATGCTAATGGTAAGGGCAGCCATAACAGTCAGGGTAGTGCTAATGGTAAGTGCAGATGGTAAGGGCAGCCATAATGGTCAGGGCAGTGCTAATGGTAATTGCAGATGGTAAGGGCAGCCATAACGGTCAGGGTAGTGCTAATGGTAATTGCAGATGGTAAGGGCAGCCATAAGGGTCAGGGTAGTGCTAATGGTAATTGCAGATGGTAAGGGCAGCCGTAATGGTCAGGGTAGTGCTAATGGTAATTGCAGATGGTAAGGGCAGCCATAACGGTCAGGGTAGTGCTAATCGTAATTGCAGATGGTAAGGGCAGTCATAATGGTAAGGGTAGTGCTAATGGAAAGGGCAGTGCTGATGGTAAAGGCAGCCATAAGGGTCAGGGTAGTGCTAATGGTAATTGCAGATGGTAAGGGCAGCCGTAATGGTCAGGGTAGTGCTAATGGAAAGGGCAGTGCTGATGGTAAGGGCAGCCATAATGGTCATGGCAGTGCTAATGGAAAGGGCAGTGCTGATGGTAAGGGCAGCCATAACGGTCAGGGTAGTGCTAATGGAAAGGGTAGTGCTGATGGTAAGGGCAGCCATAACGGTCAGGGCAGTGCTGATGGTGAGGGCAGCCATAATGGTCAGGGTAGTGCTGATGGTAAGGGCAGCCATAATGGTCAGGGTAGTGCTGATGGTAAGGGTAGCCATAATGGTCAGGGTAGTGCTAATGGAAAGGGCAGTGCTGATGGTAAGGGCAGCCATAAGGGTCAGGGTAGTGCTAATGGTAATTGCAGATGGTAAGGGCAGCCATAATGGTCAGGGTAGTGCTAATGGAAAGGGCAGTGATGATGGTAAGGGCAGCCATAAGGGTCAGGGTAGTGCTAATGGTAATTGCAGATGGCAAGTGCAGCCATAATGGTCAGGGTAGTGCTGATGGTAAGGGCAGCCATAATGGTCAGGGTAGTGCTAATGGAAAGGGCAGTGCTGGTGGTATGGGCAGCCATAAGGGTCAGGGTAGTGCTAATCGTAATTGCAGATGGTAAGGGCAGTCATAATGGTAAGGGTAGTGCTAATGGAAAGGGCAGTGCTGATGGTAAGGGCAGCCATAAGGGTCAGGGTAGTGCTAATGGTAATTGCAGATGGTAAGGGTAGCCTTAATGGTCAGGGTAGTGCTAATGGAAAGGGCAGTGCTGATGGTAAGGGCAGCCATAAGGGTCAGGGTAGTGCTAATGGTAATTGCAGATGGTAAAGGTAGCCTTAATGGTCAGGGTAGTGCTAATGGAAAGGGCAGTGCTGATGGTAAGGGCAGCCGTAATGGTCATGGTCATGCTTAGGGAAAGGGTAGTGCTGATGGTAAGGGCAGCCATAACGGTCATGGTCATGCTAAGGGAAAGGGCAGTGCTGATGGTAAGGGCAGCCGTAATGGTCATGGTCATGCTAAGGGAAAGGGTAGTGCTGATGGTAAGGGCAGCCATAACGGTCATGGTCATGCTAAGGGAAAGGGCAGTGCTGATGGTAAGGGCAGCCGTAATGGTCATGGTCATGCTAATGGAAAGGGCAGTGCTGATGGTAAGGGCAGCCATAATGGTCATGGTCATGCTAATGGAAAGGGCAGTGCTGATGGTAAGGGCAGCCATAAGGGTCAGGGTAGTGCTAATGGTAATTGCAGATGGTAAGGGCAGCCATAATGGTCAGGGTAGTGCTAATGGAAAGGGCAGTGCTGATGGTAAGGGCAGCCATAAGGGTCAGGGTAGTGCTAATGGAAAGGGCAGTGCTGATGGTAAGGGCAGCCATAAGGGTCAGGGTAGTGCTAATGGAAAGGGCAGTGCTGATGGTAAGGGCAGCCGTAATGGTCAGGGTAGTGCTAATGGTAATTGCAGATGGTAAGGGCAGCCGTAATGGTCAGGGTAGTTCTAATGGAAAGGGCAGTGCTGATGGTAAGGGCAGCCGTAATGGTCAGGGTAGTGCTAATGGAAAGGGCAGTGCTGATGGTAAGGGCAGCCGAAATGGTCAGGGTAGTGCTAATGGTAATTGCAGATGGTAAGGGCAGCCGTAATGGTCAGGGTAGTTCTAATGGTAATTGCAGATGGTAAGGGTAGCCTTAATGGTCAGGGTAGTGCTAATGGTAATTGCAGATGGTAAGGGTAGCCTTAATAGTCAGGGTAGTGCTAATGGAAAGGGCAGTGCTGATGGTAAGGGCAGCCATAACGGTCATGGTCATGCTAAGGGAAAGGGCAGTGCTGATGGTAAGGGCAGCCATAATGGCCAGGGTAGTGCTAATGGTAATTGCAGATGGTAAGGGCAGCCATAATGGTCATGGTCGTGCTAATGGAAAGGGCAGTGCTGATGGTAAAGGCAGTTCATGCTTTCGTACAGCAGCAGGCACCTCTGGATGGTAAATCATTTTATCAGGAGTGTTAGCCGTGTTATAGAAATCTGCCATTTCAGTATGCTCAATGAGGACATATAACATGTATCTGACATATATGTTGTTTCTGGCACATCATGTCCATCATGAATGAACTAATAACCATTAGGGGACGTTTGTTATTATATGTGGCAGTGTCACGCATAAATGTTAAATGTGACAGACAAATAATAGAGCAAAAAAAATCTCATAAAACATCTGTATTGAATTATCTGACAACCACATCAAATGAAATGTAAATTAAAATGTTTTTGTTAGGGAAAAAGCCCCTGGATTTATACGGCAGCATTATGACTTTTCCTCCAGCTGGAGGGTGAGGAATTAGGCTGTCCTTGGCATGATAACGGTGAGTGTTCAAGGCTGTGTTCCTTACGCAGGGATAAGTGGCGTCCCTATGTCAGTGTCACTCTGGGGTTGTTTATGTGATTGGCCGTTTGTCTGGGGTCTGCAAAGGACATTTTATTGCCCCACACCCAGAATTCAATCAAAACTGCCTTGACCCAGCTCAGTCACATATCTCAGGCAGAACATTCCTCTTCTGAAACTGGAGTCTGACCTCTCACACTGATATAACACTCTGTGAATCAAAGCTGTGGCCATGACAGCACCACATATCTACACATGGTTACCAAGAGACACAATGCACTACTAAGCAATGAGTTGTCTGCTGAAATTAAACAGTGTATGCACAAGAATACTAATCCATGTTTCTTTTTATTTTAACTTCAGAAAATCCAATTATTGCTTTCGAAAGAAAACAAGTTTATCTTAACGTCATTAATCAAATATAAAACAAGGTGAATAAAATGGAGACAAAATTATGGCTTTGAAATCATGTTAGATCAAATTCCAGGATAATGGCAAAGTCATATTTTTAAATTAAGTTTTTTAAATGTTTGACTTGACATTATTTTATGCATTTTATGTTATGCCATTTATATTGAAACTTAAGACTGCTTTGCTAACTTTGGCCAGAGTTACCATTATCATTAAATTGGGGCTCACTTTTTACCTGGGTAAATTTCTATGGTAACATATACTTCATGGCTAACCGTGGCAACCACGTGTAAACGCGACATGTAGACCAATCAGACCTGTAGGACTCAAGGCATCACAGCTCCTGCAAAACCATGTGGATCTCAGCTCAGGATCTGAAGGAGAATCAGTTAGGATAAGAGATACAGACAGCTAAAATACACTGTGCCCCAAACATACACATACCTCAAAGTGAAAAAAAAGCATAAAGCGTTTGTAGTATAGGAAATTGTGAATACAATGATTTTTTGTCAGTATTTCCATATCTACTCTCTTAAGTTGGCTTTGGCTTTTGACTTTGACTATTTTATTTGGAATAATGAAGTTAAATACAGTTTCTTAAAAAAGTTTGGGAGAAGTATTTTCAGACTACTCCTTATTCAAATACCTCTATCCATCCAATCTGGTTTTCTCAGCAGGTATTAAATTGCCATGTACCTTATCTCCCATCATGCACACTGCTTCTGGCATCTATGACATCGGCTGCCATTAGCACTACTCACTCCGCCACAGACATGCAGCTCTACTCCTCTGACACTGGATCTCCGACCCGTACAGGACAGCTCCCATATAAAGGACAAAGTCCTTTGATGTTCCTTTTACTCCCGAACAACTGGATTCCATATTAAGTCAACTGTATTTGCCTAGTAAACTGATGGTATGAGCTCCCTAGTTTTTGTATGCAACTACTGCTGCACAAAGGTTTTTTCCCCTTTCTTTTCTATGACTACATCTCCAAATCATTTATCTTATGGACTTTATTAAGTACCGATCAGAACATTGCTAGGCTACTGGAGATCTACCCACTGGACTACATTTTGAACCAAACCAAGCCTTCCGATGACATCACTGCTGTGACCGTATTTCCCTCAGCTGACCTGGTTTGTTATTGGAATGTGCAATGCCCATTTCAGTCTTGCTTCTTCTTCACCTCTCCTGACATTGTGATGCCGAGCCCAGCCCTGACCCGCAGCAGACCCTGAGAGGCGGCCGGATTCACTTGGCATCTGTGTCATCCAGCCCAACCAGTCCTGGTCCTGCACCCTCCTCTGCTCTCCACTGCACACGCAGTGAGTGAATGAAACAGCTGACCATTATTGACAAGGGTACGGCTGGCACGGTTACTATTGTATCAGTGCAGCATATTGATTAAGAACGGTGATAAAACTTTTGACCAGGCCTATGTTCAAGATGTCCAGGTTATGCAAAATTAATTGACACCTGCAAGCCAATCAGAAACACTGATTTTCTGTATGTGTGATATAAGCAAACAATTATATGTCACTCTTTTGCTGATTAACCACTGTTTATGTCCATCACGAGTTTGTTTATGTGTGCATCCCAAGCTAAATTGTTGGCCATTCCACATCATCGCTAATGATCCTCGTGTCCATTTTCCTATTCAGTGCACAGTTGAGTTTTAGGTTTCCCCCATTGCCACCACTTCATCACTGCACGTGATAATGTCGTTGTCGGCCATTGTCCTGAATCTGTCAGTTTCCAATGTTTGCTGCAACAGACTTGATAACATGCACATTCTACTCTGATAATACTGTACTGTGTGGGTCTCAGTCTTGGGTTCTACAATAGGGCCATTTGTAACAAGACACAACGTAAGGCATATGGTTGCTACTCCCTCACCTACCCCACCCTTACACAGTCTCCTGTCCCAATAATGCTTGCTTATTTCTTTTGTCACTTACATTCCCTCTGGAAATGTTTCAGGCTGAAATGTTCTGTGTGCCAATGACGTGTTTATTTCCGGTGATGCTCACAGTTGTAGACCAACGCTGAATAATTACTGAAGTTAATTATTTGTTTTTATATACTAACTTTTTATTTACATTTGTGGCAGGTCTTTTAGGAGCAAATTTAATTGTCTCTTCCCCTTCTACAAGCACTCCTGTATCTGGCAGATTCAAACATTTACAGTATTCTGTGTAGGTTTGAAGATTATTTACTCTCTTACCATACCCATATATTTATTGTATGTCCTGTCTTTATTTATTGATTGGTTTTACTGATTGATTGATTTAACGATGACTTCACCATGAAATGGCCTTAGGTGCCATTTCAGCCTTTCTCTTTCTTCTCTCCCGAATGCAGGCATCTAGAGAGCCTGTGGACTGCACCTAATGGCAGCGTTGTTAGCTGCCCAGCCCCACATGCTCCGCAGATCCCTGCTTCTTCTCTCTCTTTCCCCATTTTGTTTGTCCCCTGTCTCCCCGCGGTCCAGAAATCAGTAGGTTCTACCAAGCAGTCGCTTCGCTAGCTGCCCTGTCCCCGCATACTGTAGGTTCCTGATTCTCCTCTCTCTCCTCACTGTGCCTGTCCCCAAAGGATAAAACGGTCACTGGTTTCACAGTAAACCACGGTAAAATTCTTGATGGTTAGTATTACCATTTCAAAATTTTAAGTATCATTAAAACTGTGTTCGATTACCGCTTGGAAAAACTCATCAACCAAAGTTGGCAACAGTCTCCGAGATGCAGGCAATGAAAAATAGTGGAAGGCAGTGACAGCACTCTGGAGATTTTTCAGCCCTCTAAGAGGACAAAGTCTGAAGTGTGGTTGTGTTTTGGTTTGAGGGAAACTAGATTGAACTTGGTCACCCTGTCTGCAGGACATGCAGAAAGAAAATTGCCATGACAGGGGGTGACACAAAGAGTCATCTTTGTAACCTCCACCACTTTATGGCGATTGGTTATGTTATAATTTTAATGTTTATGCAAACAAAAGCATAGTGCTGCTAATTTTATTTGTAGTTTTCAGTATAAAACCTGGTTAAATGATTTCAGTGTGTGTATCAGTACTTTTTGAATATTTTCAGCACATTTTATCAATGCCGTGATGATACTGATAACCCTGATAATTTTGGTCACTATAATCATGATATAAAATTTTCATACTGTTTCATCTCTACTGCCCCTTCTCCCCCTGTGACCCTCAGTGGAGGAGTTGTCAGGTTCCACCGAGTGGCTGTGTCGCTAGCTGCCCCACCCCACACACTCTGCGGGTTCCCGATTCTTCTCCCTCTCTCCCTTCTGTGTCTGCCCCTCTCTCCCTGCGCCCCGTAGTCAAGGATATGACAGGTTCCACCTAGCAGCCACATCACTAGCTGCCCCACCCCGCACACTCTGCAGGTTCCCGATTCTTCTCCCTCTCTCCCTTCTGTGTCCATCCCCTCTCTCCCTGCAACCCGCGGTCCAGGAGATGCCAGCTTCCACCTAGCGGCCACGTTGCTAGCTGCCCTGCCCCGCACGCTCTGCAGGTTCCAGCTTCTTCTTCTCTAAAACCATGTCTATTCACTGCGAAAACACAACTTCTGCAATCATAAAGGATTAATTCACACCAACATCTTCATACCACTCCTGTCATTCACATAGGTCTCAAATTTATTTTTTGTGGAATGGGTCCTGTTGTTCAATGAACATGCAGCTGCCATCAGGAACAGTGGGGTGTTCCAGTCATCCACAGCCCTTTTTACACTGTGGGTAGGTGCTAGAATCCCCTTAACCTCCCTGCCAGGGTAACGGTTTGATTTATGGAGATTGAGGTTGGTGGTGATATCTCAAAGAGAGACATCCTGGCTACGGTCAGTAAGTATGGAGCAGTCACGGGTTGTTTTGGGAAGCCTCTAGTTAAAACCCAGTATATCCTCCAGGTAGATGGCAGCCCTACAAATATGTGTAAGATTTAGCTCCTCTTGGCTGGTTGTTTTTGGGGTGTTCACCTCACTCAAAATTGTGAGGTATGATGCTGCCCCCTTGGACTCCAAACCCAAGATCAAATTTCTTTACCATTATACAGCTTGCCACCTCACAATAAACTCGTAAACGCATTCATGTTGTCTGAAAGTTCATTCTGCTGAATTAATTATTGTTTTTCAACTACTTGCAAGTGGTTATTCCCATGCAAGGCCAAAATAATGTGGTATGTGTTGATCTGGTACATTCACCATGTGCACATTCTGTCCCACTTTTATGTTCCTCATGGTCCTGCATAATGCAGGATTACTAAAATATTCTTCCACTCATTATGTTTTACCCATCCCCCTTTTACATGCACCCAGATAGTTTAAGAAAACCTGTGCTGAGCTTATTGTTAACTGTCCTTGTGATATCAATGTTTGATATGAAGCATGATCAGCAATGTTTGTTTTAGTAAAACTGAAACATATTGAATACAATAATTTGAATTAAGTTGAGCCTGACTTGTAGCATACCTTCTGGGTTTTGGCATCGCCAAACCAAACAGCAAGCTGATAAAAGATGAGTGGATGAGTCCATGCATAACTGTCCCACAGGCTGATCTGTTGCAGCCATCTGTAACGGATGTCATCTTTTCAGTGACACAGCAAAGTTGAAGCAGGAACAGGTTTTATACACTCATCACAGATTTTATCACGATTTTTTTATTTTCTCTGAGTGAAAATGGTCAATATTTAGGGATGTCCTGTCTTGATATTAAATCCACAACTATCATACAGACGTGTAGAATCTATCACAGATGTAGAATGTGGGCATGCTGTTGCAGAAATTTGCAGAAATCAGTTGCAGAAAATTGCATAGAAGCGGGAAAAGTGCTGAAATCTGACAAACATCTCTGTGGTGATAGGGGGTGAGCTAGATTTTTTTCAATGTCAAAGTTGTGCTGGTATCTTTAGTACACTACAGTTAGCACACTTGAGATAATATCATGGAAGAAGTGAGTTACAAATGGGTCATTCCATGCCAACTTACCTAGGACCCCCAGTTCATGTCATGGATTTTCCCTAAAAAAATTCATGTAAAAACTTCCATTGAATTCATGGGACCTTGCAAAATCCTAGCTCTACTCCAAATATTTTTTTCAGTGACGACTTTTTGAAATTTGGCCTTCAGAAATCAGCATTTATGCAATTCTTTGTACGTGTATTTTAATCCTCACAAATTGCTTAATTTTCAGTGGATTGGGTTGAAATTTGTACTGAATATCAAAGAAACCCTAAAGATAATTTGCAACATACATATAGATGGTAGAACTATATCAACACTACACAGAATCAGATTTGGTTGCTAGAAAGTGAAAACTAGTGGTGATATAAATTTTTGAAATTATGAGTGTACTTTATTAATTTGATTACTGTAAAACATTCAGCAACAGCTATGTACATGAATACATGTTGGAAATTATCCTTAGGGTTTGTTGGATTTTCAGCACAAATTTTAACCCAATCCACTGAAAAACATACACAATACAAAGATTTGCAAAAATGCTCTGAGGGCCAAACTTCAAAAATCCTTGACTAAAGAAGTATTTGGAGTAGAGCCATAGAATTTTGTAAGGTCCCATGAGTTCAATGGAAGCTTTTCCATGCATTTTTTCTGGAAAGTCCATGACATGAACTGGGGGTCCTAGGTGAGTTGTTATAACCCAGTTTGCAGTGATGGTGTTTAATATAATAATAATAACAGTGGGGCTGATGTGCTAATATGACAGCCACCATGCTCAGTTTCAGCCTCACACTGATTGATAATTGTTAAAAGTGGCATTTGGATTTGGGGATTGGTCAATCACTAGTTGCCTGTGCTGGGAGCTCCACAGCTGCCCTGCATTTGCTAATTACCAGAGTTGGGGTACTGACTCAGGCAGGGGAAGCTGGGTTTGCAAACAGGGATTTTTTTCTTTTTGAATCATGGTTATTTTGTTCTGGGTTTTCCATTGTTTGGAGGGCTGCTTACCAAAGACCGCGTCCCGTGAGACACATGGAGCAGGTAGACTGACTGGGCCAGCTGGGGAGGTGTCACAACCCGGCTTATAAGGCCATGACTAAAGAGGAAAACTACACAGGGAATTACGGGGCAAAATCTGAATTTATTATTAATTAAAGTGAAACGCTTTAATTAATAATAAATTCTGTAATAATGGAAGTCTGTAAGCTATCAATTGTGTTTGCATGTGTATGAATGAGTGAAAAGTGTAATCATGGTAAGTGTTGTTCAATGCAAAAAACCAGACAAACACGTGCGTGGAGATGGCAAGCAAGCGACTAAGCCAGGAAGCCCGCTAGAATGGGAGAAAGCAGGTTAAATAGTGTAGCGCACTCCATCCAGGTGTGCCTCAATCTATGACGGCTCATCCCAGCTCTGCCCACCAGCCTCCTGTTTCAAAGGAAAAACACATATACACAGGAAACCAGCAAGCGGAGCCAGGAAGCCGTAACAGGAGGGGATGAGAGAACACCAACGGAGGAGAAGTGGTGTACCAAGCATATTAGCTAGGCCCCAGCACATTAACCGTCTGCTACTATGAGTGTGTGTGTGCCCTTTTTCTATCTGTGCCCAGCTCAACAGTGTGGGTGAACACACTTTGCTCCCAGTATGGTCAGATCTCCTGCTCTAGAGCCAAGGAGGGCTGGACAGTGACAAGGTCTCAAAGAACAACACAGAGCAGCCTTTTTTTACTTGTTGGGTTTTACTTTAGGACTCTCCTCTTTCCTTTTACAGAATAATCTGCTGGACCCCTACCAGTCTGGCTTCAGACCCAGCTACTCAACTGAGACTGCACTCCTTTCTGTCAGTGAGTCCGTTCACATTGCACAAACAGCCTCTCTCTCCTCTGCTGCCTTCGACATAGTTGACCATGCTATCCTCCTGTCCTCCTTTGAAGCAATGGGGATCCATGATGCTGCTCTAGACTGGATTGAGTCCTACCTCTCTGGTTGCTCCTTTGCCAGTATCAGAACCTCTTCCTCTTGTTGCAGGAGATCCTCAGGGCTCAGTCCTTCGCCCACTATTTTTCTCTCTCTACACCCATTCTCTTTGGCCATCAACTGTGCCGCTGGTTTGTCCTACCATCTCATATTGGGTGGGGGAGGGTGGGTTATTTATTTTATTTATTTAGTTTTTCTTTCTTTTGTTATGGCATTGTACTGTGACTGACATTTCTTATCTTAAAAATAAAAATCTTTAATGTAAAAACATTTCTGCAAAATCTGACGGTTTTTCATCTCTTGTCCCTCACACAAAAACTGAAGAACAAATCTGCTCCCCCTCACAGCCCCCAAAGATTCACCTAAGTAAACCTCAACAGTCTAGCCAGTCTAGGAGAATAGTGTGATATATGCAAGCTTTTCTGTGTCTCTAAAGAAGCCATTCGAGCCCACAATTGCATTTTTTAGATTATTTATTCTGTCAATATTAGAGGTGTAATGGAAATATTTTGGAATTGCATACCGGCCTCTTATTCATTGTGGCTGTCTGTGAGTGTAAGTCCTTAATTTGAAATACAGATGTCATTGATATTTATTGTTTGCAATTACTAAATTAAAAGCTTTCAATGTCAGCAGCAAGACATCTTTGAGTATATCAATCAAGGCATTTTGGACATATTGCTGTTTATCACAGAAGGAGTAATTCTATTGATTGCTGTCAAACAGGTTGGGAGCACAGTGTATTTCCCATTACAGAATATATTTAAACACACAGATTTATTCCCCAGGCTGTGCACTTGAAGCAGGTACCTCACCACCTACCTTCCACTGAGTGCCTGCGGCTGCAGTTTTTACACAAGCTTCAAATCAGGGGTTCTGAGGAGTGCGATGACCCCCTCCTGAGCCTCACAGCCCGTAGCCAGTGATGAAATGCATGTAACGCAATATGGCCTCCTTCGGAATCCACCTAGCTTCTCCACTGCCCTTTTCCTGCACAGCTGTCTCTGTCAAAACTCTGATCAGACACCTTCAGATCTCTGGCTCCCGCTTACAGACATCAGACATCTTCCCCCCAGGCTTGTAATTGACTGAGACCAAAAATAAAATGATAGAGACAGTGCTGGAGGATTGATTTATTCCAGTCAAATCACTTCAGTAGCTGAAAGTGAAATGTGTTGTTTCCACCACAAGAGTTGCAGTGCGTAGGGCTTGCTTAAACTGCTGTTCAATTATGTATGCAGTTTAATATATCAGAGAATTTCACATTTCATTGTTTTGGAATGTTAAAATATACTTAACATACTCAACAAAATGTAGTTTTTATTTCTGAAGTAATGCTTCCCTATTTAAAATACCACTGCCACGTAATCTTATCTATGAATATATACAACAGTTTTTTTTATTGTTGTATTCATACAACTTTTCACAGGTGGTGTCTTTGATTTTATTTATCCTTGAAGGAGGGGGGTGAATAAATCAATAAATAAATAAATGACAGCAAATGCCAACATCTGCACTGTTGTTACAGACTTAAAAGACAGGGTCAGCAGTTTTGTGTTTTGAATAGGATCCCTTTTCATTTTCCTAAATAAAGGCCTGGACTGGAACCAAACACTTCAGCAGTAGAAAGTGCCAACTGAGGAGGTGAAGAGCAAATTAAAATTCATTCTTAAGCAGTCCTCTCACAGACTTTAATATGAAGAAAAATTGCTCAAACACCAAAGTTAAATGAAGGACCTCCTGCAACCTGCTTTGTCTTAATTATAGTTGTTTTTTCCAGCTAACCTTGACTGGATCATCTGCACAATGTTACTCCATTGACTTTTTGCTGGCATTAGAACTTGCATAATTTTCTATAGCTGTAATGTAATCATCTGGATGGTGTACAGGATGCATTGATAGCATCTTGTCTCATGACTGCTGATCATGACAGTAGAATTCTCATGTTTAATCTTTTTAAGCAGGCTGTTGGTCCCACTAAATTGATACTTTTTCTTTGGTTAGATGTTCCAGGACAAAAGCAACTCCCCCAAATTACCCTGTTTTTTTTTTTTTTAAAAAACACTTATGCCCTTTGACCTGGAGGGTATACTACACAGCAAACTCAACCTCTGCCCCATGAGGCATGGGAAAAAAATGCCAGTCATGCCAAATTCCAGTATTTTATAAAGTAGAAAAGCCGGGAGAAGTTAGTAGTGTACTAACTCCAAATTCCAAACTGCGCAACCAAAGGACATGAGTAGCACTGGATGCAAAAGCGTTAGATTTTATTTATCCATGTTAACATTAGTAGAGACAGTGGAGACACGTGACATCACAATCACAAACCATCATGATGACTCAACACAATAAACGTAGGCCATGCGTAAGTGACTCATCACTCCAATTTGCAACAATTAACAATTTTCAAGTTCTCATTAAAACAATTTAATTTGACATTAATACACATAGCAAATGCCAACGGACATTATATTGTATGTGTGGGATAGTGTTAGAGATCATATTGTTTCAATCTCTTGTCAATGTCACAATCAGCAGTCACTATTATAAATAATCCAATTACTTGTCAAAAGACTCATTAATGTTAATATGGGTCAAGTAAATTAGTGTAGCACCATAATTTAACCAACCAAGTGATCCATCGTTATAATATAAATATATATATATTCTAAAAAATGCACACATTAAAAAAGGGAGCACATACACAACAGAAAGCAAAACAGACAATTCGAAAAATTCTCTCCCTTACCCACCAGACAATCAGTCACATACACTGCAGCAGGAAGGCAATAAATGGTATGATTACAATAATATATAGATGAAAGCTATGATGACACTGGAGCTGAAGATGGCACATACCAGGAACAAACAAACATATTAATCCACACATATCAATACACAAAAATATTTCCAGAAACAACAGTATGGACAGTTCAAAGAAATTCACTGACATCAAAAAGTCTGAGTCAAGAGGTCCAGGACAACCACCACTGCTGGCTGATAATGCTGAAGTGTATCAAAACCCATTGTTAGTCTGTATAACATCAATTTTTGGTGAGAAGCAGAGAAGTGTCTTTTATCCTAACCAATCCGATCCACCTACAATGCTAGCTCTTGGTCAATATTATGCATTTACATTACATTACTGTCATTTAGCTGATGCTTTTATCCAAAGCGACTTACAGTTGATTAGACTAACCAAGGGCCAATCCCCCCTGGGAGCAATGTGGGGTTAGGGGCCTTGCTCAAGGGCCCAACAGCAGTGGTGTTCTTGCTGTGGCTGGACAGGGACTTGAACCGCCAACCTCAGGGGTCCCAGTCATGTACCTTAGCCACTAGGTTACAGGCTGCCCCGTACCATAACAATGTACCCAGTTAAAAACCAATCCACTTTTGTGACACGTGTTATAGCAATCAAACAGGCTATACATCCAATTTGAGCTATAGCAACACGAGATTCTTTGGAAGGATATAACGCCTTAACAAAGAATATGTAACTTTTACAAAGTACACTGACTATGAGGGCAATGAAGCGAAATTCCACTTTCCAGTTCAATATATATGCATTCTTTAATTAGTAATGAAATATTAATCAAACCCCAATTGACCAACAGAAAAACATATTAAAGACAGAAAAAACAAAACTTTTCAAAATGACCGGCACCTTTACTTTAAATCTTCCCCATGCAAAGAAAAAAATGATGTCATGCCCAGAAGAAAATCTAAATTATCAACTGGCAAAAAAAAGAATCCTCTCACCTGATCTGTCTCAGTGTTGAAAAAAAATCCACTAGACTCCAGAGGCCTCATTTATAAACCGTGCATACGCACAAAAAACGCTCCAAAGCATGCGTACGCCAGTATTCACGCACAATATGGGATTCATAAAACTTCTACTTGACGTGAGAATGTGCGTACCGGTACGATACGTTTGACACTGGCGTATGCACATTTAGGGCACATATTTGTTCTGAATAGCACACCCTAGAGACCAACAGAAAAATTGCACAAGAGTTTCCTTATCCCTCGTGAATATTTAGGTTCACATCATCATTAGTAATGTTTTTTTTGGTCAAAAATAAATTATACATTAAATAAACAGATGTGAGTAATCAAATCATCATTAATCAGTTTATTTCATTGATTAATGATGATTTGATTACTCACATCTGTTTATTTAACGTATTCATCATGCGCTTTAGGTATATTTATATCAGTTTATTTCATTGATATAAATATACCTAAAGCGCATGATGAATTCAAAATAGCATAACCATGGCTGCACTGGCACTCCTTGAAGACATTGCGAATGGTATGGTGCGATGGGAACACCTCTTCAGGGACCATTCCGACTTTTTTGCCAATGATGATGACTGGCTCATGAGTCGGTTTCGTTACCGCGAGCTGTGCTCTTGGGACTCTGTCCTGAATTGGGGCCGGCGCTAGAGCGCCATACGCGTCGCAACCGCAATAACTGGCCATCTGCAGATCCTTTCGACTCTGGGGTTCTTGGCCATGGGGACTTTCCAGTGGGAAATAGCAGACTGGTCAGGTATATCCCAGCCCTCACTCAGTCATGTCATACGAAGAATGTTGAATGCCATCATTTGTCTGAGCTCAAGGTACATATAATTCCCCTATATAGCCGGTGAGCAGGCAAACATCAAAAGGCAATTTGCAGCGATGACCGTTTTCCCAATGTAATCGGTGCAATTGACTGCACTCACATTGCAATAAGGGTGCCACCAGTGGATGAATATGTTTACGTTAATAGAAAGAACTTCCATTCCATAAATGTACAACTGATTTGCGATGACCAACTTGCACTGACAAATGTGGTTGCTCAATAGCCAGGGTCCTGTCATGATTCATTTATCTTGATGAACAGCAACGTTGGCCAACTCCAGGCTGGAGAAGTGGGGGATGGCTGGCTCCTTGGTAAGTCATAATCCTCAGAAACCTAATGTATATTTACTCCCATCATGTAACATGTGTCCCTATTTGCAGGTGATAGTGGATATCCGCTGAAGCTGTGGCGCCTTACTCCGTTGCTCAATCCACAGAGCACACAGGAGAGGCTCTATAATGCCATACATGGCCACACGCGCTCTGTGGTTGAGCGCACCATTGGTGCGCTGAAGGGCAGGTGGCTACGCCTAGATGCCAGTGGTGGGGGGCTCCTATACTGGCCAGAGAAGGCCTGCGAGGTTATCTTGGCTTGTTGTGTGCTACATACCCTTGCACAAAGGCATGGCACCTTTTATAAATCGTGAAATGTTTTTTGCGTATGCAAACTCGTAGGTTTTGGCATACGTAACTCTTTAGGCACGAAAGTACGCAAAGTTTTATAAATGAGGCCCCAGGCTTTTAGCATTTTCTTTTCCTTTCCTTGATTTGAAAACTCATGCCCCCCTCCCTTCAGTCATTTCCCTCCTTTTCCTCTTTTGCACACCTCCTCCGTCTTTCATACCAGGCATTAAGGGGCTTCATCAGCGATATTTCCGTCAGACTAAATTAACCCCTATTCGTCCACACCCAACAATGTAATATATAGACATGCAAGCATATAAACATACATACCACAAGACATAAGACAGACACACTTGATGTGACGTTGTCACAGTGTAACCCTGAGTTAAATCCAAACTTAGCTCAATAAGGTGCTAATCTTGCTTCATAGTACACAACTCTGAGTTGTGTCATAAGAGAACTGAATTCCCTTTTGCTCTGACAGCCTGTGCATTGAAAATGTGTAGGGAATTCAACTGATTGTGTCACCACACAGCTTTGTTGGGTGGTGAGGTGGCCTGCGAGAAGAGGCATAGTTTAAGGAATTCGATTGGGAAACCATGCCATGGGACCTTTAATGACCTTAGTGAGGCAGTAATACAAAGTCCTGACTCACCTGAAGGAAAGAATCTTCTACAGCACAGCATGCCCATCACAGTGCTCTTTAGTCCAGAGGGAAGACTGCTGCCCTATGGCCCATGACCACACGACAACATTGACAATATGGAACAGTTATGTTCTCTCGCATGCAAGACTACAATAGGTGCGCTTTTCAAGAGACTCTAAACAATCTTACATGATCTCCGATGGCATAATCCTAAATGATCTAGCTGTGAGAACTCTTGAACATTGTGATGATTGTAAAGGCAAGTTACACAATTTTCATGTTTCTTTCATTTCAGCAGATTACAGTGGACCCTTGAAATATGATTGCCCTGACATACCTATGTTTTGAGTTAAGTTTTGAAATTTCGCAGAATTTTTGTTTTGAAATACGACAGGAATGTTGAGATTCGACATGAATCATCATTTCGAATTGTCTGCGCACAGGCTGCCAGGGGCAAATCAGGCTGCCAGCCTGCGCACAAACCCTCTTTCGCCCGTACACGCCTCTCCACATACAGCCCTTTGTACTTGTTGCTTCTCAGGCCACTTGCACGTGTTCGTATCAGCATCCGTTCGTAGGTGTACTGTCTGTCGTTGAGTTGTGCTTTTTTTGGTATTAATACCGCAATTTTCTTAACTTTTCCTTTTCCTTAAAAGTTTAGTTTTGTTATGTTTTGTTTGTTTTAGTTAAGTTCAGTTAAGTAAAAATGAAAAAAAGCAGAAAAAGTATTAAGTGTTTAAGTACAGTAGGTATCGTACCGTACGTATAGTAGCAAGTTCAGGCCTCCCTCCTCCTCCTCCGCCACCTACCTCCCTTCGCCAGCCACCTCCGTAAGTCGCTGACGTTTGTTTCCAAGGTAAGAATTCTTCATAAAAGACCATTTTCATTTATCATATTTTTGTTTTCATAAATTTTGATATATATGTATATAGTGTTATTGTCATCAAGGCTGAATGGTTTAAAAAAAAAAAATCATAAATTTTGATATATATAGTGTTATTGTCATCAAGGCGGAATGGATAAATTTTTTCCATTATTTTAAATGGGGTAAATAATTTTGAGTTACGAATTTTTTGAGTTACGAATCGGGTCTTGGAACGAATTAAATTCATATGTCGAGGTTCCACTGCATATCAAATTCTTATCAGTGAGATATTATATGTTTCTGATGATACAGAGCCATTACGCCTAATAATTTAGTTTTATCATATGCCTAAAAAATTTATATTCAGACAATATTGTCCACAACTGTCATTTGAGTGTGATGACTGTTTTTAAATCCAAATGTATTTACATCCGAGTGGCAAATATAAATAGCGAATTAATGAGTTGCTGACCTCTGGCTTCTGCTCATTCTGTGCAGTTAATATCTGCCTCACAAAATGAGCGGAATGAGAATCTGGCTGTGAGCATGAGATACTGATGTCACAATATTTTAACTTAACCATGCTGATAATCATTTTTCCTCATGTTGGAGTCATGATTATTTGCATCTTTGCTAAATTTCTCCCAGTCTCTCTGCTAATGAAAAAATAACATGTGAATCCATTGTGCCTCAGGGGTGAGCTTAAGTCACCAGTATGTCTGTAGAAGCATTTCCATCTCCTCAAATATCCTCAGCATTTTTAAAATAATTTTTTCTCATTTAAATATGAAGGTTTATATTTACAGCTTTATGACAGAGAATCTCTCAACAGCATGCACCCATACTGTTTAGACCATTTCAACTGAAAGCAATGAATTTCTGCTGAAGAAACAAATCTCCCACATGTACATTACCTTTCCTATAAAGGAAAAGCACACAGAATCTGATCTGATACATCTATTCCAGCCAACAGAGCACTGGCACCCTGCATGCAGTTAATCATGAAAAAATGGCTTGAATATCTAAGATCTGCAAAGGAAAGCCAGGACAATTGATACGTTTTTAAAAGGTCACATGAATCAGGTACATTTTTATGGAATGAATTGGACTGATTTGCACACCATGAAAGACGCCTTGAATCAGATACTCTGATAATCCTTTGTGACAGGCAAAATAATATCCGTTCTACACAGGGTGATTAACAGCTCAACACTTTCAGCTCAATAAAAACAAATGAGATTTGGGGTCGGTGAAGCAGCAAAGCAGCTTTTAATGGTGCCAGTTCTGCGGGAGTGTGGATGTGGGCGAGGGCATGGCGGCCTGCAGACTTTTGAGGGTGGCCAGGAGGGACTTCCTCTCTCTGTAACGAGGTGCTCTTGGTGATGAAAGAGTGTCTCAGGGACCAGCCTTTGGCCCCGATCTGGGCTGCCATCCATCATTAGCACAGTGTCTGGGCCCAGGATGGAGTGCATCTTAATGCAGCTCATTGTGATGCAAGGTCAGTCACACAGGGCTGAGCTGTCATCACATGCAACGCTTTGATCTTCACTCTTTTTGATGTTCTGGGTAAAACTGAACTGGAGCTGCAACAAAACAGATACTGTGTAATATGCAGGACTGTGGAATACTTAGCGCTAGGAAAAGAGACGGGCCCATGTAACCCTCAGTGCTGGGAAAGGAGACAGGACTGTGTAACACACAGAGGTAGAGAAAGAGACAGGAAACTCAGTGTTGTAGAAAGACAGAAGGCCTGTGTAATACACAGTACTGCAGAAAGAGACAGACCTGTGTAACACACAGCACTGCAGAAAAATGTCTGTGTAACACTCTCGTGCTGGAAAACGAGACAGGCCTGTACAAGTCACAGTGCAGCAGAAAGAGACAGGCCTGTGTAATAGACAGTTTTGTAGCAGGAAAATATCCCTCCAAAATCCCTCCTCATGGTTGTGCAAGTCTCATGAGCAGCTACAGGAAACATTTGATGGAGGTTATTGCTGAAAGAAGGATCTACGAGTTACTCAATTCAAGGGTTCACTTAGCCTACTTTTTCCAGCCTGCACTGTGAAAGACATGATAAGTACAACTATTTCTGTGTTACTAGTCAGGTTGAATTAGTCTATAATTGTGACTTAGATAAAGATCAGACCAAATTTTATGAGTAATCAATGCAGAAATCCAGGTAATCACAAACTTTTTTTGAAACTATAGGTAGGGAACCACAAGAAAAAGAAAACTAAAATGTACACACCAGGAAATAGAGGTGATGGTCAATGGGGTAGAGCTTTACAATGTTGTATAACAGGAATACAGCTCCCTCAGGAAATAAAAAAATTTGGAGTACGTATGAACAAACAGTAGATAAACTAAAGATTGATTTTTGGTGGTGTATAGAAGGAAAACATGCCTACAACATAATGCAGTCAAAACACAGATGGTGGTCCAGCACGCAATATTAACACCAGTTGAAACATGGGATATATACCGATCAGCCATAACATCATGACCACTGACAGGTGAAGCAAAGATCTCATTATCATGGCACCTGTGAGTGGGTGGGATATATTAGGCAGCAAGTGAACATTTTGTCCTCAAATTTGATGTGTTAGAAGCAGGAAAAATGGAGAATCGTAAGGATTTGAGCAACTTTGACAAGGCCAAATTGTGATGGCAAGACGACTGGGTCAGAGAATCTCCAAAACTGCAGCTCTTGTGGGGTGTTCCCGGTCTGCAGTGGTCAGTACCTATCAATAGTGGTCCAAGGAAGGAAAAGCAGTGAACTGGCAACAGGGTCATGAGTGGCCAAGGCTCATTGATGCACGTGGGGAGTGAAGGCTGGCCCGTGTGGTCCGATCCAACAGACGAGCTACTGTAGCTCAAATTGCTGAAAAAAGTTAATGCTGGTTCTGATAGAAAGGTGTCAGAACACACAGTGCATGGCAGTTTGTTGTGTATGGGGCTGCGTAGCCGCAGACCAGTCAGGGTGCCCATGCTGACCCCTGTCCACTGCCGAAAGCGCCAACAATGGGCACGTGAGCATCAGAACTGGACCACAGAGCAATGGAAGAAGGTGGGCTGGTCTGATGAATCACATTTTCTTTTATATCACGTGGATGGCCGGGTGCGTGTGCGTCACTTACCTGGGGAACACATGGCACCAGGATGCACTATGGGAAGAAGGTTCCAGTGGATGCAGTGTGATGCTGTGGGCAATGTTCTGCTGGGAAACCTTAGGTCCTGCCATTCATGTGGATGTTACTTTGACACATACCACCTACCTAAGCATTGTTGCAGTATTTTGATACGTACCACCAACCCAAGCATTGTTGCACCATGTACACCCTTTCATGGAAGCGGTATTCCCTGATGGCAGTGGCCTCTTTCAGCAGGGTGATGCGCCCTGCCACAAAGCCAA
Organism: Albula goreensis; assembly: GCA_022829145.1. Taxonomy (NCBI): domain Eukaryota; kingdom Metazoa; phylum Chordata; class Actinopteri; order Albuliformes; family Albulidae; genus Albula; species Albula goreensis. Next base: position 34,662,207 of record CM040747.1, read on the forward strand.
AATGGTTCAGGAATGGTTTGAGGAACACAGCAACGAGTTCAAGGTGTTGACTTGGCCTCCAAATTCCCCAGATCTCAATCCAATCGAGCATCTGTGGGATGTGCTGGACAGATAAGTCCGATCCATGGAGGCCCCACCTCACAACTTACAGGACTTAAGTTGCTACCGTCTTGGTGCCAGATACCGCAGCACACCTTCAGAGGTCTACTGGAGTCCATGCCTCAACGGCTCAGGGATGTTTTGACGGCACAAGAGGGACCTACACAATATTAGGCAGGTGGTCATAATGTTATGGTTGATCTGTGTGTGTGTGTGTATATACACATATACATATAAATATAGATATACACTACAGGCCTGAAGTTTGGGCCTACCCTCAGATTTTAAAAAAATAAACGACACACTACTTTTTCAAAAGTTTATGACAAGAAAATACTATAAATACTTAAAACAAATGTAACTGACTGGTTTTCAATATTTTATAGCCTGTAGTAACACATCATTTAGCCACAAAGGCTCAGTCTATTGGTATTGAAGAAGACATCAGTTCTGTCTTAGTGCATTGACAGTCATTGACAGTAGAATTGAAAAGGTGCTGGGAGGGTTTGGACATGAGTTATTTCCAAAAGTTTCTGTGCTGCTGTGATAAAGGCAAGGGGTGGTTATTTTGATGAAACTCGTATTTAAGCATTTGCATTCATTAAGTTGCACTTATAATGTATATTTTTACATTACACTTCAAATCCAGTCAGTTACATTTGTTTTGTAAGTGTTTATAATATTTGCTTGTAATAAAATTGAATTGAAAAATCAGTGAATCATTTATATTTTTTAAAAATCCGCAGGTGGGCCCAAACCTCTAGCCTGTACACACACACACACACACACACACACACACACACACACACACACACACACACACACACACACACACACACACACACACTCACTAAATTCTTAAATACTGGCCAGCACCTTTATTTACCTTGACTAAAGAAAGAACCAGACCTTTATTTAGGACTGGCAATTATTAGAGTCAGGCCATTATTTATCATTTGTTCTTTTTTAGTAGTGTATTTTGTAATATTGTAGTTTAATTTCAAATTTATCCTATACAGATTTACGGGTACAGACAGTCTCCTGGTTACGAACGTCCGAATTATGGGAATTATTAACTCCCACTTGCTAACCGACTGCCATATAGCCTATTGTATTAAAAAATTTGAGTTGAATACAATGGTTCATAATTAGGAACGCACAAACTAATCACCAACATATTCCGCCTCCATTCATTGGGAATACTGCTCTGGGGAGATTAAAGTCTACAAATAAATCCATACTTCCTCAGCTGAGCAGTTGTAAGCACACTTTCAGTGAAATGTTTGTATAAAGACGGTAGACATTTTACTAATAGCATGTAGTGTATTATTTTATTTAAGAAGTTTTTGGGAGTGTTTTATATGCATAGAAATGTAAAATATATACCGTATACTAAGACAAACATTTGACTAACTGACGCTAAATATGAACCATATGTGCCTGTTCCGACTTACATACAAATCTGACTTAAAGACAGACTTTGGATTGGATCTCGTTTGTAATCAGGGGATGGACTCTATACCAACTACTTGAGCCTATACTATACTGTATTTAATGAATAAAAATGATTTGGTGTAATACAGGCAGTTTGTGTCAGATTTTAATGATATGGTGATGACAATAACAGCAGACAAATGAAAAACAACATATGGTAATATCTATGAGATAAAAATTCACCATCAGATATATAAATGAAATTAGTAACACACATAGTCCTACTGCGACCACAATCTACATGAGTTAGAACACTATTGGTATGGTATTTCTGATAAAAAGTGAAACTAATAGCAACAGAGTGGTGAGCATAGATACTGTATGTTGTTTTACTGATGTAAAAAATGCTGTGTATGTTACACTTCTAAGAATGACATTGTAGCCGATCTTTTATGTAGCACATTACATTTTATTCCTGTAGGAATAGTAACAAAAACATATTAACATCAGTCCCTAGTGTCTGTGTTGCTCTGCATTACCCGTACTATCTGATGTCTCACTCTGCTAGTGACAGGCATATCTCAAAACACATTTTACAAATTAAACAAATCAAAACATTCAAATTACAGTCATGTAATCATGTAATGAATACCTTTTTAACCAAATGTATTTATCTTCAATGAACTTCCTCAGTCATCAGTATTAATTATTGTCTTTGTCTTACTCAATGTTCACCAAAAAGAATAACAACCTTTAATACTGAGGTCTTCAATCAGGTCTTTCAAATGAACTCTTATTTTGAAACGAAACCTGAAAACCCATGTTAAGATCTGTTTTGGGCTCTTTCTCTGACAAACCCACAGAAAACTGGCTACTATCTTCCCGGCCTACAATTAGTCAGAGCCGCAATGAATGCAGGCTTTCTTATGGTTAGCATTTGTGTCTGTATCTCTTATTCCCACACAAATAAAGCTTTTTAAAACCTTTTCACATCATATATTAGCAAGGGCTGGCTTCAAACTATCGTCACTGTTTGTGGTTCTGTTTCTGTTGCACATTTCTCACTTTAGAAGACAGTTTCATCCGCCATATTGGATTACTATACATTAATATGGGCTCTCTCATCTCCGTTTAAAGTCACAGTCAAAATCACTACATGTCACAGTCACAGTCTACGGCTTTTACACGTGTTCATATTTCATTCCAATTCTGATTTGAACATTTTACCTGTAGGAACAGTAACGAAAACATATTAGTCTCTAAAAAACATCAGTCCCTAACATCTGTGTTGCTCTGCATTACTTGCACTATCTGACGTCTCACTCTGCTAGTGACTGATGTCACCTATTTGATACCTTATGCACACAGCGCCCGCCGCTGACCAGGTGTTCCAGCCATGTAAAACGTAACCAGACCTGCTAGAAAATAAATGGAATCACACAAAAAATGTAATTTTAGCATGTTTTAACGTCCTTAGCTGCTTTTAATGAGTCCTGTTTTAAATGGGGGGCAAGATATTTTAATCAAGACTTAATGTCTCTAAAACACACGGTGCCATGTGTAAATATGATGAATTTGCCACCTGAACTCTCTCTTTGAGTCCCAGCTTCACGCGAGGGAGTGCTATTATACTGAATATCAGTATGGCTGTGATACGGTCGTAGGTACGAGGCCGCAGGCATAACCTCATCCTTAACTGGTTGTCATGCCCACCGTTATGCTGATGATACTATTGTGTTTTTTTTGCTGACTTGTCTCAATTAGTTGTTACAAACCTGCAAATTTCCTTCAGTGGTTTGCAAGGTGTGCTTATAGATCTAAAACTAGTTTTGAATGCACATAAAACAAACTTTATGTTTTTTTTCCAGAGCCAGCGATACAGACTACAGTAATCTGTATATCGCCACTGTAGATGGATTATATTGAGAGAGTTACAGAATATAAAATCTTGGCTCAATGAAAAGTTTAAGTTCAAAAATCATCTACAACATCTTGTGAGTAAATTATAGCACAAGATTGGTTTCCTGTATTGAAATAGACCCAGCTTCCCTTTGTTTTTTAGAAAAAAGATTGTTGAAGCAGTATTCCTGTCAGTTTTAGATTATGGTGATGTGATTTATAGGCATACAGCTTATTCTGTCCTTAAACCTCTGGATTCAGTGTATCATCCTGCCCTCCGTTTTATTACTGGTGATGCTTATAGTACCCGACATTGCACCCTGTATAAGAAGGTTGGTTGGTCCTCTCTATCAGAGAGACGTGATAGACATTGGAATGTACTTATTTACAAAGCCCTTATTGGCAAATTACCATCTCACATTACATTATGATGATCGGACCGATAGGACCTTATCATACTCGGTAACATGAGTGGCACATGCTCCAGATACCTAGAGTTTATTTTGAATTTGGAAAGACTGCATTTAGATTTTATGCTCCATTCACATTGAATAAGCTGCAGAGCACTTTAAAGATGGAAAGTTATCAGCAATTTAAAGCAAGATTTTAAACCTCCCCAAAACAGAATTGTTTTTATTTATTGTTATTTATTATTCAAACTGTTATGCATTTTTTTTTTAGATTATTTGTTCATGAATGTTATTATTTTGTATGATTTTATTTATGTACATCAGGTCTCTGTTGAAAATGACATCTCTGTCTCAATGGGATTTACCTCAATAAATAAAGGTTGAATAAATAAATAAATAAATAAATATTCACACTTGAATCTTGTCAACCCGTACACAAAATAGCAGAAATCAGGGAAATTGCATTTGATGTACCTAGATTTGTGAATAATCCTTGGAGTATGAATTTTTGAGTATTCAAGCTGGTCTGTGCTTTGTTGTTCCGGGGCTAGCCATGGGAACATCTGTATGTTACTCAGTTCCATACAGAATACTCCTGCAAGTCTGCTAGCATGTATGTACATCTATGTGCAAAATAATAGCAGTGCGTTTAAAACAAAGGAGGAAAAGTTCCATGTTCTCATGTCTTTTTTTCAGCAGTGGTTCTTTACGAGGGTTTCTTGCAAATAGTTTGGCTTCACATAGGCGTCTTCTGATTGTTGAAGTACTCACAGGTAAATGAAGATCTTCTTTGATCTCTCTAGAGCTGATAATTGGATGCTTCTTTGCCATTCTTGTTATTCTATGATCTATGCGGATGGTAGTATTCCTTTTTCTACCGCGTGTTTCGGATTTTCTTTTCCATTTTAAAGCATTTGAAATCATTTTAACTGAGCAGCCAATTATTTCCTGCACTTCATTGTATGTCTTCCCCTCTCCAATCAATTTTTTGATCAAAATTCTTACTCCTTCAGTACAATGTCTGGACCGACCCATATTACTCATTGAGCAAGGGCTAAAACCAGCAGGAACAACATCTGCTGCCTTCTTTTCTTAAATAAAGGCCATGATTGACACCCATTTCTTCACAAACTGAATGACCTCCCTAATTGAACTCCACACTGCTATTAATTTTAACACACCCCTTTCATTAAATGAGCCAATTACCCCCAATCAGCAGCATGCATGTCATGTCTGTTAAGTCTGTTGGTTGGCCATTACTCTGCTACACCTAGTTATGAATTTGTTCCCATGTTTTGTCATCATTTCTGCCAAAATCAGCACTTAAACACATTAGTGATGTTAGACTGCTATTATTTTGCAAATAACTGTATCATAAATAAATCAACAATAGTTTTTGTAACAAACTGTCACACAATTTCAGCAAAGTTAATAGTTACTTAACTATCACTTAGCATTTTAACACAGCCACATATTGTCACAGGTTAGGATGAAATAGCCATGTCCAAATTGAGCAGAAGACCATGTAGCATTATAGCATTGATCAGGGGCCCAACAACTGCACTGAACTCAGTGTAGCTACACTGGGGCTGGAACCACAAACCTTCATTGTCCCTGTCAAGCCCCCTAGCTACTAGACTTACAGGCTGTATACATCTTAAAATAAAAAAAACCTACTCTGATCTAAATTATGCATTTCACTGAAACTTCCTTCAATGCATTTAATCTCTTTTAGGTAACAATCCAATACGCTTGCATTTGAGCTTTGTGTTATTTAGTGTCAGGCCATAAATGACATGTTTGATGTGAGGGTGCTCCCAAATTAGACACTGACCTTTAGCTCCTTCCAGCCACTCACTAAATCACCTACGCTGTCTGCTCGGCGAGCACTGAGGCATTTCTGATTTACCTGCAGACCCCAACAGCAAACCTGTCAGCAGCAGAAGGTAAACTCCATCCCACATGTCTGTTACAGGGAAGAGGTTAAGTTAGCCATCAACCTCTTCTGTCAGCGCTGCATTATTTTTCATGCAAAGGAATCAGTGAGCTGTATTTGCTTTGCCCTAAGCTTGTAATTGGGTCACTCCACCTGCAATCAACTTATGCTCTCTCCTGGTCCTCTCAAATTTGTTCATTTTTTGTGTACACTTACACACATGCATGTGATGAAACAATGTGAAATATGAAGGTGTAAAAGCATTGAAATCTTCATTGTTCCATCCACCTCATCCCATGGTTGGGTACCTTTGATTTTAGCACTTATTTGATACATGAAATTTGTATTTTAATTTTTGTTCTGTTTGTTTTATTTGATTGAATCATGTCCCTTTATTGATGTTGTTAACCCAAGAAATCCACTGTGGAGAAAGACTGATTCAAATGATTTTGCATGCATATAGTTTTATTCAAATAAATAAAATACAATAGAACATCATTAATCTGGAGCTCAATAGCTGGAAACACTGGTAACACAACTGCATTAAACCTAGAACATTCTCATAATTAATTCCAAGCACTAGTACAAAAGAGCTAGGATTACATAATGACATGAAATGATAAAGCAGACAAATCACCTTGACACATAAACAGATTTTGGCACCACTGCCAAAGAATACTATTCTGGAATATTCAAAATCTATTTACCTAAATTGCCATCTTTATTCCTGCCTATACAAAATGGTGATTTTGTTTTTTCACCCAGGAGGGGGGGTTGTGATACGAAAAAAGGGAAAAATGACTTCCCATTTGAGAACACCTTTCAAAAGGTAGCAGTTGGTAAGGTAATACAAATAACCTATAAGTCAGCAGCCACCCATGTTACACATGGTTAACATGGTGTGATACACTAACAGAGACAGAACATGCAAAGTCATTTTTGCAGTGCAATTAGGGGCATTGTTGTTACAGCCAATGGGATAAAAGGCTGGTCACATCAACAGTTAATTGCGTTAAAGCTAAGTTGAAGCTTTGTGGGCAGACATGCTGCCTCATCTACGACAATAAAGCTTTTTCTCCAAGCACACTTCTTGTATGGTCTGTTTTCTAATAATTAGAACAAAATCCAACAGTATGTAGGGGGAAAAGTGGACTGGTCGAGAAGATTCCTGAGTATAAGCTGTGCGACATTTGCATAAGGCCATGGCATATCACATTCTGTAGTATTGCATATTCCTTTACTGATAATAAATGACATTAATTTGAACTTTGCATCCCTCATTGACTCTAACCATTACACACTCAGGCTATCTGTGTCCAGGAGTCACTTGCCCATACATACAGTCCCATAGCAAGATATACACTGTATCACTGCAGGCTGTACAAGCCATAGGTATGTACACATCTACAAAGATAGGTTGCTATCTGTATACTCACTGTATCCACACTACTGGCATATCGAGGCTACAGTCCCTTGTTTTTGCCTCATCATTTGTTGCAACTGTAAGCAAAGAGGAAAGGTTAAAGGCAGTATCTGGAGTCAGATAGTTGAGAAACTAAGGTAACATTACATTAGTCCTGTTCTGGTAGCACCAGGTAAGATGACAACACACCTACCTTCAACACTCAGGCACTTCTGGTTTTGGGGTGTTTGGGGGATTCTACACAAACTAAAACTCAGTTTTTGAAGAGTGCAGAATTCTTCGGGGGAGTTCTAGAGAGATGGAAACACCGACTTCAGAAGTGTATAGATCTAGAAGGAGGATATGTTTGAGAAACAATAGCTTCACTTTTTGACATTTTTGTTTGCCGTAATTTCAGTCAATTTGCACTTCATACACACACCGCCATCATCGAAAACACGTAAAGAAATGCATATGATGCAGCTTTCAAGTTAAACGCCTTCAATCTGATGTCAAAGAAGGAAACAGAGCTGCTGCATGTAAGCTTGGCATCAATGAATCAATAGTGAGACGTTGGCGACGGCAGCGTGAAGATCTGACTCAATGCAAAAAGACGACAAAGATAGAGATAAAAAAAGCAGATGGCCCGAACTTGAAAACGTTCTTGAAGACTGGATGAACACACCGAGAGCAGTTTCACAGAGAGCCGAGGTGTTTCCACTGTGCAGATCCGACTGAAAGCCAAAACAATCGCCACCGAAAAGAAGATTGAAGATTTTACAGGTGGACCATCGTGGTGTCTCAGATTTATGAGAAGAAAAGGCTTATCCATCAGGACACAGATGACTCTGTGTCAGCAACTCCCTCCCACCTACGAGGAAAAAGTTACAAACTTCTGCAAATTCACTCAAACAAAGATAGCCGAGAATTCTATCAGACCAGACGAAATCATAAATATGGATGAAGTACCTTTGACATTTGACCTACCTCTCACTAGGACTGTTAACACAAAAGGTGAATCGTCCGTCACGCTTGTGAGGCAGCTTCTGATGGGTTCTCCTTTTCTTATGAGAAATCCCAATGGGAAAAATTGATGGCTCCGCCACAACAGCACGTAAGTGCAAAAGATTTTATTTACAGTGCTCTCCCAAAGTGCAAGACGGAAAAGGTGGGAAAAAAATATATATAGCATTTTAGAAGCATAGAAGCATTACTACGGCAACCATCAGAAAACAGCATAAAAACAGCACAAACACTGAGCGCTCCAACATACACTGAACGGTAACCAGATAAGTAAAATAAAAGACACAAAAGAATAACCAAATGTGTGTATTTGTGTGATTACGGCTGGCATATTAAACGGAGAGGGAAAAACAAATGTAGTATGTTCGTGTATGCGTGTATGACCCGGGCATAGGCTAACGCAACTGTGCGTGCACTCACAGTGAGCTAGCCACCTCAGACAGGGGAACTTTGTATGGGGAAAAAAATTGAGTATTAAGTGGTGCTGCAAGCCATGACAGAGCCCTCTGTCACAACGCTGAAAACAACTGGCCATGAGAGAACGCATTTCACTTGTGTTCTGAGCTGCACAGCATCCAGACAAAAGCTTCCACCAATGGTGATTTTTAAGCCGATGACGATGCCAAAAGAAAAACTCCCGAAAGGAATCGTCGTGAAAGTCAACAAGAAAGGGTGGATGATGGAAATCCTAATGAAGGAATGGCTGACAGAATGCTGTGGCAAGCAACTGGGGGGATTTTTTCACAGAAAGAAAGCACTGTTTGTTATGGATAGCATGAGGGCCCATATAACAGATTCTGTGAAAGCAGCCATCAAGAGGACAAACTCAATTCCAGCTGTGATTCCTGGGGGCACAACAAAGTATTTGCAGCCACTCGACATCAGTGTGAATCGTGCACTAAAAGTGGCTCTCCGAGCTGAGTGGGAGGCTTGGATGACTAGCGGCGAGAAATCATTTACCAGAACTGGCCGCATGCAAAGAGCAACTTTTGCTCAAGTCGACCAGTGGATCCTGACAGCGTGGAGTAGTGTCAAAAAATCCACTATCACCAACAGGTTTCGAAAGGCTGGACTGCTGCGAAATGTCATTATTTTACAAAGCATTATTGGACTTTTAAAAGAAACTATGCTAACACTTCAATTCAGTTATGTTAATTTAGCTGAACTCTCCCACGAGTCGTGGATGGAATAAATCAACTGGCCACACAAAACATAAAATTCCCCTATACAGCAGATGAGCAGGTCCCAGTCAAGAGAAGATTCCATTCTACTGCTGGTCTACCCAACACCATCGGCACAATAGACTGTACATACATGCACATTAAGTCACCCTCTCCAGATCCGCTCCCATATCTCATCTGCAAGCAATAACACTCCATAAATGTACAACTCATCTGCAACTAGGAACCACCTTCTGAATATAGTTTCCCACTTCCTAGGAGGTGCACACAACTCCTACATTTTTACAAAACAGTTCTGTGGGTATGGGCCATCAAACAAGGAGCTGCTGGAGATGCATCTTTGAGTAATTATAAATCCCAACGACAGTGGGCTTCTAATCCTATAATGACTTGTTACATTAGGAGATCGGCCATATGCCCTGACCCCTGGTTAATGACATCACTCACCAACCCTCAGACTCACCTAGAGGTGTTCTTCTATCAGCAGCACGCACATACTCGCTCCAACATCGAGCGCACTTACATTATTGGCATCTTCACTTCCTCTTCAGCCCTCACGAAAAAAAGAGGATGTGCATCCTGACCCACACCTGGGACCGGACAACAGATTTGCAGTCCAAATTCTACAGCAATTGCTAGTTTGTAAATAAATGCTTTCAAATTAATTTAACTTTTACAGTGTGACCATTTATAGCTTACAATTAATCTCAAGAAAGAAATGCATCATTTTTAAAAAATCAAACAGATTTCAATGCATATCTTTATTTTTTTTAAATTGTATTCATTTCTTTAAGTGTCTCGGAGATTGTGGCCAGTGTTGATGCGATCCATGTCAGCATTTCATTTGGGCATTCTTGATTTCTCAACTTTTCCATTTCTGGGTGTGATTTCGGTGTGTTCACATGGCCCTGCAGTCTCATGCCCTTTTATGGGGATTGGCGGGGTGTTTACCTATACTGATTAGGAGAAACAGGCATGTGCTTTCGACCTACAAGGAAAGTGGGATTCATCATTATAAGAACAAAAGTGCAAACAGTTCTGTGGTTTACAAATGCTTCATGAATCTGATGTAGACTTTAGGACCTTTCTCAAGAACAAATTTAAGAAAAAACATAGTAAGATATTGGTGAATGAGGCCCAATGTTCTTGGGGACCTGCGCAGTCTTTTTGCAGGCATGGACAGTGTGAAGGTGGTTGAGAGATGTGGGGAGTGACCTGTAGATGCCAGTCTGCACCGTGTTCTTGCTGTGATGGTTAAGGAGGACCAGTATGTTGGCCCTGATGAAGGATTGACTATGTTAAAGTTGCTAGGTGACAGAAGATTGTCATCCCCCCACACAGTGAGGCAGTGATTGAAGGCCTCTGCAGAGTTTCCCCAAGCTGAAATACAAAGTATTATTTGAAGCATCATCAGCTGCTAGTCTCCCTAGAGGCATGATGGTTGCCAGTGTGCTAGCCCAGTCAAAGGGTGGTAAGGTACCAGTCAAGTTGCTTTATATGAGTGAAAAACCTGTTACTCTATCCCCAAGATCCAGAGTAGCTGAACTGAGTAAGCTTGGGAAGGTGCTCCCAAGGGAAATGGTTGTGTGTCTGGAGGCCTTCGGAGAGTTGCCGGTCATGACATTAGAAAGGGGGACCCAACCTGAAGCCCAGTCTCGTAGCCCACTTCCTACACCAGTACAAGCTAATCTTGTCAGACTCACTCCTGACCAGGTACAGAAACTCAGCTTTTGGAAGAGAATAGAGATGTGTTTTCTTGTGATGACACTAATTACGGGTTCACCACCACAGTGACCAACCAAATCCCAACTAGCAGTGCTCATCCTATTAAGCAGCGACATTGGAGAGTTCCCCCACATGTTTTCCAAGAGGTCAAGCAACTCAGGGTGTACTTGAAGAGAGCTGCAGTCCATGGGCATCACCTGCAGTGATTGTAATGAAGAAGGATGAGTCGGTGCCTTTTTGTTGTGATTATAGAAGACTAAACAGTGTGACACACAAAGATGTCTACCCACTCCTCAGGGTGGAAGAATCACTTGATGCCTTCGGTCAGGCTCGCCTCTTTTCATCTCTGGACCTAACTGCAGAATATTATCAAGTGGCAGTCAACGCGCAAGATCGAGAGACAGCCGTTTTGCTCTTTCCTTTTGATTGGCAGCCATTTTAGGCCTTGGAAACCAGGTGTGTGGACTCTTTAGCCAACCAGTGATTTTTATTAATCAATTAAGTGCTAAAACACACCAAAAACTAGCTACCACTGCGGCCCTCCTGGACTGGAGTTTGACACCCCTGGAAAACACCATTTATCTTCTACCAGTGGACACAGATGCCATTCGGGCTCTGTAACACTCTGGCCACCTTTCAAAACCTTATGGAGGCCTTTCTGGGTGACCTGGCATTTGATATTCTATTAGTGTAGTTTAATGATGTCGTAGTGTTCTCCAGAGATTTTGAAAGTCAGATTTTTTTAGTCACTTGCGAGAACATGACCTCATGCTGAAGCATAAAAAGTGCTTCCTTCTCAAGACGGAGGTCGAGTTCCTTGGGCACACTGTCTCAGTGGCAGGGGTCCAGGTGGACATGGACTAGGTGAAGGTCCTCAAAGACTGGCCTGTTCTGCGGACAGTGAAGGAAATTAGGTGAGTAGAGGGCTTTATGTCATACTACAGGTGGTTTGTACCATGTTTTGCCCAATTGGTCAGGCCTTTGAATGCCCTGATGGGTAAGGTGGGGAGGAAGAGCCCAAAAGTCCGATCCCAAACTTTTGTGTGGAGCAGGGAGTGTCAAACTGTTTTTAATCAGTTAAGGAGGTGCCTCATGGCCCCGCCAGTCCTTGCTAGTCAGGGACTGCAAGGGTCTGACAAGAACAATAAAAATTAACGTGTCCAAGTTGGAACTCCTTGCCCTTAAGTGGGCTGTCACTGAAAAGTTTAGAGATATGCTGCTCTCCACTAAGTTCTCTGTTATCACTGGGTAGCGCAGCTAGCAGAATTTAACTTTTAAGTGCATTATAAACCTGAAAGGCTAAATCAGAGTTGCTCCAGAGTCAGAAGCTGAGTATCTGGGGATGGATTTTCTGGTGATTCAGGAGGAAGAAGTGTGTGCCTGCCTGTAGACAGGAGACGAGAGCGGCTCTAAGAAGTCAGAGTTGCTTGCAGCTTCTCAAGCCTCAGTGAGGAGAAAAGTTGGAGGTTACAGCTGGGGTGAACTTTAAGAACTCCAGATGCAAGACCCTGCTGTCGGCCCAGTGTTAGCAGGATTGAGAGCGGGCATTGAACCCCACAGGTCTCAGCTATGTGAGATAAGTTGGTCATAGAAGAGACTTATAAGGCAGAGGGAACACTTGAAAATATAGCATGTTGTCCTTTTCCGCTGTCTACAGGATCCTAGTAATGGTGAAGAGGTACATCAACTTGATCGTACCAGGGCCTTTGCAACAGCATGTGTATGAGACACAGCATGACCATGGTGGGCACTTCAGACACAAGGGTATTTTTGACATGCTAAGAAGGAGCTACTACTGGCCAGCTCTGTTCAAGGATGTTAAAGGTTGGGTACAACAGTGTAAGCATTGTGCTTTAGCAAGAGATATACAGTGGAACCTCGACATACGAATTTAATTCGTTCCAAGACCTGACTCGTAACTCAAAAAATTTGTATCTCAGAATAATTTTACCCATTTAAAATAATGGAAAAAATTTTAATGCTTTTCGCCTTGATGACAATAACACTATATATATCAAAATTTATGAAAAAAGTCTCCTCCAATGCCTCAGGTTCAGATGTCCCTGCTCTGTCTTTCTTTAGATCACTGTAAATATTACGTGCTTTTTCAGAAATGATAGCCTCAGTTACACTATCTCCTGCAAGCTGCTTGTCCTTCACCCATTTGAGAAGCACCCTCTCCATCTCCCCATGGATATCAGTCTTTAATTTAGACATTATTGTAGTCCCCTTGGCAGGTGTTATCTTCTTAATGATTTCCTTTTGTTTAAGGATTGTAGATATTGTTACGGACAGGCCGTTTATGAAATTAGGATATTACCCCTTTAAGAGCGCTAGGGAGTTTGTATCGGTTCCCCTACACGAGACTATTATTATTATTATTATTATTAGTGTGATTTGTGTATGTTAAAATTAGTGGGTCCATAAAATATTTCGGCTTGCTTGTGCTGTAATGATGGATGTCAGCTGACTATGTTAATTGAGATGACGGTGGTTTGACCCCTGACCCTGTGATGCGGTCAGACTGAGTTATTTCCGGTGGGATTTTGGGCGCCAAAGGAGGGCTGCTGAGGCTGCTGACGCTGCTCCTGCCGGTAGACGCCGTTTCCCTGTTCCGTGTTGGTCAAACACCGTAAGCTACCGTCGACTCTAGAGTGTGGGATCCCTCTACCCCACCTTTTGGACGCTAACGAAGCCAAGCATAAGTTATCGTATGAAGATTTATCTACTGCCGAAAAGATTATGGACCTTGTAGAAAACCTGAACGAATGAACACTGGAGGAAGTTGGTGAGGAAACCTGTCTCAACTTCACCCATCCGAGCCGGGCTGGTCGCCACGGGCAACGAAGGAGGACTGGCCGTGCCTGTGCAGAGCTACCGCGGTTCCCCTCCAGCTGAGGTAACGCTGACAGTTTTCCTATTTGCATGTGCAAGCAAGCCGAAGTGTTTAGCTGCGGCGCCCTGGGAAGATTATTATCAGAGGTCGGTTTTCCCCCTAGACAACGTAGCCGTCATTGGTTAGCTGAGAGCTACCGGAGGCTTGCGAGATCTCTGCCTAGGAGGCCGTGACAGAGTGGGGCTCGCCCGGGATCGAGTTAAATAAATCGGTACCGTGCCGTTAGTACGTTTCAAGGAATCTGTCGATGCATTATTACTAACTGTGTTCGTTTGTCAACTATATCAAAACAGTCCATTGCTAAAATTAATATCAGTACTAGTTTCGGTTAGTGGTTAGTTACGGATAAGCAATTCTTTCTGTTGGGTAACGTACACGGGGTTGTTTGAGCCTGCTAAAGGGTTACACATCGTTAGGGTAGGTAACTAGTTAGTACAGGTGTGTATACCCAAGTGCGAACTAGTCGCGCTGTACCGCTCCCTGCAGTGAAGAATTGTGTATCTGGCGGGGCTAGGTATAGCTTCTCTTAGTTTGGCAGGGATAACGAAGGTTAGCCGTAGCTTAAGCTAGGCTAGGCATAAATTGGCTAAACTTGTGTCTTCTGACTAGTGCTGTTCTAATGTGGTAGTTTGCAAACTGTTGTGATATTAGTCCTATGCTGGTGCGAGTTATTTTTGCCACGTAGTACACTCTGTATGAGTGGTGTGACAGCGTTCTGTGGTTGGAACTCCAGAAAACTGTTGTGGGGTGCTTGTAGCCTGCTTGAAAGTAGGGTGTCTCCCCTGTTTGTGAACCTGGTGGTGTGCTGTACGCATATGTGGTTCCTGTTTTTGCTGAGCCAGTTGGAAGCTCTCAGGTGGCAACTGCACCTAGCATATGTGTTTTAGTCTTAGGAACAGTCTGCTGTTGTGTCTTTCTGCTATTGCTGGATATTGTACTGCTGGCACTCTTTCAACTTTTTGGGCCTACCAGTTGGTGTTGACCAGTTAGATTTTGGACAGTGTTGTGTTTTATACTGCTGTGCAAACAAGATGAGTATATCCCCCGCCCAGGTCGGTGAGCTGATAGAGCTGCCTACTGCTGCTCAGTTTAGGAGCTTTACTAGGCCACAGCTTGCCTTGCTGGCTGAGCGGGATGGCATGGAGGTGCCATCCTCGATGACTAAAAAGGAGCTGGTAGCCCTAGTGAAAGAACTGTATAGTCTAGAGGACCTGTGGGCAGAGCAGAAAGAGGAGAAGGAGCGGCAGGAGAGGTTGGCGAAGGAGGGGCGCGATCGCCAATTTGAGTTTGAAAAGCGGGAGAGTGAGCGGAAGTTTGAACTTGAAAGGATGAAGTTGGAGTTGGAGAGAGTATCTAGGGAGAAGGGCCTACCACTCGAACCTACTTTCAACTTCTCTTCTGCTGAGAAGCTTTTGCCTCAGTTTAACGAAGAAGAGGTTGATGTTTTTTTTGAAGCCTTTGAGCGGGTGGCTAATGAGTTAGCTTGGCCACGCTCTAAATGGCCACTGTTGGTGCAGCGAGCCCTTGTAGGTAAAGCTCAGCATGCATTTGCTGTGCTGGAAGGCTCTCTCGCTCTCAATTATGATGCCGTAAAGGAGGCTGTATTGACTGCATATGGGAGTGTCCCTGATGAATACCACAGGAGGTTTCGGTCCCACCGGCGCAAGGGTGGTGAGTCTCACCTCGATTTGTACCGCAGGCAGCAAATTCTCATGGCATGTTGGCTAGCTGCATGCAAAGCGGATACTGTGGAGACCTTAACTGAGCTGTTTTTGATGGAGCAATTTAGGAACTGTCTCTCACGTGAAGTAGATGTTTACATTGCTGAGCGTGGGGTCCAGACAGTTAAAGAGGCTGCAGAGCTCGCAGATACCTGGGAGGTCATTCATTATGGTGGTATTGGACGGGATCCCATGACAGGGGTCAGGACAAGCGGAAGTCCTTTGGAAGCTGTAAGCTTGAGACGAAGCGCCCTGGTAGTGACCGCCTGGCCAGGGTGGAGGTCCTGATGGTGGTAGGGGCCCCAGTGGTGCCTATCGGGAGGTGGTAGCCAGCGGCTCCTGAACGTTCTCGTGGCCCTGGGTTCCATCAGGACATTATTTGTCATAACTGTAGGCGGCCAGGGCATATTCGGAGTAACTGCCCAGCCCTTAAGGACAGAGCCAATCGTGATCAGGTTGTGGCTCTGGTGTCGGCTAGGACGCAGGGTGATAAACTGATGAATGGTGGCCTCACTAAGGAGCCTGTGATGGATGGTGCTTCTTTTGTTTCTTCTGGTTCAGTAGCCCTAACCTGTAGTAGTCCGAAACCCCGATACAGATCTTGCGGGACACTGGGGCTAGTCAGTCTCTGCTGGTTGCGGGTGTTCTTGATTTGCCACCCCCAGCACCTGGAAATCCAGTTGTACTTCTGGCTGGTTTGGGAGGAGAGTTTGGGCCCTATCCGCTGAGAGAGGTCTATTTGCGTTCTGATTTGGTGAATGGCTCTGTGACAGTGGCTGTGGTTGATTCTCTTCCTGTACAAGGCGTGTCATTATTGCTGGGTAATGACCTGGCAGGTAGTAGAGTCAGAGAGTCCCCTGTTCTTTCCCCCAAACCATGTAACATGGTGGACACAGAGAGGTTGGCTAGAGAATTTCCAGAAGTTTTCACGGCATGTGTGTTGACGCGTGCTCAAGCGAAAGCCCGCGTCTGTCCTACTCCCTGTGAGGAGCAAGAGGCTAGCGTGGATCTAGCTGACACATTTATGGCCCACCTGAAAGAGACACAGGACGATCCTCGCCTGAGTCGAGAAGCCTTAGTGGAGGCTCAGTTAGCTGATCCTGCTTTGGCTTCTCTCTTCCGTTTAGTAGAAGAACCAGCTGGGGGTGCTGTGCTTGCGGAAGGGTATTACTTACAGGACACTATCCTGATGAGACGTTGGCGGCCGCCTAGGGAGACCGCTGAGGAATGGAATGTGTTGCACCAGGTGGTGTTGCCTCGCGGTTATCATGAGGGCGTGCTAAGGATGGGTCATTCTGGACCTGTGGCAGGTCATGTCGGCGTAAATAGAACGCTGGAAAGAATTAGACGTCATTTCTGGTGGCCGGGTTTGCGGAAGAGTGTGCTTGAGTATTGCAGGTCTTGTGAGCCATGTCAGCGTGCGGGTAAGGCTCAGCATACACCGCCTCCCGTGCCTCTTAAGCCACTCCCTGTTTTCTCAACACCCTTCACCAGAGTGATGGTAGACTGTGTGGGTCCGCTCCCAAAGTCCAAGCGGGGAAATGAATATCTTTTAACCATCTTAGATGTCACTACACGGTTTCCTGAAGCTGTCCCACTCAGGAACATTCGGGCCCAGACTGTAATTGATGCTTTGATACAGTTCTTTACCCGGTATGGACTTCCTCAGGAAGTTCAGTCTGATCGTGGGTCGAACTTCACCTCCACTGTTTTCCAGGGGGTTATGAACCAGTTGAATATTAAGCAGATCACGTCATCGGCCTATCATCCCCAGTCGCAGGGGGCCATTGAACGTTTTCATAGGACCCTGAAGGAGATGGTGAGGGTATATAGTGATCAGTTTCCTGGGGATTGGGACACTGCTATGCCTTTCCTCATGTTTGCGATTAGGGATAGCGTGAACGAATCCACTGGTTTCACTCCATTTCAGCTGGTTTATGGTCACGAAGTGCGTGGACCCCTGGCCTTACTAAAAGAACGTTTAGTGGGTGAGAACTTTCCGGAGGACCCTCTCGCATATGTTGCTCGTTTCACTGACCGGCTACAGGTGGCTTGTGAGGTCGCCCGGCAGAAGCTTGTGTGGTCAAAGGCTCGTATGAAACAGCAGTATGACAAGCGAGCTCGGCCCCGTAGTTTTGAGGCCGGTGACCAGGTGTTAGTACTGTTGCCTGTAGGGGGAGATAAACTTGGTGTGCGATTTGAAGGGCCATATTCGGTTGTAAACCGGGCAGGACCCTGCAGCTATGTGATCAGTACGCCTGATCGGCGGGTTAAGACACGATTGTGCCATGTAAATCTGCTCAAACCTTTTGTGGGGCAAGAAGCTGTGGCCCCGGTGTGTTTTAACAGAGTACAGAACATGGAGGACGGTGACACAGAGGCAGGCTACACTCCCCGTGAGCCAGTTAGTGCTCGCCTTCAGAACACTGAGGCGTTGCAAGATCTCCGGAACCAGCTGCCTCATTTGACGGCGACTCAGGTTGAGGATGTGGTGAGTCTGGTTGAGTCTTATCCAGGGCTGTTCAAAGACAACCCAGGTTTGACAACGCATGCAGTGCACGATGTTGACACTGGGACGGCGGCCCCAATTAAACAGCATGCTTACCGGTTGGCTCCTCAAAAGCGTGTTTTGGTACAGCAGGAGTTGGACTACATGCTTCAGATTGGTGCCGTTGAGCCGGCTGTGAGTGAGTGGAGCTCCCCAGTTGTCTTGGTGGCTAAGGAGGGTGGTGCACCCCGGTTATGTATAGACTACCGGAAGGTCAATGCGGTGACGCGTACTGATGCCTATCCCATCCCTCGAATAGAGGACTGCATAGACCGTATTGGCAGGGCCAAGTGGGTGTCCAAGTTCGATCTGCTCAAGGGCTATTGGCAGGTCCCTCTTACAGATCGTGCCAAGGAGGTGTCTGCTTTCACTACCCATAATGCCCTATATGCTTGTCGTGTTTTACCATTTGGGATGAAAAATGCTCCCGCCTCCTTTCAACGACTAATGAACCAGGTGACGAGGGGTTTGGATAACGTGGTTACGTATATCGATGATGTTGTCGTGTTTAGCGACTTGTGGGAAAGCCACATTGAGCACATTAAAGTTTTTTTTTCCCGTCTTGCAGAGGCATCTTTGGTCATAAACTTACCCAAGTGTGAATTCGGGCAGGGTCAGGTTACCTACTTAGGTCACCGTGTGGGACGTGGTGTCGTACTCCCACGGGCTGTAAAGGTTCAGGCTATCCTGGATTTTCCAGCCCCACAGAATCGCCGGCAGTTAATGAGGATCTTGGGCATGTGCGGGTTTTACCGTAAATTCGTTCCTAATTTTGCTACTGTGACGGCTCCGCTCACTGACCTATTGCAGAAAGGGGTCAAGTGGTTGTGGTCCCCGGAGTGTCAGGTGGCTCTGGATGCTGTGAAAGCTATCCTTTCATGTGAACCAGTACTGACTGCACCTGATTTCTCACAGCCTTTCTGCCTTGCGGTGGATGCCTCTGATGTAGGAGTGGGTGGAGTTCTCCTCCAGGCAGGAAGTGATGGTGTGGAGAGACCGGTGGCTTATTTTTCAAAAAAGTTGAATCGCCACCAGAGGAATTACTCCACGATTGAAAAGGAGGCCCTGGCTTTGGTGCTAGCTGTACAACATTTCAAAGTATATGTATCCAGTGTAGCTGGTGATGTCGTAGTCTATTCGGATCACAATCCTCTTACCTTCCTTGCTAAGTTTCAGAGCTCTAATGCCCGCGTTTTTAGATGGAGTTTGATTTTGCAACCTTATGGTTTAAGGGTGAAACATATTGCAGGGAAAGACAACGTTATTGCTGATGCCCTTTCCAGGAGTGGGACATGAATTACAGTATCGGTGATACTAGGGTTTTGTAGCCTTGCTCTGGTCCAATGAGAAGTCCCTATTGGGGGTTCACCAGGTGCATTATTGGCCAAGAGCAATCTGCTCCTGAAGGCCTCGGTGCAGAAGGAAATGTCTGCATATTTATTTTTTTTCCTTTCCCTGTAGATACTCCTAGATGTGATCTTAGTAACTAGATGTGCTGTGTTAGTCTGTCTGCCTAGTGGTGGGCAAGGGAAATGTTTGTCCTTTATCTCTACCAAAAAAAAAAAAAAAAAAAAAAGAAAGGTGTTGATGTATTGTTTTTTTTTTTCCTTATTTTTTTGCCTTATGGGGGGGGTACTGTTACGGACAGGCCGTTTATGAAATTAGGATATTACCCCTTTAAGAGCGCTAGGGAGTTTGTATCGGTTCCCCTACACGAGACTATTATTATTATTATTATTATTAGTGTGATTTGTGTATGTTAAAATTAGTGGGTCCATAAAATATTTCGGCTTGCTTGTGCTGTAATGATGGATGTCAGCTGACTATGTTAATTGAGATGACGGTGGTTTGACCCCTGACCCTGTGATGCGGTCAGACTGAGTTATTTCCGGTGGGATTTTGGGCGCCAAAGGAGGGCTGCTGAGGCTGCTGACGCTGCTCCTGCCGGTAGACGCCGTTTCCCTGTTCCGTGTTGGTCAAACACCGTAAGCTACCGTCGACTCTAGAGTGTGGGATCCCTCTACCCCACCTTTTGGACGCTAACGAAGCCAAGCATAAGTTATCGTATGAAGATTTATCTACTGCCGAAAAGATTATGGACCTTGTAGAAAACCTGAACGAATGAACACTGGAGGAAGTTGGTGAGGAAACCTGTCTCAACTTCACCCATCCGGAGCCGGGCTGGTCGCCACGGGGCAACGAAGGAGGACTGGCCGTGCCTGTGCAGAGCTACCGCGGTTCCCCTCCAGCTGAGGTAACGCTGACAGTTTTCCTATTTGCATGTGCAAGCAAGCCGAAGTGTTTAGCTGCGCGGCGCCCTGGGAAGATTATTATCAGAGGTCGGTTTTTCCCCCTAGACAACGTAGCCGTCATTGGTTAGCTGAGAGCTACTGGAGGCTTGCGAGATCTCTGCCTAGGGAGGCCGTGACAATATGGTCAATGCACTACAATTAATACTGCCATGCTATATCAATCACTCGTACACCACGTTCGTATGTTTCTGTTATTTCTCGGTTAATTTCCATTGAAATACTCATTTTCTTCATCTCACCTCCCTTCTTATCACTCACTTTCTAGGGACCCATGATTCTAGTCAAAAATGTTAAGGAAATTGCGGTATTAATACCAAAAAAAGTACAACATAACGACAGACAGTACACGTACGAATGGATGGAACCATTTACCTATACACCTAACTATGAAATAGCAAAATTATGTAAAAGCTAACTTTCAAACCACTGGTCTATAAATAAATAAATAAATACATACATACATACACGCATACACAGTGCATTCGTTTTTTACACAAACTTAAAATACACAAATTAACTTTAATACCCCTTGAAACACAATTCAAAAATTATTCCTTTACGCGTCATTATGCACTTTAATGCCAGTAGTATTTTTTTAAATAATATTATTTAATATTAATATTTAATAATATTTGAATTGGCAAAGGAAATTACGAGTGGTATTTAAAGTAGTGTACAGCATTTATTTATCAGAAATGTAATTATATACTGTACCATTAGCATTATCCGATATTCCCTTTACCAATACAGTATCCACTCTCTCTCTCATAGATTCCCACTAGTTCTTGCCATTTCCATTCTCTTCACTTTCACACACACAGACATACGCAGGCATACTCTAACACCACATGGTTGAGCATCACACTCACTCACACACACTCTCTTTATCTGTTCCTTTATCACAGACTACGAGTTGTTGCACTATCTAACACCACACGGTTGAGTATCACACTCACTCACTCACTCACTCACTCACACTCTCTCTCTGTATAGTACGCAGAAGCTGTTTTGATAAAGAAATTCATCCATATTACATGACCGCGGAACGCATCTTGAGCATTTCCATTCATTTAAATGGGGATATTAAACTTGAATTATGCAATTTTGCTTTATGCGAGCCTTTTCAGGACCACATCTTCGTGAAAAATTAAAAAGGACAACTCAGCTAACGATGGTCTCTTTTTATTGTGTTGTGGTGACAGAACTATAAAATATGAAGTATGAATAAAAAGCAAAAAACTACACTAATTTTCCCTTTAACTTTTTTTTCCCCTCTAAGTACTCCCGCCTCACTCTGTAACAGACAGCTCATCACCCCATCTTTTTTGTTTATCGACTTTGGAAAGGCATGTTAAGAAACTGGTTCATTCTACATAATACCCATTAGAGAAGACTGAAGAACCTTTAATAGTTCTCCCAGGAGGAAAAAAAATAAACAGTCATGCAAAGCACCACATTACTGAGCCCTCTACTAAGTGAAAATGAGCTGGCATTCAGTTTAAAACATTCATTGAATCCACACAGGGCATATAAAGATAAATAAAGATAATGTTAGATAAATCTGACATTATTCATCATTAATATGTATTTGTGGCCTATGACCCACGCCCCTTAAAATTAGATAATCAGCTAAGGTTCACCTCACTAATAAATATTTTATATTCTAGTGGTACGCTTTCAGAGCCCCCATCTTCTATCGAAGAAATATTGTGCGGCTGTAAAAGAGTATTTCCCAATATAATCAGATACATATTGTTCTGTAACACACTTATGTGTGTGAATGATATCAGTTTGAGGTCCAATGATATCAGTTTGAGGCCCAATCAACTGCTAAAGCTCTGCTTGTAATTTGTGAACCTGCTGCCTGATGGAGGCTAGGTAGAAAGGAAGGCCAAACCTGCCCCTCTGTCTGTAATCAATCAAATGTATCTTTAACTTTTACTTAAATGTGAATAACAGTATAATGGTTTTTCTCTATGTAAGGAAGGAGTTCATTTATGAGGGAAAGGAAGTTAGGTGACTTGTCTGTGTTTCTGTTACAGTTATTTCACTTGTGATGAGTCCCCTGCATGTTTCCACTTAGTAATTGTAATGTTGCAGGTGGAAGAATGTACTATTTTGTAAAACACTTTAATTTTCTAAAGAGACTTTAGTTTGAAAGGGGACTTTTAATTTGAAGAGTATTTGTTTGACCTCTGACCTATAGTAGGGCAGCCATTTTAGTTTACAAATGAAAACACACAAGTAACAGTTCAACAGCAGTTCAGCATCTCAAGCTCTTTATTCTTTTGTTTCTCGTGGCATTGCCAGTAAGTTGAGTTTATGAACCTGAATTATAAATAACAGAGAAGTTAAGGTTAAGACTTTTCATGTGATAATTAATTCATTACTTAAATATTCATACCTGTTAGCCTAATTAACCTGTAGAACTGAAAGCAGATAAACCTGTAGAAGTAAGGTTAGCATCATAAATATGATTCGTAATGTTGTTATACTCACCTGAGCTATTTGTATTTATTTCAGTTTTAAAATTTCTTCATTAAATTTTCCAAATACAACACGGAGTCTGTTCCTTGGAGAAGATTATGGAGAAATGAGTTTAAGCTTGCTGTTTCATGCTTAGATGAGAACAGTACAGTAATTATTTCCACTTGTGCCATGTTGGAATCAACTTTTCGTCTAATGCAGCACAGGGTATCAAACCTAAAGGGACCAATGAAACATTGACTTCTACACACACATAAATAGACAGTTATCAAACTGATAAAACAGGTGCTGACATCTGGGTGCAGGGCATGAGCAGGTTTGCCCCAGGATTCAGGTCCTACACCACTCCTGCACCAGCTTGGATTTCAGAGGTCTTGTGGCCTGATACCAGCACAGGTTCCAACCTAAGATATGAACTTAGCAGATCTTAAAGTTCCAGTGACTCATTGCTTACACCCAGCGGTCTCTGCCTCCTGCTATGTCACCTAATTAATTTTGTAAATAAAAGAATTCCTGTGAAATCCAAATACAATTTTTTATTTTACATGTTCTGGAGACCCCTCCTAACTATGGCCCTTTGCCATAGAACACATCCTGCTGGTATTTGAAAAAAAAGGTCATAAAGTTGTGCCTTGTGTTGTGTGCATTGACTCAAGGAGGATGTTGTCACCTGCCACATGCCGCCTCCAGTCCCCTGGTTGGATGTCTCCATCTGCGGTGGTGCTATCTGTGAAGCTGGGTGGGATATATCTGATGTTCCCTGGATTTGCTGCTCCAGTGTGTATCAGGTAGTTGTTTTTGAAAGCCACACAGGTTTTCACTATGTGCACAACATTCTGTGGGCTGCAGTCAATTTGCCGGCCAAACATTCACCGGGATTCCATGATGCCGAAGGTGTTCTCTATGATCTTTCGGGCCCAGGAATGTTGGTAGTTGTACACATGCTGTTCTGTTGTGAGGTTGGAGCCTGTGGGATAAAGTGACAGGCAGTGATGGAATAAACATTCAGATCCAAAAGTAAAAGTCGCAATTCCACACTATGAAAATACTCCTCTACAAGTAAAAGTCCTGCTTTGAAAACCTCATTTAAGTATTATCAGCAAAATTTACTTAATGCACTTTATATACTGTTAGGTACTTTAATCTACAGTAATGGGTCAAACAAAACAAGCTCATTTGTAAATTCTGATGAACAAAAGATTTTACCTGGGATTGGGCACACAAGATTTTGGTGCAGTGGGAAAGCTGCATCTGCAACAAACATCTGTGTCTGGTGGGGTGGCTGGTTGTGGCAGCTTCAGAGTCCCATGAAGTAGCTTCGACCCAAAGATGCCTCTGTTGCTTTCATATCACATGATGTCACATGGAAAGTTCCAGATTCTCCAGTGCAATTTCAGAAATCCAGTGCAATTTCAGTCCACTGTGTCGGGTAGGACAGGGGGACAAATTTTGGCTGCAGAGTGTCCCAAATGGCCTGCAACACCTCAAGAATTACCATCGATACAGTGCAGTTGGCCAGTCTGTAACTTGCAGCTACACTTACCTGAGAACAACCAGTAGCTAAAAAGTATAAAGTCACTGCTAAACTTTCCGCCACAGTGATCGGCGCTCGGATGTGTTTTCTGATGTTGCATATGTTCACTGATGCTGCCGGCCAGAAAATCAAATTTGGCAGAGGAAATCCTAAAATACTGATGATTCTTCTCCTTGTCCATTGCACGCATTCCCTGCACCAACATGCTGAACTCCCGTCTTTGGTCCTGTTGTCATTGAGCAGCCGCACTCACTACTTTCTTGCTTTCCGTGCTTTTCTTTTTTATTTGACTGCGCTAAGTACAGCACACAAAGCAACTCCTCTTCTTGCATGGATGTTGCCATTTTGTTTTGATTCGTAGGGCATGCGTGGAATATGTCTTTCTGTAAGCCCATTGAGAAAGAGCTCAAGTCAGGGGGACTCCACTAGAATTATATTTTTCAATTTCTTTGCTATATAATGTATATCATAATATTTGTACTTACATTACATTAATTCCTTACATCAGTGTGCTCTATTAAAAGGGTTAGGGGTTAGGGTTAGGATAGGGTTAGGGTGATGATTTGTGTTTTGTGGGCTTTGGCTTTCATTCAGTAAATCTGTGTTGTCGTTAGTGCTGCCACTAGTAAATACTATGCAGCCATACATCACATGCAGTCTATATTCACAAGATGAGGAAGGGAAAGAGAATGCCCATCTGACAGATATTTAATTACCAACTGATGAAAACAGATAATAGGTCAGCTTTAGAGAGAACTTAAAGCCTATATATATCCTATATATGTTTCCTTTGATATTGTTAATATTTTTATCAAGGAAAAGTTGGCTGATCAAGAATTCAGTGTTTTTTTTTAATTTGTAAAAACATCCATACTCTGATAAAGAAAAGGCCCACCTCACTGCACTACAAAGATATGTTGTCCTTTTCTAAAATGAAGTGCTTGTGCACCTAAATTACTGCATAAATGTTAAAACGGAGGACACGTTTTGGCAATATGTGAATGCAGTGTAGCCACAACCTGATAGTATAAACATGTGGTGCTTCTCTAAATGTGACAATATTGTAAAATGCAATTATTAAATAAGCACATAAAACACAGTCTGTGATGAGGTTTCAGTGTTTATCCTCAAACCAGTGAAACCAGGCCAGCAATCACCTTAATGGACATGGAGAGGGTCTGAAGCTGCAGGCCTCTTCTCTGAGCCACTAACTACTCAACATCCCAAAATGGAGGCCGAAAGCTGGTCCTGTCATAAATATAAACACTCATTAGCTTCCACTGTAGCTGATCCACTTGCATGTTTATTTGCTGCAAGCCTATTGTGCTATGTCCTCACATATGATGTTTGCTGTCCATAACGATGGCATAATCATACTCACACAGGAGCACCTCACATCCAATTCCATAATGTTGACTCCTTTCTGAAATTAAATCAGTGTTGGGTTACTCTTTTACAAGACCTTTACAGACCCAGATTCAACCTTTATCCTTAATTTGGACTTAAAAATGGTGTAACCTTTACAAGTTCTTCCCTGGCTCTTCCCTGTTTCTACTTCCTGCACACTGATGTTTTGTGTCATTCATCAGAGGGATTACTGATGAAGTCAATCTGATGTTAAGTGGTACAGAAGTCATAATGCAAGTACTGCCCCATCTCAGAAAAAATCTCAGAAAACTCATTTTTTCAGACACCTGTGTTGTCAGATGCTTGACAGGGATTACAAGTAGATTGACATGGCTGACAATAATTGTACAGCTCACTTCTTTAATAACACCAACAATTACTACAGGTAAAGTATTCCTTATCCGAAACGTCTGGGACCAGAAGTATTTTGGATTTTTAAGTTGGACGTATATATTAGCATGCCATGCAGAAGAACATTTGTAGCATGTAGAAAATGTACACAATGTCATCTGACGGTCACTATTGTACACACACAACCTTAAGCACTGGCGGACATACGACCAGGTGTAATTTTTATATTCATATATATTTTATCTTAATTTTTTTATTTAGACGTGCACTATTTTTTTGGGTCATATACGGATGGTTGTAAGTTGCATAGGTAAGGTGTGGAATCATTTGTGACACTTGTGGCATCATATTGGTGCTCAAAAATTTTTGGATTTTGAAGCATTTTGGATTTCAGAATAGGTTTGCTCAAACTGTATTACAAAACGTGGACATGCATATGTCAACAGTGAAGGTACATATGGGCAAAATAGATGTAGTTCAATCTGAGGTGATTGGGGTAAAACGGGATGTAACTAGTTGCACCTTGGAGATTGGCAAGCTGTGCCTGAAACTGTCAGAACTTGAAGACCGAGAGAGTGTTATGTGTGGATAGAGGGACTAAGCAGCAATCATGAAGAGGAAAACACCATAGCTGTTTACAGAGAATGCTTCCAAAATGGATCCTCTCAGTTGGAAACAAACACATTGAAATTGAGCTGGTCCACAGAATCTAATGTTCGAATCCCAACACTGACAAGACCATGATTTTTAAAGTTCTGAGGTACCAAGACTGCCAGGCAATCCTTCAAGGGGTTCGCAAAGTGAAAGAAAATAGCCCTATCCTAGACGTCAGATTACAAGGGAAAGCAACTTTCTTTTCCATCAGTCGAGGAGGCGATCACATTCAAGATAGAACTCTCTCAGCCACCAAAACAACGAGAGCTCACCTACCCACCGCAGCACCTCAAACGCAAGGATGGACTGGAGGTCAGGGAGGATGGTGAAGATCCTGCACAGCAGTGTCCCTGATCGGGTCTTCCTAAAGTTACTTTATTTGTTGGCCTCTGTTGTTGCAGTGACCCAAATGGAGGTCCAGGACATCATTCAGCTACAGCTGATAAATAACATCACAGATCAAAGGAAATTTACACTTCTAACTGGTAGGCCAATGAACTTTTGGTTTCCTTAAAATCTGTACATTTGCTGCTAAAGTTCATTCAAATAATATTATTTTATTTTTTGGACTTACGTGATCTGAGTTAAATATTATTTGCTGGATCACATTTTTTATTGTATGGCGTAATCAGGATAGACTGGAACATTTTTTCCATTGACAAAACTTGGGCTGCGACATACTTAACTAAAATAACTGGTCACTATGTTCGTGAGGCAGAGTCTGGCAATAAAATTGTTCATGTATACATTATGTTTTGAGAGTTAGGCTATTTGTTTTATTTCTAGTACTAGTTATGCTTTGACTTTATGATGTAAGCAATTGGATAACAGCATGTTTCTCTTTTGGAGGGGGGAAGCTTGGGACTTCTTAGTCTGCAAACTTCTAAATGCAGTTGTTACGCTTCTTGGGAACACACATTAGGAATGGGGCTGGCAGCATGGGATGGGGGTGGGATTTCACCTCGGCATTTGTTTACATAACAAATTGAATATCTCTTCATGCTTTCGTACAATGACAATACAATATTTCGACTATGGTTGAGTTATCAATCTTAAATTGGAATATCAGCGGATTACAAAATTGTAAACTGAAGAGCAGAAAATGCTTAGAATATTTAAATAGGAAAGGAGTAGATATAGTATTTATTCAAGAAACACATTTAAAAGTAAGAGATGTCCCACGATTACAGAATAGAATATATGAGGTTGTGGTCTCATCTAGTGGAAGCTCTGTAAGATTCTGGCCCAAATCCCAGACAATATCCCACCAAAGGTATGTAAAAACCTGTATTCATTTGTCTAGATGGCCTTATTGCAGCCACAGTTCTGCTCAAAAGTGTCACTTTGGCCGCAGCTAGAACTTGTGGCAATTGGTACTTCTAAAGAAACTGGTGATGGGTGATTGAGAGTTGCTCTGGCTAGGGAACATAATCCAATTATCACAGCTACTGTATTCAACCACATGAACTACCCTCACTGGACCAGTAATGGTATGATTGATGGTTATTTATTATTGTCTAATCCTGATCAAAGCTATGTATCTGTATAAAGAAGGCTTTCACTGAGGGCTAAGGGTTCATTTGGACTCCGCTGAACCCAAAGAGCATCTCACATATTTCTGACAACTGCTGTTCCTGTAAATAAAGAAGTATTTTCCAAGATCGGAATTGCACCTTTTTTTCCTTACAGCTCAAACACCAAAGTACTATTATTCTGATTAAAAGGGATTTAAATCTGAAAAGTCTTAGTAGATTATTTTCTACTTTCTCTCAGCCTTCATCTGAATGTGGAATCAGCATCCACTCTATCAGCCACTCCTTCAGATCATAGCCCTGTAATTGCACATTTACACATAGGATTCAAGTTACAGAAAAGCCCCCGATGGCGTTTTAATATAACTCTCCTGCAAAATAACAAATTTGTTGATGAATTTAAAGCCCAATCAGTAAATTTTGTACAACAGAATGAACATTCTACAAATTACCCTATGTTTGTCTGGATGACTATAAAGGGGTACATCACTAATTTTACTTCCTCATTAGCCTCTAAGTTGAAAAAGGCAAGATACAGTCAAATTATTTTTTTTAGAGCAACAGTATAAACTATTAGAACAGGATCTTAAAAGGAAATACACTACCACAATTAGAACCTGTCTAAAATCAACTAAAGCTGAGCTAAATTACTTATTACATTGAAATGTGGAATTCATCATGCACAGGGTCAGGCAGAAATACTGTTTCCTGGGCAGCAGGCCAAGTAGGCTACTCACTCTCAGACTTAAACAATGTGAAGCGCACTCAGCAGTAGACATTTGACCTCCAACCCCAAAGAAATTAACTCAGCATTCAAGTCATTTTATGAAGATTTGTATACATGTGCACAAAATTTTCGGAGGCCTGTGCCAACTTTTTAGAAAACACAGAGCTACCAAAATTATCTGCAGCCGACTCAGTTGACTTGGGATGCCCAATCTCTCTAGAAGAGTTGCATATTGTGTTATAAGCAACTGCAAAAGGGAAAGCACTTTGCCCAGATGGCATACCCCGAGAATTGTTACTACATTTCTGGAACATTCTGGGTCCGGTTCAGACCATACACTTTGCCATCACAAAAGGCTCTTTTCATAATCATCTTTATACTGCACTAATTTCCCTCCGGTATAAACAAGGTAAAGACCACACAGATTGCTCAAACTTTCGCCCCATTTCATTAATAAATTCAGATTAAGTTATTGCCATACGTCTTTAAGGCTACATGGGGAAACTGGTACATTGTCACCAGTCTGGCTTTATGAAGGGACATATTATCAGCAGATAATATTCGCCGTCTAGTACACATTATACATGAGACACAAAATCTTGACATTCCTTATGCAGTTCTTCCATCGGATGCACACAAAGCCTTTGATTGTGTGCAAAGAGAATATTTGTGGAAAATTTGGTCTTGGGAGGAAATAAATAGATATGACCCGTCTTGTGTATGCTAATCCATCTGCTATAGTCTGCACTAACGGTATTCACTCTAGCCTTTTCCCCATCCTTCGTGGTACTCGTCAGGGATTCCCCTTGTCACCAAGTCTTTTCATACTATCCCTTGAGCCTCCAGCATTACACCTTAAACAAAACTCAATCATCTCTCCCATACATATTAACAAGAAAACGGCCACAGAAAGACCTCCCCAGCATAAACTGAGATTGCAAAGGGGGCATATTGGAGAAAATGGGATACTTTCTTACTGTTTGACTGACACTGGGAATATGAAAGTGTCTGAGTATGCTGAAGATGACTTATAAACTCAAGGACATGATGTAATGTGATTGGTCATTGTGTTGCTTATGCCTTCTTACCTTATGCTAATAACTGCTTTTCTCAATAAAATAATGTTAAAAAAGAATGAGAGTTCGCTAGTGTAGGTTGGCTAGTTTACCTCAGAATTCTAGCCAGCACTAGGTAACTCTGTTTTTATGTTTTTTATTAGGCACAAATACGGAAAGGCACAGTGGTGGACTAGACTGTTATTTATCAAGATAACTAATTATTACCATTTTTTCCTGTGGGATTATTGCAAGAGCTACTTAAAAACTGCCCTGCTGTTTTTAAACCCTGTTCTTCATTTGTGTGTTGTGAGCCTGCCCCTAAGGACAGTTGTTGTTTTGGTTTGTCTTGTATGATTACAGTATATCGAGTTTGTGTTTTTGTGGAAGTAATGCAGGGCTCAAATTAGGGAGTTTATTTATTTGCGTTTAGCAAGTGCTGTGTTACACGGCCAGAATGTTCTTATGAACAACTTGCTGTGTTCATGTAAGAGCAGTAGGAAACCTTACACAGCCCAAGTTCCTGAATGGAATGTGGGTAAATTCCCTAACCCCACCACAATTTACCCACTGCCGCACCACCGACTGTAAACATCTCCTGGCTACACAAGTGGTCCAGTTTGGATGCAAGTACCATATTATATCCAATGTTGAGAAAGCTTTTGGTCCCAAATCTGGAGTTGAGTGGTTATTCGAGTGCAACTTCTCAGTTTTGAATCATACTATTTTCTGTATTTGTTTTACTAATTTTTTGTAGATCACTGACACAATCCCCCATTTAAATGTATTCTAAACCCTTTTGTGTCATAGCAAAATACAAAGTCAAAGGAGGTGAATAATTTCTGAAGAATTGAAATGCATTCACAACTGCTACATGACTACAACTAGAGACTGACCTAATGTACATAGTTAAACAAAAAACCCACAAATATTTTATTTTAAAAAATGAAACTGTTTTACTTTATATGTCACCTCCCTGATAGTGAACTCTGTCAGTGATGCACAGATGGGTAAATGTGTGCTTATTAATCTGTAAGGAAGTCGGCTGCAGATCAGCAGGTGTCTCTGACTGCACTGTGGTCTTACCTGGGCACCTCATCAATCACTGCACTGATGTGGATGGTGTAACCATAAATCTATTCAGAGTAATGCTTTTATACTGTATATGCTGCATTGTAAATACTGCAAGATAAAGGTCTCATATATTTTGATGTGTTGCATTACCTGCATTATTCTCATATTTGCAATATCTCATTTTTATTTTGAACATTTTATATTGAACATATTCAATACATGACTTAATTAATTTGTAACTCTGAAAACACCTGTCATCTGAACAGGCTTATGAAAACTTAGAAGTACCGGTGCCTAAGCAGATCTTCTGGTAGGTGGGGGTCATCCCACTCCCTTTCCTTTTCCCACAAACGCTGCACCAGCACCTTGGCCCTGGTGGTGTATGGTACAATATAACCCAAGGGGTCATACTGACCAGCCAGGATCTTGTATATGTTTCGCATAGTGGTTGCAGAATGGTCCACTGGCCGATGTTTGTAGGAGAGGGTGTCTGACTGGAAATGCCAGAGCAGCCCGAGGGTGCCTTCTTTTGCATCTTGCAGACCTTGGTTGAGCCACTGTGCACTGCTGTCCGACTTTGCCTCTGCTGGTAGGTGATTGATGACAGCAGGATCATTGCTGGCCCATTGCCGCAGTTCAAAGCCACCAGAAGCTAAGAGGTTTGTCCACCAGCTCCTTTGCAGCTTTGCTTGACATGAAACTACATAAACAATTGTCTACATAGAAGGACTTCTCAGTGGCGTGCCTGACATCTTCCTCTGGCTGGCCGTGATCCAGCACATGCCTTTGCAGAGCATAGGTCGCACAGCAAGGGCTGCAAGTGGTACCAAAGGGAAGTACTTGCCATTCATACACGCTTGGTGGGTTGTCTCGCTTGAGGTCCCTCCAGAGGAATCTGAGCAGAGGCTTGTCTTCAGGTATTAGACGAACTTGATGGAACATGCTGCGGATGTCACTACTGACAGCAATAGAATGTTCCTGGAACCGGTAGAGAACGGACAGTAGAGAAGGGCCTAAGGTGGGGCCAGGCAGCAGGAGCTCATTCAAACTGTGGCCTTGGTAAAGGAAAGAGCAGTTAAACACCACCCGGTTCTTCCCGTTATGTTGAACCATGTGGTGTGGTATATACCATGCCTCCTTGGACTGTTCCACCTGGTTTGGCTCCAACTTGTCCACATAGCCGGCCTGTTCCAATTTATTAATCTCCACTTGGTAGGCTGTAGCCTGTTCCGGATTCTTATCCAACCTCTTCTCAATCCCTCTCAACTGAGCCAAGGCTGCCTCCTTCGGTGCACGCAAACAGGGCATGTTCTTAATGCGAAGGAGAGGAGTTGCATAGCGCCTGGCTCCGTTCACAGTTATTCTCACTGTCCTTTTCTCTAGGAGCTGGATGGCTTCATGATCCTGCCTCGATCTTGTGACTACCTTCTCACTTCGATATGGTAACTCATCCATCTGCCACAGTTTCTCCACGTTTGTGTAGAGATCGGCAGTGGGGGAGATGAAGGTGAAGTAGCACTGTTTTGGGGGAAGACTGTCTCATAGCTCTTGTGCCGGCCCTTGAAGAGTCCATCCTAGACATGTTCTCACCGCTGCAGGTCCATCTGAGGGGCCCAAACGAACAAGCTCCACAGGCGTGATAAGATGCGGGCAGTCAGAACCAATCAGGAGCATGGGTCGCACCTTATTCACCTGTTGTAGAGGTAAACCAGCAAGGTGTCTATACTTGCGTTGCAGAGCATTGATTGGGTGGGTGTGCTCAGCCAGGCTCAGTGACTCCGCAGTAAAGGCACCTTTGATCTGGAATACCTTTCTTGGCTCGGCAGCAGGGGACACAGTGAAGGACACAGCCGGCCCATGGAGGACCTGCAGGCCCTTACTGTGCGAAGAGCCAATTTCTCAGGTTGCCCTTTAAGGCCTAGGTGCTGCGCAGCAGCATGGAGGATGATAGTCCGCTCAGATCCATCATCTAAAACAGCATATGTCTCCAAGGAGCTATTGCCCTGTGTGAGCAGGACCTTACTGATCTTCAGCAGAACTTTATGATTGTATGCTGGGCGGTCGACAAACAGTACTCCTTGAGGAGTGTTCACCAGGTAGGAGGTCTCTGTTGCCTTCTCTTCTGCCTTTTCCTCTCTTGTCATTCACCTCATGGAGCACAAGGAGGTGTTTCCTGTTGCAGGTCTTGCAGAGGGCTTTCAAGGTGCATTTCACTGCCTGATGACCACGGCCGCAACGCCAGCACCGATTCCTGTTCTTGATCCAGTTCACTTTCTGCTGTTTGCTGAGTTGTTTATTAATTATCACAGCTGTTCAAGAAATGAGTGCTGTTGTCACAATATGGACAATAGACCTTTGTTCTCTCTTTATGGACCTCAGTCGGTTTAGAGGGAGTCTCAGGGGTTGTGGCACTGACATCTGGAGTCTTCTCTGTGCTAAGAAGAATGGAGGTTGGTTTACCTGAATGCTTTGTGTCTTTGTGTGTCTCTTTCTTCTTGCTTGAATATTCTCCTCGGGTGCGGCCAGAAAACTTGGTGCTATCCTCCTGGACTTGTATCTCATATTCGAGCCAGTCTGCTAAATCAAGAAGTGTGGGGATTGGCACTCTTAATGGATGGATATATCTCCTGAAATTAAACTTGAGATCATGAGGTAACTTACTTAACAGCCTGGAGACATGGGATCCACACTCGATCCAAGTTCGATCTTGCCTTTTCTCCCCAGCTGCTCTAACATGCCTACAAGGGACCGTACGCGGAGAGCAAACATTCAGAAAGCCGTAACATCTCCACTTTTGATGTCCGGCCCATCCAGGAGTTCTGCAATGCGCTGCAGGGCCAGTTGGTGGGGTTGTCCATACAATTTGTTGAGGGCAAGCATTGTGTCGGTAAAGGGGTACCTGGAGTTACTGTAGGAATCCGCCACAAGCAGGGCCTCTTCAAGTTTCAAATGATCAGTCAGAATCTGAAACTTGAATCTTTCAGTGGCATCTTCTGGTAAAATGTTCTCCAGAGCAATTCTCAACCTTGAGAACTCTCTTGGATCTGGATAGGTGAGATGTGGAATGGTCGACTTAGGCCCTCTGTATGTTCTCTCATGGGTGGTTAGGATCACGAGATGGTCTGCTGTGTCCAGATGATCTGGTGGGTAGAAGGCCCGATGAGCTCCATGTGGTCGCTCGTGGTACTCCCCTCGTGGCGTTGGGGACCCTGGCTGACGAGAACACTGGGAATACTGGTCTGGTGGAGAGTACCTGATTGGAGGCAGATTGTGATATGGTGTTGAAGAGGGTGCTCTTCCCTGCTTTGTAGTGGTAGACACCTCCAGGTGTCTCCATCTGTCTTCCAAGTCAGACTCACTATTGGGCGGAGGTGAGTACACCTTTCTCTGGACAACTTCAGGTAGTAACTGAGTCCGTGGGGTGGGTGTAGGACAGGAGAGCTCCCTCTCTGGGATGCTGGTTCTCTGTTGGGTGTGAGCTCGTGGAGAAGGGACTGGTGATCTTACTGGCACTGATGTGAGTGTGGTGTCCAGCCTCAGCTGTTGTAATTGATCACGCAGCAGGACCTGCTCCTTCCTCATCTCCTGGAGCGCAGACAGGATCTCTAGAAACTGACTGGCCTTCCGCTTCAGTTCTGCATTCTCTTGATTCATGTCTTCCAGCATCGCTACCCATTCATCCTTAGGGATCCACTCAGCTGAACTGGGAGCTTGACTGATTGGTGAAGTAGATCTGGAATAGACTGCTGCATTCAGAGGCTCCCCTTCTACTTCCTCTTGGTTGGGAATAGTTGGTGGTGACAGTCTCCTCCAAGAACCTGGCCCTCTGGGGTCATGCTCTTCTACGTAGGCAGGGACACTTCGCTGTCTCGGAGGATGGACAGAAGACTCTTCTCACTCAGGATTCGACATCTTTACTATAGTAATTAGCTTTATCCGGCTCGAAAGACCATTGAAAGATTCTCTTTGGGGGTATGGATAAATTGAACTGCAAATCAGGGATATGAATATGCTGGTTTAGAATTGTTCGAATCGCTATAGGGTGTCCGGTTAGAACAATATGTCACCAGTCTCTGGATGAAGGGTTGTCAAAAACCACCAACTTGTTCTCCTGCTCAAATGCTGTTTATTTATGTGTGGTTCTGTAGTAGTAAAAATACAAAAGAAAACATCACAATTGCTACACAATAACCAAGGACAGAACTAAGTAACAAGTAAATAACTAGGCATCCTAACAGCGGTATAAACAACAACCGACTTTCTGACTTTAGTCATTTCCAAACTTACAGCATACGTGCCTAACCTAGAATCTAAAGCACGGCTATGTCACGCTGGCTAATAATCCTGCTTCCCTGTGTTCACGGCAGTAGCCCGTGACAAACTTAAATTTGCTCATGTTAATTACAAATCAATATTACGAACATGTGAAAGATCGCTGATAATCAAGTAAATGTGAACAAGAACGGAATGCTGTGGAGGGAACAATCTACTCGGCTGCAATTCTACGGCAATCTTAAACACACAGTATAACATACCTTATGATTATACATGCTAACTATCGCTCTATATGCTCACACAGCTAAACAATACTTACAGTTAGATGCATGCACAAACAACACTTAAACCCACAAATTCCCACAGTCAACTCAACAGCCTTGACTAAGTTCCCGACTATGTACAGTTGCAAATGGCGCCCGTCTTCTCTACTCTGCTGCTAGGGTAGTTCTAGGCTGTGTTCCAATCCGAAAAAATGCTTGCTTCTTCGTGCTCACTTCCCATCAATCAAGGAGGGAATCCCCAAAAAGTCCCGTATGTAAGATGGCTGCCACTGTGGGGAGATTCTAATTCAAATTTGTTGAGGGGAGGGAGGATTTTCATTTGCTCAAGCCCTCGGTTTTCCTCCCTCCAATGGAGCCAACAAAAATCATCCCTCCAAGCGTTGATATTGCCCAGAATGCTTTGCTCACTCTCCCTCAGAAAAATTTTGATCACCATAACATTTCTATCGAAGCAATAATGGCATCAAAAACGGCATACAAATGTAAGAATTGTGTATGAGCAGTGTGGCAGTGTGTAATATACGAAAGATGTAAATGCAAATAGCAATGTTTGGGGGTGGGAGGCATCTGTTTTGCGTTTCTTTTAAGTATGTAACTTTATAGTTCGTTTTTGTTGCAGTAGGCTACTGAATTACACAAGATAACTAACTTGTGGGATTCTAAAAGAAGTAGCATTCATGATAGAAGTTTGGCTAGTGGCAAATACACTGATGAGACTACAAACATTGGTACCTGATTGTTTATAGCTTGCAAAAAAAAATCAGTATGAACACAAACTTGCTATCGTGCACAGTAACTCACTGCTTCTGAGTTGTTGGTTTAAGTAAATATCGTAAACTAACTTTAAGTGGTACCGTTAAGTCTATTTGCAAGTATTATACGGTATAATTGTATTATACCGTATAATACTTGCCAGCAATAGCCGGTAACTACTACATTGAAGGTTATCTCAAGTTTTATATTAGTGATATATACCGTATAAATCATACGGCATATATCGCTAATATAAAATTTGAGAGAAACTTCAGTGTAGTAGTTGCTGGCTATTGCTGGCAAGTATTATACGGTATAACACTTGGTTACAATTACGAGACCATCTCAGAAGTCTTTACTGTGACTGTGTTTCCCCAAAATACTGGAAAGACAGAAATTAAGATGGCCAAAATTATTTTAACATTTCATCTTAAGGGTCTGACGATGAGACGAGGGAGTTGATTTGCTACAGGGGCGAAAACGAGCACCTGTTCACAGGAAGAAAAAAACAGTGCTAAAAATGGATGGGCGTGAGTACCTTACTAGCATACCTTACTCCTACCTTACCTTTGTTGTATGAATTTTTTGGTTTGCTAATGAAATCATGTACATCTACTCCATGTTAAGAGGCTGTATGTTATATTTATTAATTTGGTAAAGGTAATGTATGCAATTATGAGTATTATGTCCTGTAAACAGACACTGCATATCCAGTCAAATAGTGGCCATGAATTAATGTAACACATTTTAACATTCCTCATATTGTAGGGCTGAGGAATATCCCTAATGGCTGCAGTTTAGCCAGACAAACAATTGATGGCTTTTCCTGTGTCTCACATCTTTCTCAAGACAACAGAGTAATTCTCAATGGGCCATCTGTAAACAAAGGACATTCCAGGATGGGGTGCTAGGTGTTGGATGCTAGGTATTGGCTTGAATGTATGTGTGGAGTTCTGGTGAACTGGTTCTTTTGTCTTGTTAATAGACCACTCATCAAAGCACTTCAACTGGAGGGGAAAGTGACTGAGGGACAGGCTGCCAAGAAGTGGGAAAATTAAAAAAAAAAAAAATACAAGGTATGATTAGGACTGATCACTTTAACAGGTTTGATTCTTAGAAATTAATTGACCTTATGCAGTCTGCAGGACACAGTTAATCTTGTAGTGTCTTACAATCTAAAGAGGCTTAAAAAACCGATGTCAAGCATAGTACATCAGTGTGTATGCTCCTAAAATGTAGTGCTGTGTAACTGAGGTTGTTAAAGTTATAAAGTTCATCATGTTTCTTTGTAGCACTATCTACTACCTATTTCCCCTTATTTTTACAATTACTTATAACATGTGTAAAGATTTACATTCCAATGCCGTTTTCAAAGCATGTCTTTCAGCTGTCTTTTTGGCTTGAAGGTACTTTGAGAACACTATGAAAATGCAAGACAAATACAAGTGTTGTTATTGTTGTAGGAGTTGAGAAACCCATGGACAGGGACAGGTGCTTAGGAGGGCACAGACGCTTCATGGAGGTGGTTTTCTGCCATGCATGAGGCAATCGGGACAAGGGCATCAATTTGTCCCCCTGTCCTGATTTCCTCATGCGGTAGTCACCCCTTCATGCAAGCTGTGCCCTCTCAGGCAGAGACAGACAGCCACCACCCCACCCCTCCCTCAGAGTCAGTGG
Source organism: Albula goreensis (assembly GCA_022829145.1). Lineage (NCBI taxonomy): Eukaryota > Metazoa > Chordata > Actinopteri > Albuliformes > Albulidae > Albula > Albula goreensis. Next base: position 34,700,603 of record CM040747.1, read on the forward strand.
AGCCAGCCACAGCCAGCCGTCCCCCCACTCCTCCATCAGCAGACCTGCAGGCAGGGAGTGAGACAGCCACCCCCCCTACCTCTGCAACAGCTGGCAGAGCCACACACCCCCCACCTCAACTGCAACAGGAGAGCCAACCACCCAAGCCTACCCCTTTACAGAGCAGCACCCCACCACTAACCCTAACCCAGAACAACAACCCCGCGCAAAAGAAGAAGAGATGACAAGCTGGTTGCTCTATTAGAAAAAGAGTCAAGGAGGGATGAAGAAAGATTTCAGATCATTCAGCAGCAGAACCAAGAAGTCATAAATATTTTAAGTAGGATAGCTGATAGGCAGCAGCCTCAGTAACTACATATGGTGTTGTCTCTTGCTGGTTGGGGGGTGGCTGTCACGGTTGGGGTGAAGAGGCCTGGGGGATGGATGGCTGGGAAATATGAAGGGGAGGGGCTAGGGTGTGAGAAGGCCTGGGAGGGTGTTTATGGGTTTGGTTAAGTTTTGTTTTTTGTTGTTGTTCTGTGTGAAGTTTTATGGTTGATTAAATATGTTTAAAAACAACACAATTGTTTTTGGTGTCCTTGATTTTATTAACAACAAAATGAAAAAGTAACATAAATACCATGTCGGCAATATCTTTAAGGTGTCCAGGGATTGTGGTTGGAGCAGAGAGTAAGGCAGCAAGTTTGTCTCTCCTTGCTGCACCACCAAGTTCATGCCGTTCTGGGCCAGGCGCGGGTTGGGGCTCCAGTGTCCTGGGCTGCTTGCGGGTCTTCCTCCACAGTATCTCCAACAGAGAGACACATATTGTGCAGCACAGCACAGCAGGTGATCACTGTGGGCACAAATAAATGATCCACCTCCAGAGCCTTAAAGAATAAGTACCTCCACCTTGTTTTCATCATTCTAAAAGCTCTCTATGATGGAGCGAGCCTTGGAGTGATGGCGGTTTAACTTTTCCTGTGTCCTTTTCTGCAGTGGTTCACAGTAAGGGGTGAGTATGGTGATGGGAAGCTCCAGACAGGGGTACCCACCATCATCTAAAATGAAGTGTCCTGGAGGTGGGTAAATAGCATTCAGGTACATCGGGCTGCATTTCAACACCCGTGTGTCATGTACTGACCCTGGGAATCCCACAAAAATGTTCAAAAATCTCCCCTTGCAGTCACACACTGCCTGAAGCTGAATGGAATGAAACTGTTTACGGTTGAAGTAGTCCTGTGCATCCCAGGTGTTTGGTGCTTTAATCCGTATGTGGCAGCCATCAATTGCCCCCACGCACCGCCTGAAACCACAGTGGCCAGCCAACTGCTCAAACCCTTGTCCCACAGCATCCAGCTCTCCTATTGTGGTAAAGGAGATGATTTGTCCCAAAAGGCTTAGCAGCTGTCCTGCGACTTTGTGCACTGCTCTGTGTACTGTGGTTTTAGGCACTCCAAAAGCAAGGGAAACAACACTGTATGTTGGCCCATGTGCCAACCAGTACACCAGTATCAGCACCTCCAGATGGTGACCCCAGCCATGGCGCTTCTGAAGGTTGAGATGGTGCATGAGGATGTTCATTGTTTCTCTGGACAGGCGAAAGTCCTTTCTGAGGTCATGACTCCCAAAGTAAATCCTCAGAAGGGGCACTGTGGTGTTCATCATGGTATATCTTGTCAGAGGAGATTCCTGAACATGGCAAAACAAATGTTAATAAATGGTAATATCATTGAAATTTATTCACTGGAGTTAAACATGACAGAAGAGCAGGAAAACAGTACTGATTTCTGGCCACTGGTGAAAGCACACTGGTAGTTCGCTGTACCCCACAAAAATGTGCCAGTAAGGCACGCATGCTAACGACGCTATTACAAGACGTACACAATTCACTGAAATTTCGCCCTCCTGTATTGTAATATGTCTATGCCTAGTCTGTGTTCTAGCAGATGCCAACCACCCAGTTCCTGAGCACCCCCTCCCATCCACAGTGTTCGAGCATGTTAAAAAGTCAGTGTAAAAGTACAAAAACATCCACATCATTCATCAATGCATACGACCCTTCGAGCTAACCAAATCTTGCAATACAACAAGCACGGTATTTTCCGAATGTTACAAATAAGTGGACATGTAATGTAGAGTGTTATTACAGAATTTTCTGATTTCATTTGGTTTGATGAAAAAGCAAGAGTAAATACATACTATGTAATAATACATGGGTTAACTACTAAATCTGTTTTATGAATGAATTACTTCAGTAACTACTATTACGCACTACTTTTAACAGTTTTTTCCTAATGTTACTTCAAAGACAAACGTTTGACGTGTATACTACTAATAAATAAATTGTAATGGATCATGATAAGCCGTAATTCCAAACCCACATCACAAATACAAGGTTTACTTTTATATATAAATGTAAATAATATCTACCTCTTCGGTAACTATTGCAGCGATTAGACGAGCACGCCTTCTTCTTGCCATAAACACGCGATACAGAGTCCGTGTGAACTGGAAAAGGTACAGCGTACAGGCAACTACTTCAGTCGGCTCCATGGTAACACAAACTTCCTGTTGGCTTGTTGACAAATGTTGAAGTGCGGAAGACATGGCGAGGGTCATTCCAATCGAACAGCCACAACCCCTCCCCTCCGTTGCTCTCCCTCGCTCGGGAAGGGCTCCCTCGCCTGCTACGTCACTGGAGGGCTCACTCGATTGGAGGGAAGAAGTGAAGGGAGGATTTTATTTCGGATTGGAACGCAGCCCTAGTGAGAAGAACCTCAATCGTCCCTTTTGATTGGTTTAGAGTTCACGTGATGTGATGACAGGCTGTTAGAACAGCCCAGCCTGCTTCTGTCTGAGGAGTGATCTTGGGAGAGCTGAAGTCTCAGATTTCAGCCTTTTTCACAACCGACCTAATTAAGAATTATTCACACTGATCCAAAAGGGCAACCAAATATAACCAAACATAAAACACAAATTACAGTATCACAACAACATAGAGATGTGGCAGTATTTGGGAAAATTAGCAATAAGTAACACTCGGTCACCTAGAGATTGGAAATAGAAATACATTTTATGGGGCAATCAATTAGCTAACCAACTATGGTTGGATACAGTATAGCAACACACAGTTAAAAAAATGAATGGGTGGCTCATGCAGTAATGCTTGCTCTCAAAGCGAGAGTGAGCCCTGCAACTAAGTGTTGGGGTCACCGCAGCACCATTACCGGCTACAGCTGGAGGACCACATTGGAGAGGCTCCACTGAGCCCAACCTTGCCAGGGAATGATGGGGGTAATAGCCAGCTAGTTTTGTCAGTCTTGATGCTCAATAGTGGCCACTCCCATTCAGGCTGGTAATTCTCCGATGGCATGGACAGTATGTGATTCAATGTGTGCACTGGGGAAAGAGGTGCAATTAGCTGTCACCAGAATTAGAGGAGTCAGGGGCCAATGACTCTCTCATCATGAATTTTGGTAGTTAGAGGGTTCTCATCAAGGGGAAAAAGGATAAAAACAGGATCAAATAGTTGAGACTGGATAGCTCAGTGGATAGAGCAACCATCTGAGCCACCTATGGTCTGTGAGAGATTTGGGTTCAAGACTGAATCTCCAGTTTTCCTCACTATAAATCTAAACTCTTCATCTGTACTGCTGTCTGCCATTGAACTGTCTAAATAAAGAAAAAATAATTAAGGAAGGTGGCCTGGCCACTCTAAAAAACAGGTTTAAAATACTTTTAAAAGCTGGATATAAAAGAGAACAAGGTAATTATAAATATAAATCATAAATATGTGACCAAACTAATCATACCTTTCATTGTTAGTAAAAGTTCAAAATAAACCTTTCCTGGGGGTTCCAGTGTGCAAGCTATGGAGTAAGATGTATTTTTCGGAGCTCCCGAGGAACTTGATTTAAACAGCCTTATTTATATCAAAACCAGTATAACTCCTCACTAAAGCAATCTAAAAAGTACCAAAATCTAACTTGACGCACAGTACTTCAGGAAGCCGCCTCACCCACCCAGATTGAAGGTACAGGTATGACGCTGAAGCAACCAAGTCAGATCCCTGAGCAAAGATGTATCTACAATAATTGGGGAAGAATTGAAAACTGCATTAGTTGAAGACTTTAATGCCCTGGAAAGTGAATTACAAGCTGTAAGATCAGAAATCGCTAGTAATATGGTTGCAGTTTGATCTGAAATGGATCGTTTAATGGCAGCCTTTAAGGATATGGCGGGAGGACTATCGACGGGCGATGACTGCCCCCATTTCAGGACTGCCGACCTGGCAGCCGCAGGAATAATCGACCGGCCTGCAGGAGTGTTGGCTGGGGCTGGGTTGGCACGCAGCACACACAGGACTTCCTCCTCTACAGCCAGGCACACCAAAGCTAATGAGGGAGGGAGCCAGCACTGGATCAGGTGGCGGGGTGTCATCACCACCAGAAAACTGGCAGGACAGGGCATCTGCCTTCATATTCTTCGAGTCTGGGCAATAGGAAACAGAAAACTGAAGCAAGTGAAAAAGAGAGCCCACCTGAACTGTCAGGGATTCAGCCTTTTAGAGATTCAGCCTCGCGGATGTACTGGAGGTTAATTGTGGTCCATCTACATGAGAAAAAGATGTAGTGCTCCCTCCAGCCATTGATGCCACTCCTCTAATGCTAGTTTAATGGCCAAAAACTCCCGTGCCCCAACGTCATAGTTCTGTTCTGCAGGAGGTAAACAGTGAGAAAAGTAGGCACAGGGATGGAGCCTACCGACCTCCTTAGTCCGCTGGGATAACACAGCTCCCACCCTGGAGTCAGAAGCATCCACCTCAACTACGAATGGAAGGCGAGGGTCCGGATGGGCAAGGACAGGAGCAGAGGTGAAGCGGGTCTTGAGAGCATCGAAGGCAACTTGTGCTTTCAGGGTCCAGCTGAAAGTAACAGGTCTACCTCTTAGCAATGCGAGGATGGGGGCCACCACTGAGCTGAAGTTACGGATAAACCTGCGTTAAAAATGAGCAAACCCCAGGAAGCACTGTACCTGCTTGCATGACGACGGGACCAGTTCACTGAAGTTCCTCCCTTCAGTGAGCTCCGGCTTTTTCTGAAGTTCCCCACACTCCAGATGGAAATTACCGGATTTACCACAATACAGGCACAGACTCTGGGTCAGTCGTCACTGGCACTCCTGCCGAGTGAGATGTGACTGACCCAGCTGCATGGGTTCATCTTCTCTGAGAATTGGCTGCACTGCCGATGGAGTTGACCTGCAAACTCCAGAAAGCACTGTACCTGCTTGCGTGATGATGGGACTGGCCAGTTGGAGATGGCAGAAACCTTCTCAGGATCCAATGGAGTTGAGCTGCTTTGGAACGGGCTGTCACTGTATGGTGGATCTTGTGCGGATCCTCGCTCCCGCCACCTCTTCCGGCTCTGAGATCCATTTGAACAGCCAAGGTGCTCTGTGGATCCTCCCCAGTCCCAGTTGACGAGGTTGTCCTTGAGGGATTAACTAAGTCCATTGTAGAAGGCTATGAGAGTGTCCCCGGTACACCCACTGTCAGCTGCCAGGGTCCGGAAGTCGATGGAATAGTCCGCCACAGACCTAGCTCCCTGTCGCAAGAGGAGGAGATGCTTCCCTGCCTCTCTCTGGCCCCCCGGATGCTCAAAGACCCAGCTCATCTTTGTCACAAAACTCTAAATGTTGTGGCACAGGGATTGTTGTTGGCGCCAGACTGCCATGGCCCACTGCAGGGCTCACCCGGTGCAGAGAGAGATGATGAAAGCGACCTTGGACCGGCCCATGGGGAAGGAGCAGGGTTGCAGTTCGAAAGCCAGGGAGCATTGAGTGAGGAAGCCCCAGGAGGACTTGGGAGAGCCATCGAAACATTGCGGAGCAGGAAGTCGAAGGTCTGTGTGGGGTGAAGGGGCAACCATTGCCACAGCGGGGTATGGACCGGCAGCCGCCGGAGGTGGGAGGTTTGTTCTGATGTCATAAGTAAGTCAGCAATGCTAGGGACGATCCAAGAGATTGGGTCTGGTTCTGCTGTTCCGCTAAAGTGGCACTCACTTGCTGGAGATCCTGTAATTTCGCTGTGCTCTGTGCTGGCTCAGTCATACTGTCAGGGTCCGATAATGAGCACAAATGTGGAGAAAACGTTCAAGAAAAACCCAAGGGCTGTATTAGAGTCCTTGCAAGAACCAGACAGGCAGAGCAGGCAGTGCAAAAGTCCAGCAAAAGAACAAACACAAGGAACACCTCAGCAGAGGTGCTTAGGCGAAACACAGTCCAAAATATACACAAGACAAAAACACAGTCCAAGAAGAAAAAATAAACTAGTAACAATAAGAAATAAGAATACAAATGCAGCCCAACAGAGGTAGACACCATAAATAGGCATTACTTACACATTAATATTGTACCATCTTGAACTATTCTTTTGACCATAAATACTATGATCACATTCTTGTGATCATAAACACAATGAAACAAAAAGGAAAAGCTGGTACCTGCCAGAATGGGATTGGTTGAATAGTGTCACAAGGGATGTGTGGCAGATCTGAAGCATCATTCAGAGACAGTGATATTTGACTTATCAATATAGTCTAAAAAGGAGTGCCAAGTTTTCAAAAAGCACTTTGCTGACCCCTGTAAAGAGTACCGGATCCTCTCCAACCCAAGGCACGACATTATGTCTTTAATCCACTGTGTGTATGGGTGACGCAGACCCCCTCCACCTCAGCAGGATAGCATGGCAAGCCAAAAGCGAGGTAAATGTAATGACCCTCTGCTGTGCAGGTGATAGCCCAGCCTCCTCTGGAGCAACCCCAAAACGTGGCGCAGGAGAGTCTGGGACTAATTCATGGCCTAGCGCCTCAGAATAAGTCTGAAACACTGACCTCCAAAAATGCTCCTTCACAGCGGGATTATTAACTGGTACACCAAGAATCTGTGGAAGACGGGCACAGAGAAGTGATGGTAGGAAGACATCGCCACAGTCATGCCTTTCCCATAGCTACCAAGATGTGCAGTCAGGCTTTTGATGGTAGTATTGCCAGTATAGCATGCATCGTATGTTAGCTGCCCAGTAGTAGAATTTGAAATTTAGGAGAGCCATTCCACCATTAGGTTTTGACCTCTGAAGAAATATTTTCTGCATGTTGGGCTTTTTGTCATTCCAAATGAATGAGGGGATCATGGAGTTCAAGGATTTAAAAAATGACACAGGGATAAGAACTGGCACACATTGAAATAGGTATGGAAATTTTGGAAACACGTTCATTTTGATGAAGTTGATCCATCCTACAAGATAGAGTTTCAGTGGAAACCATTTGACAAGGTCTTTTTTAGTCTGATTAAGTAGTCAGACTAAAGAGATTCCTACATATGTGAACTTGTCCCTCACAATTTTTAGTGGGATATTTTCATATTTCAATTGCAGAGCTTTATTATTCATTGGGAAGAGTCTGGTTTTGTATAGATTCAGTTTACATCCTGAAAATCTACCAAAGTGTTCTAGCACAGTAAGAGCTATTGGCAGAGCGATCTCTGGATTAGAGATATAAAGCAAAAGATCATCTGCATGCAAAGAAACATTGTGCTCAATGCCTCCCTTCACATCACCAGTTATATCTTGGGCACTATGTAAAGCAATCATGACTGGCTCAATGACCAAAGTTAAAAGTGATGGGCTTAGTGGAAAGCCTTGTCAGGTGCCACGGTACAAATTAAATGGTCTTGAGTACTGCTTGTTGGTCAAGACTGTTGCTGAGGGGGAACAATACAATAGCTTAATCCAAGAGATGAAGACTGGAATCCAAATTCCATTACATCGAACAAGTAATTCCACTCTATTCTGTCAAATGCCTTTTCTGCATCCATAGAAAAGACATGTTCTGGAAAGCTCTGCGTAGAGGTATATAGAATATTAAATAAGCAACGAATGTTGAAAATATAATGACGATTACTGATAAAACCCCTTTGGTCCAGAGATATAATCGAAGGGAGTACATTCTTGGCTAGAACTTTGATGTCACAGTTAAGAAGTGAGATTGGCCAGTAGGAGGCACAGTCAAGTGGATCCTTATCTTTTTTTAGCCAATAAGGAGATACACACATGGTTGACAGCTGGGGGCAGAGCTCCTTTCTCTAGAGAATCTGAAAACTGACATTAGACAGGCAGAGTGCTGCAATTTTTTTTTTTTTTATAAAACTCTGATGGAAAGCCATGAGGTCCTGGGGATTTCCCTGACTGAAGAGAGGATATCGCTGTTGCTACCTCCACTGGAGTTATTGGTTCTTCCAAATGAGCTTCAATGTCTACAGACAGAGTGGACAATGTTACACCTCTGAAAAAGTCTTCCATGACCTTCTGAGATGAAACAGACTCAGATGTGTAGAGAGTAGAATAAAAATCTCTAAACCTATTATTTATCAGATTATGGTCAGAAGTGATTTCCCCATTGTCCCACTTATCATCTGCTTTGCCCGGATCCCACGTAACTGACTAGCTTGCAACTTTCCCGCCTTCTCATTGTGCTCATGAAAGGTGCTCCTGGTTTTCCATAAAAGATTTTCTACTTCCTGGGTTGTTACCATTCTGTTTTAAGTTTTAATCATTCTTTATATAGGGCTGGTGAAGAACAAATAGCACATTTTTTATCCATATGCAAAGTCTCATTCGTTAGATGTATATTTATAATTATTTCCTTTTGAGCATTTTCTTGTCCTTTTTGTCTTGATTAGATATTATTTGCCCCTCAAGGTAAGCTTTCCCACAGTACTGAGCTGGAGACTTCTGGAGAATTGTTAATGTTTAGAAAAACAGGTATCTCTGACAATGAATTTAACATAGTCTTTGTCTGCCAAAAGAGAGGAGTTAAAGTGCCAATTTCTCCTAGGAGGAGCCAAGCTGGGGAAAGAGAGATCAAGAGGTCGGGGGGTGTGGTCAGATATGACAATACTATGATACACACTTTTGGTACCATGAACTTCAGGTAACAAATTGTTGTCAATGAAAAAGTAGTCAATCCGCAAATACATTTGATGCACAGACGAGAAGTATGAATACTGTCTCTCCCTGGGATTCCAAAAATGCCATGGGTCAGACGTACCAAATTATGTGAAGCTTTTAAGATAGGAGGGGGATCTGCTCAGTTGGCAAGCTTTAGCAGAGAAGCGGTCCAAAAAAGGGTCCAGGCAACAGCTAAGATCACCCATGAGTAAGAGGGAATGTGAGTTGAAATCTGGAATCAGCAGTAAGACATGTTTAAAAAAATGCATGTCATCTACATTTGGGGCGTGTATATTGGCCAGGGTCACACAGGTATTAGAAGGCTTGCCTGAAACAATTACATGTTGACCATTTTTGTCACAAATAACATTAGAATGGCAATGCCTCTTGCCTTAACCTAGAAGGAAGAATGGTAAAGCTGCCCCACCCGCCCCCTATGGATGTGAGAGTGATCCCGCAAGTGAGTTTCCTGCAGGAAAGCCACACAGGCCCTGAGTTTCTTCAAGTGGGAGAAGACTACATGGATGATTTAAGCCCCTACCATTCCAAATTGGATATCATTACTCACTGAATTATGTACTAAAGAAATAGCTATATAGATAAGAGGGTGTAGGTCTGACCATATGAGGTACTTCCGATCACACTTAGTGCCTACTGTAACCATCACACCAGAGCTTGAACTACATAGATAAAAGAAACAAAATAACAAAAAAAAACAAAAGGCCAAAAAAAAAAAAAAACACAAAAAAGGGGTGTCAGCAAACCACAGCACAAAAAACTCCCACCCATCCCAAATCCATATAGCCACTGTGTGAAACAGTGGTCAATCCTTGAAGGATTCCACTAATATGGTTTGCACTCCACTAATACACCTTCTACTTCTAACCATATCCTATCATAGCCTCTATCCCTTACGACATGTAGAACCCCAGCCTATGAAGGGTAGCAGACAGTTTTCAAAACCCATATACAGTGCAACTGAATTAGATTTAACTGTGACAACTTTAAACCAACAGGCTGACATGGCAAACAGATAACTCAACATTCGTGGATACATATTAGGACCCCTAATTTGGAGTTACCGTAAATGTTTACCATAATGTTTTCATGGAACTTCATAATTGCCAACCGCTGGTTTACCACCGTTAGCATAGAATGTGTTTAAACCATAATGACCAAATGTTAGCATAGAATGTAGTTAAACCATAATGGAATTGTGGTTGTGCAGCTAATGGCAAACTGCTCCCCCAGCCAAGCAGGGCACTGTGCAGAACTATCCCTGCTGAGTTAGAGATCAGCAGGAGTAGCCTTCAACTGTGGTTGGCAGTAAAGTTCTGAAATGTTCACTGGCAGATGTCAGACGCCCAAATATCCTCAGAAACAGAGAGCCAGTCAAATTGCCAAACATATTAACTGTTGGATTGGCATAAACATAACACAAGTGTAACTAGCCAGCTAGTTGGCCAGCTAGCGCATGTTAGCCACCGAGTTATTACCGCATGAGTTTAAGAAAGCTTTAGCTTCCTCCGGCAAATCAAAGCCTTTTTTTTACCACCATCTGCAGCCACAATCCTGAGCTTGGCAGGGTACAGCAAGGCTGGCTTGACGCTCCGGTTGTAGAGTTCCGACATGACCTCCTGGTATTGGGCACATTGCTCAGTGATCTCTGGAGTGTAATCCTCCTAGATCATGATGGCGTGTCTTTGGTCTGGAAGTGAAGGAAATGGATTATAACGGCCCGTTGCTTCCCCCCGATTTTGGTTTGGAGGTGAGGGCTCTGTGAGCACGGTCTAGCTCTGGTGGAGACAGTAGAATTTCGCCACCCAGGACCTCGGCAAGTGGTTCAGAGAAGAAGATGGTAGGACGAACACCCTCCATTGCCTCTGGTAAGCCAATGAGTATGTTGTTACGGCGGCTACAAACCTCTTGGTCATTACTGTCAGCAGGAGTCACACACACCTCTTCTAAAGCCAGCAGTCTATCATTGACCATACCAGAATTAGATTCGATCAAAGTGATTTGTTGGCTATAGTCCCTTCCTGTATTTTGCACTACATCCAGTTTCACCTCAAGGGATGCAATAGCTGACCTGTGGATAACACAGCATGGTGGTCCTCCAGGAGGCTAACTAGGGTGGACATGTCCGACATTGTAGAACTAGCCGGTGCCCCGTCCTTATGGATCCCATCCTTTCTTGATGGTTTTATGGATTTTGATGTCATGGTGTTAAGCTTACTGATCCACTTTAACCATCCTCACCATTTTATACTTTTAAGAGTGATTTCATGGATTTTAAAAGTAATAAAAGATAAATTTTGCTAGAGAGTGATTTCCTTGTCTACTCCATATGCGCTATACCTCCTCTTTCCTTTTTAATAACTCTGTTATAGATGATTGATTATAATTTATACAAAATATTGTCTAATGGGTGCTATACAATCCACTTTGACCAAATAGTTAAGAATTTTTCTGCTTGGATTATAATGACATAGGTAAATTTTTCTAATACAAATATTTCATGGATAATTTCTATCCACTCCTCCTTTATTGGCGCCAGCAGAATTGCCATAAGATTTTCCTCCTTAGGTCCTCATAGGACCCATTCCATGTTGCCCAGCTCTAAAACTTCAAATTTAAAGTAGGTGTTAACTTTAAATGTCTCCTCTAGTATCTTGTGTATCTCTTGCTAGTAAGAAATGATGACTGGACAGTTCCAGAATATGTGGTAATGATGTGCCAGATTATCTCCACACTCCCCAACATCCTGCTACATTTGTTTTGTGTGTTTTCTGAATGGGGGTAATTAAGAAGCGGATGATGTTCTTCCAACAAAATTCCCTCCATAGTAATGAACTTGTTGACTTCCATTGTGCTTGGCATACCTTTTTCATTGCCTCAACTGATATCAGAGAGAAGTTACCCTCTCTCTCCCATTTCTCCTTAATATATAATGCATTCATTGAGTTTACATGTACAAAGTCTCTGTTGCATCCCTGTCCTGTATAGGCTGACATGAATACCTTCATAATGCCCACATTCAGGGTCTTTAAATCTTCTTCCTTAAAATTTGCACAAAGGTAATTACACATTTGGAGATATCTGTCCATTGGATTAAGTCATGCTCTTCTTTGAGGTTCTGGAAACATTTGAGTACCCTCTGGTGAATAAATGTGCAATAGGCTATTAGTCCTTGCTTGCAATATGTTAAACCTACAGTCAGTTTTTTTAGGAATGAATTCTGAATCAAAAGCACACCATTTTAATAATTTTGATGACTGATTCAGTTTTCACATTTTTACTGTCTCCTGCCACAATTTCTGCATTAATTTAGTTCAGGGGATTTCTTAGTTTAGAAGTAAGTTTGTCAATTTCCCATCGAAAATCATGGCCTGTATTGGTATGTCTCCCATTGATGCGCATTCGATATCTTTCCACCTAGCTGTATAACGAGGGTTGCCCCAACAGTCCAGTGGTCTCAGTTGAGCTGCATAATAGTATTCCTTGAGATATGGAAGTGATCCTCCTTGCTTAACTCTTAACTGGAGTGTTTTGTATTTTATCTTGGGTTCTTTTTCCTTACCATACATACCAAGATATCCTTTTATCCCACTCTGAGAATGTGGCAGAGGCGATTTCTCTATGACTGCAAGGGAAGCTCAGCTTCCCCTAAAATGTCAAAAGTTAAATGGTCAAATATGTACGGTTGTGTTAACATTTCTTTGACGACAAATGCGTAAGAACACGTTCATCTCGAAGACGAGATCGTCCAGAATCAGCTACTTATCACAAATCGACTGATTCGATGTTGTTAACTTCTCATACATTCCCGTAGCGCCGTTTTCTTATACAGTCTATTGTCAATGCATTTGCCCGTAGAAGCTGAGCGTCCATGCAGTTCAATGGGACTGCATGGAACAGTTTTTTTCATTGCCTCGAAACTCGACGGTCATTGGATAAATGCCACGATGTTGTCCTGCCCCAGGATGCTCAGCGTCTCTGGGGGTGAATGGAGCTGTGGGCGGGCCTCGGCTGGCCTGGACGCTGAGCTTCCGCATGATGATTGGAGGATCAGTCGAAAAGCTGAATCCCGTTTTGATTGACAGCTGTTTTGAAATATATATCGTCACTAGACAGCTCAGACTAGTCCCACCGCGGATTTTGCAAGTTAAGTCGAAAGACGGACTGCAACCCATTTGTTGGCATTTGCTTGGCAAAATGTAAATTTTTTTCACTGTAAATAAAACACACTCATTGTGTATCCTTGTATTTCAGTTTACCATAATTTCAACATTTCCTTGTTCGAGTTAATATCGTTTCATTAGATCGTTTCAATCAGTCATACTGTTGGCTAGGTCGGTGTGAGCTAGCTAACTAGCAAGGTGCACACGATGGCAGACAATGCTAATATCGTCGACCTGATTTTGGCAAAACCATTTGATAGTCTGCCTTACGAGGAGAAGCGTAGAATTAAACAGCAGGGCAGATCAACACCTGAGATTGATTTGGTGCAAAAAGTGGGGAAAGGTAACAGGTCTTTTCAGCTCTCCTGGTATGACAAAGTTAGCTGGCTGACTGGAAGTGCTGTAACAAAGAAAATGTACTGTTGGCCATGCCTCTTGATGAAACCATCTCAGGGATGTCTTGTCTGGTCAAAATTGGGTTTTGGGGATCTCTCTAACTTTGACCGGGCATATAAAAGGCACGAAAAGAGCAATGAACATGTGAGTGCATGTGCAAGGTTAAGTTGCCTGGGCAGGGTCAGGGTTGAACATGCAATTAATGAAGGTGCTCGCATGCAAGTGGCAAAACATAATGAAACGGTCAAACAAAACAGGGCCTTCCTAAACCGCCTTATTGATGTGACTTCCTTGCTTGGCCGGCAGGAGCTATCATTCAGGGGGCATGATGAGAGTGGTGAATCATCCAACAAGGGGAATTACAGGGAGTTCACAGAAACATTATCTAAATATGACTCTGTCCTGGCCACACAATTCCAGTCATCAGCTGTGTTTTCTGGTATGTCTCATTCTATCCAAAATGACTTAATCTCTGCACTTGCAGCCACTGTTTCTGATGAGATCAGAGGTGAAATTCAGGCTGCTCCCTTTTTTGGATGGCAGGTGGATGAAACAACTGATATTGCTTGCCGTGCCCAACTTTCTGTCATTGTTCGCTATGTTGATAGTGCAGGTAAAATTCAGGAGCGCTTTATTGGTTTTTTTGATGTTTCTGAGGGGCGCGATGCTCAATCTGTTTTTGAAGTGTTAAATGAAAACATGCAGGGCTACAATTTTAGGGAGAAACTTAGAGAAGAGAAGACATACGATGGGGCTGCTGTCATGGCTTCAGCCCTCAATGGTCTGCAGGCCAAAGTGAAGGCAATTGCCCCCAGTGCAATGTTTGTGCATTGCTATGCACACAGACTTAATCTGGTGCTGTCACAGGGGGCTAAATACTTGTCTGAGTGCAGAATATTTTTTGCATCACTCTCTGGGTTTGCCACATTTTTCTCCAAATCCACAAAGAGAACATCTTTTCTTGAGTCTGCAGGCTGTTCAAGGTTGCCCAGAAACGCTCCTACTCGATGGAATTTTACATCACGGATAGTGAGCACTGTGGCAAACAACTATGATGGCCTCCTGCAGACTTTTTATAACATCATTGCAGATAAGACAATGGATGATGACACATTGGATTGTGCCAAAGGTTTTGTAATGAAACTGGAGGATTTTGAGTTTGTGTTCATGTTGTACACATATGAACAAATCTTCTCAGAGACTGATGTGGTCTTTGATATCGTCCAGCAGAGGGCCATGGATGTTCTCTACTGCAAGAAAAGAATTGAGTCTCTTCTTGCTTTTGTCAAAGAGAAGAGGTCAGAGGGGGCTTTCCAAGCTGTTTATGCCAAAGCAGCAGGTCTCACATCTGACCCACGAGATGAGCCCATGAGAAAGCGCCGTCTCTCCCAATTCCAGGATCCCCAGGAGCGCTACAGAAATCTGTACATGGCCATCCTTGATACTCTCATGGAGCAGATTCCTCTGCGTTTTTCAAATTTGGAAAGTTTGCGCTTCTTAGAGTTAGTCAATCCAGGGAAGTTTGATGACATGAGAGAAGTGTTTCCAGAGGAGGCATTCCAGAGTGTCCTGAAAAGTTATGGCCAATACTTTGATTCAGGGAGACTAAGGTCTGAACTTCAAGTCCTGTATTCAAATCAGGACTTACAGGGTAACAGCGGAAAGCTGTGTGATTTCTTGGTTTTTCTAAAAGACATGGAGTTGGACAGTGCAATGCCTCAGCTGTACAAACTGGTATCGTTAGTGGCAACAATTGGAGCTACATCTGCAGGTGTAGAAAGGAGCTTCTCCTGTTTAAAAAGGCTTAAGTCTTACACCCGCAACACAATGGGCCAAGGCCGTCTAAGCAGCCTAGCTCTGCTGGCCATTGAGAGGACACTGGTCAAGTCTCTGGAAAAGACGCCTACTTGGTACGATAGGGTCACAGACCATTTTCTTGAAAAGGAACGGAGGGCAGAATTTACATATAAATAAACGGACAAATTTAAGAGCTTCCCCTCTTTGAAAGACCAGCAGCCGCCACTGGAATGTGGATTATGAATCCGAGGTATAATAACTATGGGAGGATATTCATTTTTTATAGTTTCTACTCTTCAGCTGACATTCAGAAAAGGAAGCAAGTTCCATCTTAATAAATCATCTTTTATCTTAGAATCGAGAGATCCATAATAAATAATAGATAATTTTGTTGTGTCTTTAGGTAAATAAACAGTAAGATATTTCATTGAATCTGCAGCCCAATTAAGTTTGTATTTTTCTTTGATTTCTCCTGGCAGCTCATATTTAAAGGTGAGCAACTGTATTTTATATACATTTGTTTATATCCTGATAAAGAGCCGTGTATATTTAGTATTTCAAGTAATTCTGGAAAGGATTGTGAACGTTCAGGACGTTATTTGCAAATAAAGCCAAATTATGCTCAATTCCTGCTATTGGGATTCCTTTAGTATTTTCATTTTGTCTAATCCATTGGCTAAGTAGCTCAATAAATATTGATAGAGGTATGCAGTTGGAGATATGGATAGGCTGGGCAACCCTGAGTTTAATAAAACAAAAATTTAGGAGGATAATTCTCAGACAACCTTTTCACCTATCACAACCAACCTTTCTGTTCCTAAACAAGTATACAAACGCTACATACCTCATTTTCCATCTTGCTCAGCATTTCCGCCATCCCTCCTCCTCCCCCATCTCCACCTTCCTTCTTTCCCTCTCTCTTCTAGCCACAACCTAACCAATATTTTTCCTCCCAGTCTCTTCCAGACACCTATAGGGGGATTACTCCTCACCTACCAGGACAGCTACTAGTCCTCCCCCTCTGGATTCCAGGCCCAAGATCATTCTTTGTCTGCATCTTATACCATTCGTTATCAATAAATCAATCCTAAATGCACTGTTGTTTTCTGAGAATTTACTGAAATGTAAAATAAACAAATAGATACAGTTAAAGATAAGTTGGGTCCATTAATTGCCACAGGGAGGGACAAGCAGGATGGGAGGATAGCTCAGCCAAGGCATTGCAGGATTTACTATAATGGGGTTTGTTAAAACAAACGTTCGGGTGAAGTTGTTAGTATTGCTACCTGATCTTGGGTTTTGTTTCTGTTTTTAGTTTCAGTTTTGTTCGGTTGTTTTCGTGAGTTTTGGTTTTTAAGTTTCCTTGTCCATGCGCTTTCCCCTTTGTGTCTGCCCCACCTTCTATGATACCTGCCTAGTTGATTGCTCATTTGTTTCACCTACCCTGTTGCTCACCTGTGTCTCGTTTGCTTGTTAGTCTGTGTATTTAAACCCTGCTTTGTCTTTGCTCTGTTGCTTTGTTCTCAGTTATGCTACAAGCCTGTTCCCTGTTATAACGTGCCTGTTCTGACTTTTTCCTGTTTACCCATTTTACCGATTTTTGGATCCTGTTTGTTCTTGGAATTGCCCTCTGCTGTGCGTGTTTCCATCTGTGCTTCGACCAACCGCACCTCTCCCGACAACACGGTGATAAGCCCAGCACCGACTCGCAGTGGACCCTGAGAGCCAGCCAGATTCACCTGGTGTCTGTGTTGCACAGTCCCACCAGTTACAGTCTTACAACCTCCTCCACTCTCCAATGCAGATGCCCCAGGAGTCAGCAGGTTCTCTATTTAATCTCTGCTGCCTTCCTCTCCCCTCTTTTTTTCTCCATCGCGCACATGCAAGCTCTCCTGAGTTAAAACCTGCACCTACGCATCCACACTCTATTTGCTGGGTTCGTTCACCTTCCTTAACAATCTGTGAAAACTTCTGAGCTTGGTGAGTTACAGAATCTTGCATGTAGTAGCCGGTTTTTGGTCTCTGCTACTTGAACTACTGCAGTTCCATTGAGCTGTCTTCTGGGTTTTAACTCATTAAAGTGTAAAAATTCTATCCCAATCTATGAAATCCGTAAGGCGTATTCTGAATTAGAGCTGATCAGCTACCTTGCATTTGCGCTAAGTGTTTTTTAATAATATTCTTGATACTGCTTATGCAAGGCAGAGAGTAATCCTAGCTAGCTACCCTGTCATGCTGTTTGTTGAACTACTGCAATTCTATTCAGCTGTGATTGACTCTCATTGTGCTGAGTTTTATTGATACTCATCTCTTGGTAATGCTTATGAAGACTGCAGCCGGATCGCTACTGCTGCAATTGCGGTTTTGACTGACATCACTCTGATATGTGTTAGACACCATTTCATCTGGTGTCAGTAAACATTTATATCTCACTCTTCTGCTAATTAACTGCTGTTTATGTCCGTCACAAGTTTATTATGTATGCTTCCCAAGCTAAAATAGTTGGCTGTTCTGCATTGCTGCTAATGATCTTTGTATCAATTTTCATATTCTAGTTTTAAGTTTTACTCCATTGTGGCTGCTTCGTCATTGGAGGTGGTAATGTCAATGTCGACCATTGTCCCAATTCTGTCCATTTTCAATGTTTTTTACAACAGAATTGATAACATGCATGCATTATCTACATTGATTATACACCACTGTCATACATCATTTTCATTGATGCATACTTCCAATGCCATAACATGACAAGCAATTAAGGCTTTTTTTATCCATTTATGCCCCCCCACCATTGTTGAGTATGACCAATTTACCTGTATCATATACAAGTTAATGTTTCTTGCACCTTTATCAGCTGCCAAGCATTCCAATGGCTCATATCCACATTTCACCTCCTTCGTAAACTTGGCTAAGCCATAACCATATTAAGTCTGCCCAGTTCCAGCCAAATACAGATGGTACCCACATGAGCCAGGTTCTGCTCAAGGTTTCTTCCTTAAAAATAGGGAGTTTTTTCTTGCCGCATTCCCAACAACTCGGAAGTCAAGATTTTCTGACCACCTATTAGAAAAAGTACAATGGAATGAGTTCCTACTTGTAAACTCGGGGCAAGCCCATCTACCCCAACTTCATGGAGAAGCAGTTGTCTGACATCACACAACAATGGCAGCACCCATAGAGGCCCATAGTGTAAATGGTAAACCATCAACTGAAAGGCAAAATAAAGTATATTTGCCTGTATTTACTTAAAATAATACATACTACCATACAGTAAAACCTGTTCTACATGTAAACTGATGTCAAATATGTTGCAAATGTTATGAGGTAGCTGGTTACGGTAAACTCTGAAAGTTATCCTCTCTGCACAAAAGTTATGCGGGAAAACGGTGAAAATAAAAATACTGGTTTGTCACAGGCAGCAATGTTTTTTGTTTACATTTGACGTCATGCGCCTGGAACGCTTTGAGGAATGCTTTGAATGGAACACAGCATTAGGCTTGCTCTTTGGGTCTCAGGCCTGGGTTCTACCATACAGCCATGTAACAAGACATAACATAAGGCGCATGGCTGCTGTTCCCTCACCTGCCTCACCCTTACACACTTCTCAGTCCCACTAATGCTTGCTTTTTTGCCAGTTACATTCCCTATGGAAATAGATGTCCTGTATGTCAAAAACATATTTATTTATTTCTGGTTGTGATCATTGATCGTAGACAAATGTTCAATAAGCAATGATCTATGTTATTTTTTATATACTAACCTTTTGTTTACATTTGTTGAAGGTTTTTAGGAGAAAATTTAATTGTCTCTTCCTCCTTGTCACAGCTATCCTGTAGCTGGCAGATTCAAACATTTAAAGTGTTCTGTATATGTTTTTTCTACTTTCTGTATAAAGATTAATTTACTCTTACTATATTTGTATATTTATTTGTATGTCCTGTCTTTATTTTATTGATTGATTTTTAACCTTGACCTTGCCATGAAATGGTCTAAGGTGCCATTTTTGCCTTTTGTTGTCTTTTTCTTTCTCCCCACGCCACGTCTGCCTCCTCATTCCCTGCTACCAGCAGCCCATGACTGGTGGATTCCACCTAGCGACAGCAGCGCCAGCTGCCCTGTCCCACACGCTCCGGAGGTCCCTTCTCTCTCTCCCCCCACTGTGTCTGCCTCCTCTACCCCTGCGACCCACAGTCCAGGAGCCGTCAGGTTCCACATATCGACATCGCTAGCTGCTACACCCATGCATGCTCTGTGGGTTCCTGATTCTTCTCTCTCTCCCTGCCCCATCTCTCCCTGCGACCCGCGGTCCAGGAGCCGATGGGTTCCACTTCTTGGCTGCACCGCCGGTTGCTCCAACCTGCATGCTTCCCAGGTCCGGTCTTGTACTCTGTCCCTCCTGCTGCCCCACATTCATTCTGCCCCCTTTCCCAACCCTTACTTGCACACACATCCACATACATGCACACACAACCATGCAGCAGGCACACCCAGAACTAGCTCCTGACAGCTGCACCATTGGCTGCCCTGAATAATCTGCTAATTCTCATTGTGTTTTTCCCCTCTCCCTGCTACAGGCTCCCCCAGAACTGGCCGATTCCACCTGATGGCCATGCAGTCTGCAGCCACACTCCTCCAGCTCTGCTGGTCCCTGATCCGCTTTCCTCTTATCTCTGTCATACACACAAGCATCCACACAAGCTGGTACAACTACAGCTGGTGAAGTCCACCAGTGGTCATGCTGTAAGCCTCCTCACATCCCTCGCACACACCTGCTCACATATTCACATGCATCCACACAGCACGAGCACCCGGAGCCAATGGACTCCACTCAACAGCCATGCTGTCAGCTGCTCTGCCCCTTGATCATGTTAAAAGCATGGCTATAAACAGTGATAGAATGTCAGTTGACCAAAGATGGGTGTAACTAAGATATGAGCTCATGTCCTGTTTGCCGTTTGCCTTTGATTTGGCCAATTTAGCAGCCACATCAATTAGGTTGACATGACAAGTTGTAGAACATTAGAATCACTTTCATAAGGTGAACACATGAACAGTTATTAGGGAGAATGTGTTTTTTCTTCTGATTCAAGTTTTTTTGCACAACCTCATGAGCACAGCCTCCTGAGTCCACATACCAAGATTAATACTGATACATCAAAGCATTGCTGAGATACGACTTCACTTCCTGTTTCGTGGCTTTACCATCAGTTTCAATTGGCTGTAACAGAAAAACTTGTTTTGAAAATCAAAAATTAATCTAATATTTTTGTGAGGCTTGATCTGAAGATCATCTGTGCCAAATTTAGTGAACATTGGAGAAAATTTGTGGCCTGTGAAATTTTTTTTTGATAAAATCCAATATGGCGACCACATCAATTCGGTTGACATGACATGTCTCAGCCTTGGGATCTCACAAGATAAGACATGGATGAGACACAGGAATTAGTTTTTTAAGGGAAACACATCAACAGTTATGAGCCAATATTAATTTTTGTAGTGTCCCCAAATGGTCAAAAGATGTCAAGTTTTTTGCACATCCTCAGAATAGTGTTCCGAGTCCGTATACCAAGTTTGGTGTCAATGCATCAAAGGGTTGCTGAGATATGACCTCATTTCCTATTTGGTGGCTTTGCTGTCAAATTCACCTGGCTGTAACAGACAAATAGGTTTGAAAATGAAAAATCCATTATAACTATTGTGAGGCGTGATCTGAAGATCATCTGTCCAAATTTTGGCCTTAGCCTCTGTAGGCAATTTGGTGAGCAGCTGGGCAACATGTGATCCTCACATCAGTTCCGCTTCCCCATCTGGGCCCGGTGTCTGGAGCATCCCGACGAGAGCTTGGATCTGGAGTACGAACCTTACAAAGACCCCAGTATCACCTGGCCTCATACTCGGAGCCTCCGTGACAGCTGCGATTCTCTTCAGGGCAAGCTAATGAGAGCTTTCAAATTTCTCTGTCAGAGCTGCCATTGTGTTGGAGTATGGATATGGGGAGTGCAGATAGGCATCTGCCATCCACCTGGCCTCCTCCAGCTTCAGGATCCATAAGGATCTGGTACTTACAGTTCAGTGGCGTCTGCTGGAAGGAGATTCTCCAGGGCCATTTTGAGCCATGCAAACTCAGTGGGATCCTTATGGATGAAGTCCGGGATAGTCGGTTTTGGCCCTCTATAAGACTGGTCTGCATGGATGGCACACCGTGAGTAAGGGGGTACCCAGTGGACCTGGCTAGTGGCTAATGTGGCTGTCGGAAGCTACTCGGTAGCATATGATGTTGCATCGCTGCCTCTGTAGCCCGGGGTTGCCACTGCTCCTGGCAGCGGAATGCCTGATTTGGTGGTCCACAGGGCTCTGACCAGTGCTGTGCGGACCAGTCTGGAGTGGGATGTGGCACTCGGGAAATCGGGCTGGAGAAGAGGTCATCTGCATCCACTGTGGAAGGGGCTGTCTTGGAAAATGAGCAGGGGATTGCCGAATCTGCATGTCCCGCAGGTAGTCCCTGGATCTCGGGGATCGGCTGCCCACTGAAGGAGTGAGCCTCAGTGCAGGGACAGGTGAGGCCAGTCCCATCGGCCGGTGGCTAAAGGGGGTGGATGCACCTGAATGCTGCTGTGGCTCCTCCCACTGCACTTCCTGTGATGCTCCTCCATATGCTCCCATCGGTTCTCTCCAGGCAGGGCGGTGAGGAGATGGGGGTCCAGCTCTGGGTGAGGTCTCCATCAAGGCCTGGATCTCTCCACGAAGACCCCAAATGAGCCAAGAAGCTGGGCCGTATCGCCTATGTGCATCTCGCAACTCCTTAATGAATGAGTCCCATTCCTCCAAATCTGCCTCACTGCGAGGCCTAAGTAGAGGGGCCTGGGCCATCCAGTGTCGGGAATCGTCGTCCTCCCACCTCGTCGTATGCGTTGCAGTGTGGGGTGGAGTCTGTGGCAGCTGGTACGGGCGATATCCTGTGAACTGCACCTCATAGTCTTCCAGGCGTGGTGGAGGGCATGTCTGGCACCTGGGCCTGACAATGTCCTCTTGTTATTCCCCACCAATGTACTCTCTGGACATCGTGGTAACCACAGGGATCCAGCTCGAAGGACCAAATGTAGTGAAGGGCAGGGTGCCTACTGCAAACTGTGCCTGCTCCTTTGGATCCCTAAGGTGTAGTTCAACTGTAGGGTGATCGCCACAGGGGTGTCAACAAGAACACGGAGACAGGTTTCCCTGAACTGAAGCTTTACTGGGATGTGGTACACACAGGTGTGGGGAACTTGGAGTGGGGGATTCAGGGTTTGGGTAAGGGTGTGAGTGTGTTTGTGGTTTTTTGGGCAAGCACACACACTTAAATACAGCCGTCTCCAACAAAGCAATGCTGCATCCTCTGACTCCGGAAGTCAGTGTCTGTCTGGGGAGGAGTTGAGAGGGACCAAAACAAAGTGTGCATGCTGTCCTGTGCCTATTGGTAGAGAGTGCTGAGGTCAACTGCGGGGCAAAGAGTCCCCACCAATAAGCTCCCTCCTGTGCCTGAGGGGTTGGCTCCAGGGTGTCCTCCAGTGTAACTTGAGACCAGGGGAGAAGAGGACTCCTCGAAACAGTCAGGCCAGTTCCAGGTGGCTGCACAAAAACAATGGGGCCCCCATCCCCCAGTTTACTGGCCTTTTGTAGAGGTAGTGGTGGAATTTCTTTATTCCCCATACTAGAATAAGGGCCTTTCGAACGATCTGTGCATAGCTGTGTTCAGTGCTTCAGTACAAGTCAACAATCTTGAAGCGAATGCAATGGGGAGCTCAAATCTTTCATTGTCTGTGACAGAACTGTGAGGTTCTGGAGGTGCTCTTCTTCATTCTTACCTGTAACAATGATGTCATCAAGGTAACATTGCATTCCAGGGACATCTCGGAGAACCTGGTCCATTGCTCATTGCCAGATTGCTGGAGCTCATGAGACACCAAAGACGAGAAAATTATACCGGAAGAGACCCTTGTGGGTATTGATTGTGAGGCGTTTCTTGCTTGACTCTTCCAGCTCCATAGGCCTGTGACCGGTCAATCTTAAAAACTTCTCACCTTTAAGTCCCCACATATGTAAACAGCTCTAGCCTTTCCTTTCTTGACCACCGGGACAATGGGTGTGGTCCACTTGCTGTACCCCACCTTGAAGAGAATGCCAGACGGCTCCAGGCTCTGCAGTTTAGCATCAAATTTAGGATGCCTGAGGATGCATGAGGCGCTGGGTGTGCTGTATGGAATCATGGGGTTGCTGTTTCATTCACTTCAATTCTGGCTTTCATGCCCTTGAGTTTACCAATATCTTTCTGAAACAACTTCTCATTAGCAACAGTCCCTGAGTAGTGCCACAGTTTGGGCCGCTGTTGTGTACTGATGACACATTTATTTTAACACATGAAGCTCCAAATGGTGTGTTTTGCTACCATGTCTCACATTCTCATATGTGGTGGTCATCGTATAGATTTAATTTCTCTTTATGCTCACTGGTACAATACATTGCTTAATATGGCTAAAACCCATTTTATATTAAGTAACGTCAAACCACATGATACATAAAAATGAATATAGCCTACAGTAACCACTGTAGCTAGCATAAAATATTTCACTCCGCTGCATCAAAAGGAGGCGAGGCAGGCTCTGCTTAGCAACAGCCTAGAAAATGCAGCGGATCAGCTTTTTCCAGCTCCTTATCGCCACCGTAACCGTGACATCCCCCCTTCAAACTACCACTCCAAGGACATCATCCAGTTGGACCTCTGCCTTTTAAAAAGGCAGAGTCATTCATTCTTAAGGTTCAAGGATACCCTTGAATAGCCTAGTTGTGACCTATAAAATATAGGGTATCCTATCTAGCTAACTAGTGCTAGCTAACTTGCTTGTCACAACTTGCCGTTGGGGTCATGGGGGCCTATCTTAGTTAGCTAGCTAAATATTAGGATGATAATTATTTGACAGTCAGCTATATTTATTTTCCTTATGTAACAATGTATCACCAGTGAGTTACATATTTGCTGCAGGTCCCAATCAGCGATTGCCGATTTTTGACAGGTGTGTCATTCTATGTTCTGCGCTCCCACTTTCTGAATGCGGAGCCGAAATTTCGCTTATGTGTGTAAAGTCAGTCATATTAAGGAAAGAGAGCCGCTGTTTGAAAAGTCTTTGCCAGTAACACCTTCTTCTCTATGCAATTATGTATTCCATGCTATTGGAATCAACAACAAAACAGAGATGTTGAATTCAGCCAACATTAATAGTCTGCATCCATTATGTTCCAAGCATTAAAATAATATAAATTTAAGGAGCATGGGTCTCACATTTTCCTGGCAGATCATGGGGAATTCAATTATTTGTGTCATTATGGAAGTTTGACCTTTATTGCCTTTTTGTCATGTTATGACACCTGCTGGCTTAGTCAATGTAGTAAAATTCATTTTTCTACCTTTCTACCTTTGTGCCCCGAATAGGCCTGCTTTTCTTTTTTTTCTTAAGCGCAAGGGTTTCTCTTTGGACGAAAACTGCCAATTTGGGCATGGTACTCCCGTTTGTTTTCAGAGGGCACTTCCCAGACATTGCACTTCTACTCCCCTTTATTACATCAGAGGCGCAAGTGGCTTTGTGCTTCCACATTTTTCCTGTTGTGGTGCTGGTGTGTCGCTGAAAGAAACTTTGCGGGTGTTGTTACGGTAATGTCACATTTTAAATTGGTCATAGGACATTGCATCTGCTGCTGGAAATAGAGCCCTGTACGTTTTAGCACCCATTAAGCTAAGGAGCGCGTGGACTTGTCTTTTCAGTCTGTGACATTCAGGCTTGTTCTCGTCGCCAATTTTGATGTGTATGTATAACTTAACTAAAAATAAAGGCACACACTAGGAGGTGAAGTTTATAAGGTGTGTATTGATTCACAGTGTGAGCAATTATATCAATGCACAGGCACAACTTATCACTCCAACATGTACCAAGGGGAGTTATAGTTCTAAAGGAAACAGATACATACATATTATTACTTTATGTTCTGAAGTTATTGAAGCATGTTTGTGTATTAAAAATAAAGCATAATTTTTACCGTACATTAGTTTTGTGTGCGACAAAACTTTTGTCCACGCAAAATCTGAACTTTCTGTCCTAATTAAATGAGAAAACTCAATGAATGATACAAGACTTTATTTTGGGATAATAAGCATCATCTAGAGGTGTTTGCCTTTCATATAAGTCATTTCTGATTCCAACTGATCAATTACAAGTCAAGTTATTATTTGTTGTTACTACAACTTAGAACGATTACAGTATCATTCCAGATCCTGGCATTAGTATTTATTCCATCAAAAAGATGGAATGCTGCTTTTGCTCATGTGTAGAGTTTTTAGGAGCCATGAATACTATGATAGACAGTGTGGTTGGGACAGTGCGAATTTATAACTGGAAAGCACTACTAGAAATGTGACCATGGGCTGCAGAAAACTCACATCCAGCCAGGACGACATACACACAGCCCCCCTCTGGAATGCATAAAAATGGCAGGCAACAGGCACAACAGTTACCTTGCTGCAAGCATAAAAGAACAGATAGTATTGGAGAAGAGTATTGTAGATATGTTACATATTTTATAGTGAACATGGTTTCCCAACTTTCCAGTTAAAAGCAGCACCAGTGACTGTGGCGTTCTAGGAAAGTAGGCTCATGGACACTGAAGAGCGGCCACCAGTTATCACCTGATGAGAGAAGAAGAGTCCTACACACTTGCGACCACTCCAGGGTCATTACCTGAAGCCATAAACCATGCCCAGTTACAAGAGACAGGGAGAACCACAGCTTCTCCGTCTGTGCCATTAACCACTCCTGTATCTCTCTTTTGCAGACTCAGCTTAGAGACTCCAGGAACGGCCTCCCCAGGAGCTGCTGTCCAAGAGCCCATCCTCCCTGTTGCTAAGCCATAACCTAGGCTTTGGTGAAGACAACGCAGCCCTGATTATTTTTTTTTTGTCATTTTGTGTTACCAACATTATTTTTTGTCATTTTGTATTACCAACATTGTTTTTGCCTTCTGTTGCCCTAAAGCCCTGGTTCCATTTTGTTTTTGATTCTCATAATTTTTTCAATTCTCTTCTTTCAAAACGTCTTATAAATCAGTCTGCTGGCTGTTTTTTTGTTGCACAGTATTTTTGTCTCATGCCTCTTGTCACTCCCAGCATGGTGGCACACACTGTGCAGCTGCTATCAATGAATGAATGTACATACTGTCACCACTGCATACAGGTAAGACGGCAAAACAATCTGCCTGCTGTTTACTGCTGCCTAGAGCAGTACTACTGCTTACCTTGTGAGCTAGCTAGCAACAAAATTGCCTCCAAAATGTTTCTACAATAAGCAAAAAGACACCAAAAGTCTTGATGACAAATGACAAGAGTCAGGAGTTGTGCTAGCGCTCCTTGATGACCCTCCCACAGCAGGTATTGGGGCCCATCCACACGAACAACCAGAAAACAGGGAAATCTGGTTAGCAGAGACTTTAAAGGCAGTATAACAACTCATGCTTGGGCAGCCACCCGATTTGACCCCCTCCTGCTTTCCAACTTCCCCCCTCACCGTCAGCCCTGCTACCGGCTGGCCCCGTGCCACGTGGGAGAACACCTGGGAGAGGGACTTCCCCTCAGCAGCACCGCAAGCCAAACCACCAGTCAAATGTCCCATGCCCATGCTCATTCCACACAGTGTTGGATTCTGACTCTCTCCCGGACAGCACACAGGGAGGGAGGTCCACACACACACAAACTGAGGGTGGTGCGCGACTCAGCCCATGCTGACAAGAAGCCAGGCCTCTTCCGTGCCCCAAAATAAAAAACAAAACCCAAAAGAAAACCAGGCAGAGACTGCCACTCCTCCAGTGCCCTGGAACTGCAGCGGCCGCACGCCGATGGTCTCCCATTTTACTGTCTGTGCTGAGCTTGGGGTGAGGAAGGCTAAAGAGGATGAGAAGGCAAAACACTACAATCACCCCTCTGTGGAAAGGGGAAGGGCAGGGTTACACACACGCGTGTTGTTCTGTTTTGCGGTATACATCCCTCTCATCACTGGGGCTATGCCCCCGCTCACGTCCTGCCCAGCCCAGGGTATGCAGCTGCACTGCCGTTGCCTTCTCCCCTCACTCATGCTGTGCACAGCCAGTTCCTCTTCCCCTTTCCTCAGTCAGCCGCTGACAGTCCCAGGCGCGCAGTCCCTGCTTCCACACACATACCTAAAAAGAAATCCCCTGTGGGATTCCTCCCAACAAATCCCAAATGAAAATTAAACCAAAACAAAAGGAATGAAACAAAACGAAACCCACAACAAAAAACACAAAAATTCAGAAAACAAAAAGAACGAAAGCATTAGCAAACAGAAAACAAAACAATAAACTCAAATCATCAAAATAACCCCATCTAAAATCCAAAAGAAGCTGGTTCCTTCTAGGCTGCCCGAGCGCAAACTGCCTTTTCCCCCGTTCTTTTATCCTGGTTCCCTGAGCGGAGAGAACAAGAGACAGCTGCACTAGATTACCAATCGGGCAGAGCAAAGGAGACAAACCACCCCGATCCACATACTGCATGTGTGCCCCCAATCACCAATAAAGAAAACTCACCAAGACGGCCACTTGTCAGGCTCACCTCCTGACAATTATAATTTAAGAAGGCACTTCTTAAACAACATACTCACTAGCATCACTCTGGGTCACAGGTCCATGGATATTAGAGATAATAAGCACTGTGAGGAGAATCTAAGCTGGTCTGTTTATACGTGCATGCTAATATTGATTAAAAAAATGAATCAAAAATCTAAAAAACCTGATATCCTCAAATGGCAACATATTAATTACCTGGCCCCCTCCATGATAACAATGAGTTTGAAACTGTGTGTGAAACTGCCAGCCCTCAATTCATAAGGATAAAACACTGGCTGACACACAGCACAAGGACTTACAAAAATGCTAAAAAAACTACAAAAACAATTCATAATGAAGTAATTATGCCAAAATGGACAGAAAAGAAACAGGGACGTGTATGCACAGGCAGATTCACAGAGCTACTGTAGTAAATTGATGGCACCAGGGTCAGATGCAATACTGAACACCTCTCAGTCATGGTAAAGCTTGTCAGTAAGAGGATAGCTGAGGAGCAGATTTGCCCCAGCTGAATCAGCTGGGCGCTGAGTGTGCGGCCTTTGAAATAGTTTACGTCAGTGGTATGACGGTGCAGCAGTGGGGAGGCATAGTATAGGTGGGGTGCATGCTCTCATGCGACAACTTGGCAAAGACATTCCCTAGATTCACTACTTTAACCATCAGCTCCAATTTAACTGCTGTGCTAGCCATGCAAAGTGAACCATGTGCCAAAATGCTTTTTTTACTAGCCAGTTGCCCTTTTTTTGGATGTTCAATGCACAAGTTATTATGATGTCAGCTGATTTGTGATAGACAGTGCAGTTGTCATCTGTTTGACATTGTGTCAAATGCTGCAGGTGATGAGGTGTCTCTGTTGATTTGGACATCAGAGCTTTCATGTTAAGAAGCACAAATTATTTGACCCTGCTATGTTTTTGGTGCATGTTCCCAGAATTTTGAGGTCCACTAAAGCAATTTTATCATCAGAGTGTATAGATTTGTGTGGTGCCAGTGAGGCAATAGAATCAGCTGGAGCATGACAAAATCTTTGCAGAGAAACTCTCTTGGTCTAAATTTGTTGTGAACTCCAGAGCACACTGAGCAGGTCAGACTCAGGGGCTGGTACTGAGCATCTTACATAGGGGGCTGTCCGAGATGCACCGCATTACATAACACATGAGTGCCCATTTGGGAACTTGCTACAATCCAAATGATGGTGAATGAATTCTATTATTTGACCTAAACCAATATTCTAAAAACCAATGTTACTGAAAAAGATCTCAAAAAATGATGAATGCTTTAATGTACCAGCAGAAATTCAGAGATACATTTCCATGGTTACACAAAGTATATCTGTCTGCTTTGATAGTCAATATTTTTTAATGCTTTTCTGACAGGAGTGTAGACTCTGACATCCGTTTGCAGTCTGTGGTCCACGAGAGAAAAAAAAGTATAATTTTGGCTCATCTATAATTGGTCATCCATCAAATAAAATTTTTTTTTGTGAGAATGCAAAGATAATTTAAAAGATAATGATGTGATTATACTTATGCTCATGCAATATTATGTTTGTTTGTTTGGGAAGCAGGCATAATTCTTGTGATTGGGTGTCTGGATTGGAGAGGTAACAATTGGCCCAGCCCTATCAGGAAAAGATAGGGGTTAGAAATAATTCATTTAATTAGTCTAATCACTCTCTATTAGCCACTACTGGTCAGCCAGGCACCTGTGGAGGTGCAATCCTAATAATTGTTAACATCATCATCCACCAGTGACATAAGCACCATTTAATTACAGTTACATCTGCAGTGTGGCAAGAAACAGTGAATCAGATGTACTTCTGACTGCCTCTTCTTGAAGTTGGCAGGAGAAGGTTGCTGCGTGAATCTGAATAGGCAAGTATCAGGGTGTAGATAACAAGGACTATACCACATGCCAACAGAGACCCCCGAACATGGCATTTCCACAGAATTCGAATGAGCAGGTATATCATTTACAAGCTCGATGAGGCAGAATGGACCTCTCCAATGCCCCCCTGCCAAAAAGGGCCCCTAAACAGACCAACACATATTTTTGAAAAACTACACAACATTGTTCATAGTTTGTGTGAATGTTCAAATACGTTCCATAGATTTACTATATCCCACTAGTTCAACATAAGTATAATAAATCTTGTGATTATGTTAGTGCAAACATGCACCTCAGCTTTGTGTCCCATATTGAAATCATGATTGCATATTCAGTTCATTTACTTACATTACGTACAAATGTGAAAACCACTGTTCCAGTGTAGAATATCTTATGGCTTTATCTCAACCAGCAATAGAGTAATCAGGTTACAAGCCTCTCTATATACATTACTGAAACATTAAAACACAGGAACAACACCAAGATGTAACCCCCCATTTACGCCATTGATGGGTAATCCCCGTAAGTACCATGGCTTTAATGTTTTGCACAGTTTCCTCATGTTCTTGTTATAAACTCTTAACAAAAAATCTGGAAAATTGGGTCAAGTAAAGAAACTGGTTGATTTCTGATGGAATGATCTGTATATACATTTTTCACAATACCATATATTCCCGGTTAACCATTTTATGGAGACCTAGAGCTAGGCCTGTTTGTACACATTAAAATGTAGCACCACTAGCTGTCCAATCTGCACAAAAGAGAAAAGAGGATTGGGGAGCTCAGCACAATAATGTAGGCATGTAGGCATGGACCCTTTGGGCTCAATAAAGGACTCTAACTAAACAGCTCCAACTAAAGGGAATAATAAATCAAGTGTGTTGTTGCTGCATTTTCGCGTTCACTTGAAACTGTCAGCTTTCACACATGCACACAGCTGGGAGATCGCACTGCAAGGAGGCTGGAAGTGTAATGCCCTGAGCAAGGCTGATCTCTGTTCATCTCTGAGTAAAATGAGCCACAGGACTTGGAGGTCTCCCGTGGGCCGCACACAGCAGCACTGCACAGCTGTGGCCACATGTCTGTCTGAAACTCGACGGATGGCTCTTTGCACTCTCAAAGACAAATACCAGTCCTGTCAGCATCCACTCACCTTTCACAAAGGCCTGCTGTGTCATTGCAAAAGGTAATACAAGACTTTGCCTAGCTGGACCACCAATGGCAACTGTGTGGACAGTAATTCATCAACATGACTCATGTTGTGCTGGTTCAATACCATTTAGGGGAAGAGCTATGACAGGACTCGGGCTGGTTGATAAGGTGAGTATTTTTTCACACAGATGGTGAAGTGATGACACTGAATTCTGTTTGCTAGAAATAAAATGGTATCACTGAAACACTGTCTCTATGGGAAAATGTATTTTCAGTTGCTGACAATGAAACTTCATCCTGCATACTAACAATTCCATCAGCTTTGTTAAATGCAATCAGCTTCATTATGTATGACTCTCTGAAGCAGGTTTTTTTAATTATGTTTTTTTTTTTTTATCAGGAGATAAGGAGCACTGTCTTTTCTCAATACTAAATTGAGAATCTAAATTAGTTGTATATAATTTAAAGTAAAATTCAGATAACAGAATGTATTATTGGTGGAATTAGTAAAAGTAGATAATTTCCTGGTCTCATATTAAATATTTATTATGCATATGTACAATTGGTTCATGAATGAGTCCCTTCATTTGCATATTTAGAGCTTAATGAGACGTTACATATTAAAGTCATGAGTGTAAACTGTACCAATGTTACCCAGTCATTCATATCAGTATTGTCATTCTATTAACCTATCATCATATCATGGTAATCATTGTTATGATATGATATGATGATATGATCATAGAAATACACCCCTGTGAATAGCTGTACAATTTAACCCCTTTACTTAAGATCCCTCGTTACCCACTCTTCACCATCTGTCTGTCTTAATAATTACATTACCATCATTGAGCAGACGTTCTTATCGAGAGTGACTTACAAGGCTGGAGATCATTAGTGCATCCACCTGATTATGAGTAATAGCTCCAGACCTTTGTTAACCATGATTTCCAGCTTGCTAGAACTTAAGTAGCATTATTTAGCAACAGTGCAGGATAACCATGCTAGTCCAAATTAAAATACAAATAATAAATATCATTAGTACATACTCAAAACTCAAGGCCATAGATGACAGGCCTCAACTGGGTGTAATGAGCAGTCTGAAGACTTGAGTCTTCAGTCTGTGCCAGAAAAGAGATAATGATTCAGCTATCGTCCAAATGATTCACAGACGTCAGTGATACGCTGCACCACTGGAGGGCCAGAACAGAGAGACACTGAGACTGAACGGAGTGGGTATGCTGGGAGGGGAGAGAGAACCGTTAGCAGATCAGACCTGGCCAGAGTGTAGAAGACAGTTGCAATAGTCCAGACATGAGAGAATGAGGGCCTGGACCAGGGCTGTGTGGCATGGATTACCAGGCAGTGATGGAGCTTTCTGACACTGTATAGAAGGAACCTGCATGCCCGAGACACTGCCGCTACATGGGGAGAGAGAGACAATTTGTTGTTCAGGGTTACTCCAAGGCTTCTGACACAGGAAGAGATCAGAATTGGCTCTCCTGCAACCTCACAAATGAGGGAGAGGTCTGGAAACGGAGAGGACATGACAGGAGTGTACAGAACCTCAGTCTTAACCAGGCTGAGCTTCAGGCAATGGTTCACCATCCAGTTTGAAATGTCTTTGAGGCAAGATGAGATGCGGTAAGATGCCAGTATCAGATAAAGAGAGGAAAAGCAGGGTGTCATCTGAATAGAAGTGATAGGAGAAGCCATGCAATGACATGACTAATCCGAGAGATAACATGTAAAGAGAGAAGAGAAGAGGACCAAGTGGATAACCTTGGGGTACATCTGTGGGAAGATCATTGGCATAGACAATCCATCCTCCCAGAAGTAAATGCACACCACCTTAATATTTTTGGAGTGTCCGAAAGATATAAACCCTTTTAAATATTGTTCCGGGTTTGAGAGGTGAGGAGAGGAGGGAGAGAGGAGGAGAGGAGGGGATGTGGGATTGGAGGGAGGCGTTCAGGGGCACACACTGTCCCCCCAGGCACTACAGCTTGTGCCTTTACTCTGTGTGACACCTGACATCCCCCTTTTATACCTTTTAATTAATTAAACATTCAAGAAGAAAAATAATGTCTCCTAAAACTTTGTCTGAGAAATACTGAAATTATTTTTTAAGGGAAAAGTTTAATCAGACTCCTTACAGAAAAAGAAATCAGAACAGTTTAAATAGCCAAAGTTCACACTTTGACAATGCTGTCAAAGTGTGAACAGACCTTTCAAATGTAATAATTTATATCTGCATCTGCACTGCTTATTTTAACCCATATTAAATATTTTGGCTGCCTTGAAGTTGTTTAAGCATGAGATTAATGACCAGAGGCTGGTCCATTCGCAGAGTGTCCCCTTGTGAAAACGAGCTTGATCCCACTCAGAGAAAAGCCTGCCTCCAGTACGCCGGCTGTCAGTGAGGATCCCGCAGATATTTATTATACAACAAAGAAAAACCAGGGGGAAACAAATCTTTAAAGGGTTAGACTGCTCTCTGAAAATCTGCATCAATCAATGGATTTGTGTGGGTGGAGGGCTATAATTCTGGTTTATAGCTCTTGTATCATGTCCGACTTCACTATCCATTAAATTTTTTTATTTCCATAGGTTTGTATGGGAGTCTGACAATAACAGTGCAGTAAATCTGAACACCTGGGGGAGGTAACAAGCATTTGTTTTTATTTTTCCCCTATCAGTCACTTCAGTGACCTCCCACAGACTCAGGAATGAGCCGCTAAAAATGTGACTTCCTCCAAGTCACATGTCAACAAGCACATCAGCACATACCGGCTTCAGGCTGCTGTGGCCCAACAGAGCAAAACTTCACATTAGTGGCAGATGACCACTAATCAAGAGGCAACAATCAATAAATCAATCAAACCAAAAGTGAAAGAAATCACAACATCCCCAGTCATAAGGCTTCCCATGTTTCAGGAAGACTGAAAAAATGAGTGCAGATTAGGACAGTTACATAGTATTGGTACATTGTATGCTCTTGCACACGTATTGCACACTGCATGCTCTTGTCTAGTATAAGAGGTGAACCCCCTGTAAAAGGACACTGTGCTGGTCTAGAGTTTGCCTTTCTTATGGTCAGGGTTATTTTTACTACAATGGACTTGCAGGTGTCTGGCCATCCAGGAGTAGCAGCTAGAGAGAGAATAGACTGTTGAACCCCGCTGACTGCACGAATGGCACAACTGAACCTAAAACAGCAGCAGCGTCCTACCTTGGGGTTATAGGCCCAGCTCCCTCACCATTATACTACCCTTACCCTTGGGAACTGCCAGCTGTTTTCTGTGTCATCAGTAAATGCTGTGAGGCAAAGGGAGCCAGGACAGGACGGCACACGCATCTGCTATCTCATCTTACAGACTGGGCACCAGAAAAGCTGATTGTGTGGAACCAGACCAGGAGACTGTGGCTGCACTGCACCATTTAGGTTACATCTGAAATCCCAGCTTAACCTCTGATGAAAATACTACAATATACACCCATAACGATGCAACTGATGCTGAATACAGTAATCAGAAATGCTTTATTATGAACCATGAAAAAAATCATTCCCCCAGAACGTTTTCCTTCACTGAGATTTTTTGGAATGAAATTGGAGTTCTTCTGTTACAATTCAAGATAGGATAAGGCTGATTTGAGCATAATATTATAAGCTTTATGATTCTCCCTCTCTGACACAGGAGAGATCTGCTAAGATACAGTACTGAACACACTCATGCATTATCCTGTGCACACCAGGGCAGCAACAGTTTCATGGTGTAGAATTAGTAAAACCACAAGGAGGCACTGCCTGCATAATGTGAGTTTGACTCACACCACCTTAGGAATTGCACCCCAAGGCCACTCCTGAAGGATACATGAACCCATCAAAGGTAAGATATTAAAATGTATATATCAAACCACTGACTGAGAGGAGGTTTTGATACCATCTATCACAGATCTTTGTGGCAGTTTGGCAGAGGATACAGGAGGCACCGAGGCATCTTGCACTTGGTGCAACAGGCAATATGCGTTATTTTATCGCATTGCACCTCCGCTGTCCAAATAGCATTGTGCCCATGTAAGCGTGTTGGTCTTCAGGTCAGGTGTGGTCAGGTGCAATGGCAGGGCAACACAACCCTGCATGCAGCTCATAGCCATTGCCATTATGATTGTCATTACATTGTCCAGTGACTATTTATTTGGAAAGGTTACATCACAGAAAAAGGGTAGCTTTACTTCTCTTTGGGGAGCTGCCTACTGTTTCTACTATATCTCTTGTCGGGAGAGCAACATGCATTTTATGGTTATTTACCCTGCTCCCTTCTTTTATGGTCCCTTGGTATGCGCCCAGACACAGCCAGAGAGGGACAAATGGTCCCTCTCCCTCTTAAACACCTCCAACCCAGTGATCAGAGGGGGCAACAGGCTTTTCAAGCATGGCAAGGAGTAGTTTATTTAGAAATGAAGACAAACCACTTATGATGTCCAGTATGGATCTACATTTGTGGTTACCAGTTAAAAGCAGAATTCTGTGTGGTATGACCCCCTTTGTTCTTGGTAAGCCCTAAAGTGACCCCCAAATGTAGAATCCTTTGACAAACATGTTCAACCACAGGGGGCCATCACCTATTTCTCTCTCCCTCTGGCTCCTTCCCCGTCTGGAGCGTTTGTGTGTGTGTCTGTGGGTTTATGCCTGTGTGTTTGTGTAATATAGTTATATCACATCTAGAAGTTATTTGGTCCTGCATAAAAAATTTAGTGCCACAGATCTTGCCAAATATAGCTTCAGAACTGAAAATCCTGCTTTTTAAGTGTATATTTTCCCAATAAGTATTATTGTAATTTCCTTGAAACTTTTTATGGTAAAGTGTTAATATTCATTGCATATATAAAGCATTTCAAGATGTTATATTACTCCTTCATCATTTAATAATGTTTTGAAAATAGCTAATTTTCATACACTTCACTGGCTGTAATATGACATGCAGTGGAATAATTAAAATCATAATTAATAAAAAATACTGATTTATAAATTAAATGAGACTGATTTCCATATAATTCTACTTGGGGTAAAACCTTGGTACGCTTGTGTTTATTTAGAATATTGATCAGTCCTCCAGGACCTTTCAGTTTTTTGCGATATGACAGATTTTGTGGTGGTGATTTATAAAACTTTGTGAGAAATTTTCCGATTTTTTTTCCACTTTAAACCCCATTTAATTTCTACATATACTACGAAACAATGGAGAGATAAAAATATCAGGCAGACAGATTAGATGTATGAACATTTTTCTTTTTAATTTCTTTGTCCTAATGTCTTATGTCTACAAGAAAACACACATTATGAAAAGTCATGATTTGTCTCTGCTATCTATTTGCCATTTACCATGGATTAACAGGGTGATTGACAAGTACTTTGTGAGTGAATTACACAAAGCCTAATAAATAATAGGCTACAGTTGTCAGAATTGCTGTGTGACTTTGTGTGTTTTCGGTTGTTATCGCATGTTTGTTTTTGTCATTTCCCTGGTGCTTTTGTTTTCGTTTCCCCTGTGTCTGCCCCGCCTCCTGCCCGTCACTTCTGTCTGATTACTCATATGGTTCACCTGTTATGCTTTGCACCTGTTCCTTGTTCTGCCTTGTTTAGTTCTGCATTTATTCTGTGTTTCTGTCCTCATTACGAGTTTGTCTCTGTGTATTTCCAGTTGCTCTACGAGCCTCCGTCACCGTCTCTGTCCCTGGTTCAGACCTCTGCCTGCTTATTTTACCTAGATTCCTGGATTACGTCTCTGTACCTTTGCCATGCCTACCTGGTTTGACCCCTGCTTGTACCGGACTTTGATTTTGGATTCTGAATTGTGCCCTGTCTTGCAATAAGCAAAATAAGCAAAATATGCAGCATTGCGAAAAAACAAAAAAGTGCTGGCACCCTATGTAACTTATTGAATAGTCCTTGCATCATTTGATTTGACCTTGTGACTAATAGTCATTGTTTGTTGCACCCTCTTTGAAGATGTAAATAACATTAATCTTTCTATACATATTTGGTAACACTTGTGAGGAAAAATGAAATAATTTCCTACATAATTTGGATTGGTATTTTTTCTAAATCCCATGTGAGACTTATTTCCTGCATAACTGACATCAGGTGCCATCACTAGTTTTCATAATGCTGCTTTGGTTGTTTACAGGTCAAAGAGTACAGTTTGCAGCATGCTTTGTAATTAGCTGACTTTTATAATCTTTAAATAGGAGCAATAATTGTTTTGTGTAAATTCAAGAATGTGTCAATTATGCTTTGTGATCAACTTTGCTTTGTCAATACTAGGCCTTCCCCGGAATTTACCCTGAATCACTGAGTTTGGATAGTGTGTGCAAAAAAGCAGTTTCCCCCTATCTGGTTTCTCGAAGGGGTCTAACCCTAGAGAATTACATTTGAGTTTCTCTAGTTAATCTCTGTATCTAGCTAGGTGACCCTGGCACCTGTCAACATATTTGTATAAGAATATGTATTTGTCTTCTGGGCCTCATTTATAAATTGCTCCAAAATATGCACCAATTTTCATGCATAAATTGGGATTTATAAAACTTGAGAATGTATGTACCGGTATGATGTGTTTTACCCATGCATACACCCATTTAGGGCACATATTTGCTCTAAATAACACATCCTATTTGCACTATAATTTCCTCATTTCTCATGATTAATTAGGATCACATTATCATTTATAACCAATGTTTTTTTTTGCCATAAATGAGTGAGAAATTAAATTAACCAATGTGAGCAATCACTGCACTATTAATCAATTCATTTTGTTCACATAAATAAACCAAAAGCGTTTGACACAGCAAGACAACATGGCTGCCTTGGCACTGCTAGAGGGTATTGTGCATGGTGTGACAGTGGTGTCTTTAATGACCCTTCTGACTTTTTGCCCATGATGCCGACTGGCTTACGAGTTTCTCCTTAACACGAGCTGTGCTCTTGGAACTTGCTGAATTGGGGCCGGTGCTGGAGCATCCTACACACAGCAAGCAGGCAATATCTACCCATCTGCTAATTCTGTCAACTGGGGTTCTTAGTGTGAGGAACCTGTGTGTTCATATCGATACTTACCTTTTGATGTTGCTGTTGCACTGGATGTGTATTTTGTTTTGTTTATACTCTTTAGTGTGCAGATAAGGTAAACAGGACAAGTTTTAGTTTGTTTAAAAATCTAAAAGAGGAAACATTTCAATCATTTCTGTTGTGTGGATACTTGTGAGACCAAGTATTTATTTAACTTTAAAATCACTTTATTGGGTTTGAATCTCCACTCACCTTTTCACTTTGATGATGAGGGTTTTTATGTGTACATAAAGCTAAAAAAAACTTTGATTTGATTTATTATAATCTCCAGGGTGTAAGGTGACAAAAGGTAAAGACTTTCACAGGTTATGATGATTTTCTATAGGCACTGTAGATGAATTTCTTGTAAAAACTGACAAACCTGTGATCCTGTGGAATTCCTCCTTGATTTGCCTTACTGGTATAGGCCCAGGAAAGGCCACAAATGTGTGCAAGAGAAATTTCAGCTCAAGGCAAACTTTTCTGATTGCCCAACAAACAGTTGCCTTATGTGCTACCTGGAATTATCTAGAACATCCACAATTGTTTTGGTCAAAATACTAAAAGTTTGGAAGGTGCTTCATCTTGTCCTGTGGGCTAACCGTGTCCCTCAGGATGGGAAGTGCTTACCTTGAATGTTTATTATGTATCTGGGCTGCAACTTTAGTCATTTACAAAATCAGTAACTAGCCATCCTGGATGGGTTTTCTTTGATGTCCATGATACCGTCATGCAAAAGTATCATCTTTGGTTGCTATTTTTCATACATTTTTATCCCGTTGTTCATCCAGATGCTTTAGTGATACAAGAATTGCATTTGTTGAACTTTCAAAACGTTGAGAGGTTTTCACTTCAGAAGTACTTTGCCCGGTGACGTGCCCATTTACTCCAGATGCATTCTGATTGACTTTTGCACTGTATCTCTGGCTGCAATGCAGTTAAATAACACACTGATAAAGAAGAAATAAGACTTTTTTTAGCAAAGTGTTTTTATTTTCACAGCTAACATACAAAAAAATCTGATACAATCTGCACAGCTGAAGAACAGCCACCCCACCAAACCCCTGCTGGCAGCCCCCACCCTAACCCACACCTCATCACATTGTGAAAAGTCAAATGGTTTACAAAATTAAATAAACAGTTACAATGAGACACACAATGACATAAAGAAAACTGATGGCTCCCTCATCAAGGGGATTGACTACCTGGATTCTCTTGTAAGTGTCTAATAGCTAAAGCAGCATTCTCCCACATGTTTCCCACAAGGTTTTTTTCCTGGCTTGGTTGATTTGAGCACCACTAAGCTCCATCATGACTATGTCCTTGAAGTAATTTAACCATTTTTAATGTGCAGTTTATGAGGAGGGATCCACCTCTGATCAATGTTTTTTTGCAGCTGTCAGAGCCTCCTTTGTCTTTCGTTTAATTCCATCCGTCAGAATTGCTGCATTTTGTAATGTCTGTATTGCCATGTTTTGTCATGTTTTTATTTTAGATTTTGTTTGTTGGTTTTCAAGCTGATTCTGCTCGATTGCTGGCTGATTCTGCTCGATTGCTTGGCTGATTCTGCTCGATTGCTGATTCTGCTCGATTGCTCTAGCCTGGACGAGTTTGTGGAGTGTTTGTGGAGTGGAGTGGTCTCTGCGCTCTGTGCTCTTTCATTAATTCAAATTCATTAATTCGCATACTAATTAAAATAAAAGTTGGGGCTACTCACTTAGCTGTTAAATAAGGTAGGCTTGATCTGCTCCCTAAAGTGTAATCTTTTGTTGCCATTAGGGACAGGGAGGGAATTTTCCACTTTTTTTTTCCTCCGTAGCTCTTCAGCAAACGCTGCTAATTCGGCGCATAGTCGAGCTGACGAGAGGTTTTTCTGTGGTTTTTCGCCCTCCCAGGAGCAAATCTCTAAAGCAAATCTTTAAATCTTTAAATAGCAAATCTTTAAGGGACATACTCTAGGTCGTTAGTCGGGAAGTTAGTTAGCCAGCCAGTTCGTTTGTCCACTTTGTTTTTTGTTTTATTTTTTTCTTTACTGTTCTCCAGTGTTTGCTTTAAGGATATCCGATTCTAGTTGTGTTACCGAGTCTGCTTTTGCTTGCTGCTAGCGTATTTTTGTTGAATCTTGTGTCTAGACGCAGTGGCTTTTCCTGTGTTTGGTTTCTGCCTTTGGCTTCTCTGAGCCACCTCGGTGCTCTTAGCACTTTTTAGCCAGTAATTCTGTCTCGGCAGTAAATCTTTGTTTAGGGAACGCGTGTTTAGTTAGGGGAGAAAATGTGGCCAAAACTGTGCGAGAGTTGCCGGATGATCGGATTTCTGGAGGGAGACCTCGAGGATGAGTTCATCTGCGACCGTTGCCGACTAGTTGAGCACTTAGAGAGTAAGATTCTTGATCTCGAAGCCCAACTAGCTGGACTCCACAGTAATCCTGAATTGTTAGAGTTCCAGGAACTGTTTACTACACCCTATAGGGAGATAGTGCGCTCACCAAAGCCGGGTAGGGAAGAAGATACAGACCAGACAGGGCGAGAGAGCTGGGTTACAGTAGGGCGTAAGCGTAGAAGGGCGCAAAATCCCAAGTGGGGTGGCATCTCCGGAGATTGCGGTGACCAACCGCTTCATGCCACTACATGACGAGTTGGCCCGCGATCCTGTGAGTGGGAGGACTGAAGAGCCCCAGGGCACCCAGGTGGCCTCATCCTCCAAGAAAAGGGAGTTAGTGATAGTGGGGGACTCAATCATTAGAGGGTAGATAGCATAGTGTGTTCGCGCGACAAGGAGTCTCGTATGGTCTGTTGCCTACCTGGTGCCCAGGTTGGAGACCTCCTGGAGCGTACGGACAAGCTCCTGGCCAGAGCGGGGGAGGATCCAGTGGTCATGGTCCATGTTGGGGCCAATGACATAGGAAAGGGTAGATTTGAGGTTCTGCAGGATAAATTTATCGAGCTAGCGGGAAGATTAGGAGCAGAACCTCCACGGTAGTCTTCTCTGGAATTCTACCGGTACCACGTGCAAGCAAAAGGAAGCAAGCCTTTACATGGAGGTTTAACGCGTGGCTACAAACCTGGTGCAGGAAAGAGGGGTACAGGTTTATGGGGCACTGGGACTCCTTTTGGAACAGGAGTGACCTGTACAAGCGGGACGGGTACACACCTGAACCGGAGGGGTACAGCTGCATTGGGCCAGCATATGCTTAGGGTAGCAGAGGGGTATTTAAACTAGGGACTGGGGGGGCAGGGAGATTATACAGTGAGATGGGTAGGGATAGACAGACTGCCGGAATAGAACACACTAAGGCTAATTATTTTATTGGTAGTGAGGGAACCATGATTGCAAATCAGTTAGAGCAGCACTGTCATAGAGGTGGTTTTGGGCAGCTGGAGGTGGAGCGGAAGGATGGGAAATGCACACACAGTACCCTGAAATTTCTCTGTTTAAATGCTAGAAGCATAAAAATAAAATTTTGGATCTGGAAGCGGTTATGAGTGATAGCAACTATGATGTTGTTGGGATCACAGAGACGTGGCTTGGTGCAGGGATGGGGATGAGTATAACATAAAGGGATACAAGGTGCTTAGAAAAGATAGAACCAATAGAAGAGGAGGGGGCGTAGCTCTGTATGTAAAGGATTACCTTAATATCCAGGAAATTCCAGGTATAGAGCCCCTTGGTGTGAGTGAGGACATATGGATTAAAATACTGGGGGAAAATGAAAAGGGTCTGAATGTTGGAGTATGTTATAGGCCACCAGCCTCTGACAGCAGTGTCAACAGGATGATCTTTGATAACATTACACTGGCATGTCAGGAGGGTGAGACAGTAGTAATGGGTGACTTCAATTACCCTCAATTAATTGGGAAACTGTGTCTGGTCAGGGTAAATGTGAGGAAGAGTTTCTGGATCTTGTAAATGATTGTTTTCTGATACAGGCTGTTACCCAACCTACAAGAGAGAACACAATTCTAGACCTAGTTCTATGTAATAATCCTGATCGAATCTGCAGTACCGAGGTAGGGGAGCCACTTGGAACAAGTGACCATAGTGTAGTTACATTTGAAGTCTTTTGGCGAGTTAAGACTACATCCTCCAATGCTAGAATTTTCAACTTTAGACGAGCCGACTTTACTAAAATGCGTGAGTATACAAGAAATATAAACTGGGTACATCTTTTAGATGGTAGAACTGTAAGAGAAATGTGGACTATATTTAAAACGATAATCCTGGATGTACAGCGTAAATTCATTCGCAAGTGCGAAAAGGGGAAGCTGAAAAATAGGCATCCGCAGTGGATGAATAAGGCGTTACAAGATAGTTTGAAGCATAAAGGGAACTATTTAGGAAATTCAAGTTAGACAGCTCTGAGACAAACAAGACTGAATACAGCAAAATGCGTGCTCAAGTTAAGAAAGGAATAAGGGAAGCTAAAAGGCGTTTGGAAAGACAGATTGCGCTAGATGCAAAGAACAACCCCAAACGCTTCTTCCAATACTACAATCGAAAAAGGACACTTAAGGCTGAGATAAGAGGTTTAAAAAACAAGGATGGACTTATGGTTCATGATAATAAGGCTATTGCTGATACTCTAAACAATTACTTTGTGGAGAGTTTC
This sequence comes from Albula goreensis, assembly GCA_022829145.1. NCBI lineage: Eukaryota > Metazoa > Chordata > Actinopteri > Albuliformes > Albulidae > Albula > Albula goreensis. The sequence continues at coordinate 34,743,376 of CM040747.1, forward strand.
AGAAGTGAAGGGCTCGCACATATGCCTCCAGGAGAACTCAGTCCTCAGAGTCTTATGGAGGAAATTGATTTATATGACACAGAAGTGCTAGATAAACTTCGAAAACTTAAAACAAATAAGGCTGCAGGTCCTGATGGAATATTTCCAAGAGTCCTCAGGAACTAGCGGAAGAGGTCTACAAACCTCTGACAGTTATTTTTAAGAAATCTCTTAAAACTGGAGAAATACCAGATGACTGGAAGCTAGGCAGTGTAGTACCTATCTACAAGAAAGGAGACCGTACTGATCCAGGAAACTATAGGCCTGTCAGCTTAACTTGTATCTCTTGTAAATTACTGGAAGCCATCATTAGGGACAATTTGGAATTATTCTTAGAACAAAATGGTATCTTAAACGATACCCAGCATGGTTTTCGCAGAGGGAGGTCATGCTTAACAAACCTCCTGGACTTTTTGAGGAAGCTACAGCATGTTTAGATGCAAACCGAGCTTATGACATTATCTATTTAGACTTCCAAAAGGCATTCGACAAAGTTCCACATGAGAGGCTCATAGAGAAAATGAAATCTGCAGGAATATCAGGAGCTATCACAGAGTGGGTTGAAGTTGGCTGGCTGGTAGAAAGCAGAGTGTAACTGTTGGAGGAATTGTTTCAGAACAGGGTCCTGTGAGAAGTGGAGTCCCGCAGGGATCGGTGTTGGGCCTTTGCTTTTCCTTATCTACATAAATGATCTTGATGCAGGGGTTAGTAGTAAAATAGTAAAATTTGCAGATGACACAAAACTGGGGGGGCTAGCAAACAGTATAGAATCAACTAAGGTAATACAAGAAGACCTAAACAGCATCCATATGTGGGCAGGTACCTGGCAGATGACATTCAACTTAACTAAATGTAAAGTCTTGCATGTGGGCAACAAGAACATTAGACAAGACTACTTCATGGGAGGAAGTAAACTAGATTGTGCTCAATTTGAAAAAGACTTGGGAGTAATGGTTGACCAAAGCCTAACAGGATCTAGGCAGTGTGCTGTAGCAGTAAAAAGGCCAACAGGATGCTAGGATATATAGCCAAAAGTATTGATTATAAATCTAAGGAGGTTATATTGAAATTATACAATGCTTTAGTCAGACCACACTTGGAATACTGTGTGCAGTTCAGACGCACCGCACTATAAGAAAAGATATCGAGGCTCTTGAAAAAGTACAAAGGAGGGCAACTAAATTAGTTCCTGGCATGAAACATAAAAGCTACGAGGCAAGACTAAAGTTACTTAACCTATTTAGACTCAGCAAGAGGAGACTAAGGGGTGATTTAATAGAGGTTTTTAAATTTATAAAGGGACTCAACAAGGTTAGCTACGATAAATTTTTTAAATTAAGTTCAGTCTGTAGGACAAGGGGACATAAATGGAAACTAGTTAAGAGTAAGTTCCGCACTGATGTAAGGAAGTATTATTTCACGCAAAGAGTTATCAATACATGGAATGGGTTGCCAGGTCATGTAGTTGAGGCAGAGACCCTTTCTGTGTTCAAGTCCAGACTTGATGCAGTTTTGGATACTCTTTAAATAATGTAATGGCGAGCCTTGTTGGGCCGAATGGCCTGTCCTCGTCATAATATGTCTTTATGTCTTTATGTCTTTATGTTTTTACGTTACAGTGCGAACTGGCCAAAAAATGGACTCAGCAGACAGCGGTCAGTACTGAACTGCACCCAACACCCGACTGAACTGGAATCTGTCCACCAGGCCTTGGATTTATTCGCCACAAGCATTAACAACCTATCCGCCCAGCTCCAACAGCTCCAGTTGAACCAGGCTACGTCTGCTGCAGCTGCTGCCCCGCCTCCTCTCTCTCCTTCTGCTCAGCCTGTCTGAGAGCCTCGTATCCCACCTCCTGAGTCCTATGCGGGCGAACCTGGGACCTGTCACTCATTCCTCTCCCAGTGGTCACTGGTGTTCGAGCTCGAGCCATCTACCTTCCCCACGGACTGTGCGAGGATGGCATACATCTTTACCCTGCTGACCGGATGAGCTAGGGAATGGGGAACTGCTGTCTGGGACACCCAATCCCCCATCTGCTCCTCCAACTACACTCTGTGATGAGATGTGATGGGTCTTTGACCGGTCCAGGCATGGGAGGGAAGCTGCCAAGGAGCTGCTGCTTATTCGGCAGGGAGGTTTGGTTTCAGACTATGCCATAGACTTCCAGACCCTTGCAGCCACCATGGAATGGATCCCAGAGGCTTTGTATGTTGCTTTTCTTCATGGTCAATCTGAAGAGATCAAGGAAGAACTCGTAACCAGTGACCTGCCTGTTGGGTTTGATGCTTTGGTTGCACTCACTATCTGCATCGACCATTGCTTGGCTGCTCGGCGGTGGGAGCGAGGGGTTCAGAGACGCATCTGAACCCGTCTCTGCCTGTACTCTGGCAATACTGGGCACTGGATCAACAGCTGTCAGTTAAAAGCCAGCGCTCATCCATAGACAGGGAAGTACAGGTGAGTATGAACCCTCTCAGCAATTCCCCAGTTATCAGGCCACTGCTCTCTGCTACTTTATCCACAGGCGGCCAATCTCGAGTGGTCTTTGTACTGGTGGACTCCTGAGCTGATGGGAACTTTATTGACTTCGGGCTGGTCTCCCAAATACACCTACCCAGGATCCCATTGCAGACACCCATGAAGGTACTCGCCATCACTGGGCAGCTGTCAGTCAGGGTAACACACCCGTGGCTCTGTAAGCATAATCCTTGGGTTAACTGGGAATCTAATAGGATTTTGGCAGACCTGGGCAAACTACGGCCCGCGGGCCACATCCAGCCCTTTGTACGTCCCTGTCCGACCCGCTTGAGGCCAATCATGAACACCATAAATTAAACAAAAATCTTTTTTTTTACTTTTATTTTGAAATTTTATTTTGAAAAGCGTTACGTTACTTTTGTATGAACGTATGCACGTAAGTGAGTGAAGGTTAACAGCTACAAGTGATGCTAGCCAGGTCACCCTCAAGATGTCGGCTCACTCTAAGAAAAGTAAGGTTAATAACGAATGCCGTGTTTTCAACAAGACATGGACTGCCAAGTATTTCTGTACAGAAGTTAAAGGTAAAGCAGTGTGCTTAATCTGTGGTACACAGATTGCTGTGTTTAAAGAGTATAATTTGAATCGCCACTACACGACCAAGCATGAAGATAAATACAGAAATCTGTCTGATGAAGAGCGTGCAAGGGAGTCTGATGCATTGCTTGCAAAACTACAAACCCAACACAGATAACCCTGTGCAGAAATTGACATTTTTGCATTGTATCATACATCAGGAAGTGTTGTGTAAGGCAGTGTTAAAAATGAAACATGTCGTTGATGCTGTCAGTAAAATAGTTAACTTCATCAGAGCGAGAGCTTTAAATCACAGACAATTTGTTGCATTGTTGGAGGAAAATGAAGTTGAACATGGTGACATAAGCTATCACTGCACTGTTAGGTGGCTCAGCCTTGGCAAGGTACTGAAAAGTGTCTGGGACCTGAGAGACCAGATTCAGGATTTCTGTGTTAAGAAAGGTCATGACGTCCCAGAACTTTCAGATAAAGACTGGGTGGCAGACCTCGGATTCGCTGTGGATGTGACTGCACTAATGAACGAACTAAATGTCAAACTGCAGTGCAAGGGCCTTTTTGTGCATGAGATGTACAGTGCAGTGAAGGCTTTCATGAGAAAACTGCAGCTTCTCTCAAGCCAAGTGAAGGACAACATTCTGACCCACTTGCCAACACTTAAGGAAGCCAAAAGACCAGGTGATCACCTCCAAAAGTACTCAACCATGTTAGAAGCATTGCATGCAGAGTTTTTAAGGCGATTTCAAGATTTCAAAACTCTTGAGAGTGAAATGCACATGGTTTCTTCTCCCTTCAACTGCAGTGTGGATGATGCACCAAGTGAAGTTCAGATGGAACTCATTGATCTGCAGTCTGACACACTTCTGGCAGATCACTTCAGGTCAGTCTCACTGCTGGACTTTTACTCCTCCCTCAAAGAGGAGAACTTTCCACACCTGAGGAGGCATGCTCAGAGGATCCTAGTCCTCTTGGATCTACCTATCATTGTGAACAGACATTCTCAGTTATGAAGTTCAACAAATCCAAACACAGATCCTCTATGACTGATGACCACCTCTCAGCTGTCCTCCGCATAGCCACTTCAGACAGTCCGCCAGATTTCAATGCCCTTGTTCAAGCCCAGAACAGACTGGATTATTCTCACTGAAGAGGTAACATGAGGTGGAAAACATTACAAGTTATTGTTCGTGGAGATTAACAAGTTAAAAATAAATTGCACTGATTCAATAATTGTTTTTGTTTTCTTATTTAACATATACACCACAATTTCACATAATCTAATATAAATATTTACAGAGTGCTTTATTCTTCTGATTATCAGTACCAGCTATTCAAAATATTTAATTTAGAACATTTTACAATGAAAGAAAGTTGGTGACCCTCTGACACAATTCAGGTTTCTCATGTGGCCCCTGATAAAAATTAATTGCCCACCCCTGGCCTGAGGGATGCCCAAGTTCCTGTCTCCCCAGTTTTGGTGGATACTTAGGAGTACTCCAACCTGTCTGCTGTGCCCCCAGAATACATGGATCTCAAGGGAGTCTTCAGTAAGTCCTGCACAGCCTCTCTGCCTCCTCACCGTCCTTATGACTGTGCCATTGACCTGCTGCCTGGCACCCCTCCACCGTCCTGCGTTGACTACCGAGGTCTCAATAACATCACGGTAAAGAACCGCTATCCTCTTCCCCTTATGTCATCTGCTTTTGAATCCCTGCAGAAAGCCTCTGTCCGTTTTACAAAGCCGAACCTTTAGAACGTGTATCCCATGGTGCGCATCAGGGAAGGAGATGAGTGGAAGACAGCCTTTAACACCCCCAGTGTTTTTGTGTATTTGGGCGATATTCTTGTGTTTTCCCATACTGCCTCTGAACATTCCCAGCATGTTCACCAGGTCCTGCAGCTGCTCCTAGAGATCCACCTTTTTGTCAAGGCAGAAAAGTGTGAATTTCATCAGACCACCATCTCCTTCCTGGGGTACGTCATCTCAGCCAGAGGGATGCAGATGGATCGATGCAAGGTGCAGGCAGTGGTGCGAGGTGCAGCATTTCCCGAGATTCTTCTGTAATTACCGTACTGTCGCTGCTTCTCTCACCTCTCTCACTTCCCCAGTCAGTCCATTTTCCTGGTCTGGCTCACCAGTTTGTCATGGAGGTGGATACCTCTTATGTTGGGGTAGGGCGTATCCTCTCCCAGGTGTCAGTGCGGGACAGCAAGCTCCATCCCTGTGCTTTCTTCTCTCATCGCCTGTCTTCCGGGAGCTCTTAGCCGTCAAGCTTGCTCTGGAGGACTGGCTGCACTGGTTGGGGGGGGGTGAGCACGCTATTTCTGGTCTGGACTGATCATAAGAACCTTGTGTATTTATGCATGGCCAAATGCCTTAACTCTCATCAGGTTCGCTGGTCTCTGTTTTTTACCGGGTTCAATTTCACACTGTCCTATTGTCCAGAGTCTAAGAACAGTAAACCTGATGCACTTGGCAGGCAGTTGTCATCCTCTGAGAGGAGGTCTGAGATGGGCTCCATTCTCCCTGCCTACTTGGATGTCTGCTGTGCGATGGGGAATCGAATTGCTGGTCAGGTCTGCTCAGCGAGGTGACGCTGGTCCCAGTGCATGTCCCACTAACTGTCTCTTTGTTCCTGAGTCTGCCTGTTGCCAGGTCATGCAGTGGGGGCACTTCTCCAAACTGGCAAGCCACCCTGGGGTTAGGCGTACCTTGGTCCTCATCAAGCAGTGCTTCTGGTGGCCGGCTATGGAAGGAGATGTCCAAAGTTTCGTCCTCCCCTGCACAGTATGTGGTTTGTAACAGTGTGTGTTTGTGTGTGAGAGAGGGGGAAATGACCCCCACACACATTACTAGCCATGAGTAAGTGTTCTCGCACAGTTGTCTCTTTGCTCACATTGATTGTGAAAGAAACAGTCTCAGTGTGATGGGCAGGTGCATGTCTGGCCCCAGAAGCCTGGCTCATATACAAAGCAGACACTGAGATCTCTTTTTATCGTAGCCGATGAGGCAGTGCAGAATGTCTGGGTATAGAAAAGTAGCTCTGAAACACGTGGCCATATAGACCTGGAAAACTGGATCTCTCCAGCATCAACCACTTTGGGCCAGAATTTTCAAAAAGAATTTAGCATGTCAAGATTGTTGCACATGCAATTTCAGTGACATGATTTCTGATTGTGATTGAGCAAATTTTCTAGCTCAAAAAAACGCAAGTCTTTTTGCAGTCGCAAGAAAATGTACTGTTTCAGTAAATCAACCCATTAGCATTGTGTCAAGAATCCAGGGCTGTACCCAACTCAGAATTTTGTCAGTCAAATCGGATTTGGCTGTTCAATACAAAGATTTTAATATTTGTTCCTTTTTTCATATAGACTATCTGGCAATCAGAAAATCCATTGGCATGACTTTCAGTGATGATTTTGACCACATTAACATAATCAAATGCAACATGCAATGAGTCATGGGAACATATTTTTGAGCATTTAAAAATCAGTAAAGACAGCTACACATGATGCATATGCATATGAATTGCAGCCTGTTTGAATCGCTGACATAATGTCAAGCTACCATATGGATTTGTAGGAATAATGAGACAGGAAGCACAGATGTAGTTCTGTTAAAATCAAGATCTTATAGCCAAATGTTTGAAATAACTATGAATGCTATGAAATAGATACCATAGATACTCTTCTTCAAGAGGATAGGCCTACATCTTCAGTTCTCTTTAAACATAAAAGCTAATAAATAAATCTAAATAAGAATAAATTTACAATTGAAATTATTTCAGATTGTGATTATTTTTAGATGAAAATAGAAACAGTAGGCCTGAAAAATTTTGAATAAATTAACTGAAATAAATTCACTTAAATTGATTTAGCACTTTGGTTTGGGTTTCTAATTTGTCAATTTTTCTTTTTAAAAAATCTTCCGATTTGTCTTTAAGGTGTACGTGCTTAGTCTCTAAATATCTGCGCAGTTTGGAAGGCTTCATTGCCTTGTTGCTGAGCACAGCTTGGTGAATTACACTAACAGGTTTTGGGGGGAATCCAAATTTAAGAGGTTGGGTCATACTTTCTATTAAATGCTCAATACTTTTTTGCCTCTGACTCCTCGTTTGTATCAGTAGTATTGGTGGAATGAATCCAGACTTACTTGTTTAGAACAAGCCATGACAGACAAGGACAAAGGACAGCTCAAACTAGCTGGCTAGCAGGTGACACTCGGGACATCAGGAGAAGATGCAACTGAGTGACTGAGAGTGAGTGAGAGAGGGTGCCCATTACTGGCATGGGGAACATTCTACGAGCAAGATTCAAGAATCTTCAAAACAACACAAGCAGTTTGGTTTAGGGGGACCCAGTGACAGAATACGCCAGACAGTTTGGATTTCATAGTTGATCTAACAAATGAACGGCAGTGTGGTGCGGACTGGCACCGGTCCGGGACCCATAGTTTGGTGACACTGGCCTAGTTTACTAACCACTCCACCTCAGGTTTCAACTTCTCTCATTAGTTAACCACCAACGCATGTTGTCAAGTTATTTTTTAGCATGTGCACCTGTTATTGTAATGCACATTGACTAACAATAAAAAAAAAAAAAAACACTGCTCAGCTTGAAGAATCTCAGTTGACTGACGGGTCTCCAACTGACAGAACTCAGAGTGACCCAGAAGCAGACAGAGATAATAATAAACCGTAGTTTATTAGCAGCCCAAAAAAATACACAAAATCCAAAATCAGTGTCCAAGTCCAGGCAAAAGGTCAAAACCATACAGGCTATGCAGAGGTACAAAATCACAATCCAAGGGAAAGGACAGAGAACAGGCAAAAGGGTCAAAATCACAGGACAGGAATAAAATAAACCAGGGCACAGACAGGGTAATAGCAGGTAAGCAGGTAGGATACAAAGACTCATAGCACAACAGGTACAAAGAACACAGAGAGGAACTTGCAACAAAGAAAAGACAAGGCAGGGTATAAATACACAGACTAACGAGCAATGAGAAACACGTGTAACAGCAGGGCATGTGAAACACATGAGTAATCAGCAGAGTGGACAGAGAAACACAGAACGAAAACAAAACCACATGGGCAGGAAACGGAAAACAAAAACACGGAAACAACCGAACCAAACAGACAGTGAAAACAGAAACAATAAACCAGATGGTTTCGGTATTACTGTCACCGACAGATGATTCGACTCATCAGCTTTAAGGGGGCAGTTCTACAAGGATCAAATGCTGTTTAAGGATTTTATTAAGGATACACAATTGAAACATGTTTAGGCTGCTTGCTGATTTTGTTCTTCAAAGCACAAATAGCTTTGTGCATGCATTTGTTATAAACCTTGATGGCACCGTTCCAGAAAATAATGTATATGTACAAGCACAAGCATCAGAATTCCACTCTCAGCAAAACTGTATGAAACCAGGTTGCTTCAGATGGACTACCTATAAACATGATGTTGTGCAGGCGAGTAAAATCCATTTCTAAAGTGACTGAAATATTACTGGAATAAGTGAACATGTGAAAGTGACTCTCCTATTTCCTCCCATTGAGCCACACCTGGTTGCTCAGTGGAGCACACTATGAGCAACAAACACGCAGATCCTCCATTGAAAATAAGCAAAATGATCAAAATTCAATTTGGGATTTATGCCTCTAGATATCTCCCTTCACACATAAGCCATTAGAAATTTCCAAACTAACGTTTATTAAAATGTACTGCTGAGAGCTTCAAGGACATGTCCTTGTTCCACTGCGCAGCCTTCAGTGAATTTGGAAACGATGTGATCAGAATTCAAATGTATTGTGAAAAGTACATCTGTATGTATGTATGAAGGCTGGGTAAACGTGTACAAATATTCCAGAAGGGCACTGAGACTTTTGACTTCTTATAATCAAAAACATCTGTGGATTTTCTTATTGGTTACCTTTCTAATGCAATTCCAGGGTAAATAAGCATGAAATGTGATTTTCCACTTCAGCCAGTATACAATGTGACAGAAGGACTTGAAACCGTGCAGGAAGTTTTTTTTCCAGTATGTATGTGAGGAGCATTAAAAGGAAATGTGTCCTTTCTTACAGAAGCTTTATTAAAACAGTTCAACCAAGGCCAAGAATGCAGACATGGGCTTATTCTGTCACTCCTTACCAGTAATCACTGATTCTCTAGCTCACGGCGCAATGAAAACTGGCTATTTCATAAATCATTTTACCTGTACTTTTCGTTTTTAGAAACATTGAAAGTATTTGTACAATTCCCCCAAACACACCAAAAACTGGAAGTGCCTGAGTGGCAAAGGTAGACATGTTTTCATCTTACCTGGTGCTACTGGAATAGGACGAATGTAATGTTACCATAATTACTCAATTATCTGACTCAGTACTATTTGTAACTTCCCTCTTTGCCCCCAGTAACACATAGACGAGGCACAAACGAGGGACGATTGCTTCAACAAGCCAGTAGTGTGGCTGCATATGGATAGCTACCTACCTTTGTAGATGCTTACGTACCTATGGCTTGTACAAACTGCAAATTATATGGTGTGTATTTTGCAACAGCACTTGTGTGTAGATGAGTGGTTACTGTATACAGCTAGGCTAAGTTCTCTGCATATGTGTGGTGGTTGGAGTCAAAGAGGCATTACAGGTTACAATAAATGTACTTTATTAGCAATAGTGGAATTTGCAATAGTGCAGAATATGATATATAGTGGCCATACACGATTGGCGTGCTGGAGGTCATAGTGACGAGTCTCCATGAAACAATCCACACTTCTCCCCATATACTTAAAGATCAAAGGAAAACCCCAAATCGAAGAAAGACACAATGACAGCAAATTGGCAGTAACTCCCTGTTGCTGACAACACCAATCATGATTACATCATACATGGAAAAGCCAAGGTTACATGATACTATTCCAATGTGGAGAAAAGACAACATAGCTCTGGGAGCGTTCTACAGAGGCTGCAGTATGATTGGATCAGTGGTATTGAGGCGACAGCATTGTTTCTTTAATACACCTTTCTAACTCCCTGCCAGCACCATAAACGCAGTGTGTTCCTCTTGGGTCACTCTTGTGGATACACTTCTGCAAACAATGCTACATGTGAAGCTTGTATGTATGTGCATACATATTTATACAGGGGGTCCTCGGGTTACAACGGTCTCAAGTTACATCGTTTCGTGGTTACAACGCACTCCCAGTAAGTACTTAACAAACCTAGTTTTGACCTAAGCGGTTTGGTTAGTAAATACAACCACAGAAATACAGGTAAGGAATTGTTCTCTCTTTTTTTTATTACTGTTTAATTTAACTGCTGTATTTTACATATCCTTCATGTGTTGTGTGTACAGTGAAAGTGACTTAAGGTCATGTGTTAATTTAGGTACAATTTAGGTATAAATTCCGACTTGCGTTGAAAATCGGCTTAAGACACGTTGTAAGAATGGAACTTGTTCATAAGTTGAGGACCCCCTGTATGTGCATGCAAATGTATGTATACTGTATGTACATATATGTACATATGAGGTATGTCTATGATGCATATGTGTGCGATTATGCATATTCATGATGTGTACATATATTTGTTAATAGTTAAGACGAACCATAAGTCCAATATTGGGTAGAGAGTTCCAACATGTGTTTTTATCATTATTTGTCATGACCTATCAGGTGTAACACTATAATTGTTAGCAATACTTAGTCTAAATTTTCTTACATTCAGTGCAAACTGGCACCACCCACCTCCATTCTCTATTCCAGGCAGAGAATGTGTGAATCTAAATGTGTCTGAAACAGCATGGATTGGACAAAATTTTCGAATTCAGACATTCCAACATTGATGCCCACTTTCCAATAAGATTGGCAAGGTATGAATAGGTATGAAAATGGGCAGGGTATTAAGTGCTTTGATGTTCATTCTTCACACAATTACTTTCTTTACTGTGTGGAGAGCTCAGCATAAATACCTTCAAAAGTATGGTGTGTCTGTATCTGTTTGACTCTTTATGTCCAGAGTTCAAAGACACCCAGAAATCTCTAAATGAATGGAGGGAGATTGCAGAGACTGTGGCTGAACTCTGACCCCGACTTAAACGCTGCGGTACACTTTCTTTTAGATTTGAAGTCCCTGACAAATTATATCAAAAATTACAACGAAAGTTCACTCTAGGACAATCGTTTGCACTGATAAAGATTTAGATGGATACTACCTGAAGCACTCCACCTGGCTAACGACAGGCAGGATGCGGCATGGAGGGAGAAACACATTGAAAGAGCAAGGATTTGAGAAAAAGGCACAAAGAGAGTGATAAATTCAGCATCAGGAACCCAGACACCACACCTCTAAAGAAGGGCCCTCATCCATCACACTGAGCCTGTCAGAGAGAGGGGGAGGGGGTACACGTGGTGCACCCAGCCCAGAATAACACAGAGAAAATAGCTTCCCACTTGCCCCAAATCATTCTGACCCCTGACATCTCTGGGTGACTGTGCACAAGCCTGGATCAAACCCTGTTTGCCTTTGTGCTGCATGGGCTGTGCCCCCCGTCTAGGGTGCACACATCAGTGCACATGCAGGCAGAGAGCCGAGCGCAGGACATGCTGACTGCACTGCGCAAGGACTGGGCCACAGAGACAACAATGCACTATTGCTGCAAAACATTACGCTTCATAAACACGGCGCATGCCACACATTGCATAGAGTGCATTCTAATATTCATGAGATCCTTTCCCCTGTATGTCCCTCTTCCCTGTAACCACATCCGTACACAATGGCAGTGGCTATGCATATGTAACTTACTTTTCAAGGCAGGTAATAATCAGATAGTGGCAATTTTAGTCTGAAAAGTAATACTTTGGCTGTAGCTAAGAGGGTGTAGTGAGCAAGATAAATAACTTGCCACTCATTCTCTTTCTCAGCCATGTAGGGCTTTTTTTGACATCATATTTTTAGTTGAAGGATTTTTGGATTAGCAGTGTCACACAAATGCAGGAATCAAAAATAGTTGAATGTTTACATTTGTTACTTCCTCTATCTCCTCTCGAACAGAAAATTGTAAAAACTCAAAAGGGTCCTGGGCACCTTGCTGCATATTAATAAGGATATAGCATTGTGCCTAAACAATAAGAGGTCCTATGGGTACATTTCTGCCATTTGTAATTGATACATTTTATACCTGCAAATGCTCCTCCAGCTTTTGGAGCGTTTGTGGGAGGGATCAGTGTTGGAGCGGCAGATGCCTGAAATGAGTCATCGGGAACAGGTGTTGAGGAGGGCTGCAGCAGGGTCCATCCTAGATCGTCAGGAGGAAGGCCGTCATCTGTTGTGCGTGAGGGAGAGACTGGGACTTCTGTTTCTCACTGTAGCAGGAATACATGAAATGTAAATGAAACAGTAGCATAGCAGCAGCACTAGCCTTCCTGGCAGACCAGTGGAGAAGCACCCCACGCTGATTCAGGGCTCTCTGGAGGGAGCTACGGTCCAGCTGGAGGTCTGAAGTGGAGCATATGCAGAAGAGCCTGGGGCTGAAAGGGGAACAGCGGTGGGAGGGTGGACTGGATCGGGAAAACTAGCCAGGGAATGGGACGTGAATGACTACTCATCTCTCCCTGGTGGCAGCAAGATCCATGGGTTTCTGATGGAGGAGATAAGTTGGACAAAACTGGGGCGCGGTTCTGAGAATGCTGGATGAACAAGCTGGGAGGTGACCCAACGGTCGAGCGCCGACCACAGGTCAGAAGGCGCTTTGAGTAGACAGGGATCATAGGAAGCTGCAGCTGAAGTGCATAACAAAACACAATAAAGTGCACAATGTGCAGTGAACATGTCCTTTTCTGGCTGTGATAACGCATTTACCATGTAGCGTAGCTCATAGATGCGTTCATGAGGCAATTCGTTTTTACAGGATTCCTGGCCGAGCTTTGAGTTTTGTTTGCACCTTCAACCGCAGGTACAACAGAATTTCTGTAATTTGTTGGTCACAGTCAGAGTCAGTAACTTCTACTAACTGCATTGTATCTTCGGCTTCATGAGTGACAACAGTGAACGTTGCATCATCATCATCTGTCGGTTCTTCAAAATCGGTCATGCTATTTCGAGCATTTAAATACATTAGATAGCTCACGTTTGTTTGCTCACAAGTGAACAGGTTAGCTGCCAAGCAATAAATATAACATGTTCACAAACACGTGAACATGTTATCTGTGGCAGTCTCATTCAAGATTAAACATTGGCTGAGCTGTGTTGCCAAGGTTTTGTTACATAAGGGATATATTATGTACTAATAATGCATGAAACTGGTTACCATCTCACCTGTTGTTTTCTTCATCTTTACTAAAAACTAGGTCCTGTTGAAACGGTCACTTAGCCACTTTAATCTGTAGCATCTGTAACCCTCGTCCGACACAAAAATCTCTGTGAAGTTATTTTCAGTTTCAACGAAAAGGGAGATGATATATAAGCACTTCAGGAATTCGAATCCACCACGATCGCGGTTTTTGTGCTCTCCTGTAAAATTGACGTGGCCGAATTGTGGAGGGTTTGCTCGCGTCGGGTCACAAATAAAATACCTTACGGACTGTTGTAAATAAAATAAAAACTTTTTATTCTTTTTTGCGGCCCAGTACTAAATGACCCACGGCCCGGTACTGGTCCGTGGCCCGGTGTTTGGGGAATGGGGAATTAGAGCACAGAACACAGAACAATGTCACACCTGTCAAAAATCGATGATTTGCAGCAGACATAACATGTGATACATTACATACGGACAAGAAATATAGCTGACTATCAAACAATTATTATCAATATATTTAGCTAGCTAGTTAAGATAGGCCTCCATGACCATAACGGACTACAACAAGCAAGTTAGCTAGCACTAGTTAGCTAGATTTGATAGCCTATATTTTATAGGTCATAACTGTTCAAAACATAAAATAAATAACTATCAGTGCATGCCTTTTTCCATCAGTGCTACGGGATGATGGGAGGAAGTCCTTGGAGTCATAGTTAGAAGGGTTGATGCCATGGTAATGGCACTGATAAGGAGCTGGAATGGATAGCTGCTCCGCTGTAGTTTCGTGGCTGCTACTGAGTGGAGCCTGCCTCGCCTCCAACATGCTGTCAATCCGGAGTGCGCACTGTTCCCTCCGAACAGTGGCAAAGCTGACTCGCTGCACTTGCAGGAGGGAGAGGTCAGATGATCTCACCCTTCCTTGGCTTTGCTGGCTGCCTGTCAATGGCTGGATGGTAGAAGGACCCCCTCCAGTAGCACTGATGTCTTGCAAGTTTGAGGAAAGCTTTGCCTTCCCTCTCCAGCAGCTGTCAATTTTACAAGCTGTTATTTACTGGTTTTTGCCAGATATGTTACATTCTGTTAGAATTGTATTTAATGTAGCTGAGTGAAACATCTCATGCTAGCTGCAGTGGTTACTGTAGGCTATATTATTTATTATGTGTCATGTGGTTTGACGTTACTTTACATAAAATGCATTTTAGCTACAGTAATAAAAAGGAATAACTACTCGATCACCACATATATAAATCATGTATTTAATAATTGGACATGTGTGCTCTGCCACTTTGTATTCTGCTGGTGGCAAGTGTGTCACAGGACCCAATACAAGTAACTGTCAGTTTTACCAGCTGTTATTTGCTGGTTTTTGCCAGGCTCAATAAACCGCTGAAACCCAGCAATCTTGTCCACATGGTGTTTGCCAGAGTCGCGTCAATTGAGGAACTAGGGGTTATGCTGGTAGATCCAAAAATTTGCTCATGTTGAACATGCGCCTCACGAACCAGCACCTCCGTCTCTTCTGTTGTGAAATGTACCTTTTTCTGCCTTGGCTCATCCATGTTCTCTTGCAAGGGCTGGGTGCACGTGATTTTATTGCGTGTAACACTCATTATGATTAGCTGAAACAAGCAACAACATGCTCATGCCCTCTCATTGATATTAACACTTTACTCCACCCATTGTGGTTTGCACCATGTGAAGGACCTCCTATTGTGAGTAGCGCCATGGAGTGGACCTGCCCAATTTGATTTATCACCTTGAACTTGAGTCCACGAAAATAGCTTTGTGCATTTGCCCTTCTCATTGAATGTTGCGAGAATCCAGCAATGACTGATTGGGATGCTAATAATAAACAAAATTTTAACATATTTTGTAGAAACTTTTAAAGGTATCTGACTGTCTAAACTTGCTTTGTGGAGAACCCCTTATAAGAAAACTGGGTTTGTCTTTGCCAACTAACACTAGAGATGGGCGGAATGAAATAGCGCTCCAAAGCCGTGTCCAATCATTTGAAGCAATCATTTTTCAAATTATAATTCCATGAGTAAAGCTTTGATCTCCACCTCCGATAGTTTTGCCTTTCATCTTTTCTTTGCCACCTTTCTATGTGGTTTGCAGCAGAATTTCAAGCTCCTGTGGTATCCTTGGGGTGTCGGGAATAGCATAGGAGTGGTGCTAAACACCACATATGAACACTCTTCTCATTTACGATCATTTATGATCGCGTGATAGTTATTAATGAACATATGTATGGTATTTCAGCAAATGATGTGTTTGACAAATAGGGAGGATTTTGTTAGTTAATTTCAGATTACACACAAATTTGCATACAGTTTTACAAATATATTGATAAATGAGGCCCAATGTGTCCAACAAGGTGGAAGCCAAGACACAAAATACTATAAGGTATTCTTAACTAGTATTACAGTATCTATCGCTGTGTGTGTATGTGTGTGTGTGTGTATACAGGGCTCGAGTTGAGGGGGGATGCGGGGATACCATCCTCCTGGGAAAAAATCTTGCCCACAACCACCCCCCTTGAAAAATTGCCTTTTCCCTTCTGGTCCCTTTTTTTAATGGAATTATCCATGCTATTTATCACCTAATCATGAAAAGTCAAAAACCTCAACGATATTTAAATGTCAATCTTATGTTATTTGCATGTTATTTTGTATTTATTTTACACAGTTTGTGTTGTTTTGTATCCTCTGCGCCATTGTGTCTTTTGATTGCTTTTAGCTTATTTGATTGGAGCCTGTAAATACATGTTTCTGATTGGCTATTGCAACTTCACAGAGATTTTTGCGTTGGACGAGGGTTACAGATGCTACAGATTAAAGTGGCTAAGTGACTGTTTCAGCAGGACCTTAGAAGTTTTTAGTAAAGGTGAAGAAAACAACAGGTGAGATGGTAACCAGTTTCATGCATTATTAATACATAATATATCCCTTATGTAACAAAACCTTGGCAACACAGCTCAGCCAATGTTTAATCTTGAATGAGACTGTCACAGATAACCTGTTCACTTGTGAGCAAACAAATGTGAGCTATCTAATGTATTTAAATGCTCGAAATAGCATGACCGATTTTAGACTCAAATGTATGAGGGGCAATCAGGGACATAATTCAGAATTAGTATTCACACACACATATAAAACAAAACACATTCACACACTATAGTCTAAACTTCACACACTTACAAGTGAAATGCTTTCACACACACTACTGAAATGTTATGCTGTCTCACACACACACCTGAAATTCTTTTATACACACACCTAAAATGTTTTGTTTTCACACACACAACTGAAATGCTTTTATACACACAACTTAAATGCTTTCAGACACACAACTAAAATGCGCTCACACACACAACTAAAATGCTTTTATACACACAACTGTAATGTTATGTTCTCACACATTAGCTACTGAAATGCTGTCACACACATTATTAAAACGCTCTCATAAATACTACTGAGATTTCAGTGTAACCTGAAGACGTTTCAGTATAAAAGAAAGGCAGCTAAAAAGAGGAAGTGTGGGCTATTTTTCTTCTTTGCAGCATTCTGAGGAGGCACATTTGGCCTACATGGTGGATAATTGCTGGAGTGAACGCTGTGAAAAGTGAAAGTGTAACGTGACAGTGTTTTAAATGAATCTTCATCTGTTCCTCTTTGTTTTTGTTTATTAGTGCAAACTTTATTTTATGATGTGCAAGGGAATGAAGAGAATGTAAAAAAAGTTTTTTTTACAGGCGCTTTGCAGTGTATTGAATTGCTTCAGAAAAATGAGCCAAATAATTTTGACCACGAGAGGCTTTAATAGAGTGCTTGATGACCACACAAGAACTATATCTGCTCTTCAAGCGGCGGTGTCCAGATATGATCCTTGGAATAGGGACGTCAGTCATCTGAACCATTAAGATATGCAGTTATGTCAAATCAAGAACTGGATAGTCTTGTGACTGTTATACTGCAGAATACTCCAAATGCAGGGGAGACCTATGTCCTTGGAAGCCTGAGATCACGTGACTTAAGGATCCAGCATTGGCGGGTCTGAGACAGCTTGAATCTGGTGGATCCCATTGGACGATCATTTAGACGCCGTCATACTATAAGGGGGAGGGTCTACAGTGTTCAATCCCCCAACCAATTATGGTAAGCTTGCCAATATAATTTTTTAAATAAAGGTGTCATGCCACACCATTAAAAATAATGTACAATTAAGTCAGACATAATCAAAAGTTACTTTAAAGGAGACATATTATGCCCCTTTTCCACAAATTGAAATAGTTCCCAGGTGTGAGGGAACAGCTCGTAAAACCACATTGATTTATTTGTCAATTCTCAGATTTTGGGGGCTGGAAGACAAGACAAACACCCAAAAATATGACAAAGAGCCTTCAAAAAATGATATTTCCATAATATGTCCCCTTTTTTAGCACTCACTGTGCTGGAAATACACCATGTCAGTGTTTTAATATTGTTTTTGTTGTAGTTTTCTTGTTTGATAGAAATATAAAAGTTAAATATAAAAGTTCCTGTTACATTCTACTCTTGTAGAAATATAAGATTATTCTAGTTCTAAGTAATAATACTGATTCTGGTCTCCCAACAGGCATTTCGATGGAAACCACAAGCTTGTTAGGTGGCGTCTGGTCATGCATGGCTGTGTTGATGGGTTCAGCCGGACTATTATATACCTGCGGTGCTTATCCAATAACAGAGCCTCAAGTGTTCTATCATTATTTTTGGAGGTCGTTGAGAACTTTTGAAGGTTTGCCTGCAAGCGTCAGGTGCGATCATGGCATGGAAAATGTACTCGTTGCACGTGTCATGTTAGAGAGAAGGGGCCATTGGACAGTGTCATTACAGGCGTTTCAGTCCATAACCAGAGAATTGAAAGACTATGGGCAGAACTCAGAAGAGTTGTTTGTAGACACTTCATAAACATATTTAACTTCATGGAAGAACAAGGTATCCTCGATTCATTGAATGAAATACATCTTTTTTGTCTGCATTATGTTTATTTGCCAAGAATTCAACAGGCAGTGACAGAATTTATTTACAGCATTGGATTTCTACCGGTTATAGGTGACATTATTCATATGGATACACACTATGACATCAATGAACATGAACCTTTACCAGGACTTCAGACTAATAATAACGTTACAATTCCAGACATTAACATACCAATCAATGAGACCACAATGAACATGATTCGACAAGTGAATCCTGTGGAAAATGATAGGAACTATGGCATTGATGTGTTTTCCTCACTCCTGAAAGTTATGACTGAAATGTTAAGCCTGATGCAAAACTAGAAGCGTAGGAGGACCAGCGACCCAGGTGTTTAATTAGGTGGTCGGGAAATCCGTTTGCTGCGGTGGTGGCTGCTCCGATTCTGGAAGAGTGGGAAGAGAAATTGTTAGAGGGAAAACCATGTACACAAGACTGCTTTAAAATGTTTGGAACAATAGCCCGTTACAATTCTGCCGGTTTTGTCAAGAAATAATGGAGAGGTTGGAAAACTAGGGAGACTGAAGCAGTATTGGACTAGGACTAGCATGGCGAAATTTAAATGACCGAGGAGCGACAAAGGGTCTCTTTGTGCAAAGAGGGTTAGATAAGTGGCCGTACAATAATTCCCTAATTCGGTCTAGCTTTTCTTTAAGGAGGGAGGCACAGCATTCTTTAATGTCTAGGAAAAATGCCCAAAAAACTGTAGAGAGGTAGAAGGGCCGAAGGTTTTCTCCGTGGACAATTACAGACTGAGTGGGGAGCGAAACCAGGCTGGGGGAAAAACCGTGCAAGACCTTGGAGCAAATATGAAACAAAAGAGGTATCCAGGTGACCATGGAGGTCGATCCAGAGCCTGGAAATGTTAAATGGAGTAGAAAGAAGCCGGAGTAGTCAAGCCTGATCGAGGGGAAGGGAACGGTGATTCACGGGGCACACAAGAAACGAAAGGGCGCCTGCACAGAAGCAGCAGATCTGCAATAGTTTGCAGTCGCTGCGAGCGCATTGGCGGTAATTAAAATTATTACAGACTTCCCTACCCCCACTCAGCACGACCGGGCGACCGCAAACATCAGACCTCCTAGGCAGAGGTAGGAGGCCCGAGTCGGGCGCAGGAGCGATAGGTCCAGGCGGCTGCGAGGCAATGGGAGCGGGTCGAGGGACGAGGCTACCATAGAACACAGCCTGGTGGAGTGTTCGGTGGAATTACAGACGGCACAGGCTGACGGCTTCAAACTGGAAAAAACTCGGGAGTAGACATCGGAATCTAAAACCCCCCAGTACGCACAAACATTAAACAGCCTAGCAGCACATTTCGCCGAAAATAACCGGTGGTATGTAAAAAAGTGGGACCCGCCGAAATGGACAGCAAGGTCAGCTACAATAGCTAAGTAATCATTTAACTCCTTCCGGCAGTTAGGGAATGCCGAACAAATGATATCGGCGTAGTGGCTAAAGGCTAGGCTAAACTCGGGGAACGTGAGGACCTTAGTGGAGGATGGACCCAACGTTTTAAGGGGCACACTAACGCTGTCACACTCCAACAACCTCTGCTCCAGACGGGAGGAAGGAGATAGCAGTAAAAACAAGTTAATATCCACACCTTGTAGAACTTGGGAACATATGGAGGCTGACACGGGAATCGGGTCGAACACAGGGGCGGACGGAGGAGGAGGGGGGGCGGGAGTCGCTGTGGCTAGGCTATAGGCATGGGCGTGGGGGGCGGGGTAGGGGGGCCAGGATAGCAGAGAGGCGGTGTGAGCGTTAGGGTCTGGAGGATAGTACGCTGAGCAGTGAGGGGGTTGTGGAGGAAGAGCCGAAGGAAGCTGAGCTGGGAGGGATGAGGGAGGGAGACGCTGTGCCGGATTCCTAGGAGCGTGCAATAGCAGTGCCACCGCTGGCGACACGAGTGCTGGGGAAAGCCCGTCAACTCCGGAGGGGACGCTGGGAGTGGGCAGGGAGAGATACGGTGCCGAGTCCCTAGGAGCATGCAGTGGTAGGACAGGCGGCGCGACGGGCACAGCCTGGGGCCCACCAACTCCGGAGGGGATGCCGACAGAGGGAGGGGGGGGAGGGGCTGCTGTCCCAGGTCCCTAGGAGCGTGCAATAGCGACGCTACCGCCGACGACGCGGGTGCCGGGGGAAGCCCGCTGACTCCGGAGAGGACGCCGGGAGCGTGGAGGGAGAAATGCGGTGCCGAGTCCCTAGGAGCGTGCAGTGGGACAAGTCGTCATCGGATGCATGAAGCTGCAGTTCCATGGCGCTAGTTAGCGATTGGAAATTTAGCAAGTGCAGAAGTCAAGCGATAGCAGCGAACTGATATGCCAGAGATGCGAAGCACGATGGGAGCTAGGTACGTGGTGTTTATATACTTGTGTGGAGACTGGAATTGATTGAAGGGGGTTGTCTGAGAATGATTCTCCCAAACTTTGTTTTAACAAACTCCATTAAATATCTGGGGAATTGACCCATCAACCTTATGCCTTTTCTGCCAAGAAGAGGTAGAATCTGGAGAGCAATTGTTTTGGTATTGTCCATTTGTCACCATCATTTTTACAAAAGTTCAAGAATCTATGCATGATGTTCATCTTCAGTTAGACTTGTTTATAGTGTTATTGGGTGATGTAACAAAACACTCTCATGCATTATACAACATAATTATATTGCTGGGAAAAGTATTTTTGGGTTGACATCAGTGGAAGCTCTAAGAATTGAGAGATTCAAGAACTTTGTCAAGTGTCACTGTAGAAGATGGGATAAAGTTAGGGAGGCTGAAGGATGGAATGGGTAATACATTTAAACAAAAAATAAAGTAAATTAATAATTAAATACATTGTCTAATAAGGGAGAAGATACAACAAGATGTTGTTCTCCTCTGAAGAGGGTGGTGGGGAATAAAGGAGAGGGGAGGGAAGGGCAAGGGAAAAAAGAGAACTTTTTAGTGCTTTTTTTGGTGTTTTATTGTGAAATATCTCTACCAACTTTTAGACCTGTAATCGTGGGTAAAACGGAGACAATTTTTTTTATTCATATCATTGTACATGTTACAAGTGAAGTGTGCAACAACTTTCAAGCCAAACCTACTTTCTTGAAATATGCACACAACAACAATAACAATGCAGTTGTTTTGTTAGATTTTTGTTATTTTTGATATTGTTATTTTTATGTGCTATTATGCTCCTTATCCTCATATTAACTAATAAAAACATGGAGTACAACTACAATAAATCAGATTAAAACATAAAAACATAGCTAGAGAGTTGAACCTGCAGTAAATATGAAATGTAAATGTTAAACATTAAATCTAAATGTAAAATACAAATGTAAATGCTAAATATAAACATGAAATCCAATTTTTTTTTTTTTCCAATGCTGGTGCCATAGGAGGAGTGAAGCCCCCTGTGTCTGGGTCGAAGCCCGTTTCCCTGCAGGTCCTTGCTAGGGTTTTAGCTAACATGGAGGTGGAAGAGAAACCCCCAGCTCCCCTGCCGGGAATTTAGTTGTGTATTCCAGTACGTGGACCGAACATGAGCGCGTCCTGAGAACCGTGTTCGGAAGATTGGCTAAGGCCTCTTTGACCTTGAATCTCGCCAAATGCGAGTTCAGAAAGGCCACGGTTACTTATTTGGGTAAGCAGGTTGGGCAGGGAAAGGTGTGCCCTGTGGAAGTTAAAGTCATGGCCATTACCGGTTTTCCTGCACCCACTACTAAACGGGAGTTGCGGAGATTCCTAGGTATGGCTGGCTATTACCGTAGTCTCTGCAGGAACTTTTCTGTTGTGGTTGCCCCTCTTACTAGCCTACTCAGTCCTACTAGGCCGTTCATTTGGTCCCCCGACTGTCAGCATGCCTTTGAGAGTGTGAAAATTCTGTTGTATAATTATCCTGTTCTTGTCGCCCCCGACTTCACGCTTCCATTTAAACTGGAGGTGGATGCGAGTGCCTTGGGAGCTGGTGCTGTTCTGCTGCAGGAAGGTGCAGATGGAATTGATCACCCCGTTTGTTTCTTTTCTCGTAAGTTCAACAAACACCAGGTGAAATATTCCACCATAGAGAAGGAGGTGCTAGCCTTATTGCTAGCTTTACAGAATTTTGAGGTCTATGTGGGGTCCAGTGCTGCTCCTATCGTGGTATACACAGACCATAACCCATTAGTTTTCCTTTCGCGCATGTACAATCATAACCAGTGGTTGATGCGCTGGGCTTTGACTGGCCAGAACTATAACCTTAAAATTGTTCATAGGAAAGGCGCTGACAATGCATTGGCGGACGCTTTACCTTGCACCAGAGATCTTGGTAAGTGCATTCTATTTGTTTTGACTTCGGGTAATGTTGAACTAACTTTATAAGTTTGTTCTTGTGGGTGGGAGTGTTACATCTCCGTGTGTTTGTTATTGTTGTGGTGTTGCATGTTCCTTAGTTTTCTCTACTCAGATGTTTGCCGCTATTCCCCCCCAGAAGTCCGTTGCTGTCGTCCTCCTCATTATCATCTCGCCCCTGCCATTTGTCTTTCCATCATTGGTCCTTCTTGCTGTCACTCATCCATGTCCTACGCAGTTTCAACCAATCAGAGGGCGATGAGACTTTTAAACACCCCTATGTATCCGTAAAGAAAAGTGATGATGTTGACTTTATGTCTGTGCTGGTTGTGTGTGCTCGTGCAGTATTTTTTTCCTTTTCCCCTTGTTATCCCTGCTGTGTGTGTGTAGTGTGTGGTTCTGGTGTAGTGACATCCTGTTTTTGTATATCTCCTGTTGTGCTCTTTTGTCGGTCACGCCGGGGCTAGGAACAGGTTAGCTAGGGGCCCCTGTACACCGCATGCAGTGGGATACTGTTGTATAGACACACTAGGGTAGGAATGAGTGCCACCCCTTGTATCTTTGGTTTGATAGCTAGTGTAGTTAGGTAGGTTTTGCTTTGCGGTAGTAGTTAGTTAGCCTGCTTTTGTTTTAGCTAGAAACATTTGGTTTCGTTCTTTTCATTCCTTTGGCACCACTCACAGTTCCGACCCCTTGGTCATGTGTCTGTGTGTGTGTATATATATGCTGTACACACGTAACTGTAAATATTGTTGCATCCTCTTCACTTTATCACGCAATAAACACTCTTCACCGTACTTGTATATTGTGCTGTTGTTCCTCCTGCCCGTTTCACTGCAGTTATTTCTTTTTTTTTTTTGAGGACAGGCCTCATTGCTCTGTTTTTTCTGTGTCATCTGGGAGGTCAGTTTCTTCTGCTTCAACCCCAAAGCTCTTCTCCTCAACGCTCAATTTTACTCGTGAAATTGTGGCATTTGTACATTTCTGACTAAGGTCTAAGGTCTAAGGACTGCTCATTCCTATTCTTGAACTTGATTTAATATAGTTAATATTTTTAATAGCAATTATCTAACACAATCTACAGAAGTGTTGGTGAAGTGAGAGGTTTTGGTCAGTGTCATTTGTGTTCAGTATGTATGGTGCCAGATGCTAAATGAGGACATTGATTGCTAGAACCAGCTTGATTCAGGGAACCAATATTTCAATTAAATTCTCACTTACTGACACTCTCTAGTGATGAGTAGATACTGTGATTTGTAGTTGAGTAGGCGCTGCTCTCTAGCAATGCGTATATATTGTTTCAAATGAAGTCATATAGCAGCAGTTCTATGGCAGGTCTCAGGTCAGTGTGTGCTGGACAGCTTTGCCAGGGTGTCAATTGTGCCATCTCAGCTCTTTTTAATAGCATTAATGATTTTACATTGAAAGGTATGATTATCTGGTATATGTTTAAAATGTATTTATTTTGAATTGGGGTTATTTTAATAGAAATTACTTGAGATTACTTATGTAAGCATTTACAAACATAAACATTTTCTCTCTGTATTATAAAAGTTTTTACATTTCTCTTAAATGGATATTGGTCATATTGAAATCCAGTGAGCCAGTACAGGGGGTTTGCTTGTATTAGGATAAAAATGTATTAAGGCCTTAAATCAAATCTGTGACTATAGGACCTTGTAAACAGTGAAGCTAATATACACTATCCCATCATGTTTAATGTTGAGAACGCAGTGGTATGAAAGGCATCCAAGACTTTAATTACATTGCAGTTGGACAGTCAACTCATTTCAGATTTTACAGCCTTCTCTCAACTTCTCTCAACAGATAATTTAATTCCTTCACTATAATGACAAGCTCTCATATCAATCTAAATTGTTCTGTCTATTTCATAATAAACACTTCAGTCTCTTTGACTGGATGTTTTAACAAATTGGTATTTTCTAATCATGAGTAAAGCTTCAGTTTGAGGATTGACAAACAGCAGAGTGAGATCATCTCTAATGTGTGAATAAAATGGTGAGTCTGGTCTCTCCAGTGTGAATGAAATAGTGAGTACAGTCTCTCACTGTGTTACCCAGAGCAAGTTATAAAGCAAAGTGCATAATTTACTGAAAATCCAAGATGGAGGTTAAATTCCAGGTAGGTATGTGTATCTTTATCATACGTTATTGATACTGCATAATGACTTGAGACCTTCTTGACGTCTTTATCAGTACGTAATATTTAGGGAAACAAGGCAGTAACAGACCTGCCATTGATTACAAAATATTTAAAACATTTATTATGAACTTGTTATCAACATGTAACTTTTAACTAAGAACATTAATTCATAAAACAAATCCCTGAGTCCTGCAGTCATTCCCTATTAGTTTTTGAAAGCCTGTGTTAGGTTTGATTGGCTCACTGCCACATTGACTTCTGCACCTACATGCTGGAGGAGGAGAGTAATGGAGTAAGCACATTTATTAGCCCTCAAATGCTTCCACTATGTTACAGATATGGTAAAAAGTCTTTTAACAAAAATAGACAGCATCACAACTGCACATAACCACAAAATATAATGGCTGGCATGTCTGGAAATACAATAAACTTAATAAACCCTAGAGAGTGGACATGGTACAGCAGAACCGCATCCTGTTTTTTCCCCTCAAATGTTTCCTTATTTTCCCCACCCTGAACACAGCTGAACTGTTTATTAAACTGCAGGGACCTGTGTTGGGGGAGGAAGTGATGATTGGCCCTCACTTTAAAAAAAAAAAAAAAAAGAATGGGAGACTTATGCAGAAAATACACTTAAGCGCAGGTCTTAATTCGGCCCTAAGTGCAGGTGAAAACTGGAGTTAGAAAAGAGGTAAGAATTAGTGAATGAGTTAGTTAATGTAAGGCAATTACAAAAACAACTGTTCTAATGACAGCAACTTCTCAACCTTCTCAAAGCATTTCATGGCTAAAATTCAACTGTCTTGACCATGGCTATAATAAAGGTGACACCCAATGGCAGGATTTGATTTGGTATTTTCTTTCTTTAGAGCGATGGACCGGAGAGCGAGAATAATTTGGCTCCTAACATAAGGATAACAAGTAATCTTAATTTAGTATGAATTCTGATAAGCTTTACATTAGGTTTAAGGCAGGCTGAATGTTAATCGTGCTCTGAAGCCAAAACTTTTCACCACTGAGAGTAAATGTATGTCATTTTCAGTCTTCTAAAGCATGACCCATCTGTGACTAAAATGGTCGCAGATTTAACTGAAATGCATGCACTTATATTACGCAGTATTTTTTTAATTAGTCAGCAGTGGCTATTTAATATTAAAACGGTCTTATGAGAGAAGATGGATGTTATTACTGTGGGTTATTCCTTTCAGTTGTCTACAAATACAACAGCAACAGCCTCTTTGCAGAATAACAAGCTTGTGGAGACTCCTCCATCAATATGCAGCATGACCAAACTATTGTGTCAATATAGGCTGTCATTCTTGTACTACCTGTACAAAGTAACTTTCATATTCATGTTTAGTAGTCTTTAGCAACCAATAGAAAATAGCAAACTTCTCTCTATACAGTGGGGTCCAAAAGTCTGAGACCACTACTGGAAGGACTTTGATTTCACATTGTTTATAATTCAATACAACATTTCTAATTACATATCATAATTTACGTTTACATTTATGTATTTCGAAGATGCTTTTATCCAAAATGACGTACAAGGAATACATACAATTTTTACAACTCAAATGCAGCAACAAAAAAGTATAATTTATAGTAAAGCAGTAAAAACGTCTAAAACAGTCAAATAACATAATGAGCATTGTATAACCACCAAGCATATTACAAGGTTTTTTTTTAGAGGGGGCTATTATTTATTTTTATTTAGCAGATGCTTTTATCTAAAGTAACGTAGAAAGACTAAGGTAGATGTCAGAAAAAGGCATACATAATGTGAGACAAGACTGGCTTAGGTGAAAAAGGCTAACTGATAACAAATTAACAACCGCTGCTACCGCTTCAGACACGCAGGTGAAACTCTACAATCAGCACTAAACAAATTTACAGTTAAGTGACTGCAGACACAAACTTTGCTGAAACTAAGAAACACACTGTAATAAAGAATAGAAAAGTTACTTATGCGGAGTCTGCAGGTCACCTAGTTACCACAACATCGACATGATGCACACTTTTCAGTGAAAAGTGAATTTTTTTAAAAATGTACATGCATTTCAGAATGTCTTAGTGTTGTTCACTGTCAGCAGTAAAATACTAGTTTAGTTATAATAATAGTTAGGCACGTCACTTACCATTTGTATTTTTTTTTCAGCGTTCTCTCTCTTTCTAACTCAACATGCTACTATTGGTGAGTTATTTAGCTACCCAGGGAAAATGGGTTTTCTGTTCACATGAGCTATTGCCCAGTGTTGTATCAGAAAATGAGTTTTTGTTTTTTCAAAATGCTTGTATTTTGACATGCTTCCTTATTTCCAACTGTTTTTGAAGTCAGTCAGCCAGCAAGCTAACTATCTTCATGTTTGTCATGAAATGAAATTGTAATATAATCGTAAATTTTAATATAACTATAACATACTAATGTCGATGAGCATCAGAAATACCAAGGAGGTGCTAACTGTATTTTTTGATATTGTTTGAGATACTGTTACATGAAAACCAACCTCTTGCTGCAGTGCTAGTTAGCTAACGGGAAAGTGTAATTGTGTATTGTTTATTGATTAAGGGATTGACGGTAAATTTTGGGTGCTGTTTTAATTGAGCTTGCCAGTTTGCATCTCATACCTAAATGCTGCGGGCTTGACAGATGTTCTAATGAGGAATCTGGGTTAAGTTTAAGTAAACCTTCTCCTGAGCTTTGCGCTGCAGTTGCAATGCAGTTGCTTTAAGTATTGTTATCCTATAAAATATAGGGGTTAATACTGCTGGGGGGTGTTTCAGAAAGCATATATAGCAAAAAATCTGAGTTTGTTAACTCAGAGTTAACAAAAATTTGGGGTTTTTGGTTTCAAAAGCAAGGTCAGATTAATTTGAGGTCAGTTGCTATGGCAATTTACACTCTGAAGCATACCTGCTCCCAAGCTAACAAATATTTCCTGAACAGGTGACCTAGCATAAACAACCAAAACAATGCTAATACACAAATAGTTAGTAATCTCCTTTTGACAAGTTTGCTACAATAATGGTACAACTCCCCCCTTCAAGACAGTACTGCTACTAAAGTTAAACCAGCTGTGGTTTCTAGAGTTGACCCTGACTAAAGATTTTCCTTGTCGACTAGTAGTCGTTAGTTCAAGCCATAACACTCTGCTACTTAACAAAGAAGTACAAAACCGTAATAATGAGTCTTTAAAATATTCATTTTATGAGCGCGGACGAAGTGAGCCACCTGCTAATGACAATGTGAACAGCAAAACAGGTAATGATTCTCAAAGTGTCGGAACAACCAGGAAGGAGACATTTTGCTAATTTATTTCAACACTATATAACACATTTTCAGCAACTAACCAACTAATGATATTTTCTGCAACTAAACGAACAATGAAAACTTGGTCGACTAAGACTCTTCTCGTCGACTAATGGTTGGTCGACTAATAGGGGCATCCCAAGTGGTTTCACTAGTTAATGCTACTTGAATAATGAAATGTGCACAGAAAAACAATAGTCACAATGCAAAGCTGCATTTTCATTACATTAAATTCAGTTTTAAAATCGTTGATTTATCAGACTATAATTCCATCACATTTCAATAGCAACAACAACATTGAAAAAACAACCATATACTAAATGTCACTTTAACAAAAGCATTCAGTTAGTCAGCCTGTTAGCTGACGATGTTCATAAAACAAAGGAGTAGTAAGCATAATAGTGATGACAACATAATAATAATAATAATAATAATAATAATAATGCAACAGCATGCATATGTTATGCATAATTAATGCATATGGCAAGCAACATTCCTAGGCTACTGATATCCAACTACTATCTATTATGCTCCCTTCTCCCCAGATCAACCTACAAAAACGTGGAGACAATTCCTCACGTCTAGCCAGCAAATACATGAGACATAACATGGCTGGTGAGGCTATTGATAGAAAGCCATCACTCTTCATCTCTGATTAAAAACTTTGAAAATGTCTGGGATTAATATATGAGTCTCAAGCCTCAGAACACAACTGACCAAAGTAAACCACGGAAAAAATATGTCACATTATGTCACTTCCACCTCAACTCTCAGGCCACCTCAACTGTCATGCCCATAGCCTGAGAGTTGAGCCTGCAGACAGACTCTATTGCAGAGTCCTTTTGCCTTTATGACAGTGTGCACTGGAGCTGGCATGGACTCCGCAAGTTTGTGCAGAACCTTATGATGTTCTACAAATGTCCAAGACTTTCTAGGCCCCCTTTCTAAGTGCCCCATAAATGTTGGATGGGGTCTGACCTTTTGTACAGAGGACTTAGCATGGTTGAAGTGACACATTCACTTAAATTTGACCTAGGAATAGTAGGAATCATAATATTTCTTCTCCATTTTATTTTCAGAGCTGGTCTTTGTTTAAAATGTTTCAAAATCCTAAAAATATTTGAAGGGTTACATGAAAAAAAGAAAAAAATAATAATTTGGTCTCAGACTTTTGGACCCCACTGCGTATACCAGCTATTGAAGATAGTTGTTTGAGAAGTCTGATTCTAAGCTTGGTTTCCTGCTAGATATTTAGGCTTACAAGTATTCAATAGTGTTTATCTAATGCAATAATAAAAATATTGTTCATTAAAATTGTCTTAATTTATTAAGACATTTTGTTGCTGTGTTACTGTTTCTTTTGAGCATACTAAGTAGACCTATATGGACTACCACATACCTGGTCTGGACTACCAGATCTTGCCTTTTGGTAGTCCAGAGGACTACCACATACATTTATGATTTGTTCATCCCTGCCCTGCCTTAGCTTACGCTCGGGCAGCCAGCTCTGTGGGGCACTCCCCATCTCCTGCTTTGTCATTCTAAATCTGATTCCCCAAAATATATGAGGTTTTCTGTCCACACATCCTATTGCCCATCACCAGTTTGAATCCCAAGTGGGCAATCACCCACCTCCTCCTCCCATGAATCCTGATGTGGAATCTCCTGTGGACCTGACTGTCCCATCCTCGATCCAACTGCTGTTCCTCCCACACTCCCTGCCACATTGGGACCTGCTCCTCCTTGTATCTCAGACTGGACTGTCGCTTGCCAATGGTGTCAGTAGTGTAGCATTTTCTTGTTTCCCTGCTCTCCCTGTGTCTACCCACCGAGCATTGCATCTTAGACTTGCAGCTCATGCAGAATGCTGCTGCTCGTCTGATCTTCAACATTCCCAGATGCACCCACATCGCTCCTCCTTGACCTCCACTGGCTACCTGTCTTGGCTCGCATCAGATTCAAAACTTTGGTGCTTGCCTTCCAATTTCCCAGTCATGTCTACTGTCTGTTCTGGCTCCCTGCTGGTGAAATGGCCTTCCCACAGAGGTCAGAACAGCAGATATTCTGTCCACACTCAAGTGCAGACTAAAGATTCACCTCTTCAGGATGGACATCTGTCTTTCCCTCCCTAGCTCCCCCACTTAGCCATAGTTTTGCTTGTAGCAACCGTTTAATTGTTGATATGACTAATTGTTTCTTCATTACATTACATTATATTACATTACATTATAGGCATTTGGCAGATGCTCTTATCCAGAGCGACTTACAATACAAAGTGCATTTCTTTGGGAACAAGATTATTAAAGTGCTAGGGAAGGGTACAAGTTCAAGTGCCAGCAGGGTTAGAAGGGCTGAACCCTATGGATGACCTGTTGAGGGAAAAAGAAAACATAATTAACAATAGCTCTGGAACAACAATTGTAATCACCCTAAAGGTAGCTACAGTAAACAACTAAGACTAAATCGGAGAGCCAGGGAGAGAAGGAGAGAGGTGCATCCTGAAGAGGTGAGTCTTCAGTCTGCGCTTGAAGGTGGGCAGACTATCTGCTGTTCTGACCACCGTGGGAAGGTCATTCCACCAGCGGGGAGCCAGAACAGACAGCAGACGTGACCGGGAGGTGCAGGCATTGAGAGGAGGGGGCACCAGGCGTGCTGAAGACGCAGAACGGAGTGCGCGGGCAGGTGTGTAGGGTCTGATAAGCTTCTGAAGATAGGATGGAGCCATCCCCTTGACAGCCTGGAAGGCAAGCACCAAAGTCTTGAATCTGATGCGAGCCGAGACAGGTAGCCAATGGAGGTCGGCGAGGAGGGGAGTGACGTGGGTGTGTCTGGGAAGGCTGAAGACCAGACGAGCGGCAGCATTCTGGATGAGCTTCAAAGGTCGGATGGAAGATGCTGGAAGGCCAGCAAGGAGGGAGCTGCAGTAGTCCAGGCGGGAGAGTACCGTCGCTTGGACAAGCAGCTGTGTGGAGTAGGTGGTGAGAAAGGGGCGGATTCTCCTGATGTTATACAGGAAAAATCTGCACGCCCGACTCACCGCTGCGATGTTCTCGGAGAGGGTTAGCTTGTTGTCGAAGACCACTCCGAGGTTCTTAGCACTGGAAGACGGTGACAGGATGGTGTCACCCAGGGAGATGGAGAGGTCCAGCGAAGGAGAAGAAGGAGCAGGAAAGAAGAGGAGTTCTGACTTGTCTGGGTTGAGCTTAAGATGGTGGGTGTCCATCCAGCTCTGAATATCCTGGAGACAAGCAGAGATCCGAGCAGAGACCTGTGAGTCAGAGGGAGAGAATGAGAGAAAGAGTTGGGTGTCATCTGCATAACAATGATAGGACAAGCCATGGGCAGAGATGACAGGACCAAGAGAACGAGTATAGAGAGTGAAGAGCAGTGGACCCAGAACAAAGCCTTGAGGAACTCCTGTGGCAAGCGGATGGGGTGCCGATACTGCACCGTCCCAGGCAACCTGAAATGAGCGACCGGAAAGGTAGGACTCAATCCAGTCAAGGGCGGTGCCACCGATCCCCAAAGCAGCCAGTGAAGAAAGGAGGATGGAGTGGTTGACGGTCAGCCATAGGGTTTAGTCCATGCTAACCCTGCTGGCACTTGAGACAAATCACGGCAATCAGCATCCTGGTGGGCTCCAGTCTCAGGCTTTAAAAATGACCTGTGCTGATATTGCTTAGGATGAAAAAGCTTTGCTATTCTGACTGAAGCTGAATTATTTTGGAGAGAAGCAGTAACAGTCAGGAGAGCAGAAAGAGGAAACTTCTCTTGTCCTCACATTTCCTACCTCTCTGTTTCCCTTCTCCTGTATTCTTACAGTTTATCTGGATTACTGTTCATTTTTTCTATGTTTCTGCACCCAATTATTTTCCAAAGGCAAATATGTGCAATACCGGTCCTATCATTACTGTAACATTTCTCATCACTGCAACCAGCCATGATAATGCATGGTAATGATAAACTAATTTAGCTAATGGCTTAATTTAGCATGAGATGGAGGAGGCCATGATGACTAAGAAATTTTAGCCATCAACCATTGTACTTCTGTTACTACAAAATAAGCAGTCAATAACTTTTTATTAAAGCAGATATGTTTCTGTAAGGACACAGATTGGGATCCAGTTGTGGTCAGAAAGGAACTGAAACTGTAGACAACATAAACAGGACCAAAAACAAGGGCAAGCAAACAGGTACAAACTAGCAGTAGGCAAAACATGATTATGCTAACACAGGCTTGGTAGAGACAAACAAACAATACCTCACAAACAAACTAGAGAAACAGAGTCCTTAAGTAGCCAGGAGTGAATGATCAGGTGCAGGTGGATTCAATTGAGCTGAGGAGGTGGAGCAGGGCTGAAGTGGGCATGGCTGAGCTGGCTGACTGGGAGCAGGTGCGACAGTACCCACCCTCCCCCCCCAGAAAGGGGTTAAGTGGAGAGATGAATGTATGAGAGAATTCTGTGCATACTCAGCCCAGCTCAGGGACCGGCTGCAGTCCAAATTGGTGTGGCAGTATTGCCTCAGGTAATGACCGATTTCCTGGTTCCGTCTTTTGGTTTGTCCATTGGATTGTGGGTGGTAACCAGAGGACAGACTAATGTTGACATCCAGGCACTGACAGAAGGTTTGGAAGACTCCTGAGGTAAATTGGGGTCCACAGTCAGAGATGATGTCTTTGGGAATGCCATAGAACCTGAACACTTGGTTGAACAGACACTCTGTGAGTTCTAGAGCAGTGGGTAAGCCAGGTAAGGGAATAAAATGACGCATCTTTGAAAACCGATCCACAGCAACTAAAATGGTGTTGTAACCACTGGACCGGGGTAGGTCGGTGATAAAATCCAAACAAATGTGAGAGCAGGGTCTGTGTGGTATAGGCAAGGGCTCTAGCATATCTGCAGGCAGTTTCTGGGGGGTCTTGGACTTGGCACAGACCAGACAGGAAAGGATGTAATCCTGGATATCAGCTGCAAGAGAGGGCCACCAGAATCTGTGAGATATTAGTTCAGTGGTTTGAGTGATACCTGGGTGTCCGGAGTTCAGTGATGTGTGGATCCATTGCATGAGTTGAGGTCGGACATAGTTTGGAACATAGGTACATGTGGTGGTGGCTCAGGTGGAGCTGGTTCTGACTGGAGTGTGTCTTGGATGGGTCGAGGATGGGTTCAGGCTTGGGCGCTATATCAGGTAGGTTGAATTTAATGTTCTTAAAACCTGGGCGATAAGTGACAGAAAAATTGAGTCAGGTAAAGAATGCCCACCTGGCTTGCCTGGGGTTGAGCCACTTGGCCTCCCGGATGTATTCCAAATTTCCATGATCCGTTAGGACCACAAAAGGATGCGTAGCTCCTTCCAGCCAGTGTAGCCCATTCTTCCAGAGCCAGCTTGATGGTGAGGAGCTTGCGGTTTCCCACATCGTAATTCCTCTCTGCGGGTGACAATTTGTGAGAGAAAAAGGAACATGGAAAGAGTTTAGGGGGGTTACCGTGTCGTTGAGAGGATGGCTCCCACTCCCACCGCTGATGCATCCACTGCAACAACAAAGATCTGGGTCTGGTTTCTTGAGAATAGGAGCAGAACTGCGCAACACCTTAAAGTGCTGAAAGGCTGCCAGGGCGCCCTCGTTACACTGCAGGACTTTAGGTGTCTTGCGCACCAGCGCTGTGAGCAGAGTGGCCACCGTGCTGAAATTTCTAATGAAACGCTGGTAGAAGTTTGCAAAGCCGAGGAAACACTGCAGTTCTTTCACGGTCTTTGGAATCTGCC
This sequence comes from Albula goreensis, assembly GCA_022829145.1. Classification (NCBI taxonomy): domain Eukaryota; kingdom Metazoa; phylum Chordata; class Actinopteri; order Albuliformes; family Albulidae; genus Albula; species Albula goreensis. The sequence continues at coordinate 34,777,373 of CM040747.1, forward strand.
AATTGGGAATGGCAGTTACCTTAGCATCATCCATGCAATCACCGTCGGAGTTGAGAATGTAACCCAGGAGGGAGATTGTGGGCTGGTGGAACTCACATTTCTCAGCCTTCACGTATAGCTGATGGTCTCGGAGACGCTGTTGGACTTGGCGAACATGTGGGATCTGCTTGGACAGACTGGAGGAATAAATCAAAAAGGTCATCAATATACACAATTAAGAACCTGCCTAGGATGTCACAGAAGAGTGCATTGATAAAGGACCACACTGTTCCACACTGAGAGTTAGCAAGACCATATAGCATTACAAGGTACTCATAATGACCCCTAGTGGTGATAAAGGTCGTCTTCCATTCATCCGCTCCACAAATTCTGACGAGATTGTTCGTGCTTCGAAGGTTGAGCTTTGCGAAGACCGAGGCCTTCGCAAAGCTGGGAGAGATGTTACAAGCAGCTGGATGCTTTAAAAGGTGAACTACCCCTACTTTGAGTTGCACTGGATCAGTTTGCTGGACAATACAACCTGTCCCCATCACCATCCATCTAGGCTGGTAACAGTGAGAGGTGGAATAATGGATCAGCAAGGGACTCCAAGCCGGTCTGCAAGGTGAAAATCGACGATGAGATTCCCAGCTGCTAGTGGTGACTGAGCCATAGGTTAACAGTACAGTAGGACAGTAACAGTAGTTTAAATGGAGTTGTTTATGTGACACATTGAATAAGATGGTTCCTCGCACCCCGGTGTCCATCATGGAACCTTCTCTCCGGGGGTGTACCGGACAGTCCAAGCGTTGGTGTCCTGGTTCTCCACGGTACAGACACAGGCGCTGCTGGAGGTGTCTAAGGCATTCCTCCCGAGAGAGAGGATCTTGGCAGAGTTGCATGGGATTGGGAATGGAGGACTGAGCAGATTGATTAGCTGGGCTAGGGGAGAGCATGGGAAAGGAGCCAGGCTTCTGCCGCTCCTGTAGCAGGTTATCTATGGAAATTGACATCCTTGTGTACTCGTTTAGACTTGTGACATCACCCCGACAGGCTGTTTCTGACTAGAGCTCTAGTCATAAACTACAGTGATACATGGTTAACAGGTCCAGTTCACTCCACCCATTACCTGCTGCCAGAGTACGGAACTCCAGGGGATAATCCACTGTAGAGCAGTTACCTTGTCGGATTTCACACAAGATTCCATATATCTGTCCCGGCTGAGGGGTGGTCAAACACTTAAATAGGGCAGGAAACTGTTCTTCAGAGGATAGCACAGGGCTATTCTGATGCCAGAGTGCAGTGGCCCATTCCAGCACTCTGCCCGATTGCAAGGAGATGACAAAGTGGATCTTCTCTGGGTAATGACTGACATATAAAAAGCACAGCAAAAGAAAGCCCTTGCACTTGTCAAGATTTCCATCATACCTCTCCAGAGTGGATATTAACACAGGTACAGAGAGCATGCTGGGAGACCCAATGGGAGCTGGTGTGGGTGCTGGAGCTGGATGTGGAGGAGTCTGAGGCAAGAGAGTGGTCTTGGTACAAAGGCTTGGTAGAGTCAAACAAACAATACCTCACAAAGAAACTAGAGAAACAGAGTCCTTAAGTAGCCGGGAGTGAATGATCAGGCGCAGGTGGATTCAATTGAGCTGAGGAGGTGGAGCAGGGCTTAAGTGAGCGTGGCTGAGCTGGCTGGCTGGGAGCAGGTGTAACAGTTTCAGTAATGAGGACATATGATGTAATGAATGGGAACTACGAGAGGATATATGAACATTCATTGTGTTAAAAATATAGAGAACAACTTCCCTGGAGGTGTCTTTACGTCTTTCTTCTTTGTGAATGCATCTTTACTGCAAAAATGCCTGTGATTTTGACAAGATCTCAAAAGTGTGTTATGGAAATGAGACCTCTGCTCTGGCCCTTTTTTTCTTAAAATGTTTTCTATTACCATCTTTAAGTTGTTGTGATTTTGCACTAAATTGTAAACAAATGCAATAAGAATTTTATAAATTTAGGTTATTATTTGTCATCACCCAGATTTTTTGTCCGCAATTATGTGAATGAGAACAAGGTAACACATTTGATTTAACATTTGTAAAAGTACTGATCAACCTTCAATCTGTTCGTAGCGCAAAAATATTCACTATGCAGCGACACACAAACACCGAAATGTTAACAACTGATTTACTAAGACGGTCTAATTACGCTGTCAAGAATTAAATGTTGGAATTCTGCAATATGAGAGACCCACAAAAAAGGTCAGATATGCCATGCTTAAACATCCAATTAGCATGGCATATCTGGAGCAACCAGGCGCAAGTAGTGAGGGAATCTCAAAAAAATGTAACTTAAATTTACTGATCAGGTTATAGATATAATAGCCAACAAGGCAAAGCTTCATAATGCTGTAGTACAGCATAGGAATTCAACTCCAGCTGAGAGGAGGAAGTTCATCATATGGACATCATATTCAAAATTAGTGTATGAAGTATAGGGCTGGCAAAACAGTGTAGGAAGTAAAGAAATATGGTATGATGTTAGGCGGCACACAGAAATACATTGAAAAGATCCAGCATCACCACAGACGACAGAGAATTTTATCTTTGGGTGCGTGGTTCAAGTTTCTCCAGTAGTGCGATTATTCTGTGACTGTGTAACCTGTGTAATATTGCATCAGTATTTGCTGTTATGTTAACTGAGGATAATCCTTGGACAGCACAAAATCTCCCCTGCTTTCAGAAGTCGTAAAAATTCCCACACAAAGATGGGATTTGCTGTTACTGCAAGGTTCAGTAAATTGAATGGAATACTTCATTGGCCTCATTTGCAAAATGTCCACCCCATTTTAGCACAGGTTGTGTATGCATGAACAGATTTCACTATGTATCAAGAGGAAAGTTGCAAAGTGACGTATTCGCCACAAATTCCATCTTAATAGCGATTTCCACTCAGTGCGACTGTTTAGAAATTTGCACATAAATACCAAGACAATTTAGCAGCTGCTTTAATGACTGAAAAACTGTCGCAATCCTTTTCATAAATCTTACCCCGTGTGTTTTGTAGTAGCAATTCAATATTTAATAATTTTCAGTAATATGTATTAAAACATATCAATGACACCATTATATCTGCTCTCGTGAGAATCCCTACACTACAGCTGGCTGCTGGAGTTCCAGACACACCATTACCACCTACGGCTGGGGTCCAATTGGCAACAACTGACCTTTAGCAAGTCCTGCCTCCCCTTAGCTACTGTTACCATGTCTGATATTCAGCCATTACTTTTGGCTGGTGTCATTGTCAAGATACCTTATAGCGCAACCATGAGACAGCGATTTACTGCAATACCTTTTGAGGAAGCTTTAACCCGAAGCTGTCTGAGGATTTACAAGTACTGGTCCACACCCATAATGCAAAAATAACCAAAACTGAGGTGAAATGCTATATTAGCAAAGAAAGCAAGTAAAGCATCACTTGCTAAAAATGTAAATAGAGAACAGTATTATAAAATAGCAATATCATTTTTGCTCAGCAAGTCAACAAACCAGCCTTTTAGAGGGAGAGAGGTTTTACTCTTGATGTCATAGGTCTTCTAGTGACTGCTCCTACTCATTATAGAACTCACAAATTACAACAGATTTCTGGTGAGGAAAGAAAGTGATGATTTTCCAGCAGAGTTCTTGGAAACCAGCTTTTTCTAGAAACCGCTGTCTTAGTTAATTATTGGTTAAACCTTATTAAATAATAACTGTCTTTCTGTTCCTGAGTTGGTGGGAGAGGGTGGCTGAGGTGGAAATCAGATTCCGCCACATTTGGAGAGCCTCACTCACACCATCTCTGAATCATCATCATCGCAGATTAGACAAATTCAGGGAAACAGCTGAGATTAGACTGAAGATGTTGGGAGGAATTGGAAATCAATTATGATAATATTTCAGAGTAGTCCTTTGGCCCTCAAAAAGTCTTAAATAAATACACTTAAAATAAATGTATGGCTTGGCATTCCAAATCACAATGCATTAAAATAATTGAGATACATTCAAATTATGGCTCTATGCCCTAAACCTCATCACTTGAAAAAGCAACTGACATTTCACCTATGTGAGAATGAGCTTCACTCTGTCTGTGCTGTACAAAGCATTATTCACAATGGCCCTCATTAACAGCAGCTGTGCGGAAAAATAAAACCTCCACTCTTAACATCTGAATGATGATTAACACAATAATTTCTCTGTTGTGAGAGAGCCAGGAAAATTGAAATGAACGATTTTTAGCTTAGGTCTTAATTTACCAAGTGTAGCAACACTTGGTAAATTAAGTAGATGTGTTTGATTTCTTATGAAAGACCTATGCAAGACAAAAATGATTGTATGTAGTAACACATTGCATCACCCGAAACTAAACTGTTTGCTGAGTTTACAGTGAGGCGCCCAGCGGTCTGTGAAATTTATTTCCAAAAAGCAGGGATTTTACCACTTCTGTAACTGTAACTAAAACTAATTAAATTGTTTCGGTAAACACGTATGTATGTCCTGTGTTTTCACTTATATTTAACAAGCAAACATGCTTTTAAAAAACATGGTCTTACAATAAAGGGGCACCCAATTACTGCAGTAGTAACATGATACATGTAAATTACCATGTTTTTTGTTGTCATGGATTTTTGACAAAATTTTTGATTCTTTGTACTTGCCCATATTGGCTACTAACCCTCTATCTAGTGAGGCACCACTGTAAAATTAGACTAAACCTTCTGTCACTGATTTTAGCAGGCATAAGGTTAAGATAATGTTATTTTATTTGTATCTGTATTATTATTATATTATTATTATTATTATTATTACTATTTTGCTGTAACTGAATGTTGTACTATGAAAAGCACAGAAGTTGTAAAATGTTGTCTCCAAACAACAGTTCTATTTGAATAGAATGCTAAGGAAGGCTCATGACTATTTTCTAGCAGCAGTAGTCATGGTTTTCATCCCCAGTAAAATCATCATCTTTCCCCAGACTGCTGCTACAGTGTAGCCTGTTTTCTGTTCTCTGTAGGAGTAGGTTTGGCATAGCTGTGTGGATTTTCCATGTTGAATTTTAATGCTGATATTCCAATGTTTTCTGGAGGGGTCAGGAGTTATAACTTATCCTCATGAAAAGTAATAGCATTTGTGAAGAGAGTGTCTCTTAATTGTTTTGTAAGGGTATCGATATTGTATCCAAAGATTTAATGATAATGATCATTGCATATAATTAAAACTTTGGGTGCAAATGAGCAATATACTTAATACTAAAAACATTGCAGGATTAATTCCACCAGCCTAGCTGTGTGGTGATAAAAGGAACTTGAACTTGAACTTGAGGTTATTGTCGCTAATGTATGATCGGGGTTGATTTGTGTCATTTGTGAACAGCCAGCTCAGCAGTGTTAGCCCAGCCTACTGATGACTCCACCCTGAGCAGCAGTGATAGGCCAGCTCACTGATAACCCCACCCTGAGCAGCAGTGATAGGCCAGCTCAGTGAGAACCCCAATGTGACAAGCAGTGATAGGCCAGCTCACTGATGACCCCAGCCTGTGGTGTGGCTCAGCTTTGCTAGGCCAGCTGAGTGATAACCCCAGCCTGTGGTATAAGGGAGAATGATTCATCAGTCGAGTGTAGAACTGATCCTGAGGGACGTCGGCATCCTCAGTTGTTCTCATGGAAAAAAACTGATGTACTTCTGCACAGGTCTATGTGTGACTAAGCGAACACTCAACAGGTGTTTTCAACAGCTTTTAAAATGTGGCCTGTTTTTCCAACTAAAGCAGCACATGTGATGCTATTGTGAAGACCACGGACATGAAGTAATTTTTCAGGCATCACTGCAGCTACTCCCAGAATGCACTCTCTGCCAATTAAAGGATATAGTTTACATTTGAAAGTGTTTGTGTGCTTTATATGGACTGCTGGCTTCAGGGCTCTGCACTCCATCTCCACATGTCTGGGAGGTATTCCATCTGCCGGGCCTCCTTACCATCTACAGCACTGTAGACTAAACATGACTGCTCTGTCTTTGAGCTGTAAGGCCTCTTACAGCCCGTGTAGATCTGGCCTGTGCTCTGAGAGTTCACTGATGGAGCAGATGGGAGGTAGCATGGATAGCCATTGCTAAAGGGAGCATCATATGGACCTGTAACAAATAGTACCCTCCCAACTGACACACAACCTTTTTTCAAACATGGAGGAAGGTTCTCATTTTGGTTTATACAAGGATGTAGGAATTTATGATGCGAACACTCCCCATAAGCCTGAGAATTCTCTGTTGTTCCAAACTGTTTCTTTCTCAGAAAACATTTTAGGTGAATAAAATAGAGGGAATGTCTGTCTATCTTTGCTGGAGAGAAAACCATATCTATTATCATTCTGTTACCTAGGAGACATTTTTAAAAGGCGCTTTACTTTTGGAGATACCTTCAGCTCTGTAGTTTCCTGACCTCTGGGCTGTCTTGCAAGTGTGCTCTGAATGAACTGACTCATGTGCATTCATCCAAACTCATTTTAGGAAACAAACTGCAGGACACACTATTAGCACATACACAGAAGTCCCATCAACACAGAACTTTATAATAAGTATTTTTTGCCATTGCCATTTCATTAGTTAGTCTGTCCAATTACCGTGTATAATTATTTATGTATAATGTGCACTTTTTTTCCCACATTTTTAAATCTAAAAATTAGGGGTGCGCATTATCCACGTGAACGAAATGTTACCGCTTTTTTCCCGGCCAAGTGCATTGCCACATTCGGGACAGTATGACTGGAGGTAAGTTATATTTATTGTCCAAGCTAACTGATCAATCAGCTGATGATGCTAAGTTGACATTGGGAAGAATTAAATGACCATAATATAAGCGAAGCAAAGATGAGTAATCCTTCTTCATGTTCAGGCAGGTTCAGGTTGGGCGATATAACTATCATGTGATTTCCACAATTTTGATTTTACAACAGCAAATCTGCACTTGTTTGGCTTACACCAATAAAATTCAAAGGTCACTTTCGAATTTGGTTTTTCTTTATTTTTGGGTGAGTGAACTTTTCAATGTAACAGGTTTAGTTGGTAATGACTAGGGGTGTAACGGTAGCAGGGGTGGTTGGTTGGTTGGTTGGAAACAGAGGAAGCACAATCCTCACCTTTAAATAAGATAAGATGATCTTTTATTAATTGCACAGCAGGGAAATTTATAGCATCGCAGTAGTAAAGGGAGATAGCGTAATAACAAGTGCATTTTATCAATACTAAAAGATAAAAAAAGAATACAATGTTACATTGTAATTAAAAATTAGTCAGTCAGTAATTAATATCAGTTGGTAGCACAGTATTAGTATTGATAGATATATATTGATATATCTACTTGAAATCTATCATTAATATCAACCTGTTGCCATTAATCCACCTAGATTAACAGTAAAACTAACGATTTGCAGAAAAATTACCACCAATTACGTAAATAAAGTAAATGATTACCAATATCATTTTGTGATCATATTATTTCTCTTTAAGGAGCTATGTAGCATTTGATATACATACGTTCTTGTAATTTGTGGATAATTGTACTTTTCACTCTCTGCCAGAAGTCAGGGAACATTAATGTCAAATGTGCTCGCCTGATATGCAAGATTCTGCAAGATTGTTTAAATGCTTGCGAAACACAGTGGATTGTCTGAATCTTGTGCGTTACAGCTATTGCTACAGCGTGGAATTGTTTAACAAGGATGGCAATCAACTGAAAGCTTACTGAAAAACGAATGTCCTAATGTCTTTTAAATTTTAGCTTTCTTATGTTACGAAATTCAAATTTATAAAACGGAAGGTATTGAAATTGATCTCAGTTTCTGAAAATAAACTTTTAGGTTAGAAAAACATATATTTTATATGTATAATGCATCTGCGTTGAGGAGCAATGCACTATGAAGCAATAAGCAGTCACTATCACAGAAGGACACTGATAATCATTTACTCAGTTTACGCGATTGGTGTTGATTATTCTGTTATTGTTTTATTGTTAATCTAGGCGAATAAATAGGAACAGACTGAAATTAATGATAGATTTAAAGATGAGGTTTGTGATTCCTGTTTCCAACTCACCAACTGCCACTGAAAGGTACACAGAAGTCATGGTTCAGTTCACATCGCGGTTCGGTACAACGGGGAAAAAGCAACAAAAACTCAAAATGCATAATGCTAGGGCTGCATTCGAATAGTCAAAAAAATTACATCATATGTCCTTTCCTAACCACTTTTCCTTGACCTCGGTGGAAAATGTCATGAGGTCAAGGAAAGGTGTGAAGGAGAATTCATAAGGACTTAGGAAAAGACAACCGTGGTCCCAAGAGAACCCGACCGCACTTACACGAGGCTATGTAATTATGAGACAGTGGATTTTATTGACGTGGATCTGCCGGGGTAAAACTACAATTTAGGTTGGACAACTAAGAGCGCATCTTGGGTACTTAGCCCATGCGTTCTTACCGTGTAGTTTCCTGCATGCAGGATTATTACAGATTTGACACATCACTACTCCTGGGAGAGAGTGTGTCAGTAATGAACAAAGGTTAAATGAAGTTGTAAATGCAGTATAAGGTGAATACTGTTGTAAACATATCTGCTTTGTTCACTTGATTTGCCTTGCTGTCAATCTCACAAGCCCCATGCACACGGTTCACTGGGCTTCAGTAAAAATGAATAGGAAAACTTGGCATCTCTCGATTTGCAAAATGCTCGTATCATAACAGTGCGATTTGAAGCCCAGTGACAAAGTCAAGATGATTTCATATATTCCCATCTTTTGAAGGTTTTGCTAGATTTAAACATTGATTCCAGTGAACTTCTTATATGTTTTTTTTTTTCATACCGTGTTCAGTTTAGTGCTCCCTTGAATCTTAGAGGTTGGTATCTCTGAGGTTCTGTAGTATATAAATATACGGCAGGATTTGGCACTGGGGGTGGGGTGGGAGTGACAGGCCCCAGGGCAGTGGTTTTTGGAGAGGCTGGAGGATGCATGGGCCTCTGGCAGTCAGAGGAAGGGGGTGTGGGGCAGGGGAGTTTAGGGGTGCTCCAGAGGGAGCCTCATACACTCAAAATGGCCGTGCTGTGCTGTGCACCAGAGAAGGCAGACAGGGAGCCATTTACATTCCTGGTGAGCATAGGAAACTCAAGGTGGAAAAGTCTAGGGTCCCGTAAATTTCATTAACTAATTTAGAAAATCAGATGCATTTTTTACTAATTTGAAACAAGTAATCCTGTGATAAAAGAAACAGGAAAGAACAATTATTTTAAATGTATTGGCCATAGGGGGGTGAACTACACTACTATAGATTAACCCTGGCAGAGACACTTGCATTTCTTTTGACAGACTGAAACAAGAAAACAACCATTTTATAACTGTCTGAAATAATAAAAATATGTGTGCTAATAGAATCCAGTTTGGGCTAGCTTTCTGCTTTGGTGAAATTTTAGTGGAGAGAAAAAGTTGTTGCTTAAGGTATCTTATTACAATGACATGTTAGATATAAACCATTCCTGATTTAAAGGCAGACGTTGCATAATAAGCAAGTAAAATCCTAATTATATTTGCAAATATGACAACCTTTTTTCACCAGGATGCCTCTAATTTAATGTTCTTTTTCCATGTGGCTTTAATTGTTTTGGTTGCAGTTTTGCATTTAAATCTGGGAAAGGTCACTGTTTCTCTAAACTGTTAGCAATTATCTAAATCTGTAAAGGTTTTCCAGGGAGTAAAAAAAATCCAAGTGGAGAGAGATCATCATTTTATTTCTGTCTGTGCTTTGTGTCCTCTGTGTACTTGCTCATTATTTCAAACAATTAGTTTTTTCATAAATTGAATATAAATAAATAAATCAAGCTGGTTGCAAGTTATTAAGTTCCTCTACAACTCAGATTTCATCTGTCATCCATTTGGCTCGTGCAGATGTGAAGTAAATTAGTTTTCCAGCCCCTTCCACCACAAAGAAAGAAATGATTGAGCTTCAGCCTTCCTCCAAACATTCCCTTTCTGCACTGCCAGACAGGGGCACAGACTTCCTCTTTCTCCAGACAAGCAAATGTTTTTCTCTGTGCAGGAAATCTGGAGATCTTTACTCTGCGTAAGGAAAAATGGCATTTTGTCTGTGCGTGTGAAACATCCTATAGGACACTTTTCAAAGAGCCAGACCAAGCTAAACTTGAGGAATCGCAAACATCTTATTTCTTATTTGGTTGATTAAATCTAAGTTGGAGGGTGAGTACTGCTTGTTTAACAGGGTTGTTTCTTTAAGAGATCCTCTTTTTCTTTGCATGTCTGTACAATCAGTTTTACAAGAGGAGCCTGAGGAAAGTATTTGCATTCTCTTTTTATCCTGCCTCTGAAAAAAAGGGTACAGAAAAGCTCAAAAATAGCTTTGAGAAATTCTGCATATGTAATTGAAGTATGTTAAAACAGATTTTGGTTGAAGTAAAAAAATACTAAAATATAATTTCCCAATAACCATTTTTCAACTTGTGTGCAAGGTCCAGTAAAAAGAAAAGGTAAAATAGAACATTTAATACAGCTAAACATCATTTGTTAGGCAAAGACACGTGATTATTAGTCTCCAGGGATGTACATACCCTGTTTGAAGTAATATTTATGACTTTACAGCCAAAACAGACCAATTCAACAATTCAGCCTGAGAAACTACATTTGTATGTTTTATTTTAGGTCTCCTCATCTGGGGAGAAAGTCTCTCTGGTGTGCATTTAAAGAAATTACAATTACAAATTACAAAGAACTGTACCATTTTCAGTTATTCTGGCTCCTTTCGTATTATGTTTTGACTCAAATTGTTCATAAACTAAATTGTTAAATTATGAACAGCACAACGTGATAGCTCCAACATTCATTGCAACAGACATGTATTGTATTTGTGTATATATTTTTATTCAGAACTGAAATGTGTTTAATCCAGGGTCTGCAAATAGCAGTGAAAAGAAGCATGAAGTGAATGTGCTACAGGAACTGTGCTGTAGCCCTGGTCATTTGATTGATTTTATTTGGAGTCAGGAAGCCAGTTCTATTATTGTGAAAGATTTTGGTGGCATAGTTGGGTGGATGTTGTGATTGAGAAAAAGTGATGAGTAACTTTGTGTAACAGATGCTGATGTTCCCTCCAGTGGACTGGACTCAGCTGGGCAACATCAATACCTAAAATAAGAAAATATGCAGCAGTCCCATTTCCACCAAGAGATTGTCACTGTTACAATAATTAGCTTCAATTCTATTTGAATTTTGTTTGGGAAATAAAGAGGATTTTATATATCAAAGTGATTTTACTCCATATTAATTCCCCAAATTTGCAGGCAATACTCCATTCCTTTATCATTCGTGAAATTATTGTTAAAAGCATTTGTGCCAGTCACTTGATGACAGAGTTTTGGCATTTGGTCTTCTGTTGGTTGGGGTGTCTGTGCTGATGCAAGCTCCTTATAGTCCATGTTACCACGGTGACAGGAAAGATGCAACGCCATGCCCTACTAATATATCAGCTGAACACCTATTGTAATCTGTTGCTGGAGGCAGGAGGGAGGGCCCTCTCCTAAACAGAAAACACATCCATGTATGTGTAACAGCAGTATTGAGAAAATGCTTGGATAATCTTTTTTTCCAGTCCAGCTGAAACTGGCAAATAACTGCTGGAATCCCAGCTGGCAGTCAGTATATGGTTTGAATCACATTTTCATAACCACGACATAAGAATAGAATAATGATGCATTGTGGAAATAAATAAAGAGTGGATCGTTCTCTCTGACTCTCTCATTTATGCTGCTCTTGTTGTTGTTGTTGTGTGCGTGCGTGCGTGCGTGCGTGCGTGCGTGTGTGTGTATGTGAGAGAGAGAGAGACAAGAGAGAATGTGTCTGGGGCTAAAGTTTTATTGAAACCATATTTATCACAATGCATTTCAAAAACTAGATTACATGGTATAAGTAGGATTTTTTCCATAGCAGAATGGTTTAGCTGCATTGGGGTACAGTTGCAATTGGCACAAGAAGTAACAGTCCTTGAGGCCTCGGATGAAATTGAAAACAGAGTCTGAGCTTAACAGTAAAATAGCAAATTATGTCATTGTGTGAATATACTTCCACAGACAGGACAGCAAAATAAACTAATTGGAAGCACAGCATTGTATCTTATAAATACTCTCTAGTGTGTATTTTGAAAGGCCATCACAAGAATGTTTTCCACTAGGTGCAAGGAACTAGAGCCGAATGCTCTCAAACAGACTAAGTACTAAGTAATGCTCCTAGTAATGGTAACTGCTAGCTGTACACTTTACTAGTTTCATTGATTCAGCCAGCTACATTACTCTGGTCTCACCATTCTCTACTGGTCAGCACAAACCAAGAGTTATCTGGCCTCATAATCCCCCAGCAAAATAAACAGCCTGTGATTGATGGTGTGTAAAGAAACGAGGGCTAGTGCTCTCCTGAATCTGAGCAGTCACAAGCTCACAGTCCTTATGGGGCCATGATGTCTCGACAGATTCAGTTATACGTGAACATTGTCCAGCAGACGGTCTACCCTGGCACTGTCTCACATCTGAAAACAATGTGGTTTGGGTTTCTGCTTACAGCAGCCCTCTTAGTCAGTGATTTTTGAGAGGTACATGTTTGAACTCATCATAAATGTGAAAGGAGGGAGACCTCAGCCTGTAAACTCCTTTATACTGCCTCGTATAAAACCACAGTGTTCCCACAAACACATGCATTTCCCATTTATAGTCATCTCATATCTCCAGTGGATACAGATTCTAAGACTCTTCTACACAAAAACCTTCCATTGAAAACGAGATGGGGACATGCTTAAAGTGCAGAGAATTATACAATTCAGCATGCTTTCTGAGTGAACTTTCTGAAATGAAGCGAAGTCAGCAGGCCAAGACTGCCACCACAAAACCAAAGAAATGTTCTTAGAGTGGAAAGTGGAGAGGCGGACTCTGCCCGTGCTCTGCCAGGTATGCACTTTCATGACAATCGCCTTGCGTTGCAGAGTTCTGACATTTTGTAAAAGATAGAATGCCCTAGGAGCAAGGAAACAGCTGCGCTGTGGAAATATGGATCATACAGACACACACATACACACACACACACACACACACACACACACACACACACGCATGTGTGCACACACATATACACACTCGCACACACACACACACATATATTGCTCAGGAGGGCCAGAGAGCCACAGTCCTTTATAAAAGTCACTTTTAGTTTGCCGAAAGAAAGATTTGATAATATTTAATACATTAACAGATAATATTATATTTAAAATAATATTGTATTTAAAAGGATCACACCTCTATTTTTTTACAGGTATCATACACAGTGACAGTCATTGCTTACAGGGGGATTTAGGAATTAAGTTGATACCCTTATAATTAAATATGATTGTGCTTCTTCTACCATAATGATTGATTATTGATTATTTAAAGTCAATGATCTGCGGAATCTCATTTATTTACATTTAGACAGCCATCGATTGACTGTAGTTTGTTTCTCTCTGAAACACATTTTACTAGCACCAGCTGAGTGCTGATTGCTTGCAGCTGAACAGTGGCGACAGCAGAATGAGGTCTCACGACACCATAAATGGATAGGGCTGCCATTGTACCTGACCTATTTGAACATGTGATAGTCCTTTACTTTAGAAAGAAAATCCTTTCGGTTGGTTCAAGTCACAAATGACAGCTTGTTGCAGCTCCACCTATAATGTGGGGTTAACTTCATTCTGTCAATGTTCAAACAGTGAGGACCTGAGTCCAGTTGGTGTGTCTTGTGTGTGGAAGTGTCTGTTGTGCAGCGAGATATTAGCCATTCCTTATGACATATATTTGTTATATTCCCCTATCTCTCTACCAGACTCAACTTCCCCTTGTCATAATAAACAAGATAAGATTAAAAAATAGTAAGCCAGGCATCCCCGTCAACCCACTGGATCAAATATTATGAGTAGCTAAAAAATAACATTGCTAACTGATTAGCTGAAAGACCAAGTAGATGTTGGTCATTATATATCCAATAAATATAAAATATACATTCATTTTTATTCACATGAAGTGAATTCCTGTGATAGAGTTGACAATATTGCAGAGAAAAGCAATGATTGGTCATTTTGATGGGCGAAAAGAAAGATTGTTTGCATCAGGTGAAGACTGGGGAAACAGTAAAGTCAGATTGCTGGACAAAATTACTGATAAACCTACAAAAATGCTGTAACATTGTAACATTCCATTTGGTTTCATCAAGCTGTTTTTATTTTCAGTGTTTCTCAGAGTCTCACTGAGGGTTGGTCTTTATGGAGTTTCCCTGTTAAGGTACATATTTTATATGTATGGGTCTATATGACTATATTGTGTATGAGCTCCTGTTTTTCTTCGGTTTTGTCGGCTTGGTGAAGGTGCAATGGAGGCTCTGTGTTGAAGCGTCTGTCTGCTTATGGGCTGTTAGAATAGTTCTCTCGGTAATAGCTTTATGTGGAAAGAGGGTCTGGGCTGTTGGAATTGTTCTGTCAGTGACAGCGTTATGTTGGAGGAAGATCTGGGCATACCCAAATAAGTACACCCCTGCCTACAAGGGGGATTGTGGAAAAAATCCACAAAAATTGGTGGAAATGCTACATTTGTCTAAAAATGTCTTTACTAATTACCAATATGATTTGGCTATGAGAGAGATTTTTAAAAAGTTGTTACAGTCCACAAACACAAAGTCAAAGAAATGGCCTGATTATTCAATACATCAAGGGAACAGTGCTGAAAATCATTACAACATATGCCAAACAATATAACATTGCATCAGGAAGGAGGAACAGCCATTGCAAGTTAAAGCTTACCAGCAGCAAAAGACCAGCCCTTTACATGATGATGAGAGGTTTACAGCAGAGTGACAGGAAGGTGAATGCGGGGTGAGAGTGGAGTGACAGTGGGGTGACAGTGGAGTGAGAGTGGAAAGAGAGCAAGGTGACAATGAAGTAAGACTGGAGTGAGAGCAGGGGTACAATGAAGTGCCAATGAATGGAGAGTGGAGTGAGAGCTAGGTGACAGCGGAGTGACTCTCATAGCTACAGAGTTTTATGTTGCTTTTCCACAGGACCTGCTAGTTCCACAATTTTTTATTAACTGTTTCATGGAGGCTGTTATGATATGTTTTCATATGTTATGACAATGGTTTACATAATAGAATTTTATTTAGTCACATTGATCATATTTTGATTATTTCATTGAGAAAACCTAGTTTACATTTCATGTCCAGTGCAACCTCAGGCTGTAACTGAAGTATTTCTTAACAAATAGTGTTCATGTCATAATTGATTTAACACATACTTACACAGAACATTAAACCCTTTCACTAGATGTTTTGAATAATGATGGTGAGCACAAATCAAGTTTCTGTCTACTTAATGTGCCTGTGACCGAGTCTACAGTTTACTTTGAGTTATTTTCACAAACTGATGTGAATTATAAGCATCTTACTACAAGAGAACCACAACTGAGTCAGCTTGGTAGAAAAGCTGTAATAAATGAACAAACATGTCTTTAAAAATCAGGCCAGCAGACGTTGTGTTTGCTGCGCAGCTCTGCTCAGGCTTGTGTGATGGGATGGAGTCCCATGGAATGCTTATTAAATCTGCATTTCAGGTTAATGCCTTTATCTGGGCTCTGTCATGTTGACTCTTCTTAGCTGATGAATGTAACAAATGTTTATTTGTTTACTGCTTTTCCTGGAATGCAGTACAGAAACATAATTTGCAACAATACGTTAAACTATAATTAGCGGGTACCAGGCCCAGTGAATAAGACTGTCTGGACATAAAGAGAGGTGAGTAAAAGAAAGCAGTATGAAACAAATGAAACAGTAAGTCATCTTAACTTATTGCATTACAGCGAGCAGAAAGACCTCAGCATGGGTTTGCCAGGACAGAATTACATTAAGAGGATGTCAAAATTACATTGTCAGAAATCTAACGTAAAGACAATAATGACCTAACAAAGTTACAGTGACAGTTGTCTTAGCCACTGTTCCCCTAGGCTTGCTTCTGATGGGGTCTGCTGTATTGTCTGAAGTGCATTGTCTAAATGAACCTGACACGCTTTGCTCTGACTCATCCCACAGGCCAGAATGGCAGCTCACTGGGTGCTGGGGGTGCTGGTTAGTGTTTCCATGGTGATCGTGGGTCTATCTCAGAGTGGAGATGGGGAGTGGGGTTCAGGGGACTCCCCCCATCTGGTCCTTACCCACAATTCTACCCAGGACCCCAGGGACCAGCCGGTGGAGGGTGGCGGTGATGGCAACAGTGAGCGCTGCTCCAGCCTCTTCCACACCTGCCCCGCCTCCGCCCGCTGGCTACGGGCCCAAAGGGAGGAGCTGAGCTACCTGCGCGCCATCCACCATGCCAACCAGGCTGTGATGGAGAATCTGATCCAGTACATTAGTGCTGAGATGGGCGAGCAACCGTACCAGCAGGTCATCCAGGAGAACGTGGCCGGCATCAGAGAGGACCACGCCAGTTGCCAGGGTGTCGTGGAGAAGATCACAGACAATCTGGAGACCCAGCTAGAGGGCGAGGCTCTAGAGACCTTGGCCGAGGCAAAGAAGTAAGGCTGGCTGTTAGCAGCACAAATACAGTACAACTTTATCATATGGTTAACAGAATAGCAGCCTGACCTGTTCACTTAATGTGGTATAAAACCAGAATCAGCTCCTGTTTCATATAACAATCTTAGTATCATTAAATCACAAAATGCATTGTGTAACAAAATTCTAAAATGAAATATTAAAGCACTTATTTCCCCTTTCAGTATGCCTGGAGGAATAGTAACTCCCTTGACCAGCCACCTAAAAAAGCAAAAGCTTCCATCACAAGAGACAAACAAGGATGTAAATAAAAGTGTGGCTCAATATACCGTATTGTTATGGTTATAAAACAGTGTATTTTATGAAAGAGGATAGGAGAGATGCTTCACCAGTTCAGTATAATAGTGGAGTATGCTAGGCTACATGCTAGGCTAACTACATCAACTCATTATATTTGGGGAATATCCCACACCATGACCACACAAGGTCATTATAAGAGGAGAGTATGCTAGGCTAAGACTACATCAGTTCATTATAGTAAGGGAGTATGCTAGGCTAAGACTATAAGTTCTCTTTATAATAGGGAACTATGCTTAGCTAACAAGGCTAATTGTTATAGGGAAGGATGCAGCATTAAGACTACACCAGGTCATTACAACGGGATGTATGCTACCTTAAGACTACACCAAGTCATTGTATCCAAGCTGCGTTACTTTGACTCTAGGAAGTGTCTATACCATATGGGCTCAATAAAAGTTGAAATAGAATGTAATGAAAACGGTCTTGAGTTCATGTCAGGGTGGCAGTAGGACCTGCTGGGCTATAAGAGTAGGCCTCAGGAAAAGTACTGTAAGAGAACACTCAGTTTTTATGGCTGTCCTGACTTCGTTTTTGAACTGTAAAAAACTATGTAACATATCCAAAGCATACTTGCAGTTTTGTCAAAATGCAAAAGAGAGAAATGCAAAATCCAGATTTAGCTTTCAGACATATTACTTCCTCTGGATATTATACCTTCCTTTGTCTGGATGTCTTTGTGATAGAACATATCACAGGGATATTCTGGATTAAAGGCGAAAAGAAAAATGTAGCCATTCCAGACATACGATGTGATGTATACTAAGTCAACAGATATGCTCAGAATGCGAACACTCTTTGTGCTTAGTGCTGAGCAGCCAGTCATCTCCCATGGTAACCAGGGCTTCTCTAATTTGGTCATCTGTTTGTGTTTGTATCTCTGCTGTGCCTTTGCGTGTTGGGCTCAGTTTCACTGCTCGTTCTAAGATGTGTGCCGTCTTTATTTTTCTCTCAGAATTAAAGAGGAGTCGCTGGCCTTCGAGGACATGCTCCAAACTGCAACAGAAATAGCCAACAAGCTGGAGATTTCATCACAGGCCCTCCATGCCTCCTTCACAAAGCAGCTGAAAAAGGCACACATCATTCATCATTAAGCTTTCCCAAATATGACATGTTGCATTTGTCCTGGAAACTGTTATTCAAACAGGAACTCTTGCTGTTGTCTAGAATAGCACACTTCAACTGGTGTTTACGTGAGCAAAGTAGCTCTTTCATCATAATGGACTCTATTTCAGCAGCCCAGACTGATGGCACATCAGTCAAAATGGTGTATCACTCCAACTATTTCCTGCTGTGTGTATTTAAGATTACGTGCCATCAATTCCACACAAGAAAAATTCAACTGTTGGCTTCAAGGGTTACTTTCCAAACAGTGGTAAAACAAAAAATGACACCGATATCAAACAAATCTGAGTTTTCAATTGAATGATGAATATCAGTTTTTATAAAGATTATGATTAATAAAGTGCATGTTTGTAGGATGGCATTCAGTCTTATTTCCTGCAGTGGAGGTCTGCCAAAGCTGTTTTTTCATCCTCAGAAAATTATTGTGGAACCCAGTCATATGATAGTGGTATCATGTAGACTTTATTAATAAATAAAAGAGATAACAGTTAAGGATTCCATGCATATTTGACTGTACTACATTGTAGCTTCGTAAATTTTGGGTAGCCTCTCCTCCTAAAGGGGAGGACAGTGTGAAACTGTATGTTTCTGTATCAGCTCAGAACATTCAAAGTGTTAAGAGAGTGAAGCTAAACGTCTCCAGTGGGTACATGTGGTCAGTTTCCCGGGATTCGTTCATGTTATCTTGAAGTCGCAAGGAACATTGCCGGTATGACCTCAGAACTTTGCCCTCCATTTTGTTATTCCAGTTTAAAAAATAACTTAGACTGTAAATGATCGGTTATGTTAGTTTTATCATTAAGGTTTGCGCTGTTACACAAATCTGCGATTCCAGTACTCTTTGGAGCCTTCTTAAAATCCCTCTAGGATCCTCCATCAAGTTGAAAATAATGACCAGCAGGGTGTAAATTAACCATATTGTTTGTATGTGACATACCTGGAATATTTTTCTGTGACAGAATTGGTTAGAACAGTAAATACATTCTAAAACTGCTTGGGGACCGTTCTCTAATAACGAATAGCAACCTAAATGGATTATTCCCCAAACTCCCAAAACATTCATGCGTGTGTGTCTGCAACTGTACGTGTACTTATATAAAACCTTGTGCAAATTTGCACATGGTATTTGAAAAGGGACTTTGATAAATGCCTGTTATGTCCAGTCAAGTCATTTCCTAAGTTTTATGATTTGTATGAATCATAGCGGGTGGCGATCCGTGGTGCGGGTGATGCATCGGTGTCCACGCTGTGATGGAGCTCATAGGGAGGAGAGGAATACTGATCCATCAGATTCCTACCGTCGCCTGAGATGGACTTGATTTAGGAAATGAAAATGATTCAATTCCAATCTGACTGTAAAACTGTTAGTGAGCCTGGATTTCCCAAGGTTAGTGGCAGCTTGATTTGCAGTGTATACTCAGCCTGCCTGCGTATATGAAGTGTTTTCCAATCCCACGTTCAGATTTGTGATTCAATTACGCTCCAGCTTCCAAGGGAACTGTGGAACCTCCGTGGAACATACTGTTCTGCCCAATCGTTTCAGCTCTGCTCTCAGAAAATATCTTGCACCATTTACTCAAGTGTGAGCGTTAAAACATGAGATATTTAATGGTGCTCTGCTTCCCATTTCTTCATTTTGATTACATTTAGCACAAAATTAAGTTACTTACCTTGGCTGCAATTTCGCCAGAATAGCCTTGTACTATCAATGCTACTACTCGTGACCACTGTCGCACAAGGAACACAACGTGTATTTATATTGGGCTTGAATTAGCATTCAAAATGAGAGAATTAATCAATGACAGAAAGCGTAATTATTTTTTTTTAAAAATTGCGGGTTTCTCCTTGACATCAACGCTCACTTGCCACTATGAGGGGCTGGGGAAGGAGGAAATCTTGAAATTAGCTGTGAACAACCTCGTAGTAGCCTAGGTTACTACTACTACCGCTACTACTACTACTAAGAATAATTTTGATCTTCCGTGTTAACAGTACCCCTTTGTCGTGCAGTTTGAATATCGCCAAATATCGCTGGGGGAACAAGAGTGAGTCTGGATTGGAAATGCATAGTGTAATCGTGCTTGCCCATGTATGCGAAATATGCAGGCACTTAATATTACAGCATGGATGCTGTGCCCTTACCAAACAAAAGGCTGCTTTAGCTTTTTTTTTTTTTTTTTTACTCTTGCTCCCGTTGTATTCTATTTATTTATTACTGTAATTTTGGCATTTTATGCTTTGCCGTTTTATTATTTTTCGCGTAAACCTTACTCGTAACTGCTCAGTACAAATCATACCTTAATGGTGGTCGTCGGTCAGCATGTATTTATTCGGCTGCTGTGCCCTCTAGCTGCTCAGTTTAAATAGTACAAACGATATTTCAGGACAGCCGCTTTCTACAGATATCAGTGGATATTACCAGCGCGTCCATAATAGTACCCAGTTTCGCCTGAATAACTGCTTAGATTTCGCAGCGGCGTCAATGCCTGTGTTTAAAATCATTCACAGCATCCCAGATCCCAGTGTTTCTGCTACTGTGTAATATCTAAAAAAATACTCGTTTTTGTCTCAGTCTGAAGATGTATTAACCATGAATTCGAGGCCAATAAAATATTACCTTATTATTTCAAATAGGTTCGAACTGCAAAGGGTGTCATGTCTCGTTTAGTACAGTGCTCCCTTCAGTTCGATATTCAGTAAATCCCCTAAATTGAATATGTGGTCTGGTGAGTTGGTGGTGGTGCATGGCCAATCCGAGCTGACTGCCGTACTGCCCACTGGCTGGCATTGCATTGGTCAGCTACCAATGCAAACATTCTTATATGAAGTTCACATAACTGGTATTGAAACATTTCCTTCCGACTTCTGACTAGATCTTCTGGTGTCCGTAATGGATATCAGTTCTACAGACCAGAATGATGTTGTTCGTCTGAAGGCGACTAACTCGATGGCCGGTGCCATGACTGCTGCATCATTGGCAATAGGTGATTTGTTCATTTTTTAAAAGGGGGATGGCCCAATGGGAGCACCCCCTGCCCCCACACCACCATCCAACACACGTGGAAAATGGGGATGGTAGGTTAACAAGGGGGCTGGAATCCCCCAAATGGCCTATTGATCATTGGCATGCTGATAATAGGACATAATAAAACAGCCAACGTTTTTTTTCCCTTAAACCATGTGGTGAAATTCTTACCACGATATGCGTTCGTGTTCTGCATCGGAATTAGGGATTGACTCATACAGAATGGATCCCTCCTCCGACTTCTGACATCACCAAGACAGAGCGTGTGTGCATGAGTTCAAGAGAGACGGACCGAGAGTCAATACTGTTAGTCTGGCGTCTGACAGGGGACCGTCCTCTCTTGTCGTGGGAACTGGATAGAACTTGTTTAAACGATAAACAGATGACGATGTTGTCTAGGATTCCAAAATCAACGCATAATTTAGTCGTGAATGGAAATCGACAGTTGAGTTAAACGAGAAATGAACCCCCCGGCATCTTTCCATTCTGTTTAGATACTTTATCATGTTGCAACTTGTAGAGAACAAATCTGTTCATCAGTTCGCTTGAACCTACTTTAGTCTTCAGGCATTTCTGAATCCCCAAAAAAATACAAATAAAATAAAAAAGACGTGACCAAAGTAAGGGAGCTAACTGCTTCTGTACCTCGTAGAATGTCCGGAACAAGACACACCTTGAAGGTAAGTCTGAATGACTGCCGCCTTTGGATTTGGACAGTATTCCCATCTCTTTGCAGCATTATGTAATACTTTAAATTAGTATAGCAATTAAAACTAGAAATAGGAATACGTTTTAAGTAGTAGTGCGCCTATAAAAGCAGGAAACAAAATGTCTTTGATATACTCGTTAGCTGAAGTTTTTGTAATGGTCCCTTTAGGTAATATTAAACGCTTTTAAGTATAGCCTAGTAGGAAACAACAGAAGCGCAGTTGTGGGTCGCTTTTATTGTTCGAATGCTACAACAGATTAGTTATTGTAATCATAGGAATGTTTTTATTTAGTCTCACAATGGTAGTAGCTACAATATTGCAGATATAAAATGAAGTATTTGTTTATTTTGATAACATTATTATGAGGATACGCAGCTATCCTAAACATAGAGTTGTATTATATTTATATTATATTTATATTTGTATTAAAATCATATTTTCCAAACGTGTCACCTAAGCACAGTATATTACCAGCTACATCTTTCCTTTAACCCCGGAATACACCTTATACTACAAATCTGATGTTCTGCAACACAGCGGAATAATTATCCAAAAATTTTTTTGCGCTGTGAGATTGGACACGGCTAGGCTGTGAGCAGCGTTGCAGTTTGTCATGTAGTTTATTAGCATGACTGCCCCAGCTCGTAAAAGCAGGAGTCCTGTCGGAAATGTGTCAGCTCGGTGTCTAACAACTGCTGCCGCTACCTGCGCTTTCTGTTTTGAGTGAAAATCTCACGTTACTGTTTTTGTGAAGAATTTTTTTTTCTCTTTTTCCCCTCAGGTGTTCTTTCAATTAAAACTAATACTTTGATCAAGTCATCTACACATTTGATCCCGATTAGCGCCGTTGGACCGTATCAAGCTTGCAGTGAGGAAAGAGTGGGGGAGAGATAGCCAGAGTTGCTGAGATGTGCCCTTTCGCTTCAGTCCCAACTGGCCCGAAGTTCGGACTTGCAGTGTATATTTCAGAACCACAAAATGGATAGCTCCAGATCCACCGCCGTTTTTATGATCCGTACTTTTGAAATAAGTGACGGATAGCGTTTAAAAGTTATAACAATGTCTGTTTATGTTTAAATACCACTTGTCAGTATTCTGGCTTTTATATAACCCTTGGGCTATCGTTATACTGTCAGTATAGTCCGTGAATCTACGGCACATGCCATGTCCAAACCGAAGATGTCTTGTGTCGTAATCAATGAGGAGAAATACGGTGGAAAATGCAGTTAAATCATTTCTGAAGGAAACGTTTCGAAAACTGTTTTAAGAATAAAGGCAGCCACGTAAGACAGAAAACAGACAGCTGGAGTCGTGCTGTTTGATTTTGGAAGAAGTTGGAATCTACTCCTCGACTTAAATATGGAATTCGAACTCAACGGTCCTCTGTCCTTAAGGGCCACGTTGGTCTGTTGTATCCTACTATGTAAGTCAAGTAAGTGATTTTATTCGTTTTACCTCTTACATCACAGGTCCAGGTTGATTGTAAGTGCGATTAAAAATGGCAGCTGTGCTTGCATACGTGTTTAATTTTACAGAATCACACTGCAGAAGTTTAAGTAGATTCAAAGTGAGTTATGAACTACATGTTGCATTTCTGAGAGCAGTTTGAACTTGTTCAAAAGAGTCTTAGACCCTACAGTCTTTCTCTTCGCCCGTGAAGGCGTTTGATGACTGTAGAATTAGACTATACCAGATTGGCAAACAGCTGTAGCCAGAGGCTTTTAATTGAAGTATAATTTGCAGCCTGCCAGAGGGGAGCTGCTGCACGTTTCCACCGTGCAGTAAAACCCTCGGACTATTCTGTGTTTATCCCATAGTCACCCAGAACATCGGTTTACCGTTGATTTCGATTGTATGAAATACAAAACAAGTTACAGTTTCTTAGGTATTTTAAAAAAACAAATCTGAATGAGTTATTGCATTATCACTGTATCTTTCACATTCAGCTATTTGAATAATCTATTGCTCCTAAATCACATCACAGAGATTAATTTATGCTCTTCTGTCTGCAAAGTCCAAAAAAGTCTTTCTGTAAGGATTTTCAAGTAATATCTATGAATTTCTCTAAAACTATTACAAAGGAATAAAAACAAATTTTGTCATCATTTGAATGATTTTCTTTTATTAAACTGATCAAAATAAGTGGTTGGTAAGAAATTTAATATTCTAACAATAAAAACTGAATTCCCTATCCCATAAGTGTTGTTTTACTAAATATTTTAACAACGTATTTCATTCAAATACACTCTAATCTAGATTACAATATTAAAGCACAGATATGCACGACATATATTTGTCACAGGAAAATAAATTGTTTATGTGCAGAGAATAAGGTTCCATGTTGTGATTTATTTTTCATACACTAGCAGTTGAGCAGCTGTGCACTTGGTATTGTGGTTAAGATGAATAAACCTAGCAAACAAGACCACTGCACTTGCCACTGGAATAGGAGCACAAAGAGTTGAATTTTTGTTAATAATGATGGTGTTCTCTGTGGAGAAAATCATATTAGACAATTACAGATCTGGTGTGTCAAATTCAAGTCCTAGGGGACCGCAGTGCTTTGAAAAAACCAGCCATTTTAGACCATATTTCCAAGGCCTCGTCTTCCAGAATCTGTGTAATGGATCATAAGAAAGCTAATGTTTAAACCTTTGTCATGGTCAGACCTGCGATCTTGGGTGACCACTCAGTCCATGTGCTGTAACTCTTCCCAGCTTCCAGGCCTGTGTTTTCCTGATGTTCTAAAACAAACCCCTCATCAGACTAGGCCCATAAAATGATAAACAGCTTAAGACCAGCCAAATCTATCAGAAATGTGGAGACACCAATCAGATTGCAGAAAGCCTGAGGAAGAAAAGATAACAAAGCACTCCAGATGGCCCAATAACGGCTGGAGTTAAGACTGAATCGATCTGGGTACATGTTCCCATGCCCCTCACTCCTGCCCTACTCTTGACTTCAGCCAGGTGGTGCATTAAAACAGGTGACTCGTGGTAAGGCAGGCTAATGTGGTAGAGAGCCGCGAAGGGTGGGGAACTCCAGAGGGCCGATGCCAGACACACAATTAAAAGATGAGGTTATTGAAATCATATATTCCAAGTAGCATTTTGAAGGCTAATTCAAAAGCGAAGGCTAGGGGAATATTGCAGTTTTTTCTTAAATAAAAAAAAAAATCTAACTGCATTTTTAAACAAAATCTCAAAAACACTGCTGGTGAAGTTATTGATGAAAATGAATGGAGCTAAAAAACCTTTTAATCATCTTGATCACAGTGGGGCTCTGAAAATCCCCAGCACATACTTGTCTATCCCTCATCAATCCATGTATATTATGTTATACTGAGGCTAACGCAGTTTGACCGAAAGTACTCACTGCCCTCCGGTTTCCTTGTCTCTTTGGCATCCTGCAGTACATCATGGTGCTTTAGGTTTCCCCAGAGGTCCCTGTTCAGAGGGGAACATTTTTAAATGACTTGTTGAATGATCAGAAAAGTATGTAACAATTCAGATATTCTGATATACTACAGTTATAAGCACACAGGAAGTCTTTTCAGACACCCCTCACTCAAGTACCTCTACCCGTCCAATCCGGTTTTCTCTGCAGGTATTAAATTGTCACGTATCTTATCTTCCATCACGCACACTGCTTCTGGCATCCCTCCCCCTCCCCATCCCCACCGTCATGTCTACTTCCTTTCCTCTGTATTTCTCTGTCTGTTCTAGTAGTCTGGTGGGGGTTCACGTCACAGAAAAATGTGAGGTATGACGCTGCCCCTTCGGACACCAAGCCCAAGATCAAATGTCTGTACCGTTATATAACTTTCCATATCACAATAATTCTACTGAACTGGTTATATGCGTATTTTGTGCCTCCATGACTTAGTGTGAAACTTGTTTAAAACAAAACTTGCCAGTATAGATTGAGTGTACATTTTAAATATAAAAATTAATTGTGAATGTAGTCATTGATATTCATTTTATACAATGTTATACAAACCTTTTGTTTCAGTACTTTCATTTGGAACATTCTTGAACTGTATTCGAGTTTTATAATTCATTTAATGAAGAAATGATTAGCTCCAGAGGATGTTTCCAGTACATTTGTATGCACTATGCCAGGAATGTTTTATTGTGAGACAGCAATAATTGTGCTCTCACTCCATTTGAGAACATGTTTATAACTAAAATATTATACCAGTGTTCCTGAAAGATTTTCATTACTAAGTCAGATGTACTGAGAATTGTTAGGCTCATGACTACATGCATCAGTGCAGAAATAGAAAAAAACTGGGATAAAATAGTCAGTTGTATGATTTCTCTGCCTCAAGAATCTGCACCAAAAATCTATTGCCGAGCATTGAGTGAAACACATAATGGCTGATGGGATAGATTAAGGTCTAAACGGTAATTAAGGGCTGTGGAGTTGCTGAGTTTCTCTAATTAGATGTGCCGATAGTGCATTCAGCTTGTCAGCTCGTATTCATTACCACATAGATTTCTGCCTTTACAAAAGCAAGATAAGCTTCCCACCAGCACAGAGCACTGTCAACTGGACTAATAACACAGCCCAACAATCGGGACCTCCTTGCCTACCCTTAAACCCTCCATCCATAACTGGAGTACAGCTGGAGGTGGTAAACCCAGCAGCAAAGTGTCATCAAACAAGATTTTGCTCATGACCAGCCAGATTAAAAGACTATCCCATACAATCTTGTGGGATGTTCAGATAGCTAAATGTTATTGTGTCCAGCAGCACTATAAACATCTCTACTTCTATTTGTTCTAGGGTGTAATGAGCAGGATTACTAATTTTGTGAACAATCCAATGCTTGGCCATGGCCTGACAGTTACGATAGAAGTAATTTAAAGTGACATTTTTTTCGTGGTTTTCATTGGTCAAGGTTGTTCCAAGGCTTGAGACTCACGGTTAGCGTAGTAATGGTGGGTATTTTCAGTGTTTTTAATCGGAGGTGAAGAGTTATTGTACTTACTTTTATCAGTAGCCTCATTAGCTATGTTATGTTTCATGTCTTTGACTATTATTATATTAGATAATTTTGAAAAAAGGAGCATAGTGTCTAGGAGTGTGTCCAATACTTTTTCTCGTCTCCTCCTTTCCTCCACTGATTTCCTCTACTCCTTTCCTACCCCGGAAACATACTGGAAATATGTGGAGGAAAGGAGGAGATGAAACAAAAATTGGAACAGCTAATCCGATTTGCTCATCGTAAAAGTCAATTTCAGCTATTGATGAAGTAGTAACTTCGACTGATTCCGAGGACACCTAAGCCAGTCACACTTCTCATACGCCACCAGTGCTTTTCACGCATTAAAATAGTCAGTTACTCACATTCTGCTCATGGTTTAACATAAACATATATACAAGGAAATAAATAAACCTGCCACTACAGTAACTTGTCGCAACACAAAAATGTGAATATATCGAGTCAATGTGGATATATTTGAAAAAGCAAACAGTAATGTTTCCCTATTAATGAAAATTATCCTTTTGCTGTTTAAGTCTGGCACTTACACTTTTGTCTTGGTGAATCCCCTGTCATGTGTTAGAACTTTTCGATGGTGAAATGTTCAGTGGGATGGTCTTTTAGTCTGGCTGGTCGTGAGCACAATGAAGTCACCCAGAGAAGTGAAAAGGCTTCTGTAGTAGGATACATCGATGTATCCTTTGAGGAAGGGAGGAAACGAGTGGAGGAGGCAAGACTTTGTTTCCTACTTTTTTGGAACAATCCTCCCAGCTCATTTATTATTGTGTTCATATAGTATAAACAACGATTTTACTGAACATTGTACGGTTAATATTCTAAATACACATTCCACAACAATCTCTGGTAATGAAACTGCAGACTGCAGCTATAGAAGGATGTGACTAAAAGTGGCTGTCCTACACAATTACATTTTCCTGTTGACTAGCTAAATGGCATTGCAAAAAGAGGATGGTTTTCATGTAGTATAATCTCAAACAACCTCAAAAATACAGTTAACACCTCCTAGGTTTTTCTGGTTCTTATGGGCATGAACATTAGAGCTATAGTTTGTTAAAGTTGCATAAACATTTCCAGTTATATCACAAATGACTTTTGTGACAAACATGAAGATGGTTAGCTTGCTGGAAAAAAACAAGCTGGTAATAGAGAAGCACATCAAAATAATGGTCTCACAAAATAAGAAAGAGGCATATTGAAGGAAAACTCATCTTTATTTTTGGATAAACAAGCCAAGGTGGGTCATAACTCATGGAAAATAAACCAACCATACACCCATATGCACTGTGTGTACGTGAGCTCAGCCTTTTTTGTTTGTTTGTTTTTACTTTGAAGTTCTTCAGAATTTCATACTGACATCTTCCAGTTCATTGGCAAAAGGCCAGCCGAAGTAATGACCAATTAAGAGTTATCTTTTATGTGGAAAAAAAATTAAAGGTGTTGATTGGTTTGATAGGTTACATTTATTTTGGTCCTTGCACGATCATGTAAGTTAATGTTTTCTGGCAGCAAGTCAGTCTAGCTAGTTTAGCCGAGCTTAATCTCAATTCTGAAATGGAACGTAAACAGATTACCATCTTTCAAGCACTTCATAAAAGAGCAAAGGAAGATTGTGTGACAACGATCACTGAAATGAATTGTGATAGTCCTAACTTCAGGACTACTAATGTTAGCATAGCCTGTCTAGCTAGCAGCCACAGCCACTCTCGTGTGGAGGAAAATGTTGGCCCTGCACCCTTCAGTGACCTTTTGACAGTGCTTCAACAGCCCACTGAGCCAAAGAGAGCCTACAGTACCAGTGGAATGAAAGCAGAGGGTATGTCCTGTTGATGAGGAGGAGGATGATGTTGGGAGGATGGGGCAGATGCTCCAAAAACGGTACTGGATGAAAATGGTCTGGCTGGACCTGGCCGGCAGGTCACTGCCTTAGACCTTAGAGAGATATGCATGATTTGCTTTCGTAGTTTTATAATACACAGTGCATTTGTTGGCCACAGTGAAATAAAGGAGGACCAGCCTGCTGTAAAGAGGTGGTAAGCTATAGATGCCCAGGTTACCGAGGATAGGGATGGGCACTGTAAAATAGGGCTGTCACTAATGGTGACATTTGGTAATCGAGTAATCTATTATATTAATCAATTATATGACGATTAACTGAGTAATCAAAAAAAGCTAGCAAGAGCATTCTGTGGTAATTCCTTAATTCATATGCATGATGCTTTCTTCTGTTGCTATTACATGCTATTATGATAAGCAAGGTCCATCTTACAAATGTTGCACTACAATGCATGTGAAATCTGCTATCTTTGAGCGCAAGTCATAATGGTCCATGTTGATACACTGCAGTGCTTATCTGCCGCATGGGAAACTGGGAAAAAAAAAAAAGCTACGCTGTCTAATATTGTAAGGATTTTTACTATTCAAGGTACTTGAGTTACTCAAAAAATAGTTTCAAGTGTGTGGAAGTATGTAAAGTGTATGCCTATTTCTGATGTAGTACACTTCATTTCCATTCAGAACAGATTTCAAAGACATGTTTTAGATGCATATCCCTTTGTTGCTATGGCCTGAAAATGAAAAAGTGATGATACTAAAAATATGTCTGTATTTAGCTTCAACTACTAACTCAAGGTACTAGCTTATGTTAAATAACGTCAGCATATTTACATTGAGAAAAAATATTTTGCATGCATTTTAGAATCAAAATTAGGTAAATGGTTGTTGATTCATTCTTACTGTCATAACATTGCTACTAAGTAGTTTGCAGTGAGATGTGTGCTGATCATGTAGACTCAGTTGATGTGGTAACTGATACTGCATAAGTTTACTGAGCTGTTTGTCTGATATTTTGTGGCAGTATTCTGCTATGAGAAGACCCACTCCCATGCGGAGGACGAGCTCTTCAAAAAGCTTTTCATCGGGTACAACAAGTGGTCAAGACCTGTACCCAACATCTCTGATGTGGTCATCGTCAAGTTTGGCCTCTCTATTGCCCAGCTGATCGACGTGGTGAGTGCTGTCAGGCTTCGTCAAAACACTGACCCACGGCCCAATATTTCATAACATCAGATACGAGACACTCCTGTTATTCCTAATGCAGTTTGAAATGAATGAGCAGGGGTGGACAGCCTGGTGTGGAGGGGTTGGGTTTTAATGCTAATTTTCACTATTACTCAACACTTAGTTGATTAATTAACCCCTTTACCCTGACCATATTTTTGGATTTTGCAGTCTCTACCCTTGTAACTCGATACCTGTAACTGCTACCCACATATGCCATACACCATTTGATTTTTTTCATGATCCCTGGTCCAGAGCTGAAGCACTCCCTTATTCTCAAATAGAATTCTTCCAGGTTGTGAAAGTGATCTCTAAAACATACATCCAGAAGTAAATACCAGCATTCATGTATCTCTTGCACTTTCATTAGAATGGTTCATCTTGAATGGATCATTAGAATGTGTTGTCTTGAATGTCTATATCACAGAGCAACCTCAACAACACATTCTACTGCTGTATAACACAGAGCAGTGCACACCATAATGATAACTAATAAGTAAACACACTGAACACAATTTGTAAACTATGATAATATGGATTGCAAAAAAGAACTGCACTAAACTATATGCAATAACTAATGGTAATATAATATAAAACATGATGAACACATGTTTTTAATATAATCAGCCTTACTGGGAACCAGATAACCTCAGCAGTAAAATCTAACTTTGATACATTTATAAATAAGCTCCTTTGTTCTGCAGAGAGAATTAGACCTGAAAACTTGTAATTAATCCTCTGAATTTAAAAATTTAGTTAAATAATTCAGTTAAATAATTACATCTACTTTAGTCTGCTGCTCACCTCTCTGTGCTCTGCATCTTTCAATAACAGTACTGACCCAGGCTTGCTCTTGGCGAGCAGGGTGAGACTTTTCTTAAAATTGTCACAAATTATAACTGAAGCAACATTTTAACAAATGTGTACTTATAAGGATCACTACCAAATACCTGCGGTTGCCCCACCCTGCAACAGCCCTGTTTGGCTGTAGCACCTATCCTGTCAGTGACTCAGAAATGCCAGGCAACAAAAATACCAACTGAACTCCATAGTTTGGGCTACAGTGGAAATCTGTTGAAACATTAAAACTGCCCCAGACCCATCTCTGGGGACAGTGCCAATTACTATCATACACTTCACGGCACAGCCACAGTGTCTGCAGCATCATTCAACTCCGATTTAATTATACGTCATCATTTTTACTTTGCAGATATCATGCATGTCTACATTTTAGTTTTTACTCAGTTTTAAATTAAATGTAACATTTTCTGAAAGTATGAAATGTTAATATTTGGAATTTAGTGAGCTGACGGTGGGTGGGGTGTGAGGGGAAGTCATGGGTTAAAAACAATGAAACATAATTTGCTTGAAAGCAGGTTTTCTGCTCACAATCAAATCCCGCAGCAGGAAGTTGCTCCCAAGATTTTTCAATTAGGATATTACACTGCAGATGGTGCTGGCTGCACTCTGCAGCTGCTCTGCCCTCTGTCTGAACCCCTTTCCATGGCCTGGCTGGGACCCAGCAGTCTGACTCATCCGGTACCCCCTGTCCTGTCCACCCCTTCTACCACCCCGACCCCAATCCCCACCACCCCGCAGGATGAGAAGAACCAGATGATGACGACAAACGTGTGGCTGAAACAGGTAAGCATGTGGCTGAAACAGTTAAGCGTGTAGGTGAAACAGGTAAGCATGTGGGTGAAACACGTAAGCGTGTGGCTGAAGCAGGTAAGCGTGTAGGTGAAGCAGGTAAGCGTGTGGGTGAAACAGGTAAGCTTGTGGGTGAAACAGGTAAGCGTGTGGGTGAAACACGTAAGCGTGTGGCTGAAGCAGGTGAGTGCATGGCTGAAGCAAGTAAGTATGTGGCTGAAACAGGTAGGTGTATGGCTGAAGCAGGTGAGTGTGTGGCTGAAGAAGGTGAGCGTGTGGCTGAGGCAGGTGAGCATGTGGCTGAAGAAGGTGAGCATGTGGCTGAGGCAGGTGAGAGCGTGTAGCTGTAGCAGGTGAGAGCATGTAGCTGAAGCAGGTGAGCGTGTGGCTGAGGCAGGTGAGCGTGTGGCTGAGGCAGGTGAGCATGTGGCTGAAGCAGGTGAGCATGTGGCTGAGGCAGGTGAACATGTGGCTGAAGCAGGTGAGCGTGTGGCTGAAGCAGGTGAGCATGTGGCTGAAGCAGGTGAGCATGTGGCTGAGGCAGGTGAACATGTGGCTGAAGCAGGTGAGCATGTGGCTGAGGCAGGTGAACATGTGGCTGAGGCAGGTGAGCATGTGGCTGAAGCAGGTGAGCGTGTAGCTGAAGCAGGTGAGCATGTGGCTGAAGCAGGTGAGGCTGAAGCGTGTAGCTGAAGCAGGTGAGCGTGTGGCTGAGGCAGGTGAGCATGTGGCTGAAGCAGGTGAGCGTGTAGCTGAAGCAGGTGAGCGTGTGGCTGAGGCAGGTGAGCATGTGGCTGAAGCAGGTGTGTGGCGTGTGGCTGGCTGAAGCAGGTGATCGTGGCTGGCTGAAGCAGGTGAGAGCGTGTAGCTGAAGCAGATGAGCGTGTGGCTGAGGCAGGTGAGCATGTGGCTGAAGCAGGTGAGCGTGTGGCTGAGGCAGGTGAGCATGTGGCTGAAGCAGGTGAGCGTGTGGCTGAGGCAGGTGAGCATGTGGCTGAAGCAGGTGAGCGTGTGGCTGAGGCAGGTGAGCATGTGGCTGAAGCAGGTGAGCGTGTGGCTGAGGCAGGTGATGTGGCTGAAGCATGTGGCTGAAGCAGGTGAACATGTGGCTGAAGCAGGTGAGCGTGTGGCTGAAGGCAGGTGAACATGTGGCTGAGGCAGGTGAACATGTGGCTGAGGCAGGTGAACATGTGGCTGAAGCAGGTAAGCGTGCTGGCAACTGGCCAGAAGGATGCTCCAGCCCAGACATGCTCCTGCCAGGCAAACAACAGGGGGAGGGTGAGCCCTCGTTTGTGTGAATCCAGTCACATCAGGTGACACACCCACCAGCAGAAAGCAAGTTAGATAACAGCAGATGTGGTTGCGTGGCTGTTTGCTTAAGGATTTACCTCCATAATTTTAATTATTCCTTTTAAGGATGAAGGATGACGCTGAATGTCTCACTATCACAGTATACAGCAGTTTTTCCCAAACTCAGTCCTGGAGACCATTAGTATATTATTGATGTGATGAATACAAATCACTTAATGTAAATATAGGATGTTTATTCTTCACAACATGCATACCTATTTCTGACATGATATACCCTGTGAATGAATCAGTGTTCAACAGACATTAAAAGTGTTTCATTAAGTAAAATCATTGCATTTGTTCTATCCATGTACTAAACTACCTGACTCTAAGAACTCTTCAGCCAGGTAAAAAGCAAATGAGAAAACTCACCAATTTTAGTGCACACATTGAACAACTATCTGGGGGTCCTTTAACTTTTTGTAGCTTTTCCACCTCTGTGTCAAGGAGACATGTGATAGTGGACTGTGAAGAGGAAGTGTATCTATGTTCCCTTTATAACTGTGCAGTCTATAAAAGATTAATATTGCTTTGTTTTCTGTCTGTTTGAAGGGATCTGGAGAAAAAACTAACTGAGTTTGTCCTCTTTCCCCCCAGGAGTGGAATGACTACAAGCTACGGTGGAAACCCTCGGATTATGACAACGTCACGTCCATCCGGGTTCCTTCAGAACTGATATGGGTCCCTGATATAGTCCTGTACAATAAGTGAGTGGATTGACGTCCCAGTTTATGAGTCCAACCTCTGACCTCCATGGGCAAACTTCATAAGGCATATTTATCGAATTGTGATAGATAATATAAGATGTGGTTTCACTTCATGTGCAGTCATGGACTGTTTTATGTTATTTGCCATCATCTGTTAAAGAACTTGTTCTGAATTTATTACATTTAACAGTGATTACTGCATTTATTGGCAACACCATCATTCATGAATTGATATATGCTTCTCTGTATTTCTTGTCTATGTAATAGTAAACAGTGAAAATACTCACCAGTGCCACAAGACTATATGCCTAAAGATAGGCCATTATCATTTAAAATGCATGAGATACAGGATAGGTTAAGTATGCTCCCCACCCTGGCTATGGCAGTGGTGCTGTAGTGAAAAGCATACCTTTGACTGATTTTACTGGGAACAGTAGCATTTTTCCCCCAGGGCTTGGCATAAGTTAAAGTCAATGCCTTCTTTCTCTCCTCCCACAACTGTGTGTTTGTTTCTTCCTCACACATTCATCAGTTTGGGCAGAGTCTTACACACCTGCTCCATTTTGTAGCAGTGGTGTTTTGTTTATCATTGTCAGCTTTGTGTGCAAAGCTTTCAGCTTTTCTCTTAGGTTAACCTAGCAAACGTTATTACCTCAGTAGCTCGCATGAATATATGTGTGCGTTAAGAGCACCGCACGATTGTTCTACAGGTAGAAATTCTAATTTTATAAAGTGTTGACAAGAAATATATGCAAATATGTACCACGGTAATTAGAACTCTTCCAAATACATCTCTGGAAGGAACAGAACATATGCTTGTTTCATTAAACTGAATTTTTTTTTTCTGGTGAGGAAAAGAGTTCTCTGCTGGGCAATGTAGTTTTCGCTCACACCCAGAGTACTGAGGTAAGGTGGTTCACTGTATGAACTGATCAGTATGAGCATTTGTGTTGTGGGACAGCCTCCTTGCTGCCTCCCACACAGCAGGATATTTACACAGAGCTCAGGAAAAGAAACTCATCACAAGGGAGGCTATGAACTCACGGAGTGAGTACCAATACTGGCCCCACGACACACTTAGTGGAGCTGTCCCCAGTGACTGATTACAGTGGCCTGTATAGGGCTGTTGATGATAACACTGGGCTGTATAGGGCTGTTGATTATAACAGTAGCCTATGGAGTGCTGTTTATGGTAACAGTGGCCTGTATAGGGCTGTTGATGATAACACTGGGCTGTATAGGGCTGTTGATTATAACAGTAGCCTATGGAGTGCTGTTTATGGTAACAGTGGCCTGTATAGGGCTGTTGATGATAACACTGGGCTGTATAGGGCTGTTGATTATAACAGTAGCCTATGGTGGGCTGTTTATGGTAACAGTGGCCTGTATAGGGCTGTTGATGATGACAGTATCCTTGGGCTGTTGATGATAAAAATGGCCTATATAGGGCTGTTGTTTAACTGACTGAGAATATGAAGGGCATAGGAATGGAGATCAGGCGAATGGCGATGGTCATGTATGAGCTGAGAGTGACAGGAGGTGTGGCCTTTGCTTACCATGTGGTGGTCAGTGGGTGGCAGTCACAGTAGTCCCAAGATGTACAAAGTAGTTGCAAAGTGGGTGTTGGTCACTGTAGGAGGACCAAAAGCATCTGCTTGTGAGCTATTGTATGTAATTTTGTAAGTCGATCTGGAAAAGAACATCTACTAATTGCCTAAATGTAAATGAAGCAACAGCAGTGAATGACCCACCTCATGCAAAAGTGGGTGACTGAGCAGACCGAGGTTGTGACGCTCGTGGAATCAGGGTTGAGTGTCACTGACTTCCATATCAGTCCCAGCACCTCATAATTGCTGAATAAAAACAGTTCTGCTACCCAAGCTGCAAATGCAATGTGAGCTTGAAGCACAAGGCACATCATTCTTACCTTCCACCTGGGTCGTAAATCTTTGCAGTATTTTCATCAAAGCAGTGTTTTCACGTACCGTTCTGTAGTGCTGGGACTTTCTCTCCAAGAACCATGCTCTTTTTCTGAGGTGGTACTTCAGTACTTGAACAGGTTTTTCCTGAAGTGGACCTAACAGGAGTAACAGTACTGTGAAGTAATAACAGTATTAATCACATACGCTCACGCACACGTGCACAACGTCTTCCCCTGGTGCCAGCAGCTGGTCTACATGTGATACATTTGCAAAATCTAATTCTATGATTGAGGAAAATGACATTTATGTTGTGTTAAAGCATTTTATAATGTAATAAAATAATGGGGATCAGCGTATCCCATCTGTGGAAGACATGAAATAACAAATTGATGCTTAAATCACACCTAAAATTTAACTTTATAGCTAATTTGTAAATACACTCCTAAGGCCAGTAATGATCAGACTGTTCTATAACAGGCTCCAGTGGGAAGACTGTCGAGCCTGTTAGAGCTGTCTGTGTCAACGAAGGGCAACAAGTATGTGTCATTAGTAGAAGACCACTTCACCAAGTTTGTTAGTTTGTTAGTTGAGGCTGCCACTTTCTGCAAATCAAGAAGACACACACCACCTACTACATCCCAAGTCAGATGGAACTGTAGATAGGACACAGTTTATTAGGTGGCTAAAATACTGCTTGCATATGGAAGCAGTGAATGGAATGGTCATCTGAGGCAGGTGGTATCTGCACACAGTACAGCGGTCACTTCACTCTGTACCTGAATGGCAAAATGAAGGCATTCTCTTCTCTGACTCATGAATTATGAAATTAGAATAAGTGAAAGAGTTCATCGCCACCCAAATGGAAGGCGTAATAACCTGACTGACAGCCACATTGGCAATGGCCCTGTCGGGTCCTGCAGGAGATGGATTCAGATAATGGGCCTGGACTGACTTGTGGTTTTGCCCATTCTTTGGACTCTGAAGAACAGGAGTAGGCTGTGGCTGTGTTATGAGGTGTTATGGGGTGACTGTACACACCCAGGCTGTGTACTGGCCCTGGGGCTCCCTGATGCCCCTCCTCCTCTGCAGGCAGATGTTGCTTTGGAGAGGGCACCAGTGAACCAGACATGTGCACCAGACTTTATGCAAGGTTTGCTGTGGAGCAAGTACATTTTCAGGTAGCTTTTTTCCCTCAGGGCTTGCTGTGGTTGTGTGTTCTTCCATTATCTTTCTGTAGTAGTTGTAAACAGTAAAGTTTTCATCTCATCTATTTTTTCTCCATCACCAAATTTACATTTCTTATCGCATAGTTGGATCAGTTTAGCCCAACCCTTGTACATTCAGTAAGAAGAAGGTAATTTCCCACTTAAGAAATACACAATTTTCAATTTTCAAAATTCCCTCCAATAAGAAGGTTTAAAGGAGGAAATCCAACCTCCCCGCTAAAATTAGTTTTTTGTTATTTATTCTGAATGTTCAGATTTGTAACAATTTCACTTTCCTGTTGTTTATTTCTATAGTAGTTATTTTAATGTGAAGCACACTGTATGTGAACCTAATATTTTCACAATTCAAATTTCTCAATTCATTTCAAATGAAAATTAGGAAATAAAATCTTTTATTTATTTTTTTTACATTTCTGTCAAAGAGAGGATAAAATCTCAATGGTGCTACTGTTAAATGAGTTGATGTAACTCCATCACACAACCAAGTTTTGGCACTGTGGTAATGATCACACCAAACTTATGTAGAAGATGCATTCCAAAGAGTTAAATTCAATGATTTAATTGGTCACATTATTATGTGTCCACTTTTCATAGTGGTATCATAGTGGTTTATGAACAAAGTTTCCTGGGAAATCTCTTTTTTTTTCCCCAAGTGTCTTTTTTCTTTATGTCTTTTCCATTTTCCATGTCTTTATTCAAATGTTTGGTCCAGTAAATGCCACAGGCTTATTGGCATTAGTACTAATTTTAAAAGCATAAGCAAGAAATAAAGATGTTTCACACTGTTTGTTTAACTAGGGTATATCATCATCTTACCATACATTTATTTCCGGATTGCACAGGACCACGTTTTCTTGCCTATACAATTACTGGAGTATGGTAAGAGACTGGAACATTGCCCCATCTAGTGGACACATGGTGGAATTGCATTATACGGTGGTTTATTTGAGCAGATCTGTACCAGTGAACTGTGACTGAATTTCGGTTATGCTGGGAGAAAAGATTTTGTAGTTATTATTTATAAATAAATGTAATTTTAATGAACTGATGTAGTAGAAAACTTCAGAATAACCAATTATTCTATGACTAATGCAAAATCATAACCTATGTAAGAAGGATAATTATATTATCATTTTCTAAATTTAGTTCCCTCCAAATACAACAGATGTGACCATCACTCCTATTCTTTCATTTTCTTTGTGGGTGCATAGACCCACAAAGGGTGGGATTGATGAGGCTGTTGGTGTGTTTGTGTAGGGTTGATGAGGCTGTTGGTGTGTGTGTGGGATTGATGAGGCTGTTGGTGTGTGTGTGGGATTGATGAGGCTGTAGGTTTATTTGGGATTGATGAGGCTGTAGGTTTATTTGGGATTGATGAGGATGTTGGTGTGTGTGTGGGATTGATGAGGCTGTAGGTTTATTTGGGATTGATGAGGCTGTTGGTGATTGATGAGGCTGTAGGTTTATTTGGCATTGATGAGGCTGTTGGTGTGTGTGGGATTGATGAGGCTGTAGGTTTGGGATTGATGAGGCTGTTGGTGTGTGTGTGTGGGATTGATGAGGCTGTTAGTGTGATTGTGTAGGGTTGATGAGGCTGGGATTTGAGGCTGTAGGTTTATGTGGGATTGATGAGGCTATAGGTTTATTTGGGATTGATGAGGCTGTTGGTGTGTGTGTGGGATTGATGAGGCTGTTGGTGTGTTTGTGTAGGTTTGATGAGGCTGTTGGTGTGTGTGGGATTGATGAGGCTGTAGGTTTATGTGGGATTGATAAGGCTGTTGGTGTGTGTGGGATTGATGAGGCTATAGGTTTATTTGGGATTGATGAGGCTGTTGGTGTGTTTGTGTAGGGTTGATGAGGCTTTAGGTTTATTTGGGATTGATGAGGCTGTTAGTGTGTTTGTGTAGGGTTGATGAGGCTGTAGGTTTATTTGGGATTGATGAGGCTGTTAGTGTGATTGTGTAGGGTTGATGAGGCTGTAGGTTTATTTGGGATTGATGAGGCTGTTAGTGTGTTTGTGTAGGGTTGATGAGGCTGTTGGTGTGTGTGGGATTGATGAGGCTGTAGGTTTATGTGGGATTGATGAGGCTATAGGTTTATTTGGGATTGATAAGGCTGTTGGTGTGTGTGTGGGATTGATGAGGCAGTTAGTGTGTTTGTTTAGGGTTGATGAGGCTGTAGGTTTATTTGGGATTGATGAGGCTGTTGGTGTGTTTGTGTGGGATTGATGAGGCTGTTGGTGTGTGTGTGGGATTGATGAGGCTGTTAGTGTGTTTGTGTAGGGTTGATGAGGCTGTAGGTTTATTTGGGATTGATGAGGCTGTTAGTGTGTGTGGGTCTGATGAGGCTGTTGTTTGCCCCACAGTGCTGATGGAGAGTTTGCAGTGACTCATATGACCAAGGCACACCTGTTCCACACGGGTGTGGTCCGCTGGGTGCCCCCTGCCATCTACAAGAGCTCCTGCAGCATTGATGTCACCTTCTTCCCCTTCGACCAGCAGAACTGCAAGATGAAGTTCGGCTCCTGGACCTATGACAAGGCCAAGATCGACCTGGAGCGCCTGGAGAACACAGTGGATCTGAAGGACTACTGGGAGAGCGGCGAATGGGCCATTGTGAACGCTGTGGGGACCTACAACACCAAGAAATACGACTGCTGCCATGAGATCTACCCGGACATCACCTACTTCTTCATCATCCGCAGGCTGCCGCTGTTCTACACCATAAACCTGATTATCCCCTGCCTGCTCATCTCCTGCCTCACTGTGCTGGTCTTCTACCTGCCGTCCGACTGCGGGGAGAAGATCACACTCTGCATCTCCGTGCTGCTGTCACTGACCGTCTTCCTGCTGCTGATCACCGAGATCATCCCCTCCACCTCGCTGGTCATCCCTCTGATCGGGGAGTACCTGCTGTTCACCATGATCTTCGTCACACTATCCATCGTCATCACGGTGTTCGTGCTGAACGTGCACCACCGCTCCCCGAGCACGCACAAGATGCCACGCTGGGTGCACTCCGTCTTCCTGGAGCTCATCCCACGCTGGCTCTTCATGAGGCGGCCCGTGCCGGACGAGAAGCGCCGCCGCTGGCTCCTGCTCCACCAGCAGAGGGAACCCTCCCATCTCAGCACCTCTAAGAGTTGGCAGCGTGAGACTGATGTCGACTGTTGCCATGCCAACATGGACATGGGCACTGTGCCAGGGTTCCCCTTCCACCTGCCGTGCTCCAGCCCGTTATCACAAAAATCCACACCCCAGCCTCGCTTAGGAGTAAGGGGAAACACCCCCCTGCACCCCACCAAGACGGATGGCCTGGGGACGGACACCACCTTCCCCTTCTCTCCCAGCATCCTCCGGGCCCTGGAGGGTGTGCACTACATCGCTGATCACCTTCGGGCCGAAGATGCCGACTTCTCTGTGAGTGAACCTCCTCTCAAAAACTGGTCTAGGATCAGCTTTGCCTGTACAATAATGGACGGGTTTACAATAAAGAAAGCAGTCCAAACCTAGATCAGCTGAGAATCAGTGCTAACTTAAATGTGTATTATTGATATGACTGTATATGACCTGATGTTCAATCATGTCATAAGAGGTAAAATAGCTGAATCAAAATATATGTATATGTATATGTAAAATATATGTATTTATTATGTGAAAATGTTAATTTATGAAAAAATATTTTTCGTTTTCATTACAGTCCATTAAATAGCTAAAATTGCCTCTCAGGTTTTAATGAAGAGGTATTCTGCATTACTCATCAGGTGAAGGAGGACTGGAAGTATGTTGCCATGGTGATTGACCGCATCTTCCTGTGGATGTTCATCATTGTGTGTCTGTTGGGCACCATCGGGCTCTTCCTGCCACCCTGGCTGGCTGGCATGATCTAGGGCAGCTCCACTGGGCCCCAACACTGGCAAACCCTGGCTCGGATTGCTGCAGAAAGCGCTGAAGCAAACCATGAACCATCAGCATTCTGGGAATGGAGCAACAGGGCAATAGGGCTTCCCACCAAAGATGGACTCACAGTTAATTCCATTGTTATGTGGCATAGAGACCACCTGCTGTTGAAATTTAGAGACTTTACATTTTTAAATAGGAATGACTCTTTCTCCCTGACCCCTAACTCGACAGAAATGAATACAGTAAACCCCCGTTATATCGCGGTTAAGTTTTCGCGGTTTTTTTGTGTAATAATAATTTTAATATTGCTTATATTTTCGCCATTTCGCGGCATTCTGCAGCATTGTTTATGAGTTTAAATATATTGGTCTTACTCTATCTCGATATCTTTTACGTTTTCAAATATGTTTCTATTGTTTTAAAAGTGTGTTTAAAGACCTTAAAATGCTTTTAAACGTACCGTTAAACCTACATGCCTAGGGTGTATTTAATAGGGTATTTCTGATTCGCGGATTTTCACTTATCGCGGGTGGGTCTGGAACGTAACCCCCGCGATGGAGGGGGGGTTTACTGTACTTAATTTTCAGTGCAACTATATACTGTCCAATAAAAGAGTACAGAAATTAAATTGTGGAGTGCGCAACTTAGTTTTGGGTGGAGGAGTGTACAACACAGGGGTGGAGGGATGTACTAATGAGCACAGCGTGTGTAAATAGGTGGTGTAATTCAGGATGGGCAGGTTTAACACTGATAGCAGGGGGCAGGTTTAACACTGATAGCAGGAGGGCAGGTTTAACACTGATAGTAGGGGGGCAGGTTTAACACTGATAGCAGGGGGGCAGGTTTAGCACTGATAGTAGGGGGGCAGGTTTAACACTGATAGCAGGGGGGCAGGTTTAACACTGATAGCAGGATGGGCAGGTTTAACACTGATAGTAGGGGGGTAGGTTTAACACTGATAGTAGGGGGGTAGGTTTAACACTGATAGCAGGGGGGCAGGTTTAACACTGATAGCAGGGGGGTAGGTTTAACACTGATAGTAAGGGGGCAGGTTTAACACTGATAGCAGGATGGGCAGGTTTAGTACTGATAGCAGGGGGGCAGATTTAACACTGATAGCAGGGGGGCAGGTTTAACACTGATAGTAGGGGGGCAGGTTTAACACTGATAGCAGGATGGGCAGGTTTAACACTGATAGTAGGGGGTAGGTTTAACACTGATAGCAGGGGGCAGGTTTAACACTGATAGCAGGATGGGCAGGTTTAGTACTGATAGCAGGGGGCAGGTTTAACACTGATAGTAGGGGGGCAGGTTTAACACTGATAGCAGGGGGGCAGGTTTAACACTGATAGTAGGGGGGCAGGTTTAACACTGATAGCAGGATGGGCAGGTTTAACACTGATAGTAGGGGGGTAGGTTTAACACTGATAGCAGGGGGCAGGTTTAACACTGATAGCAGGATGGGCAGGTTTAACACTGATAGTAGGGGGTAGGTTTAACACTGATAGCAGGGGGCAGGTTTAACACTGATAGCAGGATGGGCAGGTTTAACACTGATAGTAGGGGGGTAGGTTTAACACTGATAGCAGGGGGCAGGTTTAACACTGATAGCAGGATGGGCAGGTTTAACACTGATAGCAGGATGGGCAGGTTTAACACTGATAGCAGGGGGGGCAGGTTTAACACTGATAGCAGGGGGGCAGGTTTAACACTGATAGCAGGGGAGGTTTAACACTGATAGCAGGGGGCAGGTTTAACACTGATAGCAGGGGGCAGGTTTAACACTGATAGCAGGGGGCAGGTTTAACACTGATAGCAGGGGGGCAGGTTTAACACTGATAGTAGGGGGGTAGGTATAACACTGATAGCAGGGGGGCAGGTTTAACACTGATAGCAGGGGGGCAGGTTTAACACTGATAGTAGGGGGGTAGGTTTAACACTGATAGCAGGGGGGCAGGTTTAACACTGATAGTAGGGGGGTAGGTTTAACACTGATAGCAGGGGGCAGGTTTAACACTGATAGCAGGGGGCAGGTTTAACACTGATAGCAGGGGGGCAGGTTTAACACTGATAGTAGGGGGTAGGTTTAACACTGATAGCAGGGGGGCAGGTTTAACACTGATAGCAGGGGGGCAGGTTTAACACTGATAGTAGGGGGGTAGGTTTAACACTGATAGCAGGGGGGCAGGTTTAACACTGATAGTAGGGGGTAGGTTTAACACTGATAGTAGGGGGGGGCAGGTTTAACACTGATAGCAGGGGGCAGGTTTAACACTGATAGCAGGGGGCAGGTTTAACACTGATAGTAGGGGGGCAGGTTTAACACTGATAGAAGTAGCCAGGTTTTAATGCCAGTCTAATCAAAGTTGGCCTTTCTTAAGTTGGCAGCCTAATTGTCTTTGTGTTCATGTGTGTGGCATGAGAGACAAAAGGGCACAGGGGATTTCATCAAAATTTGTGCAACACCAAAAACACCTAAGTTTCTATATTGTGTTTCTAAATAACAGCATGAATCTGGGATTTTTAGATGAACATGTGTCTGATTCTTTTACTGCGTCTCTGTGTCATTTGTTAGCATAGACCTGACAAAGTCAAGTAGTGATGATGGCAGCGCAGTATCATGTGTATAAGTGAATGATTGTGTAGATATGCACGTGTGTGTGTGTGTGTCTGTACGCACATGAGTGAAATGGTGTGTAGATATCTGC
Organism: Albula goreensis; assembly: GCA_022829145.1. NCBI lineage: Eukaryota > Metazoa > Chordata > Actinopteri > Albuliformes > Albulidae > Albula > Albula goreensis. The sequence continues at coordinate 34,820,746 of CM040747.1, forward strand.
TTGTATGTGTGTCAACATGTGTGAGAGCAAAAACTTGTGTACATATGTGTAGGTGTGTGTGTGTGTGTCTGTGGTATTTGTGTGCAGGCATTTATTCCCTGTGTAAAAAGTAACCCTGAAAGGGTTTTGCTGAGTGGAACTTTGCGTTTTGAGTAAGAGGTTTTGGAGCACTGTAGAACAAATAACTTCTCTGCCATTTTTCTTTTGAAAACAAAACAATTGCGCCATCATTTTTTATTCATTTTTACTTAAAATAATACACACCATATAATTCAGATGTACAGATTAAGCATGGTGTTACCATAGTCCTGCTAAAATATGTCCTTTTTTTTCTTTAAAACATTAAAAATGACTCATTATTACAAAAGAGGCAGATCCCTCCTCATACACATCCATCTCAGGCGGTACAGTACTGTCAGTTCAACGAATTGGCAAAAAGAAAGACTGATTCTCTAATTCTGTGATACTCATTCCAGGTCCTGGAGAGGGACAGTGTGCTGAGTTTTGTTGTTACTCAGGACTTAATATCCAATTAACACAGCTGATTATTCACGCAACTCACCTCACCAGATCCTTGGGTCTGAGGTGGAATTTCAGGTGAAAAATATAGCCAGCATACTTTGTGCCTCTTCCGGACCTAGAATGAGTATCACTGCCCTGATTACTCTTGGGTTAATGTGTGTGTGTGTGTGTGTGTGTGTGTGTGTTCATGTACAGTGGTGCGTGTGTTCATTCAATCCCATCTTTAAAGTGATGATTCAACAACTAGTTTTTACCAGCAAGAAGGACATAGTTGCGTTTTGGTGCCACCTGATGGGGGGTAGTTCTACTGGCTGTGACCAGGGGTTGTTGGGCTATGAGGTGGGGGGTTTGGGTTTGGCCAGGTTGGCTCGGACGCGCGCCTGGTCCACAGCATCCAGCAGGTTCTTTGAGTCCATGGCCAGGGTGTGCGCTGCTGCCAGCATCTGCCGCTTACACTCCTCCTTCAGTGAGGTGATGGCGTTCTGCTGCGCCAGACGCATCTTACTAATCAGCTCCGCCATGTCCTTATTCAGCAGCTTCTGTGTGCCTTCGATCTGCAGGGGACGACACATGATCATCTGCACTGAACCATGGAGAAATGAATCAATTAATGATCTCCATTAATTATAACCCCTGAAATTAATCTCCTGAAATCATTCCTCATATTATACTCAAAACCTTACAACTTTGGATAAACAAAAGCATTGACAAACTGCAAAATTACTGAGAATCAAATTTTCCACAAATAGGTGTTTGCCATATGCTTAGTCATATGTTAAAAATGTCATGTTTATTGACTTTTTCTTGAATTCCTTAAACAGAATTTGTAAAATAATATTCTTGTGTAACTATGTGTAACTAAAAAATTGAAACTTGAAACTTAAAACTCACACTTTTGTACAAGTAAAATGTTGATCGTCATGAGATACAACAGGCAGTAGGAAGAGGATGGTGGAGTAACTGAGACAGTCAAACAGTTGTGCAGAAGGGAGTATGAATGATGTGTGAAAGCAGATCAAAGCCTGATTATTTTGGTCACAACAAACTTCAACATGAATGTTATTTTGGTTATCATATGGTCACTGAGGTACTCTGTTAGTGTGAGTGAGACAGCATGGGTCAGGAACACTCTGTTAGTGTGAGACAGTGTGGGTCAGGAGCACTCTGTTAGTGTGACACAGCGTGGGTCAGGAGCACTCTGTTAGTGTGAGATGGCGTGGGTCAGGAACACTCTGTTAGTGTGAGACAGTGTGGGTCAGGAGCACTCTGTTAGTGTGACACAGCGTGGGTCAGGAGCACTCTGTTAGTGTGAGATGGCGTGGGTCAGGAGCACTCTGTTAGTGTGAGACAGTGTGGGTCAGGAACAATCTGTTAGTGTGACACAGCGTGGGTCAGGAGCACTCTGTTAGTGTGAGATGGCGTGGGTCAGGAGCACTCTGTTAGTGTGACACAGCGTGGGTCAGGAGCACTCTGTTAGTGTGAGACAGCGTGGATCAGGAACACTCTGTTAGTGTGAGACAGCGTGGGTCAGGAACAATCTGTTAGTGTGACACAGCGTGGGTCAGGAGCACTCTGTTAGTGTGAGATGGCGTGGGTCAGGAGCACTCTGTTAGTGTGAGATGGCGTGGGTCAGGAACAATCTGTTAGTGTGACACAGCGTGGGTCAGGAGCACTCTGTTAGTGTGAGATGGCGTGGGTCAGGAGCACTCTGTTAGTGTGACACAGCATGGGTCAGGAGCACTCTGTTAGTGTGAGACAGCGTGGGTCAGGAACACTCTGTTAGTGTGAGACAGTGTGGGTCAGGAACAATCTGTTAGTGTGACACAGCGTGGGTCAGGAGCACTCTGTTAGTGTGAGATGGCGTGGGTCAGGAGCACTCTGTTAGTATGAGACAGCGTGGGTCAGGAGCACTCTGTTAGTATGAGACAGCGTGGGTCAGGAGCACTCTGTTAGTATGAGACAGCGTGGGTCAGGAGCACTCTGTTAGTATGAGACAGTGTGGGTCAGGAGCACTCTGTTAGTATGAGACAGTGTGGGTCAGGAGCACTCTGTTAGTATGAGACAGCGTGGGTCAGGAGCACTCTGTTAGTATGAGACAGTGTGGGTCAGGAGCACTCTGTTAGTATGAGACAGCGTGGGTCAGGAGCACTCTGTTAGTATGAGACAGTGTGGGTCAGGAGCACTCTGTTAGTATGAGACAGTGTGGGTCAGGAGCACACTGTTGGTGTGAGACCTTGCAGGATGAAGCTTTCTTAGCTCTTAGCTGTCCCCTCTCATGCTACAAATGCTCAACAAGAGAACAGCACACTTGGGTATGTGGGAAACTGGAGGAAACAGGAAAGTCCAGAAAACTGTTCCCATACCTCTGTCCGGATGGACTCATGAAGAGAGGGCAGGACGTCGTCCACACTGTTGATCAAACTCCGCAGAGTTAACCCTACCGACTGAAACACAAAAACCGCCATATATAAGACAGGAAAACACCACGAATACCACACTGCAGTACCAACCCAGACATGGTAGAAATAAACACATACTGATTTAAAGATGTTTGATTTGAATATCTGTCAGGGTTAATATGGAGACTGAGGTGATATCTACGTTAACACAGAGGCTGACATGCTAGCACGGTTAATGTGGAGTAAAACAGCATGAATTAAATCCAGACAGTCCTTCCAGAACATGTGATCTTGCCAAGTTTCAGGCAAAATCCACTGAATACATTTCTTTCACAATGCTGCAGTTCTTTCATTCTTCTGCAAATTTTCACATCACTCCACAAAACCTTGCCAAATAAATACATTTTCAGAAGGAATTTTTATAACATTTAGAAAAGTACAATGCAATAAATTGCTTTATCTGCAAACCTTCAGACACCAACTGAACAAATATCAACATTATTTTCACTAATTGTGAAAAAAACGAACAAATCAAAATGTTCTATCCTATGTGGCAAAGCGTAAGGCAAAGCGATATCCACATCATTTAGTGGAATGGCGGCAAATTGTTTTGTACAGCTTGTAATAAAACACTGGATCACAGGAGAAGGTCAATTATCAAATATAATCTAAAACAAAGGTCATCAAATTGATTTAACTTGGGGCTAAATTTTCAAAGAGCAAATACTCTTTGGGCCAAACTGGGCTGGACTGCACCAAACCACCCCCCCCACACACACACATACAAACACACGCACACATGTCCTGTGTTAACAAACCTGTATTAATAAACCTGTCTTTTCCAAGTCAAACATTATCTATGCAGGATAAGGAATTATCAAGCCTATGTTGCACTCAAAAAATCCTGGTGTTAAACTAATTAAAAAAAATAATTAATTAAAAATAAATAACTATAAAATAATAAATCATTAGAGACAGGCAAGTCATTCCTAATTATTTAAATCCATATTTTTTCTTGTGAGGGTCCACAGTGTTTACAGCCAAATGCAACATGTACATTGCAAGTCAGCCACCAAAACAAACTAACATAAACTAAAAATGTCTCTGTTTAAGAGAGAAAATTCAGTTCACTGGGTTCATTGTGAAAATGAGATGAATGTTGATATATATGTATAATGTGCATGCTCATACACAAGTGCAAGACAGTCATCACCTTACTCTGGTTTTACCCAGTAAGACCCTGTTCACATTTCACATATGGAAAGAATGTGAAATATGTTGCATAATTCTGGAAATTATAACTGCAAAATTAAGATATCACAAAAATGGGAAATCCTTGTCCATAAGCACACAATTGTCAGGTGTAAACATGCAATCCCAATGGCAGAGAGCCAGTCTGACCCTCTGTCAGCCCCTACAACCCCCCTCGGCACGTACCTTCACCACGCCAACATACTCAGAGGAAGGGAGGGTGTTTACGTCATTTTTCAGCTGCACAACCACTTTCACCAGCTCCATTACAAAGTGGTACACCTGGTCATCGGAGCGGTCGATCTCTGCTGTGGGGGCCGGCTGGAGGGACAATCAGTACAGTTAGCTTAGCCAAGCAGCTTCCAGCCAACTCTGTTTTACTTGTCACAATGTACACTACAGTAATCACCCCGACATAAGCAGTCCTGGGGTTTTGATCTATCCTGATCTACTCGGTCACCTTTGGCACTTGGGTCATCTTACTTTGCCTTGTCAGTCACTCTGGTTTACAGCGTCTAACACATGCCCTTAATGTAATGTAATGGGGTGAAAATGGCAGGGAAGAACTCAACTGGTGGAAAGAAAAGAGGGAGCCTTAGTTTCAAATTAGTGGTGTGCAGAAGGTAAATGAATTGTTCTTTTTGAATTAACTTTTTTAGTGACTTGTTCGTGTCAGTTATAGAGCACAGCTGAGCTGTTCTTTTTTCTAGCTCATTTTCCATTGCTAGTTGTTACAAATACCCAATAGTCTTCATGGTCCTCACACCTGGACGGAACTTGTAGCAAACATTGTGCAAAGGGTCAGAGCGCCGAACAAAACAGCTTACATTACCTTCCCATATTTACCACTTGGAGTAGTAGTTATTTTTGTTTTTAGAAACTGCTGTAGTTTCTCAGCTAAAACCCAAGCCACAGCCTTCCACTGCCTTGCATGCAAATCTCGAACGGTCCGGCGGACTCTGCATCACCCAGTACCCTGAATCACCCTGTTCATGGTTCATCATTCACTGAACTGGCACATAAAACTCACGGGAAACAGATAGGCAAGCTGTTTCCTGATGGAAAGTAAGTTTTATGTCACATTCAGGCTCTTTATTGGTTAATTGTCCCTGATTAAAATGTGTTTTTACAATCTACATTGAAATGTTGTGCCAAACACTTAAATGGTAGAACTGCTTGTTTGAAAGCAGGGGATATGGTGTTGTACATCTGCACATTTGAAATTATGGCTACTGTAAAAATAAATAAATGTCATGAAATGAGATGCAGTATGTGGGCACTTTTATCTTTGTAACTTAAACCAAATTAAACAATAAATAAAAATAAAAATAAAAATTTGATTTGACATGAATAAAATAAAGTAAATATTTAAATGTAGGAAATTATTAAAATAAAAAATATTAAAATGAACATCAATTTAAATATGATTAAATAAACACAATAAAAAACCTCACACTTACAAAAAATAATTTGTAAATGTATAAAATATCTATGTAAAAAAATGCTACGCCTAAACAAATAAACTATTTACAAATGAAAAACAATGTGTTGTTTTTTGAAGTGCTCTTAGAGCTGATGGCTGTGGCAGTTATCATTCCGGAATGCGAGCTGCTGCACTTCGGTCGCACTGATCCTGCTTCTCCTCTCAGACATTATCAGTCCAGTTTTACATACAGGCCTCCCACTTTTGGCTTAATAGTTGTATTATATCAATAGCACATGAGCCTGTGTTTATAGCAATGTCTACTCTTTCTAATAATATTTCTAGCTGCCTCTGGTAATATCATTACTGTTGATAGTGACACTTCAGGGCTACCTTCAGAGTTAGCTGCCATCTCATTATGCAAAATCCTGTATTACTGTTCAGGTTTTTTATCCCCTATTTTCAGAACTTTGGTTCTTCTCTGTACTATCCATAAGAATACTCAATAACCAGATGAACGACTAACCACTCGCAGTTGACAACCTGTACACATAGGGGGGAGTGCTAATTCTAACTAAACACAGTCTATAAGCCTGTACTCACAGTGAGGAATGCTAACAGTGAAAGGTCATAAGGCTCTGACCAGACATTTACTCATTGTCTCAATGTGTACACACTGTGTCCATGGAACACAGCTAGTTTGGGAATTCATTTCTGTTAGCATATACTAACCTCAAATTAGTTAATTAAACTGAACATTTTTTTTTTGCTGAGAGGGGCAGGGTAATTTTTTGGATTGTGATTATGCAACGATACACATTTAACAAAGTATGAACTTTCATTGGGAATATGTTCATTTTTTGAAAGCCAGTCTGCAACACTTTAGTTAAACTCCCCTCCTAAAGAGAAACCCTGGGCCAAAGCAGAGGAGCCTCCCACCAGCAAGCTGTAGCGGTTTGATCGGCCCATGATGTAACATGGTCCTGGGTGCTCACTCTGTCAGCAAAGGGTTCGTCACCCTCCTGCTATAGTCATTACTAACATGTCAGACCCCCAAGACTAGACCATTTCCAGCAGCCTGATATGGTTTAACACCCAAGTGTTAGACTGTAACATCTGAGTGCTGGAAGAGGATGCAGGGGTGTGGGGGTGTGGGGGGTGTGGGGGGTGTGTGGTTCTTACCTGGGCAGTCAGTCTTGGAGGCTTTTCAGGGGGACGTGTGAATTCGGCTGGCAAAGAGAAGAGAGAGGAAAAGACTCCTGAGTTTGGAGATGCTGGGGAAGCAGGCAAGATCTGAGCAGCCCTGGTCCCAGAGGTCTCCTCTGTATCTCAGAGTTACATTTTGATTTTCAACAGGGGCAAACCAATGACCGAATGAGGGGTGGGGAACTCTTCTGCAAGGCTGTTTTCGTTTCAAGATTTAACTGTTTAGGTCTATTAGGTATGTGATCTTACATTTTAGTTAGTCCTACAAACATCAGGTAAACATTTATTGCATCCATACATAAATCATTTTATTGTAGTGTGAGGTACAACTGCAATAGTTGTGCATACAGTTAATTGATCCAGGGGGAAATAGTGGAAAACGGTCAAGTCTACAGTGTCTACGACTCGGATGAACCATGTTAGTGCTAAAACACCTGAGGAAGGAGAGCTAGCATATACCAGAGGTGGGACAAAGTTATTGATTTGCAAGTCTCAAGTAAGTCTCAAATCTTGGCATACATGTCCCAAGTCAAAACCTGAGTCAATACAGGCAAGTCCCAAGTCAAGTTACAAGTTCTTAAAACAACAAATATGATTATAAATAACACAACATGCACAGTACAGACAGTTTTGCATTGTGACTGCAAAAGAGCAACTGACGTTGGTAAAATCAAGTTTGTTGTTGTGTAGGCTGATTCAAGTTGATTGGATGTATATGTTTGAATGTGGACATTGGAAACGAGGTTTGAAGCTGATTTGCTGGGAAAAAATATTGGGAAAAGGAACAGTTGAGTCACTTCACATTTTAAATGCGTTGAGAGGGTAGGCTCTCAAGTCTCTTCAAGTCAAAGGGCTCGAGTCCAAGTGAAGTCGCAAGTCAGTGATGTTAAAGTCGAAAGTCAGCAAATTTGTGATGAGTCCGACTCGAGTCCAAGTCATGTGACTCGAGTTCACAGCACTGGCATATACCCTCTGAAGGAGGCACTTTAGGTGAACATATTCACTCTGAATGTGAGTGTGCTCATTCTGATAGTTGATAAAAAAAATATCAGCAGCTCTTAAGATTGTAAATAGAGACTTCCACAATAGAACATTAGATTCAGCTCACCATAACCTGGCTCCTTATCAGGGGTCTGAGCAGGAACAAGAATGACAGAATGAGAAAGTGGAAGTTGTGAGGGAGAGGGAGAGAATGACAGGTTAAAAAAACAAAGCTTAACAGGAATTTTAAATTTAACATTCAGTGTGGTTGTAAATGCTATTTTCCTAATAGGTATACCAAAAAGAATCTATCATTTTGTGTATTGATACCATTTGCTTTTTATATAAAAACATTACGCCTGGCATTCTTGGGTGAAATGTACATTTTGGCACACAGCAGAAGAGCTGATGCTGTAATCTTATATACTATTGCATTCCCTGAACTAATGCAGGTATGTTAAAACAGTAATGGTGTAAACACAAAAAGAACATACCACTGGAGTTTTTATGTCCTCTTGTACCATGGGGTCCTACACAGGAACGAGAACACATTTCAGATTCGGCATGGAACACTGGATACATGCTCATAACATCAAATACACAATATATAGGAATGAGAGGAAAAACTCAAAGCAAAGTTAGAATCTAATGTGACCATGACAATAAAATAAAACAAGATGATGATGTTGATGTATGCTTCAGATTTTAACAAAAATCTCAGGTTTTAGTCGATTAACTATAAAGAGCAGCTGGAATGATGATTGTGTCTTGTATTAATGTTCATTCCACCTATGAGAGCGGGACGTCATACCACTCCTTACACCTTATGTTGTAGTTTAGGCATGGGTCAGATTCTCAAAGGGTGGTTCACGCAAGTGTGACATATTTCACACAAGTCACCTCTGCCTGTTAAACTCAATAGTGTACTGTGTGCCACAGATTTTGTATGAACTACTGGGTTACCTCTCCTCCATCTCCTTAGCCCACCAATCACATGCTGCCTATGTCGTCCATGGATGAGGAAGTCAGAATGCACTTGGTTCATACACCCACAGTTGCCTGGCCAACCATGAATGGTCATTAAAGGGCAACGAGACTAACAAATGTAACTGGCTTGACCCATGACATTGCCCAGAGAAGCTGTGTCAGTAATGAATACAGACCCCGCCTACAGCTTCCAGCCAATCCAGCCACAGCTGGTAATGCCATAACTGAGACTCACAGGGCAATGAGCACCTAACTGACCCTAGATCAGTGCACTCGGGGTACAGAGGGCTGAAGTGTCTCACCAGCATTCTCTCCTCCTTCTCCAGCCACTTATTGTCTTCCAGCATCTCTTGTTTCTGCCTCTTCAGTGTCTCCTGCATGCGTAGCTTCTCCATCTCCCACAGGTTCTTGGCGTCCTCCTTACTGGTCGGCTCAATTATGAACTCCCCCTCCTCACATGGTCAAACAGACACAGTAATTACAAAGGTTTCTAAAACTGTCATTCACACGTTTACTTCAGTTAAATGAATGAGTGTGAGTGTAACCATGGATCAGTGGCAAATGATATCTTTTAATAACTGTCTCCTCATGCAGTAATGCTTCCAGGTTGAGTGGGTTATTTAGGTTGGTCAGAGACGGGGAGGCAGGCAGGCAGGGCTGGCAGCAGATGAGTGTCAGGATACCGGGATTATTAACTATGTGTACAAAGGGCAACAGTGGGGCAGTTAACACTCTTACCTCCACACTGGAGGCAACAGAGTGGGGCAGTTAACACTCTTACCCCCACACTGCAGGGCAACAGAGTGGGGTAGTTAGCGGTCTTACCCCCACACTGCAGGGCAACAGAGTGGGGCAGTTAACACTCTTATCCAGACACTGGAGGCAACAGAGTGGGGCAGTTAACACTCTTACCCCCACACTGCAGGGCAACAGAGTGGGGCAGTTAGCGGTCTTACCCCGACACTGCAGGGCAACAGAGTGGGGCAGTTAACACTCTTACCCCCACACTGCAGGAAACAGAGCGGGGCAGTTAGCGGTCTTACCCCGACACTGCAGGCAACAGAGTGGGGCAGTTAACACTCTTATCCCCACACTGCAGGAAACAGAGCGGGGCAGTTAGCACTCTTACCCCCACACTGGAGGCAACAGAGTGGGGCAGTTAGCGGTCTTACCCCCACACTGCGGCGGCGAGGCGTGGTTCTGGGTACCATCAGTGCGTTGTTGGAGTCGAAGGGAGACTGGTAATCACACGGGCTAACCAGGTTTGGTGAGCTGGCACACAGAGACTCGGGCAGCTGGGAAGCAAGCAGGCACATACACACAACACACACAAAACACACACCACATACACACACACCACACACAAAACACACAGCCCAAATAAGCACACACAAAACACACTCCGCATAAGCACACACACAACATACACCACACACAAAACACACAGCCCAAATAAGCACACACAAAACACACACCACATACACACACACAACATACACCACACACACCACACACAAAACACACAGCCCAAATAAGCACACACAAAACACACTCCACATAAGCACACACACAACATACACCACACACAACACACACAAAACACACAGCCAAAATTAGCACACACAAAACACACACACACAACATGCGCACACAAACAACATACACCACACACAGCCCAAATAAGCACACACAAAACACACACACAACATAAGCGCACACAAATGACATTCACCACATCACAAATCACATCACACACACACCACATAAGGGCACACACACAAACACATCACATAAGCCCACACAACACACACAACACACACCACATATGCACACAGACAAAACACACAACACACACACCCATACATGCACCGATAAAACAAACAACATGCATATGAAACACACACCACATATGCACCACATTTGCACAAAGACACAAACACACACATACAAATATACACACATACACACACACAAACACACACATACATGGAGGAGCAATGAGCACAAAGCAAAACATTGAAAGCTACACAGTAGCAGTCCTTAAATAAAAGCCCTACAGCCAGGAGAGGCTCTGGGAGCAGCACACTCACACTCGCTTTCTGGAAGCTAACATCACGTTTCTCCGTTTAAACAGAGTAATAGGTATTAACAGGGATACATGCTAACCTGACTTCCTGTTCTGATAAGGACTTCAAAAACATAATTACAGTCTTATGTGGAAGGAAAACTACAACCAGACCTTCCCACAAGAAACACCTTGGCCCCAGCCCAACTGTAAATCCCCCTTAGCTCCCTCAGGCCCAGAAAACAAACGGCTCAGTCACACAGAACGAAAACTGAGAGTAAGGCTGTGAATAAAGAAAGATCATTTCCTGGAAAAAGGACTTTCAATCTGCAGAGTGTTGTAGTTCTCTTTGACACATTAAACCACACAGAAAAGCAAACTGCACAACAGTAACAAGGGTGTGGTCTGCTACAACAGAAAATGCAAAAGCAAGCTACACTGAGCTAAGCTTCTAAAGCAGCACTTTTAATATTACCATGCAATTGGCACCCTTGTAAGCTCAATCATTCAACTTACTGGTGCAGACAGTAAAACATCTGTTGTCCACATAATGATCAGTAGGGGAAACCCATGAGATGTGATACAGCTACACTTAATTGTCAATCACTGACTTTGAATTTTCTCTTCACCAGAAACCACAACATTTGGTTACGATCATTGGGCCTCACTCACCAACCACTCTTCAGAAGAATTTTCTTCTTAAAACCCACTTACACAGTAGTTTTCACAAATATTCTGACATTCACCAATGTTTTCTTATTTGGGATTTGTTCTTAGGTAAGAGAAGAATCTACGCACACTCAAGAGCACTCTTACGCACATTTGGGTGCTGACATGTTTGTGCAAAATAATTAGTTTTTTTTTTTGATTTCCTCAACACTACAGTTGTATAATATTATAATGATGTAAATTACAATAATATTTTTATAATTTGTAATATTTTTAAATAATTATTTTCATTATTTTACAAAGCATTTTGGTCTTTTAAAATAAATAAACACTACGCTACCACTTCAATTCACATCAGTTATGTTAATTTCGCTGCACTCTCCCAGTAGTGGATGGAATAAATCAGCTGGCCACACAATACATAAAGTTCCCCTATACAGCAGAACTACAGGTCCCAGTCAAGAGAGGATTCCATTCTATTGCTGGTCTACCCAACACCATCAGCGCAATAGACTGCACATACATGCGCATTAATTCACCCTCTCCAGATCTGTTCTTATATCTCAACCGCAAGCAATCATATTCCATAAATGTACAACTCATCTGCGACTCCCAGAACCACCTTCTGACTGTGGTCTCCTGTTTCCCAGGAGGTGAACAGGACTCCTACATTTTACAAAACAATACTGTGGGTATGTGCCTTGAACATGGAGCTGCTGGAGAAGCATGGCTCATTGTTACACATCTTTGAGTAATTATAAATCCCAGCGACAGTGGGCTTCTAATCCTATAATGGTTTGTTACATTAGGAGATTGGCCATATGCCCTGACCCCTGGTTAATGACACCATTCACCAACCCTGAGACTCACCAAGAGGTGTCCTTCAATCAGCAGCACACACATACTTGCTCCACCATCGAGCGCACTATTGGCATCTTCAGAGGACGCTGGCTGTGGTTGGACACAGCTGGTGGCAAGCTGCTTTACAAACCGGAGAAGGTGTGTATAAAGCCAGCAGCTTAGAAATGGTGTTTTTGTCTTGTGTATTCTTCCAAAAACATTTGAGAACTATAGACCACCTCAGCCAAATTCCATCATATATTTTTTTTTGCATTTTATAATCTTTGGGCATCTTTTCATCCACATCATTGTGGCCAGTGGTGATGCGTTCTGTGTGTGCACACGGTCTCATGCCCTTCTATGGGGATTTGTGGGGTATTTACCTATGCTAATTAGGAGGAAGTGGCACGCGCTTTCAACTAATGAGGAAAGTGGGATTCATCATTATAAGAACAAAAGTGTGAACCTTTCTGTGGTCTATGAACACTTCATGAATCTGACGTAGACTTTTCTTAGGACCTTTCTTAAGAACAAATTTAACACAACACTTATGAAGACACTGGTGAATGAGGCCCATTGACTCTACAGTAGCTGCTGCCTCTCCACACAAAACTCTGGGACACAAAACAGGAGGAAGGTGGAGATATACCTGAATATGTAGCCCAATACTGAGAGTGTTGGCAAAGCGACCAGGCTTATTCCTTGATGGCTGCGAAACAGAAATGGTAAACGGTGAGACTGGTATCAGGGAGAGAAAAGGCCTGGTGTCTCAGGGATTGATGAGGTAAGCAGTATGTGTCAAGGGCTGATGAGGTAAATCAATGTCTTAGGGAGATATGAGTTGAAAGTGTGTGTTAAGAGATGTGTTAAGTAGAGTGTGTTGGGAAGAGATGAGGTAAGACCTTTGGTGGAGGCTCATTGAAGGTGAACTTGGGGTCAAAGAATCTGGTGGAGCGTGCCCGGTCTCTCTGCATCTCCACCTCCTGCTCCTTCTCCATCTTATGAACTTCACTGTGAGGGATAGATGTTCCACCCCATAAGGTCTCTACATCATTCACTGTCACAGCCAGTAGCATTGCTCAGAGAACAGGCATTCACAGCCTTAGTTTGGCGCTGTGAAAGCCATTATCATATGCTTGTCCCAGTTATCATATTATTTATCATCAGTGAATCTACACACTTTTCAACCCCGCTGGCAGATTCCTGTGGCCTCTCGATGAGTCCCAGGCTGGCTGCTGTGGTTACTACCCAAACTCCCAAAGCTAGACCTCTGATAGAGCTCCGATCATTGGTACAGCATTGGTTCACCTCTCTACGATTGGTGGGGACAGAGTTCTGAGGGCGGATCTGGCTTGGCTTGAGTTGTTTATGACTTCACAAACCAACTCTAATGGGAGATCAGAGACATAAGCTTTCAAAAGTTCAAGGATGTGTTTACCAAACAAACCAAAGTACATCCCTGGAGCTGGACAGAATTAAACCACATCAGAGTGAGAAATGCATCATATTTTTTATACTGAGCATCTCCTTGCTTGAGAATATGAATTTATATTTTTACTGTATATGTCCATGGAAATGATTTTGAGTTTGTAACCATTGATCATCACAAGGAGTCAAAAGCCCAACAGCACATTGAAGAGTCATTAAAATGACATTAGAAGACATTCACATCGTCCATTCACTCAGTATACATTATGCTTTCATACACACTGCCCATCGTGTCAGATAACTTGTCTCTGGTATCCTATATGGTTCCCTTCTTATGCAGTGCACATGACAAGAAAGAGTAGTTCAGCTAGAACACCACTTGTGACAGGAAACAGGAAACGCTACCTGAGTTTGCAGACCAGCTCAGTGAAGCTGGGTCTCTCGCGGGGGTCATAGGTCCAGCAGCGGGTCATCAGTGAGTACAGGGTGGGGGGGCACTGCTCTGGTTTGGGCAGGCGTATGCCCTGCTCCAGCTGGTTGATCACGTCTTTGTTCTCCAGCCAGAAGAATGGCTGCTGCCCTCGGCTCATCACCTCCCACATGCAGACCGCTGCACACGATCACACACAAGGAGAAAAAATTACACACATACACAGTAACACAATCACACACAGAGAAACACAATCACACGCATACAGACACAGTAACACAATCACACACAGAGAAACACAATCACACAGTAACACAATCACACACAGTACACAGAAACACAATCACACGCATACACACAGTACACAATCACACACAGAGAAACACATTCACACGAATACACACAGTAACACAATCACACACAGAGAAACACAATCACACGCATACACACAGTACACAATCACACACAGAGAAACACAATCACACGAATACACACAGTAACACAATCACACACAGAGAAACACAATCACATGCATCACAAACAGAGAAACACAGTACACAATCACACACAGAGAAACACAATCACACGAATACACACAGTAACACAATCACAAACAGAGAAACACAATCACACGAATACACACAGTACACAATCACACACAGAGAAACACAATCACACACATACACAGAAACACAATCACACGAATACACACAGTACACAATCACACACAGAGAAACACAATCACATGCACAATCACACACAGAAACACAATCACACACAGAGAAACACAATCACACGAATACACACAGTACACAATCACACACAGAGAAACACAATCACACGAATACACACAGTAACACAATCACACACACAGAAACAGAATCACACACAGACACAGAAACAGAATCACACACAGACACACATATACGATCACACACAGAGAAACACAATCACATGCATACACACAGTACACAATCACACACAAGAAACACAATCACACACATACACAGAAACAAAATCACACACAGACACACAGTATACGATCACACACAGAGAAACACAATCACATGCATACACACAGTACACAATCACACACAGAGAAACACAATCACACACATACACAGAAACAAAATCACACACAGACACACAGTATACGATCACACACAGAGAAACACAATCACATGCATACACACAGTACACAATCACACACAGAGAAACACAATCACACACATACACAGAAACAAAATCACACACAGACACACAGTATATGATCACACACAGAGAAACACAATCACATGCATACACACAGTACACAATCACGCACAGAGGGTTCTGTTTCCTGCTTCTTAAAATGATGTTGCACAAAGAAGGGCAAGCTGAGAGGGAGAGCTCTGAACATCAGAATGAATAACAAACTGAACTGGTGATATTCCACTGAAATTAAGGGGCACAGTCTTCCGACTGTCAGTGACACCGCTGTTTTTATCGCACATACTGGCCCCATGACCCGAGAGAACATTAACGTCAACCTTTCAGCAGGATCATTATCAGGTTATTTTCAGTGCTGGTCTTACATTTAAACATTACATCAAAAGGCTTTTCAAAGAAAAAAACCTACTAATGGAATCTAAAATTTTCTAAAAATATTCAAATAACATTTCCCCAGTGAGATCTGTGTTTTACTAGCTGTTATCGACAGTTTTCGTGCCATAAATGAAGCAGAGGTGTGACAGTGAGAACGGCACAGCTGGGCTGCTTCTGTATGGCTGTGCTCCAAGGAATGGAGGCTGGATTCACAAGCCATAAAGATAAATTAGATCCTCTTCTACACACACTCTCACCCCCATTCAGGGTATTTTATTATTTCATAAATTACAGCAGGAACATTTTACCATCTCCGCTGTGCTTTCATAGATTATAGATGTTTGTGTCCCTGAGTTACCTCTCCTGGGGAGTCCATCTCCACAGTGTCAGTGTGGGGACAGTCATTGGTGGACTACTTTTACAGCAACACAGGGAAAGTGTAATTTACAGAACGTAAGAAATAAGTGAAGAGTGAAGTCAGTATAGCAAAGAGAATAAGAACACATAATGACAAGAACACAAGAACAGGCCACTCAGCACATCCAGGCTCAACACTTCCTGACAATCTACACAGTATTGCACTGTGTGTTTGACAATCCTCTGAGTGAAAATATATGATTTCTACTATCACTGCAAAAATCAACATTTAAAAAGCCTGAGTCAAATCTTTTCTAAACCTATGAGTTAAAGTTATGCTTTGCTGTACATAATTATGTTCTCATATGTTCGCTAGTTGCAAAGTTTTCCTGTTTTTCTTGCGTTCATCACCAATTTCAGCCCCACCTATCATGTCCTGTTTAGCTGTACAGGCTGAAGAACAGCTTACCAAACATCCAGACATCACTAGCTGAGGTGAAGCGCCTGAAGTTGATGGATTCTGGGGCCATCCATTTGATAGGTAGTCGGGTCACTGAGGCTGTGGAGATAAGCTCAGAGATATTAAATCTGCTTTCCTCTGCTCTCCTCACCAGCGTTCTGCAAGACTTCAATCTCTGATTGAAATGTTGATAACTCTAAACTAATTCTCACCTAGGCTTTGTGGTGCCAGCAGGTTTCTATGGTTGGATTTGTTTGGGTTTGGTGGTATATCATTTTATGCAAGCACTCGGTTGTGGGATTTGTCAGATGTAGTTACTGAATTTTGTCATGGTTATGTCAATTTTATGCCCCAAATTCAGTAACTGTAAATATGATTTTCATTCTTTTCACAGTACTGTATCTTCATTCCCTTGTGTCATTCGCTCTCATTTATATTTTTGGTTTGACTTAGTAACAAAAGCAAACCCATTATCAGGTTAAGCTAACTCATAGAGATTTGATTTATATTCTAACTGGTCCTTTTCTGTTGCATAATTCATCAGCCCAAGGTCACTATGAATAAGTAGCCATAGCAAGAAAGATCCCATTCCCTTATAATAACAGTTAAAACCAAGATGTATTTATATGGATGTGAACCATGGGTGGAGTCCAGGGGGGTGTCACACCCCCAACAATTAATGGCAAAATTTATATTGCCTTTTAATCAGTTACTCCAATAAAAATGAAATACATGTTTTTGAAATGTTACGACTGGCTTTTTCACTGCATCATCAAAGACTTTTTTGACATAAAATTAATATTTCACATGCTCCTAGTTGTTCTGGGGGCCATGCCCCTGAACCCACCCCAGCCTCGACCCACACTCAAAAAAACAGGCCTTCATCATTCTGACTCACCTTTGTAGTACTCCTCCTCCTCGATGTATCTGGAGAGCCCAAAATCCCCCAGCTTAACACAATCTGGGGAGGCCACTAGTACATTCCTCACCGCTATGTCTCTGTGCAAACGGCAAACACACCACGTCTGCATGTTACATTCATAACATTCCAGAAAACTGCCAAATGCAATTTTTTAAACTGTTAAAATCCCAGTAAAAGCTCTATACAAGGTTTCCTATTTCAGTTTCTGTGAACTTACACAGAGGAAGCAGAAACAACATATTTCCACTGAAATTAAGGTGTCAGATGCATAACATTCATATGAGGAAATAGGGGCTGTATTCATCCAATGCTGCACACCATTTCTGGAACAGTCTGAGCTGGGACAAATCCAAACACTAGGGCTGTGTGCAGCATCCAAAACAAGCACAACATGACTGCAAAATGCACAGTGATGAAACGTTATTTGAGGAATGGACTATTTCCAGTGCAACCAATGCTTCATTATTAAACACCATTTGATACTTGAGGCTTTTTCTTTGTATGACCACATAAAACACTGGAATAAATATGTAATAACACTGGATAGCTTAGTAAGTGATGCAATATCTGCAATAACTTCAATAAAATGATGTTATCTAAAAGCTATTACATTATCCAGCAAGTAAAAACCTTGTGAATACTATGTTTAATTCATAAGGTAATTCTACTACATTACGTTTGATTACATAATGAATTACATTGATTTAAGATATGTTTCAACTTCCATTATGAACTAGGAGGGAAGTTTCAGCCAACGCTGGGCCCCCACAGCAGCCACCTGCTCCTGCTGACTCAGAGGGAGGATGCAGAGCCCCAGCCACAGGTCTTATGTCTCTTTGCCAAGCAAGCATGGGAGCAACCCAGAGGTTTCTAAACAAATGTTTTTTTACAATAAAATAAAGCTATACCTTCCTGAAATTGTAATCTGATGGCTGGAATAACACCTTTGTGAAACCTCGCAAAGTCAATACTGTGAATTCTCTGGTCTTTAAAACTGTTCTCTGGTGCAATCGCAATGTCCGGTTTCACAAACTGTCACGCGACTGGAAATGTGGCCATACCACAAAACCATTCACTGGGTCACTCATTCACTCACTCACTCACTTCCTCACTCACAGGCACACCGCAACACCAGATGAAACAAGAAACATCTTTAGTTTGACTTTGCCTATTTATTGATATACAAAAATTGTGAAATACTGTGGCATAGGAGTTTGGTATGGCTGAGTGTCTATTTACCAGAAATCCACCACCCACCACCTCTCAACCACAGTGGTAGCATTTCCAAAAACAGAAGCGTGTGAGGATGACCTGGTAAACGCAAGACCTGCTTCACAAATTTTATTGCTACAAAACTTCACTCTCTGGAGTTTCCGGTGCAAATAGACCCTGGCACCCAGCTGCGGCAAGCTGTTGCTAGAGACTGGAAACTATAACGTCAGTGTCTCCAGCTTACCAGCACCCCTCACCCTAAAAGCAACTGACGACAAGAATGCCAGTAAGACAAAAGTAAAAACAGATTTTAAAAAAATGTATAAAATACCTTGCTAGCCTACAGGTAACCTACTGAGTGACACTTACCTGTAGTGATACAGAGTATCTCTTTTTAAATACGGCTCCAGGATATTTAGTAGATCTTGCTGCACTTTTATTTGTGCACTCACAGGGGGTTTCCCAAAAGTAAATCACTTCTGCCTCAACCAAACTTTCCTTATCATGCTGATTACATGCACTTTTTTACTCATGTGCTACATGCTCATTTTAAAATGAAAATGTCAGGCCCGTAACCCACTAGAGGGTGGCTGAGACTGAGGCTGTACAGGGATGCGCAGTGTAAGGATCCATAAGCACACACCACACAAATGCATCATCCCTCGGTCTTTACATTAAGACACCTTCAAACAGCTGCTGTTTGCAGCTTAGCATACAGTGGAGGTAGAAAACCATTTCTCTGCAATTAGCATGAGCTAAAAAGAGCCTGTGTTCAGTTTAGCATTGACAGAGTGATGCTGTTCAGTGTTTGTATGGGAAGAACTTGAAAGCATTTTATTGTCCTGGCTGAGGTCTCACCTGTGCACCATGTTCACTCCCTCCAAATACGCCAGAGCTTTGCAGATCTGCAGTGTGTACAGCACCAGTGTGACGTTGGTCAGCTGAGGGATAGATGAAACATCTGATTTTCTGTGAAACCACAGGTGAAAATGTTCATTTTCCCAGCGCAAAATGCATGAGGGATAGACCACTTTTGCAAAATAAGAAGACAACTCAGAAATTTAAACATTTCTTATTTTCAGACATGGTCTGCTGCAGAAACCACTAGTATGGCAATACTCTGATTAACTACCCCTGGAAGGTCAGGAATGTTCATTTTCTTTTCATATAAATCAGTTAATGACAAAATGACATCAGCAGAAAATTTTGTATTTCTATGACTAAGTTTTCTCCCTTTTGTCCCCAAAAACTATTTGAAGACAACTCAATGTTCTTCAACATATTTATATAACAACTAACTCACACATTAAGCCTGAATCATAATGGTACTGTTAATAAAAAGACAAAAGCTATAACTTTGATCTAAGACAACTAGATATATAGCTGCTACCTATAAAACAAGCTGGTGACTGAGTAAGGAAGCAACTGAGACACTCATTAATGCAACCTAATTTAAATTATTTAAACAGACTAATCATGTATGCTGTGTTACACAACTAATCCCAGGGAAATTTCACATGTTCAATGTTAGTTGACTAGCTAGCCAGCTAATACATGCTACATAACATAGCTAGTGAAGCTATCAATAGCTAGCTAGTGTTATCCTTTCTTTCCTTAACCAATAAAAACATGAAAAATTATCTTCCAATTTCCACCTCAACTGTAGACTGTCTAACCACCTAATATATGAGACAGAACATGGCTAGGAAGCAAAGCATTATTATTATAATAGGCAACTATTACTATTGTTCATCTCTGATAAAAATACAGGAATTAATTATCTTAAATTGAAACCATAAAATGTGGCTTTCTAGACTGACATAACAAATAAAAATACAGCGGTGAAGTCCCACTGAGTGCCTGAGAGAGTTATGAAGTGCTTGCAGACAGACACTGTTGCATGAAGTTGCTTACCTGCACAAGATTACTAGTGAAACGAAATGTTGCCTACATTGACTTTTACTTTACCTTTACACTGGTGACATCAAAGCTGGCAGATGGAACTTGGTTTCCAATACTTAGTATTGGACAAGTATTGTTCACCCCACGAGGGCCAAATGTTTACGTAGCCTTGTAACAGTAAGGTTGGATTTTCATGGGGACGGTTGTGGTTCACTTCTCTGCTGTGTGTCCTACCTCTCCATACTGGTACAGCTCCATGACAATCCACACTGGGTCCTCCTCAATGATACCAATCAGCCGCACAATGTGGGGGTGGTCCAGGTTTTTCATGATGACTGTCACACACAAACACCAGAGGGACAGCTGTGACCACACACCGCGGCACATGGATCCATTTACTTTATACTTTTCTTTTTGTTTTTTAACATTCTACTTTCTTCTCGATGTGCATTGCCGTTCATCACTGTTTTACTTCTGTTTTCTGTTTCTATATTTCTATTTTTCTGTCTTATTTGCTTCTATTTGTATTTTTTCATAGATGCACATCTGTGAAACTGTGGTTGTAAATAAGAAAGTATAAAGTATGAAGTAAAAATGATACATTTATTACTGCAGTAAAATCTGTGGTTTAGCAGCATGTTCTGCAGAGGTCAGTGAGCTGAGATGCTGATACCTGCTTCACTCATGAACTTCTCCTTTACATCAGGAGAGCAGTCTTTGCAGGTCTTCACAGCTACACTGATCCTCTCTCCAGACTGAAGTAAAACACATCACAAAACAATACCTTCATACCTACATCATCCATCATCACAAACAATAATTACTGTCTCTCTCCAAATCTCCCCCACCCCCACCCAAATACCCCAATACAACCACCCGCCCCCCAACCTCATCCAAATAACCCAATACAACCACTCCACCTCCCACCCCACCCAAATACCCCAATACAACCAGCCCCACCCCCCACCTCATCCAAATACCCCAATACAACCACTCCACCCCCCACCTCACCCAAATAACCCATTAAAACCATCTCCACCCCTACCCCAACCAAATACCCCAATACAACCAGCCCCACCCCCACCCCACCCATATACCCCAATACAACCAGCCCCACCCCCACCCCACCCAAATACCCCAATACAACCACTCCACCCCCACCTCACCCAAATACCCCCATACAACCACTCCACCCCCCACCTCACCCAAATAACCCATTAAAACCATCTCCACCCCTACCCCAACCAAATACCCCAATACAACCAGCCCCACCCCCCACCCCACCCAAATACCCCAATACAACCACTCCACCCCCCACCCCACCCAAATACCCCAATACAACCACTCCACCCCCCACCTCACCCAAATACCCCCATACAACCACTCCACCCCCCACCTCACCCAAATACCCCCATACAACCATAGCATGTGAAATATAAAATGATGAGCAGTTGCCTGGGATGATGTACTTGCCTGCTTTTTATACACTCCGTCGTGCACTTCCCCAAAGAACCCTTCACCCAGAATCCTGCCCAGCACAATGTCATCTCTGGAAAGCCCATATCTCACTGCTACAACAGAGAAACAAGCAGAAGATGCCTCCCCGTTATGGACTACAACATGAGCTGCAGTTTCCAGAGCTTTCCAAGTAAATGTATATATGCAATGCAATGGGACTGTCTGTGTCTTCCTTCCAGTTTTCAATCATCTTACCAGACTTTGGCCTCTCGTCCGGTATCTCTGCATAGATGTCAGACCCTGATGAAAACATTAAGATAGGGTATTAAAGAGAATCTTTGTGTCAGCCAAACTCTACACGTGTATGTAGTTACTCTTACCCATGCTGTATCTGAGGGACGAGTCCTTCCGGTCACTGCTGGGGAGACATAGAGCATAATGCACAGGTCAGCGGAGCCTTAAATTCATTTATGTTAAGTGTGTATTCAGCTCACCCGGTCCATTCTACAGTCTACTGTTCGATGGGATCGTGATTTATTCTGTATTTGTAAAACTGCAGTGACTGAAAAATGACTCACCTTGTGGGAATGTCTGGTAGTGCATTTCTTACATTCCTGTCTGATAAAATAACAAATTAATGTGATTAAATTAAAATGCAAAGTAATTATTATCAAGATTATTATGAATGTAATATTACAGTGAATTGTAAATTAAGTTCTAGGAAATGTGTCAAACATCTACAAACTCGAAAATATTTTACAAATCACGTAACTATTTACCTTTTTAAAATCCAAATTTGTGGTAAAGAAAGAATCACATGAGACAAGAATGAGACCCTGGCAAAAGTACTGACTTATATTACACATGGCCTTTACAATTAAAATCTTTAAAAAAAAAAGTTACACTGCGTCAGGCAAATGCCCATAATACAAATGAAGATATCAGTAATAACATCTCTAAACTGAAAGAGAAAGGAATCTTTCTCTTTCAATTTAAGAAAAAACTGAGCACCGTTTCATTAATTTAAACTGAAAATGAAATTGCCCTTTCTGCTTAAAAAATGGCAACACTATGCATCCCATAAGAAGTAGATATTCAACATGCTGTGACACCCACCCACCATCCAGGAATGTTCTGAAACGCTTTTTGTACTTGGAACTATGTCACCTGTCATCTCAGAATGTTCTGAAACGCTTTCTGTGGTTAGAAGTTTGTGTGATAATTCAGATTGTTAAGGTTCATGTAATATTCTGTAAATATAGCACTCCACTTTTAATTTGTACCAAATTCCAAATTAAGGTCAACATTCAATTTGAACACCAGCATTTCAATGTGTACCTTCCAGATCATGATTAAGACAGGAATCCAAATAAATCGAAATCCACCCATGAACCCCGACAACACCCCACCCCAACAAAAAAAGTATATAAGGTCTTTGTGTTTGGCAAGTATGAAACTGTGACTTGGAGTACTACGTATGTATTCACAGTAATGTATTCCCTGTGAATATGGTGATGGTTATTTTCTCCTGTGCTGATGACTGCATTGTGTTTCATCACAGAGTTGATACTCCAAAGTTCTGCACACAGTGAATGATGACATTTATTGATCAAATCCAGCAGAAAAATAAATGAATAAAGAGAAAATGACCCTGTGTTGGTGAATGAGTAGCGAACAGTATTGCAGATTCTGCAGCAGAAAAAGTATGCATTATTAATCAATGTTATTGTTTATTATTATTAGTATTTGAACCTGTGTGGACTCTTCCTGACTGCTTTTCGACCGTGACTGCGATCATGATTCTCCAAAGACCATTTCACAAAAGCAAATCTGTTGCCACAGCAACTTGTGCACAAAACATTTCCACCAAAACCAACAACCTACAGTACACCCAATTCTGCGAACTATGGTGATCTGTTTAGCATTTTAGTGCTCTATTTATATGCAACACAGTGTTACCTCAACCCTAGCCAGGGTATGCAAACATGGCATACAAACCTAGTTTCAAGGTTCAGGCAAGAGCTAACAGCTGGTCCACAGTCGGGCTTGTAGCAGCCAATAATGTAATAACTATCATTAATGTAATAACTGGCAATAACATAATCATTTTTCTGTTCTTAATGTAATAGAAGTCGATAATGTAATAACTTACCAATAATGTAATAACATTTCTGAACCAATACCGTAATATCTTTTGCCCATAATGTAATAAGTTATTACATTATTGACTGGTTATTACATTATTAGCTGGGTTAAAAAAATCATTAAAAATGTAATAATTGGAGCCAATAATGTAATGATAGACTTATATCACAGTGATTAAGTTTTATTTATTATCAAGTGTCAGACTTCCCTAACATTTACCCTTACTGATGCTTCTTTCAAATAGCTGCTCAAAAACCTGACCAATTGAATATTAGTCCTAACTCTGAGAAAATACACACACACACACACACACACACACACACACACACACACACACACACACACACACACACACACACACACACACACACACACACACACACACACACACAAACACCTACTCTCTCTCTCTACGAATTAAGAGTATTTATTTGTTTGTGTAACTTCATTGTTAGACTTATCTCCGGCCCTGCCTACTACTCCTTTTTGAATACCAAATGAACAGGGAGCACACATGTTTGCAAACACAGACAATTACTCTTATGTTGTATAATATGAAATCTATACCTCTTTGAAGACGCAGTGTTCTCAAATAAAAAAAGATCACCATTTCTTTCCATGAAAAATATAATCTTTCATCAAGTGTATTTAAATAACTTCTTCAACCAAACTGCCACTATAATCCCGTGACCTCAACTTCCAACCTCTTAATGCAAAATTCTCAACTGTAAAATGTAATATATAACATGACCTACAAAGATAACTTTGGTAACATGTCTTTCATTTTTATAATGATAATTATGGACGGTTTACAGTCCCTTTTTTAAGGAACTAAACATTCTCTTGACACTGTACTGTACATTTGACAAAATGGAGGTAAGGTGCTGCAGGTAAACTTCAATCTCAAATAAAAATGACTCCCACTCATTTACATGTATAAAAAAGAACTGGAGAATCCAAATGAAAATATAGCAGCAAGCGGCGATGAGGAGGCCAAGTAATCCAGCAGGGCAGAGTTTCCATGGCAACTTGATATGATCATGTTAAAAGCATGGCTGTAAGCACTGATAGGAAGTTTTATGTCAGTTGACCAACCCCATGATTGGGTGTAACTGAGATATGAGCTCACATCCTGTTTGTGGTTTGGCTTTGATTTGGCCAATTTGGTTCCCACATCAGTTAGGTTGACATGACACGTTGTTGGCAGGCCTTGGGATCGCCTAAGGCATCACCACACATAAGAATCACTTTCATAAGGTGAACACATGAACAGTTATTAGGGAGAACATGTTTTTTGCTTATTGCAGCGCCCCCCAGAAATCAAATGATGCCAAATGTTTCGCACATCCTCAGGAAGGAGTCCTGAGTCCACGTTCCGAGGTTAATATTGATACATCAAAGCATTGCTGAGATACGACTTCACTTCCTGTTTGGTGTTTGGCTAGACAAACGGTTTTGAAAATTAAGAATTCACCTGATAACACTGAGGCTTGGTCTGAAGATCATCTGTGCCAAATTTGGTGAACATTGGGCAAAATTTATGGCCTGTGAAATTTTTTTACACCTTTTGATAAAATCCAATGTGGCGGCTGCATCAATTAAGTTGACATTACAAATTCCCATGTCTCAGCCTTGGGATCTCACAAGACAACACAAGACACAGGAATGAATTTTTTTAGGGAAACACATCAACAGTTTTCACCCAAAAATACTTTTTGCTTATTGCAGTGCTCCCCAATTTTCAAATGATGTCAATTTTTTGCACATCCTCAGAATAGAGATCCGAGTCCATATACCAAGTTTGGTGTCAATGCATCAAAGAGTTGGTGAAATATGACCTCATTTCCTTTTGGCTGCTTCATTGCCAGATTCAATTGGCTGTAACGGACAAATGGTTTCGAAAATCAAAAATTCATCTGACAACTATTGTGAGACTTGGTCTGAAGATCATCTGTGCCAATTGTGGGGAAGATTGGACTAAATTTTTGTGGCCTGTGAAAAAAACGCAATATGGTGGAAAATCCAATCAATTCCAAGGAATGCAATGGTACCTCATTTTTGGAAATTAGCCTACAGTGAGCTATAGCCAGTTAACTTCAATTGAAGAATGATCTCACAAATGTATATATTCTCTAGCACTAAATACTATAAGAAATGTTGATCTATGCATGATCAAACTAAATAAACTGTATTTACTACATTAAATGAATGAATTACCTTTCAACATGTGTGATAAGGAAGACAAAGGAAGTTTGACAGAGGACATGAAAGGAAGAAATTCGAGTCAGCACTGGGAAAAATGACAGAAGGCACATGACATTAAAGACCCAGTTGAATTAAATGCATGTGTCAAACATTCAGTCTGAAATATAATCATCGGTGTACATACCTGCGCATCACTGTTATATAAGTATATATATATATATATATTTTGCAGCTCATCCAGAATGCTGCTGCTCGTCTGGTCTTCAACCTTCCCAGACGCACCCAGCACTGGGAAAATGTCTCTATAGACTGAGAAGAACTAGCAATCTCACTGCAAACAGCTGAGATAGTTTATAAAGACCCGGAGGTCAGAACAGCAGAAGTTAAATGCATGATGCACCTCTCTCCTTCAAACTTAGTTTTTTTCAGTTATTCAATTGTTGAAATATAATCATCAGGTGTACATACCAGCCCGTCTAACCCATCACTGTTAGCACTTTATAAAATCTTGTTCCCTAAGAAATGCACTTTGTGTTGTAAAATGACTTAATGTAATGTAATGTAATGTAATGTAATATAAGGAAGAATAAAATGACTTCAGACGGTAGAGTTAAGTTGTTGGGAGAGTGCGAATGAAGGCATTAAAACGCAGGACTCTGTAGTCTGGAGAGGGATTGTGGACAGACAAAATACACGTTCATTCAATTCAACTGGCTCTTCTGCCAGCCTGTAACAGGTGACCTTGTATCCGCTTCATCTTACTCATATGCAGGAAGCTTTCTTTTGTTGCAGCATGGACAACATGCTATTATGATGAGCAAGGTCCATCTTACAAATGTTGCGCGCTGCACTACATTTTCCCTTGGTTTTAATGTGAAATGCTCTGAAACTTCACTATTTTATGTTTTTTCATGTCCTTTTCACTCACACTTCCTCTCAGTTTGAGTGCGCAAGTTATAATGTTCTGTGTTGATACACTGCAGTGCTGATCTGCAGCGTGGGAAACTGGGAAAAAATAAATGAAGCTTCGAGGCGTAAAATTTTAACCAAGGATTTTTACTATTCAAGGTACTCCAGTGACTCAAATAATTGTTAGTCCACAGCTAAATTACTAGTGTGCAGGATGTTTCATGTACAAATTTCTACTGGGATATTGGACATTGTTCCAGAGAATGTATTCAGCAGTTTGCATGGGTGTATTATCATTGTGGAATAGAGGAACATCTATAGGTGCACCTGTTCATCTGATGAGCCTTTGTGTTCCTGAGCTGTGACTCTGTCATGCAGAGCATTAAAATAGACCCAAAACTCCTTAGAGATGGCTACCATATATACATTTTCATTACATCAAAATCATTTTAATGATTCATTTTGGGCTTGATTACAGGCTGAAATCTGCAAACATACAGCCAGGCATGAATAGAGATGCCTAACTCCATTGAAAGCCGATCATGGGTTGTTTTTTACCATCACAGTTGTGATAAAGAATATGGCAGTGAAAACACCCTCTCTCATCACTCTCTGCAATGGCAGATTAACTTACTTATCAAATCATACAGTGGCACAGATACTTTCAGCCAAATATGAGTACTAAAAGCCATTAATAGAATATGTACCGATATCTTGTTCCATATATTTCAGTAAAAGATTTTTTTGGAATTTGCATATATGACACGTCCGTAAATAAAATGTATTTTTATGACAAACCACTTTCAGTATCAGCCAGATTTCAAACAATGCAGATGTGAGATGGTCTTTTATCGTCTCATGCCACATGTAACAAGATTTCACAAAACCTCCCATTCACAAAAACACCCGATGTGTGAAATTTCTATGGCCTCGTGAAATGCTACAGTACTCCATCTTACCTTATAGGCATGATTGAACAAATAAAATGTTAAAAATTAATAATGCCAAATGTGAAAATCTATTAAGGATTTGAGAGTTAACTCTGGATCAAGTTTTAAATTGGCCATGGAGCCAGTCATCCAACCAGATGTGGGTCCAATGGATTATTTAAGTAACCTTTTAAACACAAGCACATTCCTGAAAAGGACAAACCTATATCCTGTATAAGATACCTCTTTTCATACGACTTTACATTTTGAAAATTGTCAGAGATCTGCACTGTTTTCAAATTTTACTAGCATCAAAACAAGTAAGAAGGTTAACGCCAACGGGTGCAGAATGGTTTCTATGGTTTCTGTGATGTCATCTCAACAGTCTATATGTGAGTGGCAGGCTGTTTACCTTTCTGTGCCTTCTTGATCACAGAGGTCTCTGTGTTGTTCTCTAGTCGACAGTATCCGTCTATCAAGTCGGCCATGTTCTCTGCCATTGCAAAAGTGGCTGTATGGATGGACAAAGGCTGAAAACACAAGGACAGCAGATCTTTCATTTCTGCCTGCAGTCACTGGAGTTGATGCCTAATGCAATACCATAGTGTTTAATGGCAATATCATAAGAAACAAAAACAGGTCATATTAAGCCAGTTTTATTTAGTGGATATTTTAAAATAATTTTTTTAAATTTTAAAAATAATGAAGTTGTTGTTTTGCCCACTGCATGGGATGTTGGTATAGGTATTTTGGAGATCAAAATGTATGTATCAGGTGTAATGCAGTTTCGATTTAAACCATCTGATTTAATCATTGGTGCATCTGTTTAATGGACTACCAATGAGAAGTGAGCTTGAAGTGCATATCCATGTGGTTCCTGTTTAGGAGAGCCAGAGGAACCACATGGATATTCTATTTACTTAATACATATTTGTAAATACATATTTACATCTTTATTACTGTTAAATAAAGATTTTCAATGTAAGGGTAAAAATTTTAAAAAGGGCATCAAAAGAGTCGTTATGTGAATTGCACACAGCTGCAAACAGTCATATTTAAATAGGTGATTCTGTGTGTGTGTGGAAGGGATCTCAACCACGGCCACCACAGGAGACTTAAGTACTGGTTACAGAGGCAAACCAGTGCAATACTGACTAACAAAAGAGAAGTATAAGCGAATGTAAGAAACATGTACTGTATGTACTTGGCCATAGTAGCTGGTTCAACTGCAAGGTAGTGCAAAAGAAAAACTTCAATACATGGCAAACAAAAATGATGCACTTGGTGCAATGGCAATAATTGCTATTAGAAAATGGCAAAGACTGCACACTACAACATTGCTAAACTGAGAAAGACAGGAGCCACCAATGTACACATTGCACCAAGTTATTTTCTATTCCAGTTTTTTAATAATATACGTGGGCATTCTTATTTTCTGCTCTCAGGTAAAATATTGATCTAGATCAGACTGATGTAGCATGACAAAATAGATGTTATCATAGACCCAGGTGAGAGGGTATGACATTATAGCTGTACTCAACGATTGATGGACATTGTGGATTTAATCTGCTTAAGCGTGGATTGAATCTGTCCTCACATGTTCTGGTCTGGTCTGGTCTGTTGGGGTCTCAACAGGGCAAAGAGGTCCTGCCCCAACACAGCCAATTGGGTCCACTCAGAACTCTTATTATTACCTGTGAAGCACCTTCTATGTCCAAGACGATCAGTGCTTTGCTGTCACTTTGTAAGGAAGACTTTATACTCCTTATGCGTTTATATTCCGCCAGGCAGATGGGCTGAAAAATAAAATGTGTATTTCTTAACATGTGATGAAGTAATAATATTATATTTAAAACAAAATAGTTAATACTTAATGCACAATACATCAAACAGCTTAGAAACAGAGATAGCAAATTTCCTGGAAGTGAGAAAAAGACTGTTGGCAGCTGTGGCTGCCTGCCTGCCTGGGGCAAGTAGAACCAGGCAAGAGAAACCAGTCCTTTCCTGAATCAGATATGAATTAATAAATTTGAGATCAGGCTCAAATTCACTAAAATTATAAATATACTTATGGCAATGAGCACATCCACAAGGAATTCATCGTGGATGTGTAATTTTGGTGAGATAAATTTGACTTGCACTATGTCTCCTATGTTAGCAGTAGTATTTGTGCATATTTCAAGTAAGCTACATCAGTGCACTCATCCAGGTTTTTTACCTTAAGGGTCAAAAAAGTAAAAACAATGCTGTGCCTTTGGCCAATACAAAATCCTCTCAATACAGACACCTCTCCGCTTCCTCATGACTGCAGAACACTATAACTTTCACAGACTTTCTGCATTGTTCTCAAATATGTTTTGAGATGCTACATTTTCATCATATCAAATGGATAAAAACATTTTTTTCCATGCTTCTATAAGCAGTGGGTCAAGTTTGACTCATGAGCATCAAAGACCGGTTCAGCTCAAATCACTAAGATTTAAATGACATCTGAATGGTCAATGGTAATGGGCCTGAGATTACAAATTGGTTCCAGGAATTCACTCAATCCAAGTTCATTTATGCTTAGGATCTGGCATTAAATTATCAGTCAGAGGGTGCCCAGGCTGCCAACAGTCCTCTTACAGATTTAATGGTACATGAACATGAATATATGAACCAGTTAGTTGACACGTCACATCCACTGGGCAACCATGAAAAATTAGTTGCCACATAATACTGGCCAGAGAGAGAGATGATTGAAATGAGCCCTATCTGGAGCACATGTATTTCCTCCCTAAGCAAGCTGAATAAACTTGCTCAAAACACAAACCGATTGTGCAAGGAACATTACTGATAAAACGATAGGGGACCAGAGGAGAGCGATACCTCCAGCACTGTATCTGTGATGTGTTTGTGTTACACATTTATGCAACATAATATATTTATTTTTCGAAAAACTGCTTGTTTCAAGAGATACCAGCCCTCCATATTACAAACAATGGTACAGTTAGTACAGAAAGTGCATTTGAGATGATAGAGCAGCTAAGAAAAGTCCCTGCAGCCCTTTTTCAAGGGCCCAGAAGGGATTTTTGATGGAACAGATAAGAGTGAAATGGCGAAAGCGTGTGAGCTGCTCAGGTTGTGAGAGAGGTCACATCAGGGTCATTCTCACCGCGGACTGCTTCTGTGTACGCTGGCGAATGCCTTTGGCTCCAATCACCAGCTCCACTGCCAGACTCCAGCCTTGCTATAAGGACACAGGGGAAAGACTTTGAAAACCTTCACTAAACAAAGGGATTATACCATCCCTGCTTTTATTATCAACATTTCACCCTGTGACATTTCACTGTTTACTACAGAAAGGTCACACGTCTTGAAAATAAAACGTAAATTCAGTGTGCTTGAGATTAGTTTCTTTTTTATTGAAATTTCTTTAACCGAAGGGATCCAGTGCCACAGACAGGTCAGTGTATGATGTTCTGTATTCTCATACAATGCATGATGGCTTTTGAAAAACAGATTCATTTGGGGTTAAAAACTTGGTAAAACGCTAAACAGTCCTAATTAGAGTATTATATGGATACCAGTAACATTATTTTATGTTATTCAATGAAGTCCTTCAGTATGGCACTAGCTGGAAAAGCAGAAGTTTCACACAGGGCTAAGCTGGTGTGGTCCCACCTGTGCACAGCAGAGAGCATGCCACTGGGAAATGGACTGGAGATGTACAGTGCATTTGCATTTAACGCGAAGATGTGGTCCGAAAAGGCTCGCGTAAAGCGAAACCATGTAATTCAACTCTAATATCCCCATTTGAATGAATGGAAATGAAATTTTTTACCATTTTTACCATTACATCAATTTTCTTTCATTATAATCAGTTCTTTTAACTTTTATAAAGATTTTTTATAAAGGATAGGAAGACAATGATTCATTTTTAACCTTATTTGACAAACTGTTCAATATTATCATATAAATATAATATTAATCATATCATATTAATATTAAATAATATTTAAAAAATACCACTCGCCTTAAAGTGCGTAATGTCGCGTAAAGCGATAATTTTTGAATCGTGTTCTAAGGGGCGTTAAAGCGAATTCGCGTATTTTAAGTTTGCGTAAAAAACGAATGCACTGCATATGTCATAAAATCGTGTTGTATTAAAAACACACAGCCCTGGGGACATTTCATACAGGTCTAAGTCCGTACGGTCCCAGCTGTGCACAGCAGCACAGAAGCACAACTGTGCACCAGAGGGGAAGCTTACCACCAGCTCACAGGGGTATACTTCTTCATCGAAGTTGGAAAATTTGCTAAAGGTCTCAAAGAACTTCTCCATGCACTCCTCCTCCTTCAGTGTGGCGTACTGCAGGAAGGTCTGCTGGATCATCTTCCTCAGGTGCTTGGACTGCCATGGCCAATTAAGCAACTCATCACTCAATAAAGTCAACCAATCAATCAGGAAATAGTAACTCAATAAAAGTCAGTCAGCCAGCCAGCCAGCCAGCCAGCCAGCCAGTCAGCCAGTCTTTGTTCAAAGTAAATATTGCATGGCAGCTTTGTGACCATTTTAGTTTTCAGGTCCTATTTTAAGAACAACATGTATTTAACCATACAGCTACTAGGGTCCTACACCAGCTACAGGCTCACAATTCAGAAAAATTAACCAGTCTACCACACAGGTACAGTGTATGGAGAACATGTGTACAGTGTGTGTGGAGTGTGTGTACATCGTGCACAGAGCATATTTACAGAGTGTGCACAGTGTGCATACAGCACATGTACAGTGTGTGTGGATTGTGTATATGGTGTGCATAGAGCATACAGTGTGTGTACAATGTGCAGAGCATGTATACTGTGTGTAAAGTGTGTGTACAGTGTGTGAACAGTGTTTGTACTGTGTGTGTACCATGTTTATACTGTGTGTGTTAAGCATGTGTAGAGAATACAGGGTAGTGTGTGAACAGTGTGAAGATCATCATTAGTGTGCTTTTTCGTTGACAGATTTTGCGCTGATAGTTCAGAAATTAGAAGGCCATCTCTAACAGCCATTTGTGGAATCAGCATCACAACGGTGTTTGGTGCAGCAGGTAAAAGTAGATCAAACAGATTTACTGAGACTTCACCTTCATGCTATCGATCAGCTCTCTGGGGAAGAAGAGGTCCAGACCCACATCTTTCCTGCAGAGTGGAGAGGGGAAACCACTCATCAGAGTGCGTCATCAGTGTGTCACATGTGTGTGAATTAATGACCTAATGACCAGTCATCTCCAACTTCCAGTCTTTCACTTTCATGCACCATTACGTCAGAGCAGAATTACCTCTGACACACACTCCAAATAAATAATACTTACTCTAACAATTCAAAATTGGACTTTTTTTCCAGTCCTTTGGCATTCATGTCTTTGTAAAACCTCCTGGAATAAAAAGGACAAACAAACAAGATGAGGATAAGAATAATACGTGTAAGAGTAAGAATTTCCTCCAAACTATCCAATCATATGGAAATAAAGTAAACCATTCCTCTAAAAGTTATTATGGTTAAATAATAGAAAATATTCCTGTTACATGAACTAAGGAGAAAGGACTACTGTGGTTTTAAATGTGTTTACAGCAGAGGTTTATATTGGCTCAACATGCCATTTGTTTTACGCCTTTTGGCCCTATGTTATGACTTCATTTAGTCCTCTCCAGTTTGCGGAAAGTGCTGGATATAAATAAAATGCTGCACTGAATATGAATTCTGGAGAAGATGACAGTGACAGTGATAAGATAGATGAAATATATTTATTGTAGCGATGCTGTTACATGGAAAGAGCATTTGCCAATCATCAATGCCATCGTGTGGCACACAGAACACACGGCCTAATCAGTACTCACTGGCTCTCTGTTTTCCTTCGGTATAAAGTCAAATGTGCCCATACAGGAGATGTAACATGTGGCTTTTGTAAAGTAGCAGTATTCCATCTTTGTTCACAATGTTCTCTCAAGACAGTGTGAGATGAAAGTGTTTGATGGACCCCCCCAAAAAAAAAAGCCTATTTTGATCCATTGAATTTCCAGAAGATCATTCCACTGAATAAAACCTAATGCAATGGCAATTACATGTACTGGCTAAGATATCCTTGTGGTGTACATCAAGTCATTTGGTATTCTTTGTCAAGGTTGACTGTAGGCATATTTTCATGCAACAGAGTATTGAGAGGGATCTGGCAGTGCTTGGCATGTTGCTACAGGAACAGTGTAGAACAGAGGTGTCAAACTCGCAGCCCAGGGGCCAGAACCGGCCCTCAGACCTAATTCATCCAGCCCGCGGCATGATGTCAAATTTGATGTGCCATTTCTTTATTTGTTCTTTTAAAAATTATTATTTTCTAGTTTCCTCATTACAATTTGAACAATCTCCCCTAATATAAGTAAATTTTAAAAAAGATACATACTGTATTTTTTTAAATACTCTCGATATGCACAAAACATCGACCAAATTCAACAGCGTGTGATGTGAAATTTGATCTGCCTGTGAAATTTGATCTGGCCTGATGCAGTAATGGGTTCTGTACAGCTGTCTGCTGCTATACCAATGCAGCGGTGACCTAACAAAGAGAATCTTGGCAAATGAAATCACTCGCACCTTTACCAAGTTTTCCTTAGAAGAATTTATCTCACAAAGAGAGCGGGGGTTAAATCATTTAAGTTTTAAGAATTTTACAATTAATGAAGATGTATTGGAGATGACTGTAAGTATTAAAGTTTCTACACTGAAGCTGAAGTCTAATACGACTGTATCTTGCAAGTTAAGAAATTTTATCTGACAAGTTAAGAAGTTGTGCCTTACAGCCCTCCTTTGAGAAGAGAATACCATCAGTGGCCCCAAGGCCTGTACACATCAGGTAGCAGGAACAGGAACAGCATTCATTGCCACTGTTACTAACTTCATTTCTGTTATTTCAATTCCATATTTTCTGATTGTGTCTGAAAACTTATTCAACTGAATATGCAAATGGTCAAAATCCTTCAAGAACAATTATAATGAAAGGAAAGTGACCACGTCTCTTCTGGCTATAGAGAAAATCAGACTTCCCAGGTCTTTCAGCAGGTGTTTGCTGCTTTTTGCCGCTAGAATATGAGAGAGCGGCTCATATTAAGATTATTATGAAAACTGAAATTCACACATTTACTTGGCAGAGTGTGCAGTTATTTGCCATCAACAGCAAGGTTATTGACACATTACAGTTCTAAATGGGGTCTCTACACAAAGTCAGTCCTGGACTGTGGACTAAGAAGACTATGGAATAGACGTTAGCTTAACTGAACAGAGAGTGGCATAAACGTTAGTTTAACTAAGAAGACAGTGGCATAGACTTTAGTTTAACTGAGCGGACAGTGGCATAAACTGAGAAGACAGTGGCACAGACTTTAGTTTAACTTAGCGGACAGTGGCAAAAACTGAGAAGACAGTGGCATAGACTTTAGTTTAACTCAGCGGACAGTGGCATAAACTGAGAAGACAGAGGCATAGATTTTAGTTTAACTGGACAGATGGTGGGATAGACATTAGACAGACAGTGACAGAGACCTTAGCTTACAGATGTTTGTTTAATCAAAGAGACAGTGGCGGAGATGTAAGATTAATCAAGCACATAGCGGCAGAGATGCTAGTTTAATCAAAGATACAGTGGCAGAGACGTTACCTGATCTCCAGGCAGCCGAGCTGCAGAGCCATGCCATCGCTGACCTTGCTGGCGTGGTGCTGCATGTAGTCACTGCGAACCTGAATGATTCCCAGAACAACCAGTATAAAACATTATAACACACTATAACAGCTGAGCATCAAACACTGCTGCTAAACCAGGGATCACCCAAGTAGTAAAACACGTTATTTCAACCAAAACCAACGTTTGATATAGGGTTGTGTTTTTGTGTTCAACAAAACCGACATGTAAACTACTTCCACCAAATGTGTTAACACCGATCCCAACATTTTAACAAACGTGTTGATTTGGTGTCAACTTACACCAACTGTGAAAGCCCAATAACCAATGTAACTCACACGTTCTAAATAAGTGTTAATCACAACGTAAAATAATGAACATATCTGAAACATATTTTTAATGTTTAACGGTGGTGCTTATGTGGTGTGAGTTTAGACAGAATCCCAAAAAGTTAAAAACATATCAGTAACATGTTTACCATGTTATCACAATTCAGGTTGTCAGAATTGCGGACTGAGGGCCAAA
Source organism: Albula goreensis (assembly GCA_022829145.1). Taxonomy (NCBI): domain Eukaryota; kingdom Metazoa; phylum Chordata; class Actinopteri; order Albuliformes; family Albulidae; genus Albula; species Albula goreensis. The sequence goes on from CM040747.1 coordinate 34,857,252, forward strand.
TTCAATAAGGAATAGTTGCAACACAAAAATTTTTGCTGTACAGCAACACTTTTGCAGCTGAAAAACACTGAAATATTAATGACTGATTTACCAAGACTAATTACACAATCAAAAAATTAAATGCCCTCATGTTGCAATTTTTGCCGTAGGAGACACCCATAAAAAGGCCATGTATGGCATGCTTACACATCAAGATATAAAGGCACTTAAAAATGGATACAGAGCAACCAGGCGCAAGTTGAGAGGGAACCACAAGAACAATAAAACTTTTATTTACTGATCAGGTAATAAATATAACGGCTAGCACGGCACAGTTTCATAATGCCATATTGCAATATATAAATTAAACCCCAAACGAGAGGCGTACGTTTTGGAATGATCATGTTCAAAATGAATTTAGAAGGTACAGAGAAATAAAAAGAATCTCTCCCTAATGGAAGACAAGAAAATATGACCAATGTTAGGTGGCACACAAAAAGGTTTCCTACAACATAAAAAGGGTAAAAAGACACTTGGTGGTCTAACAAAAGAACAACAGATGGAATATTAACACGGATTGGAATAAGATTATTACAGCACAGCTAATACATTCCTTATGCTTGTTCCGTCCTCTCACTTTCAGTAGATAGAACTACTCCTGAAAATAAAGTTACCGTGATGTGAACCGCTGTACCTTGCTACAACATTTGTGAATATTTTTTTACATCAAAACCTGACATTCATGAGATATGCGTGTTTTCTATTTATGAACACTTGTTCGTTGTATGATGGAACAACCCTCATGTAAGTCATGCCACTGTACTGAAAAGGTCCGGATGCGAGGACATTGACAGCATCACCACAGTTAACAGAGTATTTGATGTGTGCAAGTGGCTCAAGTTCCTCCAGTAGTGCGATTATGCTGTGACTGTGTAACTTGTGTAATGTCACATCAGTATTTGGTGTTAGGTAAACTGAAAGAAGGTAACTCTTGGATGGCGCAAAATTTACCGCCTGGTTTCAGAAGTCATAAACATTCCCACTCAAAGATGGGAGTCGCAGTTGTTGAAAGGTTTAGTCAATTAGACAGAATACTTAACTGGCCTCATTAGCAAAATCTCCACCCTGTTTGACCTCCTTCATGCCAGGTATACATATGCATGAACAGATTTTACTATGTATCAAGTGAAAAGTTGCAAAGTGACGTAGTCACTGCAAATTCCTTTTTAATAGTGATTTTCACCCATTGCAACTGGTTAGTAATTTTCACACGTTTAGCAGCTGCTTTTATGCCAGAAAAGCAGTCACAATCCTTTAGTAATTATTTTTTTTTTTTTAAATTTGAATCCCTGATTTTTCCCCTTTTTTCCCAACCCGAATGTTCAAATGAACTACGTGATCACACCGCAGCACCCCACCTCTGACAGCTATGGGAGGAGAGGTCGCGCACATGACTCCTCCAAATCACATGTTGACATTCTCGCTTCTTTTCCACGTTGCGGCCGCACCACCAGTCGCACACTGCCTATGACGTCAGAGGAAGACGTAGTCAGCATACAATCAGTTTGTGCCGCTGCAAGCAGCCCCGAGGAGGGCGCTATTGTGATGGACCAACCAGAGATATTTAGCCCAACCTACCCCGTATCAAACCCCTGGCGAGGCTGGCCAATTGTTGCCTTGCTAATGGAGCCTCTGGCCATGGTCGGGAATGGCGAGGCCGAGAATCTAACCCCCGACCTCAGGACCCGTAATTTATCAGCAATTTATCCCACAAGCCACTCAGAGGCAATCCTTTAGGAAATGATGTTTCCCCCATTGTCACCACACGTGATAATGTCATTGTCAACCATTGTCGAGATTCTGTCCATTTCCAACATTTTCTACAACAGACTTGATGACATGCACATTCTACTTTGTTAATATGCTACTGTGTCATCAGGGTTGGGTAGTAATGGATTACATGTAATCGGGATTACAAAATCAGATTACAAAAAATAAGTAACTGTAATCAGCCCAGATTACATTTGAAAAAATGTGCAATTAGATTACAGTTGGAAGGTTCAAGCAGCGGCAGTCCCTCCAAAACAGCCTTCCATTCCTAGCAATATCATCATCACTTTGACTTCACATAATGTGCAACACAAGAACGACTATGAATGTACAATAGCCAAGATACTGTACACATACAGTACTGTATTTCAGCTAATGTATCTGACAAGGTGATTTATGGGTTAAGTAGGTCAATACTGCACAGTGCTGTATACAAAATATAATGATACATCGTAAACATACAGATGTATATGCAGTCGGATGTTATGCCGCGCGTAGCTGTATCAGTATTTTGTTACATGCTTAATTGAAAATTTGCACAAAGGTACTCAATGAAATTAGAAAAATAATCAAATATGAGTAAGTACCTTTTGTTTGTTGCGTATATAAAATTCAAAATGTAATAAGAAATAAACCTTCCCATGTGGCCATTTTATATGAACTATTTATTCATTCAATTTACAGAAAATGTCCTATATAGTGATATGTATTGTTATCGGGATATGAGATGACCTATATTGGGATATGAGAATTTGGTCATAATCGCACAGCTAAGTTTAGCTTGGGTATGGAATTTTCTTTCAACCATTTTTACCGCAGTGCTCATTTGCGTCTGCCACAGTAGTATGGTTGATATTGGTAGCAATGGCTTAGCTCATTATCTAAAATACAATACTGAGCAAATTACGGGTATTGGATCTCGAAAATATAGATCTTGCCATGCATAACCCAATACGACTGTATGGAGTCGGGGCACTCCTGATGCTAGCTGTAGTCTGCTGTACTGTGTGCAATTTTCAGTTCTTTTCCTAGAAACAGAATGTTGATCACTCATTTCCAATGTAGTTAGCTAGCTAGCTAAACTGAACATATTACAAGTTGATTTTATCAAATTTTTGTGGCTGCATCCATTTTTTTTTAGTTTAAGATGCAATATTTTCAATGTTTGATTTTGAAGAATCCAAAAGTAATCAAAAAGTATTCAGATTAGATTACATTTATTTTGTAATCCAATGGATTACATTACTAATTACAAAAATTGCCATGTAATTTGTATTCAGTAACTGACTACATTTCAAAGTAATCTGACCAAATCCTGGATGTACCTGCGTCTGACCTGCCGTTTGTGAGTGACAAACCCCCAATTCTTCAACCAGGCTATTTTGTTTTATCCTCGATTTGCTACAGCTGCCATGCTTAAAGAAAAATTATACTAAACAAACTAAACTCATAAACATATGGACGTGGAGCTTGGGTTGCCAGGAACGTGTGAAGCAGCCTGGAGGAGGTAAGTCTCAGCTTCCTCCCAGTTTCACCATTCCAGGCCAGCTTCCTCCGAATTTCTACCCCTAGACGAATGTGACCGCAACAATATACATAAAGAGTAGGAGTGGTGCAAAGCCTGTCGCAGGCTTACCTATGCACGAGTCGTGGTATTATTGCGCCCATTGGTTTTGAAACAAACAGGCAGTGCACAAAGCTTGATTTCAATGTAACTTTCAGAAATTTATTACAGAAATATGCTGAACTCCCTGAACTCTTTTACAGCTGGAACAGAGATGACAACGACTGGGTCAGTACCAAGCAGACAGATGAGCATTTCTGAATGATGCCATTATAAAGACATATTTGTTGGTCCATTCTTCTTTGAAGACATGATTTTCTGTATCAATTTTCCTCTTAAGCCCCTTCGAGAGAGATATTTATTCTAGATTGTTTTGCTAGTTAACTTACTAGTCACATTTGGCTATTAAACATGTTGAATTTTCATGAGGAAAAAAAAATGTATTGAAATATTTAGGAATGATTTGCCTGTCTCTAATTGAGGATTGTGAGGCTAGCAGGTGCACCACACAACGCCCCCCACCCCCCACAAACCCAAACACTCCACAACCATCAAAGGAGCACCACCAATGTGTCTCTACTGTGTGAGCCACCCACAGGGGAATAAATATATGATTCTACCTTAACAACTAATCTAAAGTATTAAGCAATCAACACTCTGTGAATGCAGTTGCTAAAATGCAAACACAATGAGAAACACTGCAGACTGGGCTTTAGCTCTGCTCAGTTACATCTGTTCTTCATTTCCTGAGAACATGTGTAGCCTAATGAATTTGTTTATTGTGTGCGAGTTCATTGTCCATCAAAGACAGAAATGTGCATGGGGCCTGGTTACTGACCTGCTGATAGAAGTACAGCATAGTGGTTCTGTCTTCTTTAAATTTCTCTAAGAAGTTGTCTGGAATGTAGCGGATCCTCAGGTCATACCTAGGAAAGACAGATTTATTCAGAGATTTATTAGAAAACTGGACATTAAAACACACGCACATTCCATAAATCACACAAGTGCATGATAATCAATTTGCAGGGCTACAAATGAAATTAGTTTTCCCCCCAATGTACCACACAGCTGCTGCAATTTATAATAATTTTTTTGCAAAGCAGCATGAATAAACAATACATTTTCACAAACATCATAATCCCACCCTCTTCCAAAATGTGCGTCATCTCAGAATATGTGCTTAATAAAACATTTCATTTGAGATTTAAGATTTGAGATGCCATATGAAACCAATAGATCAGTTACAACACAGCTGAGTGAATCCCATATGAAACCACTAGATCAGTTACAGCACAGCTGAGTGAATCCCATATGAAACCAATAGATCAGTTACAACACAGCTGAGTGAATCCCATATGAAACCAATAGATCAGTTACAGCACAGCTGAGTGAATTCCATATGAAACCAATAGATCAGTTACAACACAGCTGAGTGAATTCCATATGAAACCATGGGATCAGTTACAGCACAGCTGAGTGAATCCCATATGAAACCAATAGATCAGTTACAGCACAGCTGAGTGAATTCCATATGAAACCATGGGATCAGTTACAGCACAGCTGAGTGAATCCCATATGAAACCAATAGATCAGTTACAGCACAGCTGAGTGAATCCCATATGAAACCATGGGGTCAGTTACAGCACAGCTGAGTGAATCCCACATGAAACCATGGGTCAGTTACAGCACAGCTGAGTGAATCCCACATGAAACCATGGGTCAGTTACAGCACAGCTGAGTGAATCCCACATGAAACCATGGGATCAGTTACAGCACAGCTGAGTGAATCCCACATGAAACCATGGGATCAGTTACAGCACAGCTGAGTGAATCCCACATGAAACCATGGGATCAGTTACAACACAGCTGAGTGAATCCCACATGAAACCATGGGATCAGTTACAGCACAGCTGAGTGAATCCCACATGAAACCATGGGATCAGTTACAGCACAGCTGAGTGAATCCCACATGAAACCATGGGATCAGTTACAGCACAGCTGAGTGAATCCCACATGAAACCATGGGATCAGTTACAGCACAGCTGAGTGAATCCCGTATGAAACCATGGGATCAGTTACAGCACAGCTGAGTGAATCCCGTATGAAACCACTAGATCAGTTACAACACAGCTGAGTGATTCTCATATAATATCACTGGACCAGCTACGGCTCAGCTGTGTGACTCCCTCTCGTTGGGGCTCTATGTAACAGGGAATACCGTGTTATTTTTGACCTACTGTAGTATCTTTGCACCGAGGGGGAAGGGTGAGAGGAAGGGATCGGCACTTTCAGGTGCTGAGTAAACAGTTATCAGCTCATGACGTGGCATGTCATTCTAGACTGAAATCCCCCTACAACACTACCCATTAAACACAAAAATACAAAAAAACAGCTGGACATAGCTGTGTGAGTGATGGAAAGCCAGTTAATTTGCCGTGTTGAGAATAATCCATTCTTGAAAATAGAAAATGCAGTTTTTAACTTCATTTTTCCCCCAATTTCACCCTTTTCCCCAAGCCAGTAGTCCCAGTGCAGCAGCCTTTGTGCCTGCTCCAGATGGAGAGCTGTGGGCACCGACTCCTCCGTGAGGCTCTCACTGCATCCACAGGGCAGCTGCTTCATTACTCACATGCTGCCTCTGTGATCCACTGGTGGCTAACAGTGAGTGATGAGACCAACAAACTTAACCGGCATCGCCAAATGTGGATAGTCAGGCTGGGATTCAAACACCAAACCTCAGGAATCCCTGGTAAACATCTGACCCAACAAACCACCAGAGGCCCACTGGCTGTGTATGGTTCAGAGAGGGAGGTTTCAGACGAAATTAATGACCATTTTAAGCAGCTGTTACAGTTGGTTAAGTGGTCTAGAGCAGTGTCACACTTCCCCATCTTCACAGAGTTCACATAGATGTGTAACAAGCAAAGGAACTATAGCACATACAGGCCTATGTGTAGTCTGTATCGTATGTACATTTTTTTCCTACCAATGAGTAAATGCCAGCCAGAAAATATTTATGACTGCCAAAATATTGTTTAACTTATTTATACATCTGGTTTATGTAGAAATCTGCGGTGTGATTGATACACTCATCCCAGAGAGGAAGCACGCTGAACCTCCAACTCCTCCTCGGAGGAGGAAGACGGTGGTGTGGACAGAGACAGCAGCGGACAGCACATTTGAGAGGAGGGCTCATGCCTGTACATGCACAGTGTAATCTGGGTTGTTTTGGCTCATTGAAAACAAATGAAAATGCCAAACTGGAAGAAAAAGCATGCCAACAACCTCGAAAATTTTAGTTTATATAAAAAAAACTTTTAACACTGAAATAATAAACCCTTAAATCAAATGACTCATATTGACAAACATCATTTTCTGTTGTCCACAGATAAACAACACACATTACCACATGCATGCATGCACTCCCACACTGACACACACGCGCACACACACACACAGAGCCAGATGCTGTAACATCAAGCCCCTCACCTCCACTCTGCCTCCAGGTGTAGCTTCTCGTATCTCTGCTCCACCTCCCCCACGGTGAGATCTGGATGGAGCCAGTGCAGCTCCTCTGACTTCAGGTGCTTTAGCAGGAGCCCATAGCATCCTGGGTACTTAATGTTTGGACCCAGCCGGCCGCTGATCAGGATGGACTTAATGATAGCCTGAAAGAGAGAACCAAATGACTTTGGCATTGGTGCCTTTTGAACTGCTACACGATATTTTGAACCAAAGGGGTGGAAGACACAGCTGGGAGAAAAAAAGAAGAAACTTACGGTGCCCTTCACTACAGAAACATACACACTTTCCAAACAACCAAGAAGACAGAACATTCAGTAAAAAATCCCAAACTATTTCTTTTTATTTTCACTTTCATGTTTTCCCTTTTCCCCATCATAACCAATATGTTGATATCCTGCGAGCATTCTTCTCCCACCAAGGTTTGTAGGAGGTAGTCGAAGCTCATGATTTCTCAAAATCATGTTACAACAAGTACATTTCTTCTCACTTTGCATTTTGAGTCTTCACCTAAAATTTGTACACTTCGTAACAATGTATTCATATTATAAGTTATTTTAATGCACACACAGCATACAGGTTCCCTGGTTATCATTCAGAGGTAAACCCATCATACCTAAATAATTACCGGCAGAGCACAGCTGGTTTAGAATATAGCTGATTCAACATTGGACTTAATCAGTCAGCCCTTTAACCAACATGCTTATCATATAATAATCTGGGTATTTTACAATACATCACAGGAGAACTTACTCAACCATACAAGAAAACATATTCAGTATGATAACATGTTGAAAGAACCGCAAAGAAATCTAATGAGCTGTTACCGAGACCCGTCTTGCTACTTTCAGTTTGAGCTCAGACAGGAAACCGTAGTGTGAAAGTGTGACACAGAGACAGGTACATTTTCCAATTCTGCATTATTACTGAACGCAGAGGCCACAGCCACCCAACACATTTACAAACAGCAGGCAGTTCCGTACCCAGCATTTCTTAAGCTGTTGGGCAAGTTACTAAAAGTCATTTGCTATGTGTGGTACAGGAATTTGAGTGAGTCACAAGATTTTAAACATGCTGTGAACACATTTCCTCTCAAGACTTTTATAACAGCATTGGGACAATGTTAAAAACGATATTGAATACCTTTATTACTATATTACGGTATTACTTCTTTACTATTGACATTGATTGGAATGCATTCAATGACCCGGGTCTGTCTCTGGTGAATATAGGTGAACCTCTATTCAATGACCCGGGTCTGTCTCTGGTGAATATAGGTGAACCTTTATTCAATGACCCGGGTCTGTCTGTGGTGTAAATAGGTGAATCCGTATTCAATGACCCGGGTCTGTCTCTGGTGTAAATAGGTGAATCCGTATTCAATGACCCGGGTCTGTCTCTGGTGTAAATAGATGAACCTCTATTCAATGACCCGGGTCTGTCTCTGGTGTAAATAGGTGAATTCAATGAGGTCTGTCTGTGGTGTAAATAGGTGAATCCGTATTCAATGACCCGGGTCTGTCTCTGGTGTAAATAGGTGAATCTATATTCAATGACCCGGGTCTGTCTCTGGTGAATATAGGTGAACCTCTATTCAATGACCCGGGTCTGTCTCTGGTGTAAATAGGTGAACCTCTATTCAATGACCCGGGTCTGTCTCTGGTGTAAATAGGTGAATCCGTATTCAATGACCCGGGTCTGTCTCTGGTGTAAATAGGTGAATCCGTATTCAATGACCCGGGTCTGTCTCTGGTGTAAATAGGTGAAATATAGGTGAACCTCTATTCAATGACCCGGGTCTGTCTCTGGTGTAAATAGGTGTCTGTCTCTGGTGTAAATAGTGTGAACCCGGTCTGTCTCTGGTGTAAATAGGTGAATCCATATTCAATGACCCGGGTCTGTCTCTGGTGTAAATAGGTGAATCCGTATTCAATGACCCGGGTCTGTCTCTGGTGTAAATAGGTGAACAGATGTCTCAGATGTAAATGTCTTGTTTAACCCATATCTCTCAGGGGCTGGCTAAAAGGTGCTGGGTTACACATCACCCAGGCTGTGTTTACGGTCCAAACCGAAAAGAATCACGGCCAGCCAACTTTCTCAGGACTAAAGTGCATTAAGTATCTACTAAAAGTAAATTGTCGCTGTATAATAAAATTGTCATGGATCTATGTTTCCAGAGCTAATATCAGTATGTTAGCCTGAATAAAAACAGTGGTTTATGGGGTTTGATGCGTGGTACAGGAATTTGAGTGAGTCACAAGATTTTAAACATGCTGTGAACACACTCTCAAGACTTTTATAACAGCATTCAATGTTAAAACGATATTGAATACCTTTATTACTATATTACGGTATTACTTCTGTCATTGATTGAATCGTATTCTGGTCTGTCTCTGGTGTAAATAGGTGAATCCTCTATTCAATGACCCGGTCTGTCTGTCTGGTGTAAATAGGTGTCGTATTCAATATTCAATGACCCGGGTCTGTCTCTGGTGTAAATAGGTGAACCCAATGGGTCTGTCTCTGGTGTAAATAGGTGAAGGTGACCCGGGTCTGTCTCTGTGTAATATAGGTGAACCTCTATTCAATGACCTCTGACCCGGGTCTGTCTCTGGTGTAAATAGGTGAATGTCTCAGGTGATGTAAACCCGGTCTGTCTTGTAAATAGGTATTCAATGACCCAGGTCTGTCTCTGGGGTCTGTCTCTGGTGTAAATAGGTGAATCCGTATTCAATGACCCGGGTCTGTCTCTGGTGTAAATAGGTGAATCCGTATTCAATGACCCGGGTCTGTCTCTGGTGTAAATAGGTGAATCCGTATTCAATGACCCGGGTCTGTCTCTGGTGTAAATAGGTGAATCCGTATTCAATGACCCGGGTCTGTCTCTGGTGTAAATAGGTGAATCCGTATTCAATGACCCGGGTCTGTCTCTGGGTGAATGTAAATAGGTGAATCCGTATTCAATGACCCGGGTCTGTCTCTGGTGTAAATAGGTGAACCTCTATTCAATGACCCTGGTGTAAATAGGTGGTCTGTCTCTGGTGTAAATATGAAGGTGAACTCTGGTGTAAATAGGTGAATTCAATGACCCGGTCTGTCTGTGGTGTAAATAGGTGAACCTCTATTCAATGACCCGGGTCTGTCTCTGTCTCTGGTGTAAATAGGTGAATCCATATTCAATGACCCGGGTCTGTCTCTGGTGTAAATAGGTGAACCTCTATTCAATGACCCGGGTCTGTCTCTGGTGTAAATAGGTGAATCCATATTCAATGACCCGGGTCTGTCTGTGGTGTAAATAGGTGAATCCGTATTCAATGACCCGGGTCTGTCTCTGGTGTAAATAGGTGAACAGATGTCTCAGATGTAAATGTCTTGTTTAACCCATATGGAAAAACCCAGGTCAGGAGCAGGGTTGAGACCCAGGTCAGACAGACCTCAGGGGCTGGCTAAAAGGTGCTGGGTTACACATCACCCAGGCTGTGTTTACGGTCCAAACCGAAAAGACACTCACGGCCAGCCAACTTTCTCAGGACTAAAGTGCATTAAGTATCTACTAAAAGTAAATTGTCGCTGTATAATAAAATTGTCATGGATCTATGTTTCCAGAGCTAATATCAGTATGTTAGCCTGAATAAAAACAGTGGTTTATGGGGTTTGATCCTTTATTTTAGTGTTGAACTTGTATGAAAGCAGTTACACAGAGGTGGTGTTAGGCTGTGATTATTGTCATAGCTCACGTCTATGACTGCAGCATAGCAAGTCCAATAGTCACTGTAGACAGTGATATGAAAAGTGCACCCTGTGAAAAGTGCTGACTTTTCTGACATATTCAGACAGATGGTTATTTAAGTGTACCTTTTTCTATTAATATTGTTGAAATGAAAATAATTTACCAAATAAAAACCAACTTTGCAATAACTGTTTGAGTTTCATTCAACAACATTCAAATGTAGGTATCATCCCATCAAATGTATAAAATTAGATGCAGGTGCACTAGAAAACATTCAAATGATTACAACATACTTAGAGAGTAAACTGGAGGGCCCTGCCTTCTGTAAAGATTAGAAACCCGTTCAGATTTTCTCTTAACCATTGAGATGTGCGGCAATGACATTTTAAGATCAAAATAACTTTGTGAGGCCCTAAGAAGATTGTTGGTGCTCATGAGTCAAAGGAATCTGAAGTCAATCATTGAACTGTCAAAAAATAATCTACAAATGGAAAACATTCCAGACTACTGGCCATCTACCGGGCCAGACTGTCGCACCAAATTCAGCTCATGAGCTGACTGAAAGGTGCTTACAGAGGTCACTAAGAACCCTGGGTAATGTCAAGGAATTTACAGGCATGAGCTGACAGTCAGGAAGAGACAAATTTGATCTACATGTGAGGTCAAGGCGGAAGGAATCGCTGCTATCAAAAAAGAATATAAATGTATGAGCAAAGTCTCCCAGACAACACCTAGGTGAAGAACATGACTGCTGTCGTAATGTGCTCTGGACAGATGAGTCAAACTTTATTAAAACCAAACACTGCCTTTGAGAAGTTAAACCTTATTCCTGCTGTAAAGCATGATGCTGGAGCCATTATAGTTTGGGGCTACTTGCTGCCTCAGGGCCTGGCCAGCCTGCCCAGCCTGCTGTCACAAACTTACGTTACATATTCTACCACATAGAGCACTTGTGAAGAATGTGAGGCTTTGAAGGTGGGCCAAGAATGCAAGGAGTCCCCTGAACATCACAACATTAAAGGAGTTCATTTGCATTATGTTTATCTGTCAATAGTGTTCAAATAAATATCAGAAAGTCAGACAAAAACACATTTTTTCAGGAGGTGTAATTATTTTTTCATCTGTGATGCTCCAGTATGTTTGCATCCCTGTGTGTCTTGCCAGCTGCATTTTTCTCGTGGGTTAAAGGCATGGTAGTGGCAGTGGCCAGTGGAATTTTACTGTTTACACAATTACGACTGCGTTTGCCACGCTTCAGGGGTGGCTCTCTCTCTACTCCTCACAGTTCATTCATGTTGCCTGTAATCTCTGTCTCACCAGTATTGCTGATTTGGCTGTAAAAAATAATTGCTGGTCTAGCAGCCCCTTATTCGTGTCTCCTAGTTTGTGCCGACTTTAGCTGAGCAATCGTTAAAACATCACTGTCATTCAGCCTCTTGTATGTTCCTCTACCTTGATCTGTTATCAGCTACATTCTAGTCTCACAGCACTGCAGAAAAAACCCAACAAAATCTATTTTTTTTCCTGTGTGTTTGCCTCTATGTGCCCAAGGCAAAGTCTGTAATTCAGCCAAAATATCAGACATCCTTTATCCTGCAGCAATGTTCTGCTGAAATTACAGAGTGTGGGGGACTGGAGTTAAACCTGCAGACACTGCGGCCCTCCAGGACTGGAGTTAAACCTGCAGACACTGCGGCCCTCCAGGAATGGAGTTAAACCTGCACACACTGTGGCCCTCCTGTACTCAAGATCAGCAGCCCCACTCTGGAGTTTCTCTTACCCTTATCTCCCAGGAACTGTCACATTTGACAAGTTTGAAGTTCTTTCCCAGGTTGGAGCTGTTGCTAATGAAGCAGACCTTGAGGATCTTGACGGGGCCACCCTCTCCAGCTGAGGTCCCTTCGGAGCCCCCCTCTGCCCCTTCCGGTCCCCCTGTGCTTGGAAGCCTCCAGGACAGGGTGTTGGTGTCCCCCGACATTTTGTTATGTGTTGTCACAGCAACAGCCTCACCATCACAGCAGAACCCTACGGGAGAAGAGCTTATAGTCAACCAGCAGCCACAGCTTCACCAAACACCCAACTAAACCAACCACACCTTTATTTAACCAGGAACGATCCCAGACGGATTTGGAATCTCTCTTACATGGGGGTCCTGACCAGGATAGCAGCTTAAGAACATACTTAATACCACAATCTCATCAAAGCATAACATAAAAAACATAACATCAAGATTTTGGATAAAATTGCTAAACTATCCCATATTAAACTTAATATTTTTTAAATCATTTAATTATGAAGTGAATCAAGCTTAATGAATCATGACCATTTGGTAAAATATCAGTGTGGGGATGTTATTTTTATAATAGTACAACAATTTTTCATATTAGTACCCTGAATACTAAATTACTCTCATTCACCTGTGCTATATCAGTCTAATCCTCCTATACTACAACTCTGCCTTCACCTGTACTATATTAGTATAATTCATCTACACTATAACTCTTCATTCACCTATACTGTATTACTCTTCCTTCATCTGTGCTACATCACCTATACTGTATTACTCTTCCTTCATCTGTGCTACATCACCTATACTGTATTACTCTTCTTTCACCCAAGCTATGTTCACATCCATTTTATGAAAGTTGGTTGTATCCTGTCAATCTCTCATGGCTCTGACTGGTTAAATCTTTTTTTAGTCAGCATGTGATAAAAATGTATAATTTCATTTCAAGTGGGGGTATACATTTTTGTTTTAGAATAAAAGTGGTGAAAAAATCTTATTTAGTATTTCATTATTCATTATTTCCCATGGTTTGCTGAAAAATTGTGTTGGGATTTCATTCTAATATTTTGAGGAGACAGAAGATAGTTGCTGAAAATAAATGGTTACAATTATAATGCATCATTTTCACCTACAGAATATGAACTACATGGTGACCTCTTTATTATGTGTTACATATCTCACATGCACATATACATTGTACATTTTTCAGTATCATACACATTGCTCACAACATAGTCTGAAACCAATTGTCAGCCTCCCCATGCAATTCATTTCATTAGCAATTTCTAGTCAGTGGTAAAGGGTTTGGTGGCACCCATTTCCATCTGATGGCTTTCTTACTATCTACATATTATAGTATTTAAGAGGTATTGATATTGAGCCATAATCACATCCTTTAGCAGAAATTATAAAGAAAAACTAACTTCTGTCACAAATATTTTCTTAATCTCTATTGCAACCTCTTGCCAATATGACAAATTATAGAGTACGCCCAAAGTATATGAAAATGATCAGCCATTTGTTTGTCACACTGCCTTCACCATGGTTTGGTCCCTGAGAGCCCCTTTGTGTACCTGTTTTGGTGTTACAAAGAATCTGACAAGGTTCTTCCAGCAGAATTCTTCCCAGAACCTTGAGCTACAGGTCTTAGTCTGACTCAACTATAAGCCAGTCTTCCCTAGATTTCTCCATGTATGACTCCCTCAACCAGTTCTGTTTGATACATTTAGTTGAATGCTTTGTAGAGATTTTGTTTTAGTGTAAATTAAATGTTTGTTGTTGTTTTTCTTGTATGAATCTATGAATATATTAACCAGATCAAGTTTGCTATTCTCTCCTTTTTTAATTTCTTTCTTGAAGTAATCTCAGACCTGGCTATATCTGATGTTTTTTTTCTCAAGGCTATTATATTCAGAGATCAAGGCAATATCAAAGTTATTTATCTCTGTACCCAAGGCTTAAAATTTGGAGCACCCATTTTTCCGTTTAACCGTGATGCAGGTTTTTTTTTTTTTTTTTGCAGATCTCAGATCATGTCCTGAGTGCTACACTTATCCATTTGTTTATCTTAACCATGTAAGAGTCTTGAAGGAGTTCATTACTCAGTATAGACTGCACTGGAGAACAGAGTTGCATTACTTCCAAATCTACCTCTTTGCAGAGTAATCTGTGTAGGGTAATCCGTGAAGCATTGTTTCACTAGAATTTCACAAGTTATTGGGGACTTTTTGAGATTAAAATAACTGATTTTGCGGCAGTGACTTCAAGAATTATGTAACACATTACATAATTTTTCCCAGTTATCTGTGAACATTAACAGGGTTTCCCTGGCTCATATCAGGCTGGATAATGACCGAGTTTGAGTATCTTGTGCAGATGTTTGTGTGCAAGCCTTTGCAAACCCATACACAGAGTCTACTGTAATTGTTGTGTAATTGTGGTAATACAAACACTGAGAGCTGAATGCTGGAAATACTGTTACTGTCAACATTTATCTCCTGTTTGACAACAAATCGTAACTAATAGTGTAGAATTCACATTTTCTTCCTTTCTGTCTTAATAGCTACTAGCAAGCTCAAGTTTGTTAACTGGTAGCTTTGCTAGCTAGCTTAAGTAAAATCAGTTAACATAATGGTAGGTCTCGAACATAGCTAGTTTTTAGCCCATATAGCTAAGCTGCAAATCTCAATCATTTACAGAAGTCCAAATGACTAGCCATTACTTCAAACGTGGATATTGGCTCGATTGATAAAAAATAGTTCTAAAACCATTGTTTACTTATTTCCCTCAACTGCTGCTGTGATCACGATAGTTTGCTTGGTAAGTATTGCCTGCGTAAGGTAACATTCTAGAGATTAACTTGTCATGAATGCTCCCTTCCAAGGAGTTGGTTGTCAATATTTCTCTTGCTTAGGGAAGCTCTTGAGATTTCAGGAATTGGTCAATTATTGAGGTAACTTTCTGGGACTGGGCATATAAGTCTTTATAATAAGCTTTAAAAGGTCTTTGTACATCTTCTAATTTGTAACACATTATTTCTAGGATTTCTTATTAACAGGTATGCATTTTAATAATGAATTTAAAATCCAAACTCTTGATGCCCGAATTCTTTAGTGCCACCAGATAGCCTAATTACACTTAAAGTTGGGTAACATTTCATTAAACTGCTTAAGATTTATAGGCATTCATGTGAAAAGCCACATGCAAGTTTAGTGGCCACCTTTTGCATTATTTGTTACTGGAATAATACCTTGTATTTTGTGAGTAGCATTGTAAGACTTTATGGGTCCTTGAGCTGAGCTGGTTTAGGGGCTCTCAGGGGTGTGGGGGCTGAGCATGCAGATGTCAGCGCTTTGTTGTGCACTTTAGTGCCACCAGGAGTCTAATCAGCTCCATATTCCACATGACCCATCCAAACCAGCCTTACGCAGCTGAGTAAGCCTCAAATGTACCAGCTATAAACAGTCAATACGTTCTATTTACCTCTGAAAGTTCTGAAAACATCCAACACAGCACAACACTGAACGTTCACTCCCTATTAACACAGTCACTTTCTAGGCATGCATTCCTGCATTTCCAGCAAGGCCTTCAAGCTGGCACATGAGTTGTCACGGCAACGCCACGCCCCAGTTCAGATGTTATCAGAGTTCCAGCCGCGTCAGCGGAGGGACAGAATTCTCTCAGGATGAGTTACAGCAGTGCTACGCTGAACATTGGTGTGAGATAAAACACATCACACACATTTGGAAATCATACAGACAACTACAGGATGCAAGCTGTCGCAAAAAGTCAATTACCTGCACTGACTAATACATGTTTTTGTAATAAAATAACACATCTAATTCATCCTTGAAGCCATAGTCTACATAAAAATGATGACTGTACATATCTATTTAGGTTTTTTTTTACTATTTGTCTGGTGTTTGTATTATTTTCTCATAATTTGACAGAATGACAAAATTTGCCAGTGAGGAATCTAGCCTGTGCATGCTGAATTATGGTTACAGGCGAGAAACTTTTTCCAGAGTGTAGCATTAAACAAAATTTTTAAAAATCTCTGAATTATGATGAACATATATGTATATATGTATGAACAGGTGTATGCTCAGCGCAGGGGTCTGGGCATTTTAGAATCGTTTTCTCATTCTTGTGTGGAGAGATTTTAATCATGTACTGTAGATGTGATCCTTTTCAAAACTGATAGAAAAAAGTGAGTTTTCAAAAATATCTGGATATGGACAAGGCCACAGACCAAGCCAAAAGCAACATGAGGATGGCAGGCTCAACACTGCGGTACACCTTCTAATACCGCGGAATGGTAGTGATACGGTTATTGTTTCAGCCCTAAGCCAAGAGCAACAGAGTCTGCTGGGTTTCATTTCTGTTATGAAGCTAAACTGGCTTCTAATTTAAGGGTGAAAATGAAACGCTGCTCACCAGGAGGGAAATGTTAGATTTCAACATGCAGTTCAGACTGAATTCTACACTGCAGCTTACCAAATGAATAAGGTGTTTAAAGAGGTACAGGTGTAACTGCACACTGGTTATGGTGACAAAATCCACCACTACATCAGTAAAAAAACTGCTTTTCTGCCATGAGAAATTACAGAGGTGATTCAAATGAACCATTTGTATTCCATGTGGTAAGAGCAGCGTTGCAAAAATGGTTTAATGGATATTGTAAAACTATATTTCACCCAAGAAAAAAAAAATATATATATTAATTGTTGTACTTAGTTCCTGCGTGTATCAAGACTGGATAAGCCTGGTTTAGCTGAAGCCTGGATATAGCGAAGGAGGTGTATGTGTGGTAGAAACTACATGGTTTGACCAATACCTTTCAGTCTAGAAGTGCTACTGGACCGTTCCCATTAGTGTTGCACCAGGCTCATATGATCTTGTTTTCCAACTAATTTTCCAGGCAGGACATGCCCATATATAATTTGAAGCTCTGGGATTGGTCAGCAGTTGATGCCCATGCCAGCATTCGATTTGACCAATCTTTTGTCAAATACAAATTTTACACCAAGTCTGTACCCACACTCATCACTATACACAGCAGCAGCTCAGTTCAGTTCACTCGCAGCCTGTGGGCAGTCATGCACTGCTAAGTTTGTTTTCAATGTGGCAACAAATCAGCAGAGTCTATGACAAACAATGACACAGAAAATGGCCCCAAAAAACCCAAATCAGCAGCTCCCCTTCCAGCCCGGTAAGCTGTGCTTTCAGTGACAGGCATGCATATGGAAGGGCTCAGGTCCTCCACAGGTCAGCCTGCTTCTCCCACCTGGCTGCTGCCAGTGTTCCCTCTCCCTCCCTGGGCCTGGGTAACCTACAGGATCTTACATGGTGTGGAGCAGCAGCCGCATTAACAGGCAGGCTCACCCGAGGAGGTGCTAGATACCACCATTTATCTTGACAGAATATTCCAAACAGTAGTCAAACAGTGAGGAAAAAGGGGCTGTATGAAACACGACATGCTGTATGCCTTTACAGGATGGCAATGGGTAATCTCAACCAATACCAAAATTCATTGTCTTTTTGACTCCAGCTGATCTCCTTTAATTACAGGTAAAACTCACTTGGACCAGATTGCAAGAAGCCAGTCTTACAAAAAGGTATTTTCAAAAAGGTACGTTCATTTAAGCTAAGAACAGTCAAACTTACTTTGGTTTGCTGATAACAGAAAAACTGCCATCTTGTTCATTTTGTTTAGTCCTGACTTTTCTGTTCACAGACAGTACAAGATGTAACATTGTGATAAGCATACACTTAATTGTGGATATTAGGAAATTGTCTGAGATATTGTAATGTACATTTGTATGTACCATGTACCAGAAACCTTCCAATAATCAATGGAAGTTCCATTGTATTTTTTCCAGAACATAATACTTGTCCTTAACTTCTATTGACAATTAAAAAATGAGTGAGTGTTGCACTTTCCTGTGGAAAAAAGTCTGGCGAGTTCATTGTAATGACTGCTGTACTCACCAAACTGCGCAGGTGAACTTTAAATGAAAATGAACATTTAACTGAGCCAAAGTAAAGGATAGATGATTTATTGAATCCCATTTAAATTGAGATTGTTCAGTTTTACAGGTTAGCTTGAATGAATATGCAAAATTTGGAGTCCCTACAGTAGTTCATGAAACAGTGGGAGGGTGTCGTGAAAATTGATTACTTAGGCTCATCTAATGTGATTAACTAAATCTGAAAGCAGTTGTGGGAAAGTTAATTGTATTTGCAGTCTTGTATGGCTGAAAAGCAGGTTCTAACAGAAATACAATAAGTTAATGGCTGTGGCTAGAGATATCCTAATAACCAAAGGCCACCATGTAGAGAATGGGCACTTTCCGCTCCTAAAACCCTTTTTGGAATGTCACAGGTAAGAACATAAAACATGCATATGTATGATACAAACATCATTTTAGTGTTGGAAAAGTACAGAAAAATGGGTGTATGATATCCATAACCAAACATTTAGACTGATTAAGATCACAAAAGGAGCTCATTAAAACAGTCATTTTATGTGACACGATGACAAGCATCTCCTTCTGGTGGACATCCAATGCAACATTCATTTCCATGATGACTCTTAATTGATCATCCACAACGACTGAAATAATAATGTGCAAATATTTCGATATTCATGCACTCCTAAAGACCACTTGATTGATAAATGCACATTTGTAAAAAAAAAAATCATTCCAAGTCACCAAATCATATTATTTGTGTTTGTATTTAGCTGCGTTATGTACTGTTAAAAACACAGTCACAGGGAAGGCAATGACTATAAGTGTACTCCAATGTATTAGAACAATGTGTATACCAGTGCACCCTATTAGTGCTGTTTTGTTATGTTTTCTTTATAACCAAGTTTTTCAGTTAAGCCAATTATTTTTTGTTGTGGGGAAAGATAGTGGGAAGATAGTGCTACATTATCCTTAAATTTGGACTTTTTCAATAAGGATCTTTTTTAAATTTCTTTTCCTTGTATTTTAGTGATTTTTTTTGGAGGGGGTCCATAATGTCATAGTGCACCCAACATATAACACACATACCAGCACCATAAAGATAGTTAACCGATTAACAGTTCCACAGCACCAGTGGAGTGCCATTAAACTGACCTGAATCATATTCAGGTGTCTACCTTGAAGTACTAGTAGAGTAAAATATGTGCTTTTAGGGGGGTAATTCTCATTGTAAAAACATGAAAGTACAACATTGACATGGGGAGTAAGGCTCAATAAGAGAATAAATGAATGGTTGCAACATGCTCCTCTTGCACATGTACCAGTATTAAGAAAAGACAGATGTATTTTCCACAAGGATTGAAGGCAAGGTGAAAGTATAAAGGAGGGATACTCGGATCAAGCAAGTACAGGACCATCATTAGCAGAAAACAACATATTAAACCAGTAGAGGTACTAGACCACTGTGTTTTCACTCTAAACAGAGTGCATGTAAAATTAAAACTCACTACCATTTCTCCTGACAAACAGAGCAGCTCTGGACTGCAATGCTGACCACAGCTGCATCACAATATAAAGTGACAGCGACCACACTTACACCACTCACCATCACCGCCATCCCCTGTATACATGGTAAGTACATACTGAGGTAAAAACTGAGACCAAAATGAACAGGAGTCTAACACCTCTCCTCCGTCTTGACAAAAAAGGAAGTGCTCAGAGTCATCGTCCGATAAATGAAATGGAAATTGGCCGACATGAGACGTGTAATTTCCACAGAAGTGAACTAAACAGTAAAATGTAATTATGAAACAAAACAGAGAGAAACATCATGGGTAATTGTGAAGTTTTAAAGCTGAAAATCTGTGTAGACAATAACACTGCAAAATTGTATTAATTTACTGTGCTCAGATCTGACCGGCAAAGAAAAACAGGAGCTAAAATGGTGTGTGTATGTGTGTGTGTGTGTCTTAAGCAGTGGCTGTGCTTTACGTCAGTGTATTATCTGTGTGTGTGTGTGTGTGTGTGTGTGTGTGTGTGTGTGTGTGTGTGTGTGTGTGTGTGTGTGTGTGTGTGCGCATGCGTGTGTGCGTGCGTGTGGACTGTAAGGTAAAGGATCAGTGGTGATACCACAGGACCAATCGGTCTACATCACTTGCATTTGGCAGTTTGAGGCACAGGAAGTGCTTATTCAGCATGGGGTCTTTGTTACCCCTGTTAAAACAGCACAGAACAATTTCACTCCAAAGCAAAGCAAGGTCAAAGCAAAAGATATTTTGACTGAATTGCTCATCATTTTAGCAGATCTTCTTAAAGCTGCGATCAGCCAAAAAGAAACTGTTAATTGAGTATACTCACCGCTTGCTAGTTTTGTCATTCTGTCACCTGCAGCCTAGTTACTTGTCATATCAAGGTTTCAGGTCTAGGTCAAACAATTGCATTGAATGCAAGTTTTGTTGAAGTAAACTTGCAAAATACCCTCATGTGTGTCAACTATTCCAAGTTAGGGATAACTGGTTCTCTGGGTAGTTTCACTAAAAACTGGGCTGACATATAAACAATGTTGCATGGTAGTTAGCAAACATCAGTAGTACAACAGAAGCTAGATGTAGTACAGTGTTACTTGGTAGTTAGCCAGGTAGCTAACAGCCAGCAAAGCCAGATTTCTTGATGAAAGGGAATAAAGAATAAAATTATAAAGTTGCAGCCCATAATTTTGTAGTCACGCGCCAAAAGAAGTGTCAAAAGGTTAAACCTTTGTTAGTTTTTTTTTTTTTTTGAAGGAAGGGAGAAGGCAAGGAAGGACCCAAACTGGATTGGAAGGATCTGCACAAAATTACTGTGTGACATTATGCATTGAGGTTGTCCTCTCCTGATAAACCACAGATCACTTACTACTTCTGAATGACCACAGAATCACAACAATATCATAATAACAGAGTAACATAACATATCATCATAACATTATTTCTCCTGCAGGTGCGTCTCCAATGACAAGTGTCTGTTTAGAGCTGAACCTTTCACTGATGGTTTTTCTATAGTAATGCCAGTATAATATAAGTGGCCTGTTCTGGTCCAGGGCCAACAACGATCCACCCTTACAAATCAGAAGACAGCAACAAATTTGCAGAGACAAAAAATGCTGGTTTGCATCACAGTTTTTACAGTACATGAGAACTGAATTCATTCCAAAATTACATGAAAATTATTTTCATACCTCTTGCTTATAAAACTTGTAAGACCTGTAAATCCAATGATCACAAAAAATAAAAATAAAATAAAATGAAGTAAACTTCTTCCAGTCACACCTCAATTTTAACTTTGGTAATGCAGCGCTCCACAAGCTGAATGGAAGATAAAACTGGACCTTTCTTAAATCTGAGTTTTTTCTCTTCTTCCTTTGTGCTCAGCTTGGTCAACAGAGGATGAAGTACTCAGCTTTTTCGCTGACATACCATGACAACTCAATCGTCAGCCACCCTCTCCCCTGCTACATTTGTACAGACACCAAACACATCAACGTCTCATTTCACAGTTTGCTCAGTGATGCTCAGTAATTACTGCTAGTATATTTGTTGCTTCCGGCCCCTAACAATCTCATGCAGGCGGGACTGCCATTGAAATCAGCTAAACAAAGGAGAATTCTTTGCTGCATCTTCTGAGATAAATGAACACACCGCCAAACTGGCTCATATCTATCCAGCTAACATGAAATACGTTTCACCCTTATAGAAAAATAAGGTACCTAAGCAATCCAAAACACTTGTACAGCTACATACCAGCACATTTTTTTCTAGCCCATAACTGTGAGGGAATGCTTGTGTGTGGTGGTTTTCATTCCAACCAAAACATCCCCACAGTCAGGATTTCAGACTTCCAATTGTAGATCTATTTGTTCATCATTAAAAAATGAAATGGCATTTTTAATCTGACTGATTTAAAGTTCTTAATTGAATGAGGAATGTTCACTGTACCAACAATATTAAGAAGGTAAATCATCCATAATTTAAATTTAGGATTGTATAGGCTTAGTTTCATGAACAGAAATAAACTAAAGTAGCTCAGGAGGGAAACTCAAGTCAGTGTGTGCAACGGCTGGGTCTGCTGAAATGCTGTGTGATAGAGAGGTTTACACCTCTAAAATGGGCTTCTTACTGTGAATACTGAGGTCTGTATAAATGTACTCACCAAAACTTTACAACTGCCGCTATTGCTATGCAATAATCTTATTTATGAAGGTCTCTGTTTTTTGCTGCCAACCCACCCTCCACATACTTTGAAAAGGTGGACAGTTTGAAAAGCTAAACAAACTGTTGAGGAAGATTTCATAGAATTTTGCTCCCTGCTTATTATTTACCTTGTTAAAAGTAATTCATTCCGCCAAACATAATGTGATGGCCTGTGTCATTATCATACAGTTAAAAAGCACTAAAACCAAAAATATTGATTGTCCTGAATACACACTGAATAAAATGTATCCAAATGGGGAAACATGGTTTATTCATCCATGAAGACCAAAGTCACCTTTTTTAGTTTGCTTTATATTATTTTATTTGATATCCTAGTTTCAGATGTTTTACTGCTGTTTAAAACAATGTTTCATTTTTGACACAAGGAAACATATTTCATATAATTGGTATGTAATTCTTCTAAAGTACTCAAAGTGATAGTCTTGGTGTTAAGGTCATCCCACAGAAAATGCCCAAATGTAGCCTCAGAAACAGAAACAAAATAGGATGAGCAAGCTAATTATTATCCTCTTACACCAATAAGGCATACCATGATGGTAAACACAAATATCATTTTCATTAATGAGAAAATTGACTGCAATGGTTGTACCATGAGTCATACAATCCCATGAGTCACATTAAAAAGTCACTGTTACTGTCCCAGGTTGATAATATTCTGATATTTATTCTAGACCTCTCCAATTGTTGTACTGTAGAGTATTGAGAATCCCTAGAAGTCAACATTCATACTTAACCAAAATATGGGTTGGTTTTGTAATGATTATACACCATAAAAACTACATGGACCACAAGATCTAAGCTTAATGTAAACTACAGGTTTCAGGTAAACTTAACAAAGTTAAGAAACTTTCTTCAATAGACCTTGCTCAATCTGTGAACTCTGACCTTGAATTTGAACCCTTTGAAAAATGTAAAAGTGAAAATTCTAATATGTCAATTGATTATAGGTTTTGAAATGGTGACCACTGGATTCAACACCACAAAGGCCTGTTTGGCCTTGACAGGGTTTTTTTTTATTAGTTTTTAAATGAAGACTGCCCACAAAAGACCAGATTCCAAAGGGCCATATCTTAGGATATGCTGGTCCAAATGGAAAAAATCAATTCTTTAACTCAATCAGATCAATAATAAACCTTAAAACTTTCAAAGTCCCCGATGTATAGTTCCAAAATGGATTTTCACCCTTGTAACACAATATCCCAAATACTTCTGTTTGGACACCAAAACTAAACCAAATATTGTTGTTCAGCTGTAGTTGAGCACCACAGAGGTACACCTGTAACTAAATGCCTGGTCATTTTTTTTTTAATTGTCTGCTCTTTTAAAAACAGGTTTTGTTGCTGAAAATACTCCATTTAAAAAGAGGAGCTCAATATGTCATTGTACGACACTGCTAAACTCAGTCTAATAATTTTGAAAATATGGACGGCCACACAAAACTATTAACTCTAACAAATAATACGCAATTTCGTTATTGTAAGGTCCTGATTTTGTGTTCACATCCCTGTTAAGACGTGTTAACCTTATTTGATTCAGTCATTTAGGTTAATACTGCTACTACTACTATCGTGCACATAACTGTTTAAATATTATTTATTAAATGATAGTACAGCTCTTATTTTGTTTCGATGTATGCTCACAGAAAGCTGGACGTCAAAGGAACAATCCTCAGTCTGTGGTAATATCAGAGGACAAACACGTAGAGCTCATAGAAGTAGGCCTACGATACAAACCATACTACTACTGTTGTTTTTTTCCTATAATGTTTACACACATTAAATAAATAGCAACAATTTTAAGTATATAATGTGTTTTCAACTTGAATAATTCTGCGAAGTGCATGATAAAAGTCATGAATAGTTTTACTTAGGGAAGAAAAGCGCGTTGAATTCCTACCCTCAGGCTGTGGAATGCGCAGACTCGGTTTCTCACCTGCACAAACTTGCAGCGAAGGGACATTGCACAGTTGTTCTAGTTCCCTAAATCATCACATCAAACAATGTAACAAAGTCACAGCCATGTATAAGAGCAGTCTACCGAATATTGATTAAACAAGAATATTGTTCAGGCGATCCATATTTTAAATGTCAAAATAATTTAAACGAAACGGTGCTCTGAGGTGTTACACGCACGAATGTTTGTAGTGACATTAAATTGCGATGTAGTTACCGGACGTAGCCAGCTGTGTAAAAGGTGTGCCCAGGTGTTCGAGACTTTATTTAATAAAAGACCCTGATTAAAGTCTAAACAAAAAGCTTTTCGATGTTTTATCGCGATATAACAAAAGGTTATACTACTGTGAGCGCCTAATCAGTTTTAATTCTCACGATTAACCTGCACGTCATATAACTGCGGCACAGACAAGTCATTCATGGCAACCAAAAGATTTGCGACTGCCGCTTCATACAAGTAGAAGCCCACATTGGATTTGTCCTGGTAGCATATTAAGCACCATGCAGCAAAATCGTCAAGTTTCATATTTTTCAACCACTCTACAGATGTATAGGCGACTTCCTTTTTCCGTAGCCTCATATATTTACTCTGGTAACGCAGGTATAGCTCTGGAATTCAGTTGTCTAATTTGAACATTAGAAAACAATTAATTATTGTCAGCCACCAACCTGCTTGAAGGTCGTATTCAAATTGTTTCTTCTTCCAATAAAATTTGAAATGTAAAAGTAATCCAACGTTTCCTTTAGTATGTGTAGCGGAGAAGTTTGCTATGTAGCTGTTAAGCCACACCCCAGCTTCGTTTCTCTTGAGCACTTCCTTATTTCTGTAGTGTTTAAGATTAAGAAACTCTTTAACGGACCAGTGTTCATTCAACAATTTAATACATTAATAAAACGCGCTTAATATCAATTGGTTGCGTATGAATGTGGCATAAAGAAAATTATGACCAGAAAATATTACCTTACAATTTGTAATGTTGTGTAAAATCATATTCTTCACCATTTCAAAGACACATTTCTTACGACAGTGCTAACCGGTTGAGCATATTTAATTACGAGTCAGAGCAAACCATTGAGTGTGTGATGTTTTTTTTTCCTGACTTTAAGTTGAAGTAAAGCTTAAAGCTATCTTTCTGAAAACTCTATTTGTATTAACCTAATGTGACATTTTAAACTGGCTCATAAACTTTTTGTTTTTATTATACTTATGAATGTTTTTATTATAATTAGGAATCCTCATTATGTGTGTCTTATGCAGTGGCAGTGCTTTATGCCAGTGTGTGTGTGTGTGTGTGTGTGTGTGTGTGTGTGTGTGTGTGTGTGTGTGAGTTTAACAGGCTGCCTGGCCCTGTGTGTGTGTGTGTGTGTGTGTGTGTGTGTGTGTGTGTGTGTGTGTGTGTGTGTGTGTGTGTGTGTGACAGGCTCCCTTGCCCCGTGTGTGTGAGTTTAACAGACTGCCTGGCCCTGTGTGTGTGTGTGTGTGTGTGTGTGTGTGTGTTTAACAGGCTGCCTGGATCTGTGTGTGTGTGTGTGTGTGTGAGAGATATACCCATAGTTGCAGTTTTTGCTCAGTAGCAGTGTGTCTGTGGTACCAGTCTGCAGTGTTCACATGTTGCTGCAATTTGAATGGTTTCCACGTACCCTGCTGTTATAATGGCTTACCTTAAAGTCTGGGCACCTAGCTTGCAAGAAGAACATAATTAATCACAACAATCTGGTCACTGCAGACTGTCCTGTAATGTGAAAGGAGCCACCAAGTATACTGAAAACTGTGCTCGGCCTACTTTTAGCTTATTGTTGTCTGATTATGTTATACGAATACTGACATCTTCTGGCCAAAAGCTGTTACTTAAAATAATTTTACAGGTCAATAAAATAATGGAAATGCCAAATGAATATGGAGTCATATTTTGAAGCAACTAAACACTATTAAAAAGGAGGACATGCATGTGGTTCATATTACTATTTATATTACCAATATACATCTATGTCTGCCATAAAATGTATTTTACATTACATTACATTACATTATGGGCATTTGTTAGACGCTCTTATCCAGAGCGACTTACAAGGCAAAGTGCATAAGAACAGTACAAAAAGTGCGAAGATAAACCTAGAGAGGGGTAAAGTCCCAAGTGCCAAGGTGATCAAATAGATCAGGACTCCCCTAGAGACTACAAACTAGCTAAACAGCCTAGTTAAAAACAATCAAAATTAAGAGCAAAAAACAATCACAGATAAGTGCAAATAGGAATAAACACATTACAAAGAGCAAAGGAGGGGAGGGGAGAGGTGCAGCCTGAAGAGGTGAGTCTTCAGTCTGCGCTTGAAGATGGCCAATGTCTCTGCTGTTCTGACCTCCACGGGAAGATCATTCCACCACCGGGGGGCCAGGACAGACAGCAGACGTGACCTGGAAGTGCAGAAGCGGAGAGGGGGCTGCCTCAGGCGACCAGATGTGGCAGAGCGGAGGGGTCTGGCAGGGGTGTAGGGTCTGACGATCGTCTGGAGGTAAGCTGGAGCTGTCCTTTAACAGCCTGGTATGCTAGCACCAAAGTTTTAAATTTGATGCGAGCGATAACAGGCAGCCAGTGGAGGGCAGTCAGCAAGGGGGTCACATGAGTGTCTCTAGGGAGGTTGTAGGTCAGACGGGCTGCAGCATTCTGGATGAGCTGCAGGGGTCTGATGGCGGACGCTGGAAGACCTGCAAGAAGGGAGTTGCAGTAATCCAAGCGGGACAGAACCATTGCTTGGACCAGAAGCTGAGTAGAGTAGGTGGTGAGGAAGGGGCGGATTCTTCGGATGTTGTACAGAAAGAACCTGCACGCCCGACTCACCGCCGCGATGTTCTCGGAGTGTGACAGCCTGTTGTCGATCACCACTCCGAGGTTCTTCGCGCAGGATGAGGACGAAACCAGGGTGTCCCCAAGCGAGATGGAGAAGTCCAAGATGGGAGAGGAAGGAGCAGGAAAGAAGAGCAGCTCAGTCTTGCCTGGGTTGAGCTTAAGATGGTGTTTATCCATCCAGCTCTGGACATCCCTCAGGCAAGCCGAGATGCGAGCAGAAACCTGTGTGTCTGACGGAGGGAAGGAGAGGTAGAGTTGAGTATCGTCAGCATAGCAGTGGTAAGATAGACCATGAGCAGAGATTACAGAGCCAAGAGAACGAGTATAGAGGGAGAAGAGGAGGGGACCAAGGACAGAGCCTTGAGGAACACCCGTGACCAGGGGGCGAGGTGGCGATACCGCACCGGCCCAGGCAACCTGGAAGGAGCGACCGGAGAGGTAGGACTCAATCCAGTCGAGGGCTGTGCCGCAGATCCCCAGTGCTGCCAGGGAGGACAGGAGGATGGGATGGTCGACTGTGTCGAAGGCAGCAGAAAGGTCAAGGAGAATCAGGACGGAAGAGAGAGAGGCTGCCCGCGCAGCATGAAGAGACTCACTGACAGACAGCAATGCTGTCTCTGTCGAGTGGCCAGGTCTGAAGCCGGACTGATGAGGGTCCAGCAGATTGTTCTGTGAAAAGAAAGAAGACAATTGTTTGGAGACAGCTCGTTCAAGGCTATTTCGTATTTTAAAATTAATACTTTATAATTTCAGATTTAAACACAATATGACAGATTTAATATATATTGAAAGAGGTCAAATGATTAGTGCCCAAATTTCAGTTGTATTAGTCACACAGCTAGCTAAATCATTGAGAGGTACTGCACATTTTTGACCATTTAAATATGACTAACTGCTATGATCATTCGAGAGGGATCAGTGTATGAGTTCACTTGAGAGAAGAGTGCTTTTATGACTTGGTACGGCGCCTCTACAATCTGCGGTTGTTGTCAGATAAAAGACATTAAAAAATAAGCTTGGACTGCCTGGGGTTATACCTCCAGCGAGATGGAGCCCAGCCTGCTTCACATCCTGCTCAAAAATATATTCAGACTGCTCTCACAGCAGAACGTCTGTTGAGATGGCAGAGAAAAACTAATCCCCACCCCCACTTTACAATATGCAGGAGAACCACATACCCACTCCCATTTTACAATACGGAGAACCTCATACCCACCCCCATTTTACAATATGGAGAACCTCATACCCACCCCCATTTTACAATACGGAGAACCACATACCCACCCCCATTTTACAATATGGAGAACCTCATACCCACCCCCATTTTACAATATGGAGAACCTCATACCCACCCCCATTTTACAATACGGAGAACCTCATACCCACCCCCATTTTACAATATAGAGAACCTCATACCCACCCCCATTTTACAATATGGATACCCACTAGGGTTGTGCACGACAATGAATACAACAGGAACCAGTGATGAGCTGAATCCAAAAATTATTCTCAGTTTTAGTCAGATGAATTAGTCAAATCATGCTCTGTCACATTAATACTCAGTAAGTTACAACAACTTCAATGATGGAGTATGCATGCGCATGACATACAACGTCATTATGATGTATGGCTCTACCAGATAAGAGTGAGAGTGAAGAATTGGCTGCCTTTATTCCCCATCGTGTGGGGAAGTAACCAAACTTTAGAAGTGGAACGATGCCACTTACGTGTAGCAAGCTCTAAAATAAATATATTTTATGTATGCTAGTTTGCAAGGTAATTTAAGCTTGTATCACATCTACATTTTAGTCTACTAACGTCAGTTAACTTATAGGGGCTGCCTTGCTCGCTAACGTCAGCCAACAGGTTTGCTAGCTAAGCAGATAGATGGATAGCTAGATAACATAGGCAAAAAATGCACAGATTAAAAACTGTACTTCAGTTTCTAAAGTCTGCCAAATTACATGCATGGATGCATACGACCATGTTGTTGACCATATGCCATGTAAAATGTCACTTACTCACAACTCATATTGTGAGTCAAAATTAAGTTGGTCACTGAGAGAGCGAGAACTCTCTCTGCCAACTCTGTTGAGTTAGTAATGCACTATAGACCATGTACTGTAGAATGCCCTGTAGCCGCCAATAATGTAATAACTACTGTAATGTAACAACTGCCAATAACATAATAATTTTTCCATTCTTAATGTAATAAAAGTTGATAATGCAATAACTTACCAATAGCGTAATAAAATGTCTGAACAAATAACTTAATAACTTTTTACCACTAATTTAATAAGTTATTACATTATCGACTGGCTATTACATTATTAGCTTGGTTAAAAAAAAATATTAAAAATGTAATAATTGGAGCTGATAATGTAATAATATACTTATATAACTTTATTTAAGTTTTATTTATTGGCAAAAAAGTGTCACACTTCCATAACACTTACTGGTGCCTCTTTCAAACAGCTGTTCAAAAACCTGACCACACACACACACCTACTCTCTCTCTCTAGGAATTATGACTATTTATTAGTTTGTGGTACTTGATGGTTAGACATAACCATCTCTGCCTTTTACTCCTTAACCATTTGAGTACCAAATGAAGTGCGAGCACACTTTTGCAAACACAGACAATTACTGTTATGTCATGTAATATGAAATCTATACTTCTTTGTAGATGCTGTGTTCTCAAATAAAAAATGAAAAATGTAATCTTTAATCAAGTGTTTTTACAGTAAATAACTTCTTCAGCCAAACTGGCTCTATTATCCCTTGTGCTCAACTTTCAACCTCTTAAGACTACCATTTCTTTTCATGAAAAATTTTATCTTTACTTAATCATATTTCAATCACTTTTTCAAGAAAACAGTTTCAACCACATGCTTGTAGCTGTTCAGCACTCTCTCCTTCTCCATGTATATAAACCAAAGCTGACTCCTGAAAGGTTACATGAGAATGTATTACCAAATCAGAATCCGTGCCCTATTTACATCCCTGGCTGTTGAAACAAATGATATCTACAGTTTATTCTTGAAGACATTATTTCTTTGGCAGACCCAATAATTGACCACTAGATGGCCGTTTAATTGACAGGTTATCTAGTCATGTAACTCATGCATGTCATACATCTTGAAAGGAAATTAGTGGTTTAATTTAATTTAGTAAATGCACTTTATTTAGATGAGATTCATGCACATCGTTTATTTCTTATATATTTAGTGCAAGAGGATATACACATTTGTGAGGTATTTCTAATTAAAGTTAACTGACTATAGCTAACTGTAGGCTGATTTCCAAAAATGAGGTACCATTGCATTCCTTGGAACTGGTTTAACATTTTTTCACAGGCCACAAATTTTGTCCTATGTTCCCCAAAATTGGCACAGATGGTCTTCAGACCAAGCCTCACAATAGTTATCAGATGGATTTTTGATTTTTGAAATCATTGGTGCGTCACAGCCAAATGAATTTGGCTGTGAAACCACCAAACAGGAAGTGAGGTCATATCTTAGCAACTCTTTCATGCATTGACACCAAACTTGGTATTTGGATTTGGAACCCTATTCTGAGGATGTACAAAAAATCATTTGATCATTGGGGGATGCAATAAGCAGAAATTCATTTTGGCTAATAACTGTTGATGTGTTTCCCTTAAAAAAGTAATTCCTGTGTCTTGCGTTATCTTGTGAGATCTCAAGGCTGAGACATGGCAACTTGTCATGTCAACCTAATTGATGTGGCCACCATACTAGATTTTATCAAAAGGTGTGCAGATTTTTCACAGGCCACAAATTTTGTCCAATGTTCATGAAATTTGGCACAGATGATCTTCAGATCAAGCATCACAAAGGTATTCAGATGAATTTCTGATTTTCAAACAGTTAAAGTTAAAATCAATGGCAAAGCCACCAAACAGGAAGTGAAGTCATATCTCAGCAATGCTTTGGTGTGTCAATATTAACCTCGGAACATGGACTCGGGACTCCTTCCTGAGGTTGTGCAAAAAATGTTGTGCAAATTGGCCAAATCAAGGCAAAAGACAAACAGGATGTGAGCTCATATCGCAGTTACATCCAATCTTTGGTCAACTGACATAAAACTTCCTATCAGTGCTTACAGCCATGCTTTTAACATGATCAGATCAAGTTGCCATGGAAACTCTGCCCTGCTGGATTGCTTGGCCTCCTCATCGCTGCTTGCTGCAATATTTTCATTTGGATTCTCTTGAGTTCTTTTTTATATATGCAAATGAGTGGAAGTTACTTTTCATTGAGATTGAACTTTACCTCCAGCACCTTACCTCCATTTTGTTCAATGTACAATACAGTATCAGAATGTTCAGTTCTTTAAAAAAAAAAGGACCATAAACCATTCTTTATGAGAATTTTGAATTAAGAGGTTGAAAGTTGAACACAAGGGATAATAGTGCCAGTTTGATTGAAGAAGTTATTTAAATACAGTTTGAGTAAAGATTATATTTTTCATGGAAAGAAGTGGTGGCTTTTTTTATTGAGAACACAGCATCTTCAAGGAGGTATAGATTTCATATTATATAACATAAGAGTAATTGTCTGTGTTTGCAAACATGTGTGCTCCCTGTTCATTTGGTACTCAGATTGTAGGAGTAGGAGGAGTAGAAGGCAGGGTTGGTGCTAAGTCTAACCATCAAGTTACACAAACAAATAAATAGTCTTAATTCACAGAGAGAGAATCGGTGTGTGTTTGTTTGTGTGGTCAGGTTTTTGAGCAGCTATTTGAAAGAAGCAACAGTAAGGGTAAATGTTATGGAAGTCTGACATTTGATAATAAATAAGTGATAAAAGTCTATTATTACATTATTGGCTCCAATTATTACATTTTAATGTTTT
Organism: Albula goreensis; assembly: GCA_022829145.1. Classification (NCBI taxonomy): domain Eukaryota; kingdom Metazoa; phylum Chordata; class Actinopteri; order Albuliformes; family Albulidae; genus Albula; species Albula goreensis. The sequence goes on from CM040747.1 coordinate 34,889,560, forward strand.
TTTTTTAACCCAGCTAATAATGTAATAACCAGTCAATAATGTAATAACTTATTACATTATGGGCAAAAAGCTATTACGTTATTGGTTCAGAAATGTTATTATATTATTCGTAAGTTATTACATTATCGACTTTTATTACATTAAGAATGGAAAAAATATTACGTTATTGGCAGTTATTACATTACCGGTAGTTATTATATTATTGGCTGCTACAGGCTTAATGAGAACTAAAGTTATAACCTTAAAGACTTTTGGTTTGTGGTCATGTTCACTGTGGCACCATTTATTGCATTACTGTTATCCTTGTTTGTATCAACATCATTTTAGAGCTGGAGGAGCTGTGTGAGCTCCTTAATTAGGTGGCAAAGTTTGCCCTTACTCTTCACACAACCAGTGCACACTAATCACACTTTACAAACTGAAACAGTGTAAATCGGGAAAGTCACTGCCTACTTCCTTGCATCTATGAAGACTGTATATGCTTGTTTAGGACTGAGCTGTCTGGTATCACACTATTTTTGCACATTTAAAAATGCACATAAAAAATGAAAGGTCTGTGAGATGGCCCTTCCAAGGCTGTAGTTTCCAGGCCCGTACGGGTGGAACTCATCAGGCAGACACTGTGTCGAACCTGCACTCCAGGTGTTTCAAACACTGAAAGAAGACATAAGATAATGACATATCAAGACCCACATGATTTGTTTAAACATAAGATTGTGACTCTGTTATGTGTCCACCATAAAAGAAATTGAAAATGAAGTATTACAGTATTGGATCAATTGTGCAAGACGTTACTCTAAGAATTGCAGAAAGTATATTAGTTAAGCACAACTGTGCAATAACCAGTGCAGTCACATCTTCCATAGCAGAGTTAGCACAAAAAAATCCAACCCCCTAAGATCCCTGTCAAACAGTGGCCCTTCTGCAACTGAACACAAAAGAACCACTTATTACAGGGACCATTTTAAAGTGATTGATTCCATTGAATGTCTTTGATGCAACATCTAAAAAAGGTATGTTTACATTCCCATTTTGAAGGTTTTGACAGAGTTGTAAACCGTGATGATGTTTTAGATAAGATTCTACAGATACAGGCTAGGGAGATTGTTGGACAGTTGGGTGTGTATATAGAGGACTTCAAAGTATGCATCCCATCAGGAACACAGAGAAAAAAACACAAAGTCTGTGCAGTTTATTGGGTAATATCAAACTTACCAGTACAGTATAGGTCATCTGTTCAGTCAATTTATCTGGCTTGTCTGTGCAACAGCAGTGATGTAAGACATGATTTTGGAACGGCTTATAGAAAGACATTGAAGTCCTTGAACCGCAGGGCTTATATTCCCAGAAATTGGGAACAAGCCTTAGGGGTTCTGTGCTCTATGCATCGGCAGACCATTTTGGGGCACACTCCCTTGCTACCTCCCAAGAAAGTCTTAATGTTGATAAATTCTGCAGGTTTTGCTTGTCGGCAGGATATTGCTGATCACAAGGTTAGAGAGGGAGTGTTCCAACTCAGAACAGTCAAAAATGACAAACACACCCTTGAATGGAAAAGGAGCTCTCTGTTAGTTTCGCTGGATGAAGTTTTAGAGAGGCTGTGTTCTTCACAGGCTTTCTCATTTTCACACAGTACAAGGTTTTCCACCAGATGATCTGCATGATCTGTTTGAAGTCATAGCTCCAAAAGAGTTAAGCCTATGCTTAAACTTCCTGATTTCTAAACGGAACTTCACTTGACTGAAATTAACTGTATTGTCAAATCTGTTCCTTTCCAATTTACAGACAAAACTCATGGACTGCAGCAAAGTTGTTTGCGTCAAAACATTCAATTGGTGGGAATTGCCATGAAACCTGGACTCTGCTGGGAGTACCACCAATGATGATTAGTCACAGAGTATCAGAAGAAGACAAAACATGGCCAATATTGTTAGAAATAAAATATATTGTTGAACTTCTAGCTACTGAACATTTTACTGATGAAATGTTGTGCTACTTGGAATCTAAAAATGTAGATCACAGGTACTTGTTAAGAGGTGTTTCCAGATTTCTACAAGCATAATTTCTTGGAGCACTATCCAGAGATGATAAGGAGTTGCATGATGCCAAAAACTTTAAGAACATCTTGCTGACTGTAGCCAAATCCCGTTAGCTTGCTTTAACTCACTATCTGATTTTGTCAAGTCTTTTCAAACCTGAGTTACAAGTAGGACATGTTGCTGTCATTTCACTTCACACACTAAAATGGGCTATAGAGCTGTAATACAGAAACAATCACCACTGTAGGTTGTAAACAATTTTTCTATGGTACAAAGTACTCAGAGTGACATACATGGTTTCTGTCAGTTCTGTCCTGACTTTGCAAAGATTGTAAAAATCATAATTGCGGCCAATAAGGCGTCATTCATAATCAAACCCTTTCAGGCACACTATTTCTGTAGAGCATTTGCAAAGCTATGAAGTCATGCAGAAAGTCTCTTGTGAAGTGGTGATTGTGGAACCCCATGAGCTGAATGGATACCACCCCCTTTATCCATACATAAGATATGGCAAACTTCAGGTTCATAAGCAGACCAGGTCAGGTGCAGAAAATAAGATCCGACAATGGAACCAATCTGACTTAAACTGACCATGAACTTAAAAATGCCATTAAAGAATGGAAGCAAAGTAACAAACTAGAAGTTGCTCTGAAACAGAAAAGTATAAAATGGATTTATAACCCACCTGCCACTTCACACTTTGGAGGAGTATGGGAGATAAAACAGGTCAAACAAACACTTATGTCAATCACAAGGGAACAAACACTAGACGATGAATCCCTTCACATCTTCATCTGTAAGGTAGAAAAGCTGTCAGGCACAACTTTGTAATTTGTCAGATAAAATTTAACTTGCCAGATATTGTCGTACTAGACTTCAGCTTCAGTGTAGAAACCTTAATAATTACAGTCATCTCCAATACATCTTCATTAATTGTAAAATTCTTAAAACTTAAATGATTTAACTCACCGCTCTCTTTGTGAGGTAAATTCTTCTAAGGAAAACTCGTGTAAAGGTGTGAGTGATTCCATTTTCCAAGATTCTAAACGTTAGGTCATCGCTGCATTGGTATAGCAGCAGACAGCTATACAGAACCCATTACAGCATCAGGCCAGATCAAATTTCGCATTACACGCTGTTGAATTTGGTCGATGTTTTGTGTATATTGAGATTATTCTGAAAAAAAAAAATAATAATAATAATTTTAATTATAATTTAATAATTCTAATCATATGATAATAATAATCAAAAACAAATAAATAAATGAGCTGGATTACACAACATATTTGACATTATGTCACGTGTGAGACCTCTGTTTTAGAGGCTACCTACGTATGACGAGCTTGCTCGTTTGAAAGTTATATTTCATGAACCTGTGTCTACATTGATATACCACTAGCAATATAGTAATACGTACTCTGAGTATAATTTTTCACTTAGCTAGCACACATAAACGGTTTAATCAGTTTACTGGGTGTGCAAGTGTATTCAGCAGCAGGTAGTTAAACTTGCTAATTTACAAGTGCAATCTGTAAAGTTAGACACAAAATCATATGCTTAAGGTGATATTTAGTATTATTGCTATATTTCTTACAGACTTAGTTTAACTGAGTTGGAAATGAATTAAAAGCGCTGTATGATAATATTTTTACACTTCACACTGTTTTGTGTGTTGTTAGTGCATCAACCTAGCTAGCTGACTAACATTAGCTCTAATTCACTGCTACTACTAGCTAGCCAGTTAGCCTGCCACTGGATTGGTTGGTAGTCTTGATAGCTCATGAGCTAACTATGTAACTTACATAGGTGTAATTGAACATACACACGTGCATAATTGTCCTTTAACATGTGACAGCACTATATTCAATGAGGGGATGATACATCATATCGCTGACGGGTCAGACTGCATACTGCTCACAGCTAAACATTCCAGCTGTACCCCCAGTCCACAGCTGCACAGACACTGGGCAGCTTTAGCATAAACCAGGGACACTGATAAGGCATCTAGCATGTGAATACTACATCTATATGTACATCCATATGTAGCTATCATGGTGCAATGGCAAATGTGTCCGCACTGTCAGGGTGTGAAGCCAGGTCCGGTTGGAGAAATGGAGGTTCGCAAACCAAATAATTCAACTGCTGACTGTGAGAGGTTAGATCATCTCATCCTTAATCAGTGTGGTTTATATTTAGGCAATCACAGGTATTGTGACAACAATGTGGTGTAGTGGTTTTTAATGTTTTTAGCTTTAATATTTTTCAGAAGTTCACTTTACAAAGCGTTGGATGGAGAAATGCCCGATTTTGTCATGCTGAGAGTGTCAGAGGAGTACAAGGACTTAAGTCCTTTAGTTACACTTTTGGTTTCATTTGGGCATGTCCGCTGCAGTCCGGTAAGTTGAATCTGCCTTTGGGGCTGTACAGGCAGGGAGCGTTCTCTTATTCCAGCATAAGCCACCAGCAATGTGAGAAATCATCAACATCCCAGGTGCCCCTGTCAGGTATCAGGAGTGGATACAATCCAAGCCAGATCAGATCAGGTCACTCTCGCTCGGGAAGGGCTCCCTTGCCTGCAGTCTTTCACCAGATCAGGTCACCATCCCTTTGGGATTCCCCCGTCACAAGGACACCGGGACAAGGTAGGTAAAAGCCACATGTCTTATAAACAAATCAAAAAACAAGAAAACACCAATTCATAAAACACAGCAAGTGTGCAGACTATTCCTTTTCCCCCCCAGGCTTCTCTCCCCATCCTCCCTCCACCTGGACCCAGCCCAGCAAATCCCTGTGTCCACACAGCACACAAAAAATACAAGTGCTCCTCCTCCACAATGACACACACTCCGTGCTCCACTACAAGCCACGGTGGCTGGCCCCCCTTGGACGGAAGCCAGGAGGAAGGAGGACCGTGGGGGGTGTGCACGCACACTCACGCAAACACTCACACCATGAAGACAAAACAAAAAAGTTGAAGGTTAATGCGTAACTTGGCCTGTGCCACAATGAGAGGCCTCACTTACACCCCAAAATAACAAACAAAAAAACCAAAAAGGACAGGGGGGCCATATCAGCCTGGCAATGGCCCCCCCGGGGGCTTCTGGCAGCGACCCACATCCTCTCTTTCTCTCGGGACCGGTAGCTCCATGGGACAGCAAGTCAGTCCTATAACCACCCCGACCTGGGGACTTGCATGCGATCAGACTGCGGCAATTTCCCTTCACCGTTGGGGAGTCCTTCTCCTCAGCACTTGCTCTCTCTGGGTGACTCACCCACACACAAAAAGAAAAACAACAAAACTAAACCAAACTCAAAGAACTTAACAAGGTTCATGGTTGCGACTCCCGGAGCCTAAAAAGCTAAATCCAAATGAATGAAAAACCGAAACCAAAAAACCCAGCCAGGCAAAGGCTAAACTGTTTAAAATACTTGTGCTGTTTTTGTCAGTGTCTCCACTGCCGTGCCGCCCTTACCTGCCTGCTTAAATAGCCCCAGTAATCAGGAAAGCAGGTGTGAAGCGCACACCAGCAGCAAACACCGCCCACAACAATCATTCAATGAACGAATGACTGACGCACCCGCCCCGGCCTCCCAAGCTCACCTGAGGAAGCGGCACACCAACAGCCCTGTCAGGACGACTCCTGACACCCCCATTCAACCTCCCCTTCCCATCCAAAACTATATGCTCGAGCCATCAGAATGTGCCTTATCAGAAGAGGAACAACTACATAAGTGCATAGAGGTCTTATTCAACATGGCCCTCAGGATTGAAGCTGCAACACAGGGGCAGAGTTCATGCCAAGAATGGCATCGTTTCAGAAAGATGAGAGTAACATCTACATGTTTCCACAAGACATGCATGTTCATGGACATACATCTCCTGAAAATTCGGCAGAGAGCATCTACAGAAGAACTGTCCAGACCAAGGACATCTGTTTGTTACTATATTATTAATAAGATGGAACTATTATTTGCTTCCAAATTTCGTAAGATTTTTGTCAGACCTTTACATTTTAGGTTTTTTGTGCTGTCAATGGATTCATTTGGTGTTGTAGTGTTTATGTTTTACAGTAAAATGTCTTTCTCCAAAATACAATTTTTGTTTAGCTCATCAGAGAAGGAATTTTGATTCTACAAATCAAGGAGAGTTTATTACAGCAGGTTATCAAGACTTGAACTGAAGTCATGACAGAATTCATAAGGCACCATGGGATGTACATACAGACATTTACTGTGACACATTTAAAATAACTTAGCCACATCAGATTTTGCAGCCTAAAATAAGTTAGAATATATCGGTATCAAAAGATTATGTATTCCCCCCTCTCTTTGTTAATCTGAGTAATACTATTTGTAACACTATATAAGGAATACAATTGGTAAAGCTCTGGTAATAGGCATATAGTGCAAGTTATGGAATTCTGTCTGTCATGCAAGTAAATTTACCAATAAAACAAAGTTGATCACAAAAAAAAACATGTATTTGCTTAAGAAAAAGTGTAAAAACTATAATACATATTTACAATATTTGAATGTGCAAATTAAAAATAAAATTAGCACAGACAAGGATGAGAGTGTTTAGACTGAGTAGCTCCATGCCCTGTCAAGTGATCCATTCTGATAGTTCACAAGCAGGCAGGACACAGTAAACAGCTGATTTATGCTCTGAGAAATGGACATGGGGATGACAGTATCAAACAACTTATGCTCCTTCACCCAACGGATGCAGCGTTCAACATGAACCATGAGCCTGGCAACAGACTGTGTGTCTCACTTCGTGTGCAGACATTTGCAAGTGCTTTGACAGGAATACTGGCTGGTGGATCTTTTGTGTCTCCCTGCCTGAGGCCCAAAACAATCATAAACATGAAGAATTCATCTATTCTGGGAAGTGTCTGAGTCTGTTTTCTAGTTGGTCCTGTTTCCCTGGTCACTTTGGAGCTGGTGACCCGGCTCATCTGATGTATTGCAGGTTCAATCAGTTCCCAGAAGGCCATCAGGGATGGTAGAAAACCTGCAAAGAAAGTAGGCCTTTATTAAGATACAAAAGATGTGTACAATTAAAGATGTTCTCCTTTTTAATCTGGTTCGTTCAGTCACTTACTTACTACTGTTCCCAAACTGATCCTCAGATGGTAAGCAGCAGTTACACTTAGCTAGTTATATACTCTACTCTATAGCCATATTCACCATCAGCATAGACTAGTGGTTTTCAGGACAGTGCCGAGGTTATTACGGCATTCGTGGATGTCAGTGGTGGCTGGTAGCAATGAGCAGATGGGGCTGCGATCACCCAAAAAATCAACCAATAGATCACTACACAATAACAAAATATATCCATGCTGTAAACAGAGGATCTGTATTTGGTTTATGGAAAAGTAGGTTATCACAGGCAATAGAACCTTACCTTGTGGAGAACTGAATGTCCTCATCAGACCAAATAGACATAGTCATGGCCAGTCGTCTCAACACCAAACTCCATGCTATATTCCTGTATGTCCGAGTCAGGGGGCACAGGTCTCTCTCGCTGCTCCCACACTCTTCCTCTCGGCTGTACTTGCCCATACTGGTTCCACTGAAAGAAGGTAAGGGCAGCACCTTTGTTTAGGTGTCTCCTCTGTGTTCCCTGTACAAAATCACTGCCAGTGAAATGGACACAACAGGCTTTTGTGTGTTTGATGATTTGGAAGTTATCCCTCTTGATGTTTACAAACTTTTCTGATCTCCTCTTCCAGCGGAAATGAATGGAAACTCACAAGAGAGTTATACCTTTCTGATATTGAATACAATGGGACAGGACAATGTTTTGATGCACCTTGTTCTTGTTTTTGAGAACAGAAAACCTTCTTATTCATTTTAAAACTGTACCTCTGCATATTCGCAGCTCTTCGGCACCCTATGTTTTTGTTTTCAGACTAGCTACTGACAGTTACCTCGCAAACTAGAAGTTTGACTGCTAGTATAACGTCTAACGGAAACACTTCACAGACCTTGCATGTATAGATCCTATTGAGGAATTCCGAGCATGTGCCAAGTCTAAACATTCATATTTTAAAGGAGGCCATTTATGTATATATGTATGAAGTTGGTTCTTCTCATGTATATAGTTTATATTGTGAAGGACCACTTTTTTGTCGCGATAGGGCTATGTTTTAAAGATTGAAGGCATCTAACATACTGTGAAACGTTATGTCCAGGGACAACATTAAATGCTCACTAGCTAAGAAAGTGATCATTAAAAGTGAGTAAAAGGCAACAACAGAGAAAAATGCTTTCTTGCCATCCTACAGATAGCAAGTATGGGGTAAATGTATTTCAGCTGCTAATTTATCTGAACAAAGTACGCCTTGTGTGAAGCCAGCAAATTCAAGGAACTAACATCTGGTTTTGGAAACATTTCAAAATAGAAGTGCAAAAGTTCACAGTAAAATGATTTCTAAAAATATTTTTAAAAACAGCAGTTTGAAAGAAAGAGGTTGGAAAAAATATGGAAACTTTTAAACAAAAATCACAGTAATTAAAAGAGCGTAGTTTATGTTTCAGACAAATTAAATCAAAAATGATTGTTTGCTTTTCATATGCAGTAAAATTCAAAAGACCTGACAGTGTTTTTTTCTTCAAAAACTAACACAAATAAAAAGTATAGTAAAATTTGGTTTGGAGACTGCCTATGTTGTGAATAACCTAAAAATAAAGTGCAGATACATGTAAGAGAAAAGCCTGGCCACTTCCCTTGGAGAGTGATGCCAAAACTGGGGTGATAATATACAAATAAAGGCCCTCCACAGTGAAAGCAGTAGAAACTTGTTCAATCACAGTGGGATGATATTGAACGGTTAGACACACTGCTAAAATATATAACTGAACCCGGACCTGTGCCACAAAAAAGTTTTCTGGCCACTTCCTGTGCCAACTGGCGTCCAAATGTTAAAATACATAAATTTTCTTCTGGATGCATTAAATAATGATTTACGTCACCAACATAGTGTTTTAATAAGCGGTTAATGCATGCAATAATGCAAATCTTAAGGGTAAAGAGGATCATATAAACCATATAGTTCTGACACACTGTCAAGAGAAAGGGAAAAAAAAACAACTAAAAGTTTTGGGTGGATAATAGAGGAAAATGCAAAGGAGCAGGAATACGCACATTAGATATCAGTCCTACTGTAGTAAATTCAGCCTAGGGCTCTTCAAACAACCATGAGGAAACAGCTGAATACAGTGGCGCAGGAGAGATTTTTGAGGGGGCAAAGTATGAGCAAAAGGTTTTTGCAATGGTTGTTTGAAGAGCCCCTGGCTGAATACACTACAGTGGGACTGATATTTTCCTGTATTTTCCTCTATTATCCACCCAAAACTGTCCATAAACTGAGGGTTGTTGGAAGAAAGATGATGTGGACATGAACATTGTGGAACTGTATATGAAGGGAAAGTATGGAGATTATATCCACGTGTATACAGATGCATCAAAAAGAACTGACAAAAGAGTGGGAGTTGCTTATGCCATCCCATAATTAAAAGTAGTGACTGCTATTAGTAAGATTTAGAATTAATAATGATTAGCAATGATTTAGCAGTTTATACAGCAGAATTATTTGCTATATGGTTGGTCTTATTATGGGTAGAAGAATACAGACCTAAAAATACAGTTACAGGATCAGACTCCAGCTCTGTCTTAGTAAGTATAAAGAACATTCATTCAGAATCCAGGCAATATATTGTATTTCAAATAGTGCAAATGGTAAATAATCTGCAGACGTCTGAACTAAGTATTACATTTGTGTGGGTTCCAGCTCATATAGGAGTAATGAGGTTGCAAATAAATATGCAAAACAAGCCACAGGGCGTCTTAACATTTGTATTCAAGTCAAGTATAGTGAAGCAGAAAGTAAAAGCTAAAATAAAGGAGAAACGGCAATGTTTTTGGGATAATGAAAAGACTGGAAGACAGTTTTATAATATTCAAAGAAAAGTGGGTCGGTGCAGGAGTAAGAGAGAAGAAGACATTATTTTAAGAATGAGATATGGACATACAGGGTTAAATAGTACAATGTTTTTAATGAAAAAGCTGATGATAGCTGTGATTATTGTAGGAGTCAAGAAACCATAGAACATGTATTTCTAAAATGTCCTGAAAAAAACCATAGAACACGTATTTGTAAAATTTGTAAAAAGTATCAGCAAGACAGACAAAGGCTAATGGTACATCTTTAAGAGAACAAAATAAGTTTGAGTTTAAATTACATATTACAAAGACGTCCTGGTGAAATGTGATTTAAAGGTATTTTTTTATTTTCTAAGGGCAACAAGGTTAAGTAGTAGAATTTAAATAAATGTACGGTAAATCATCCAGATCCACACTCCTGTTCAGAAGGTGGCGGTGATGCATCATAAGCTGTTTTCAAACCGCCACAAAAAAGAAGAAGGAGAAGAAGAACTGTCTGAATAGCTTGCTGGTCTGTAACTCAAGGGCTAAGTTACAATACTCAGGCTGCATTCCAAGGCTGCGTTCCAATACTCAATTTCGTCTCCTCCTTTCCTCCCCTCCTTTCCTCCGTGCCCCGGAAGCTGATTATGTGTCCTCCTTTCCTCCACTGTTCCAAAGCGCAATCTCGCCTCCTCCTTTCCTCCTTTCCTCCTTTTTCGTTTCCTCCAAACGGAGGATACATCGATGTATCCTACCGCGGAAGTCTTTTCACATTTCTGCGTGACATCACTGTGCTCACGACCAGTCAGATTAAATGACCATCCCACAGAATATTTCACCATCGAAAAGTTCTAAAACATGACAAGGGATTTACTAATACTGGAGGATAAATGGGAGAACAGTAAACAATGTAATGTACATTACTGGGAAATATTTTGTTTTGAGTTTTCAAACATAACCACATTGACGCGATATATTCACGTTTTTGAGCTGCGAATGGTAATTTTACCAGTGTAAAATTGAGCGAGTTTATGTTGTGGTAAGTGTATTTATTCCTTGTACAAATGTTTATGTGACATCATGAGCAGAATGCGTGAAACTGACATTTGTATTTTAATACATCAAATGGGCTATAGGCGTGAAAGAAACATGATTGGCTTTGGTATTCTCGGAGTCAGTCGAAATTATTACTTCATCAATAGCCGACTTTGATGACGGGCGAATCGGATTAGCTGTTCCAATATTCGATTCATTCCTCCTTTCCTCCACTCGTTTCCTCCCCTCCTTTCCTCCACATATTTCCGGCATACTTCCGGGGTAGGAAAGGAGGAGAGGAAAGGAGGAGACGAGAAAAAGTATTGGAACGCAGCCCAATACTCAAGTTTGTCTCCTCCTTTTCTCCTTTCCTCCCCTCCTTTCCTCCGTGCCCCGGAAACTGAATATGTGTCCTCCTTCCTTCCACTGTTCCAAAACGAAATCTCGCCTCCTCCTTTCCTCCTTTCTCGTCTTCTCCTTTCCTCCAAACGAAAGATACATCGATGTATCCTACCGCGGAAGTCAATTCACATAGAAATGTGAAAGACAATCTGACTGGTCGTGAGATCAATCTGACTGGTCGTGAGATCATTGTGCTCACGACCAGTCAGATTAAAAGACCATCCCACTGAATATTTCACCATCGAAAAGTTCAAAAACATGATAAGGGATTTACCAACACTTAAGTATAAGTGCCAGGAGCCTCATTTATAAACCTCTGCGTACTTTCGTGCCTAAATGGTTACTTACGCCAAAACCTACGAGTTTGCGTACGCAAAAAAAAAATCTCATTTACAAAACTTGCATACGCAACACATACGCATGTCTTCTGTTATAAATCACAACTAATCCAACAATTGTGCGTGCGTGAACGCGCGCCACAACCACACCCTGAAACAGCCACATTTAAGCATATACGGTGCTCCGGAAGTCGAAATCAATTAAGCAAGATCTATAAATAAAGTGTAGAACAGAGCAGTATATTTTAAATGCAATAATGGCAGTGAACAGGGGGGAAAGAAACAGCGAAAGAAGCTGCGAAATCAAAGCTTTAGTGTCCTAAACAGAGATTAGAAAAAAAAATGTAATTTCAGGTGGCCACAGCACCGGGGTAACAAATATAAAAAGTCCTTGCATGGCAGGAGGTTACCCCGGCTGTCAATTTCTCAGGTATAGAGAGCGGCACGCACATCAAAATAAATAAAAGATGGTCCGACATCAAGCTTGAGACAAACAGGCTTCTACTTGCTCAACTGCAAGTGTATGGGCAACGGGTGGCGGTATGGAGGGTGCCACCACTGAGCTCCGTCGATGAGTGGCTGGCTACGATTATTTCCAACTCTACTTTTCCATCAGAGTGAACGAATCATGAAATGACCTTGGCCGTCGTGCAACCACATAATGTCGGTGTTATTTGTGCATCGCAAATTATTGCAAATTATTGCCCTTATTGCAAAGTGAGAGCAGTCGTATTGAATGGTTGCTACGTGTTGGGCGCTCCAGCACCGGTCCCAGTTCAGCTCAGAGTTCCAAGAGTACAGTCATGTTAAGCGAAATCGACTCATGAGCCAGTCATCATCGTGGGCAAAAAAAGTCGGAACAGTCCCTGAAGACACGTTCCGTCGTACCATTCAATTTACAATATCCTCATTGCCAAGACAGCCATGTTCATGCTGTCTTGCTATCCTCACACGCTTTAAGTCTATTAATGTGAACAAAATACATTAACTAATAAAGCACTGATTGCATATATCTGTTCATTTATCATTTATGGCCAAAACAACATTGGTTACGAATAATGATGTGATCCTAATTAATCATCAGGAAAAAGGAAAACTATAGTGCAAATTTGTTTTAGTCGCTAGGATGTGCTATTTAGAGCAAATATGTGCCCTAAATGTGCGTACACCTGGGTCAAACGTATCGTACCGGTACGCACATTCTCACGTCAAGTAGAAGTTTTATAAATCCCAAACTGTGCGTGAAAATCGGCGTACGCATCTTTTGTTCGTACGCACGGTTTATAAATGAAGCCCCAGAACAGTAAACAGTAATCGGGCAATTTACATTAATGGGAAAACTTTTGTTTTGCGTTTTCAAACATATCCACATTGATGTACTATATTCACGTTTTTCAGATATGACTAATTTTACCAATGTAAAATTGAGCGAGTTTATTTTTCAGTAAGTTTATTTATTCCTTGTACAAATGTTTATGTTACATCATGAGCAGAATGTGAGAAAATGGCATTTGTATTTTAATGCATGGAAAGGGCTTGTGGCGTTCCAGAAGCGTGTTTGGCTTTGGTATCCTCGGAGTCAGTCGAAATTATTACTTCATCAATAGCCGAAGTCAACTTTGATGACGGGCGAATCAGATTAGCTGTTCCAATTTTCGATTCATCTCCTCCTTTCCTCCACTCGTTCCTCCCCTCCTTTCCTACCCATACTTCCGCCATATTTCCGGGGAAGGAAAGGAGGGGAGGAAACGAGTGGAGGAAAGGAGGAGATGAATCGAAAACTGAGGAAATTGGTGAAAATGGGGATAATGAATGGGAGCGAGTAGGTGGAGGAAACAGAGTCTGGAGCAAGCCGAAAGAGGAAAAAGGAGAAACGGACACGTGCATATTGTCTTGAGACGATGGTAATTGTAAAAAGTTGTAACAGTGAGGCCAAATTGAGAAAGCAAAAATGATTGATTGTATTGGAAAAATCGAAGTAACCAAAGTAGTTAGTAAAGTAGTAAAGAACGGAGGGTAGCAGGGTGTAGGGGGTGATCACAGGAGTTCGCTCTCAGTTAATATGAAGGACCTAATAGAGAACTTAAGGAAAAGATATGAATTCATCAAAAGTGTATGAAGAATGACAAGGGGCATTGGAAAGGAAACGGAGTCAGTACTGATAGTTTGAGGGAGAAAATCTTCCAAAAGAGCTTTATTTTGGGTTTACGAGGAATGGTGTCAGAGAATACATCCAAAAGCCAATGAGATGCTTGAACTGTCAGAAGTTTAGTCACATAGCTAAGATGTGTAGGGAGAAAAAAGACGTGCAAGGTGTGGGGGCAAGCACGAATATGGTGAATGTGGAGAGGGAGTGACACCAAAATGTCATTTTGGAGGGGAGCATAGTGTGGCATACTGGGGATGTGAAGTAATGAAAAAGGAAGCCGAAATTCAAAGATAAGAAAGAAAGGCAGTGTTTCATATGCAGAGGCAGTTAAGGGCGCAGAACTAAGAAATCAGAATCGGGAAGGCAACATCAGGAGACAACATTTATAGCAGGGGTAATAAATGCAACAGCTGAAGTAAAATCAAGAACTGAAAGGATCCAAATTATTGTACAAGCAGCAGCACATCATGTAGGCATGACTGAAATGGGGAAGGAGTTAGGGATGAGCTCAGCATACAGCCAGGTCAAGAGTTAGGATGTGTGGGATGATCTTATTGATTACGTTAATCCTACAATGGAATGCAAGAAGTCTGTTAGCCAAATGTCAAGATTTTAAGCAATTTTTAGATAGCAGAAGGGAGAAACCAGACATCATATCAAATTTGGTTTTTGTTATTAATGGTTATGTTGGAATCAGACAAGGCAGAGATAGTGGGGTAGGGAGAGGATGTGGCACATTTATGAAGGATTACCATACAGAGTACTGGGAACAGGGCAGGAACAATAATTAGTGAAAGGAATTAGTGGTAAAAGAAACTTCTACAATCCATGTGAACAGTTAGATGTGAGGAAATTAGAGGTTAGAGAAGATCAGACTAGAAGCAATGTCATATGGTGTGAGGACTCATAACTATCAACATATGATTGAGTATAAGCAAGGACAGGCAGTAGTAATAAGGACTGTGAGGCAAGCAAAAAGAAGGAAATTTTGGAGGAAATTTTGTGACTCGATTGAGAGTAAAACTCCTATAGGGGAAATATGGGAATGATAAAGAAGATGGGAGATGACAGAATGGAATAGTTAATCTATTCAAGGGGAGGAAATCACAATATCTGACAAACAGAAAGCAGACTTAATGGTATGTGCTTTTAGCAGTGTACACAGCTCCGATAACCTTTCAGAAGAAGGAAGAAGATGTAGAGAGAGAACAAGAGTAGAAAATGTAGCAGTGTTACAGAAGAAAGAAATAACAGAGTACAATATTTCTTTTAATTTGGGAGAGTTCTGAGAGGGCTCTGACTAAATGTAAGAACTCAGCATGAGGGAAAGATGAAATCTATTATGTAATAATAAAACATTTGAGTGAGGAGGGACTGAAGAAAGTACTGACATTGTATAAAGTATGGAGGGACAGGCTGATTCCAGAAAAGTGGAAGGAAGCAGTAATTGTGCCTATTAGAAAACCAGGTAAAGATGCAAGTAAGCCAACAAATTACAGACCAATTGTTTTGACATCCCATATGTGCAAACTCGTGGAGTGCATGGTTAATGAACGGCTTATGCATTTGTTGGAAGGAGATGGAAAGGTGGCAAACGACCAAAGTGGCTTTAGAAAAGGAAGAGGTAACACTGGTCCAATGTTATATCTAGAGGATGAAATAAGGAAAGCTGGAATCAACACAGAGACTGTGGCAGTGGTGCTCTTTGACGTGGAGACGGCGTATGACATGCTGTGGAGAGAAGGGCTTTTAATTACGCTACATTTCATGGGGGTGAGAGGAAGTATGTTTAACTGGGTAAGGGACTTCCTAAAAGGCAGAAGTATTTAAGTGCAAATAGGAACTGAAATGTCAGATAAGTGTATGGTGGAGAATGGGACACCCCAAGGATGTGTGATAAGACCAATATTATTTACAGTGATGGGAAATGATATATTCAAAAACATCCAGTCAGGAATAGGACGTTCATTATTTGCAGATGATGGCAGTTAGTGGAAAAGAGGCAGAAACATTAACCTTGCAGTTAAAAAGGTCCAAGAGAGAATAAATCAAGTAGAAGAGTTGGGTGGAAAGTGGGGATTTAAGTTTTCTATTGTGAAGACTAAGACAAATGTTCCTCACAAAGACAATTGGGGAGACTATTCAAATGAAACTATATGGAAATAATCTGGAAAAAGGAGACCAATTTAGTTTTTTGGGAGTGTATTTTGATACTATTTAACATGAAGGGAACACATAAAAACATGACAGGGAAATGTAAGAAGGTACTGAATGTAATGAGATGCCTGGCAGGTTTGGAATGGGGTGCAGACACAGCGTCTTTAATTCACATATATGTGACATTGATTAGAGCAAGACTGGACTATGGAATTGTAGTGTATGGATCTGCAGCAAAGTTTGTATTGGATGGAATGGACAAGCAGAGGCATGTAGAATATGTACAGGGGCAGTGCGGACAACACCAGTATATGCACTTCAAGCTGAGACAAGGCAAAGATCACACAGGAGACAAATAATGGCAAACTATTGGATAATTTTAAAGGGACACAAGGACAGTCAGCCAACTAAGCAGGTTACACAAGTATGCTGGGAGAGAGGAGTAACACATGCAACAAGCTTTGGATGGGTCAGCAACTCATTGGCAGAGGATATGGGGCTACACGACAAGGAGTTCTGCCTAACAGTGTTGTGGCCAACTGTGCCAATCTGGTTAGTGAAACCTCCCAAGATGGATTTAGAGCTGCATGAAGCCAAATTGAGGGGCAGAAAAATTGATTTAGTGCACAAATATTTTTGCCAAACAGAATACAAATACAAGGATCATCTAGTAATTTTCACAGATGGGTCAAAAGATCCAGAGAGAGAAGCAACAGGAGCAGCGATGTTAGTGCAGGGGCTTACCATTGAGTCACATAGTAGAACATCTGATAGCCTAAATGTATATACTGTGGAACTGTATGCCATTTTGATGGCATTACAGTGGATAGACCAGAATCAGGTCTGCAAAGTGCTGGTGTGTGGTGAAGTCTCAGCTATGGAATACTCCAGAGTCATCAGGATTTGCTATATGAGATTTTACTGTTAGTGAATGGAATGATTAGGAGTGGTGTGGAGGTTACCATTGTGTGGGTCCCAGCACATTTTGGAATCCCAGGTAATGAAAAAGTTGATAAGCTTGTCTGAAGGTCTAAGTCTGAAGGGAAAACCATTATACAGAAGAGAATAAATCAAGAATGGCAACAGAACTGGAAACAGGAGACAAAAGGGAGACATTTATATTTAATACAAAATAGAGTGGGCAGAATGTCATGGCAAAGGGGAAACAGGAGAGAACAGGTTTTAATGACCTGATTGAGATTAGGACTCACCTACCAAAACAGTACGATGCACACCTAAGGAAAAAAACCCAACTGAGCTGTATGATCACTGTCAAAAACTGAAGTCAGTAACACATGTACTGCTGATGTGTGGGAGATATGGGCCACAAAGAGGGACAATGGTAGCAGAGCTGAGAAAACTGGGGCTGACTGAAACTATGGAAAAGATCATATTAGAATATTGGGAAAAGGGGAAAGGAGCCAGAATAATTATTGACTTTTTAAGGAAAACCGGACTGATGCGCAGAAGGTCGCGTAATATCATATGGGTTAAATAAAATGCATAGATCAAGTTGTCCAGAAGATGGCAGCAATGCAACTACCTGGATCTCCCCTGCAGAAAAAAACTCAACAGAAGAAGAAGAAGAAGAAGAAGAACATCCGGTCATAGTTATCATGGCGGAGTTGATGTCAGCATGCGTTGCAAGGACTCTTCGTTCTATGTCCACGGCATTACGAATTTCCTCGCTGGTACTAATAGTTTATGAATAAATATGTCTTCTTCAGGTTTTGTGCTAGAGCATTTAACTGGTAGTTTAGCTATGTGGTGGAATCATGTGTGTTACGAGCAAGGACCGTTGTGGTTTTGGTTAGCCGCCCTCGCAGCTGTTTGCTAGTGAAGTTACGTAGCGAGTCATTCGTAATAGCTAGTAGCAAGCTTGGTAGCTATAGCATGTCAATGTGATAAGATTGCTAACCAGCGAACTGACTCCAGGTAACACAGGGTGCCAGTTTCGAATTATCTAGGAATTCTTTAAACTCCTTGCTGAGTTAGTTCAATTAAAATGAGTACACACACTCACTGTTTTATGGCAAACTGCAGAGTCATGACCTTGGACCATTAAATCATCAAGAAGGATAACTTTGTCGGCTGTTTTCATCACTCTGTCTTGGTGGCATTCTTTCATGTGAATTCATTACATTTTTATTCCATTTTAGGTAACAAGGAAATTGGACACTGGCAGGAGTTATAGAAGGTATGGCGTCCTGTAACTGGCGAATGTTAACAGCGGCAAATTCTATATAATACGTGCATAAATCCAACACCCGTTGTAAATAACTGTAGATTGTGTAATTACGTTTCAAGTTGAAACGTCAGTGTTTCTGTCATTCAGCATTACACATTCAGCATTTGTGGTTGTTTTCTTATCACTGCCTTCATTTCGTGTTTTCTGTGGCAGATCCCCCTGCATAAACGCAGCTGCTTGTATCCATACAGGATCCTTTCGCGGCACCTCATCTCCAGCTGTAAGTCACAATCTCTCCGACACAAAAGCCCCCAGCCTCTGTACCTTAGTCTGTTAGCCTGTGTACCGCTCGTTATCGAGTCCCTTCATTTTGTGGATGGCAGTTGTGTTGTCTCCCAGATCACTGTCACAGATGAACCCGACGCGCTTAACCAGACCGTGTCCGTGCTGGTGAAGGGCCACGACCGGGCGGTGCTGGACAGTTACCAGTTTTTCGCTACGATGGCCGCTAGAGAGCTCGGAATCCGCATCGGCAACGTGTGAGTGCTCACAACTGGGATTTAGTGCTGTTACTCCGTGAAATATCTGAGAACTTGAATGTTCTTCTGAAATTAACAATGCATTCTAGGGTCAGTGAAAGAGTTTTCCTACTATTTTCTCCTCTCTGGAATCCAAAACCTGTTTCTATTAGGTGTCTGAGTGATGTGGTTAAAAACCAGTGGTTTATTTCAGAAATGAACCAGAGAAGAGGATACACAGATTGAGCGTCCTCAAGTCTGTTCACATCTTTAAGAAGCACCGAGTCCAGTATGAGATGAGGACACACTATCGCTGCATAGAGGTAAGTGTGAATGTTTCTCTCGAGTTTCACTGACTGATGTGGTGTGGTGACAGCTGCAGGTGTGGCGGCCTTTGCCCAACACCTCTGTAGTCAGTCTCATGCGCTCCACCCTGACTGCAGTTACTGCTTCAGATCATACCTTCAGTCTTTTATTTTTAATATAGTTTTGCCCTCATTTTTTCACAAGTAACAAGTGTCTCAATGAATTAGTGATCCATAGTTTGATATTGGGATAAACTGTCACCACCTTTGTGGAAAAGGGAAACATTTTGTAACATAACTACAAGCCTGAAGCCAGCTCACCAGCATCCTCAGTGCCTGTAAGCACTAAGCTGTCAGCACCATGCAGGCTGCTGTAATGGAGCTTCTTGCGTTTGTACATACTTATAGGCTGTGCTCAAATTCAGTGCTTCTTTTTATCCTCAAGTGCAAGGCATGGACATGCAGGTCTGCAGTACCCAGAGAACAAGAACACTTCCGGTGCAAGGAGTGGCATGTGCTTGTCTTTAAGCAACACAAAGCTTGGTTACAGCTTCGATATAATAAAGTACTGCTAGCAAGGTGGGCAATGTTATGACAAACTTCAAAAACATGGATAAAAGCTATCTAGACATGCAGAAGTCTTCACGTCAATGGGAATGCAGTGTGGAAGCTACACTTACCATAACTATCATACCACAAAGTGTGCACCTTTATACTTGGATAAAAGCAACGTGATTGATAGCATTATTGATCATTTTTGTAAAATTAGCTAGCATAGCTAAAGCAAAGCAGAGCTTACTTAAAAAATGTGGGTTGAATATCCTGTGGTGCTTAAGCTACTTTTGTGGGAATTAAAGGCTCGTCATCTCTGTGGCAGGTAGACATTTACTATTTGAGGAAAAAAATGTACAGTAGCCAGCCTGATATGAAGACAAAGTTCATCTGCTAGTGTAATGTCACTTAACCAATAAAAAAACTGCTGGCTTTCCCAGTGAAGATTACCTCCGTTCACTGGGAATCTGCGCTATGCTGCCTACGTCCCTGGAGGTGGTATTATTGTAGATGTCAGAGTAGGAGTTGTTTTATAAGTTGCTGATTTTGATTGGTCAGTCATACTGAAGGTTACAATGATGTAATGTGCACCATGACTCAAGACATTTCTAACGTGAGAGTGCCTCAAAAAGCAGCACTACAAAAACAGGAGCCTAGTTAAGAGCAAACTCCCATCTGTCACAATAAAACCATCTTTTAAACCTTCTATTCGTGTTCAGTGTGAACACAACCATAGACAGGTTCCAGGGACAGATTGTTATGGTTGGCTAAGATTAGCTATGGCTACACATTAGACTATTATTAATCTTTGATAGATCTGTAGGAGAGGCCCAGTTTCTTGTTATGGAGGGTCAGTAATGCACTGGTAAAAACTATTCAGATGATTAAAAATCATAATTAATTGCTCCAAAAGAAAATGCGGTCACCAGGACATAGTGATTTCAGACTCTGTGTAACTTTGCGAATTGTGACAGCAGCTTGTGTGGTGTTTCCCCTGGAATGGTTATGCGCCACAGTAATTAATATCTGTGACTGATCCTGAGCACAGCCTTATCAGCCTCCTCTACACCATGACAGTCTTCAGCAGTCCCTGCCCAGATGCACAGCCGTTTTGACCCCATCAGTAAGCCAAATCTCCGCTAAGGCTGGTGATCTCCGTACTCCTCCAGAGTGGTTAGAAGCTCATCAGTCTTGTTTCTATTGGGGTTCAATGTTGGCCATGGTGACAGTGGGCAGGGGAAATGTTGTGTAGTTAATGTTTCCACAGCCACAGCCTGACCCCCTCCTTTCCCCCAACAAAATGCCATCAGCATCAGCACTGACACTTACACCAGCTGCACATCATTGTAAGAGCAGTGCTATCTTTGCTCATTACAAATTTTGTCCTGTGCCCCTAGCTGGAACACGTGACAGGCTCAACAGCAAAGGTGTACCTAGAATACATTCAGAGGAATCTCCCGGAAGGAGTGGCAATGGAGGTGACCAAGGTATGTAGACTGAGAGAGTGAACTATGCATTTTTGTCTACGAGGGGAGTTGCAATCAGAATTCAAAAATCTTCTTAATCTACCCTTGCTTGCACACAAGGATGTGAAGCTTGCATACCTTGGCTGCTGGGTGGTTTCTGTACCATTCTAACATTAGTTCGGTAGCTGTGAGATAAATGCAATAACCATATGAAACATGGTGGTTAATGTACTGTGCTAGCTGGCATTAGCTAGCAGTTGTGTAGCTGGCTATTAATTGGGCAGGCAGGGGAGGAATGTGTGTGGAAGATCTGTCCCAGCAGATTGTAGATGCATACAGATTTTAGTGTCTGAGTCTGTGTGCCTCTTTGAGTGCCACCGGTTTTTGTTTTTGTTGGTTTTTTATGGTGTTTTCCCACCCTGAAGAAGGCCAAACCGTTTAGTCCACCGCAGCGACAGTCCCTCCACGGCATGTGATTCCTCTGACATGCGTGACACTGGACCTCACTGCTTTCCACGCTGCAGTCACACCACTCATCACACACTGCCTATGTCATTGTTTTAGTGGTCGCTACAGAGTGATGAACTAATGATCTTTTAACTGGCCTACGTCCCTGCCATCCCTGGCGGAACGCCAGCCTTGGCCAGAAATGCTGATGCTGTTACTGCACAAATTAATTTTTCTGACTCACAAGTTTGTGAAAATTCAATACAACACATTTTTCACCTGTGGACTTGCTAAGATTAATCAGATTCTGCTTCACCCTGGGTGACTACAGAAACTGCTCCAGATGAAGAAAACGAACATGTTCTGAGCCAGTGTGGTGGGATTAATACTGACTGGTGCTTGCCCTTTGTAGCCATTCCTGTTGAATTCACTGGTTCTCCAGGGTATATTTCTTGCCTTGGCCATAGCAAAAGTAGATGCCCAGAAATGTCCTGAATATTTATGTATGTCCTTTTGAATGCTGTCTATGTTCTCTGCCACCCGCAGCCTCAGCCCTGCTCCTCAGAGTGCCTTCAGGAGCTTTGTTTGGTATTTTACATTTGTCAGTTGGTGTAATGGCTGTAAGTGTTTGAGTGAACTGATCTCTGCTATTTCAATCTTGTTTTGATCTTTCCAGACCGAGCTCGTGAAAATCCCGGATCACATCCTAAAACCCATGTGGGCTGACTCTGCCTCAGAGGAGCAGGCTAGCCAATGAGTGGCAGTGTCGAGTGGCTGACTCCACCTCCCCGGCTAGCCAATAAAAGTGTCTGACAGCGGGGATCATGTGTGCTGGTGTTTGTGTAGCCTTCCCTGGATGCTGATTGGATGAACAGCATCTTCATAAAGGACCATTGACTGCAGTCACTGCTGCCCTCTGTGCTCTGTTCATCCGTGTGAGATGGGATCTCCAGTCTTAGAAGGCTGTTGGTGGAGGCTTTTGTTCCAGCCCAGCACTACAAGTCCTGCATCTGCTGCTCCAGTTATCTCTCCATGTTGAGAGGTTGAAGGAAGTGTGTTAGTGCTCAGAAAGAGGAAAACCCTGTGTCCACACCAAGATTCAGAACCCCAAAACCTGCACCACACCAAGATCACCATTACAGATCAGTGGCCCTTAGCCTTGGACCAGGGGTTTGGGCCCCTATGTTATTACAGGGCCATTTTAATCAAAGTCATTGTTGGCCTGTATGTTCTTGGTCATATAAACACCAATATTTCTATGTTGTGTTGAAAATTAAATATAACTTGACTTAGTCTGTGAAATGGTAAAGTTCATCTTTTCTGTTAGATGTCTACTATTTGTCTTTTTTCATGGATCCTATCTGCCTGTAATGGTAAGTGTCAAGCCATGGAAGTAAGATTTGTATGGGTGACATCACCCATTGCAATTCTTGTTTCGGTGGGGTTTCCTAGAACTGCTGTTTTCAGAACATCAGACAAATTGCTGAAATTGTTTCAGTGGTCCATCACGTTGTATTTTATGGCATGCCTCTTCAACTCCAGTTTTGACATGCCGCACACGCTCACCTCATCAGCTGGTATATTGTATGGTGTTGGGTAATGTGACCATGCCGTTAATTCCTGTTTACACAAGACCTAATGGATGATCGTTTTCAGGGCAGATCATTAGCATAGTGTCATTTTGGGGTGCTCAGGGAGCAGGGGGTAGTAGGATGTGAGGAGTCAGAGTGGGCGGTGTTGGGCTTATGACTGAGTAGTTGGTGTCTTTTTGTCTCCGCTTAGAGAGACCTACATGTTCCTCACCAAAACTGAAAGAAATTTACAGATGAAGTGCAGTTTTGTGTATGTATTGGAGGCCCCATCTGTTTCTCAGTTGGTTCATTCTTTCTTTCCTTTAGGTATATAAAGCAACTGTGACCTGTCCTGAGCAGAGATCAGTAACATATTTCTGTCCATCATCACGTATTAATGCTTAGTCACAAAGGAAGTCTCCTGTGTGAGTTGAGACAAAAACAAAGACTTAGGATGTAATTGCATTAATTCACAGGGATGTAAAAAGTACCATATTTCCATGCTGCTGTGCTTTTTCTACATGTGGTTGGAATGAGTAGCAGCTGAAATCATGATGAAAGTGCTCTTATACCTACGAGTTATCCCAGCTGCAAGCAGGATGTGTTAGTTATCAAGTTTCACACACCTAAACCTTGACGTTTTGAGCAACAGCTATAAGCAGAAATTCAAAATTGCTAGCAAGTGACTTTTTGTCTTTTTAGCATTCATGAGTAATCCATCCAAACAAGAATCAAGATGTGATACTCTGCATCAGGTGCAGATTAAGTTTATTTTCTGTATCAAAACATTTATATATATATATATATATATATAATTTTGTATATCTCACCATCACTGTGGTCAAAATCACGTGTAATTAATTCTATTTATCTGATGCTTCATTTCCATTTGCTGCTGTGTTTTCCCAGTGCAGATTCTACATTCAGTACATTCTACATACAGTACAGGCCAAATGTATTATGCCACCTTGGCATATGTAGCATGTGGCTGTGTGGCATGTTTTCTACATAGCCCCTCCCCTCCAGGGGACCATGATGTCATCATCACTTTGATGCAAGTGAATCTTGGTCTCATCTGTCCGTGAACTGTTCCCGAAGTCTGCAGGCTAACTACACTTTTGCATCTTGCAGCGTAGCCTAATTATGTGTGGGCAATAGCCATGGCCACATCCATACCTGCCTCCTAAAGAGTGTTTTTTAACTGTCAGACAGGTGCTTGGGGGTTTTTCTTTGTTAGTCATCATGTTGATAACAGATAATATTGGACTCTGAAGGCAATCAAAATCCCAGAATAAAGACTAGATACTGAAAATGTGTCTCATACAGGCACTCAGGAAGCAACTGAACACACCTGACCAATCTGAAACACCCAAGAAACCATTTGCCCAAAATGTTATGGCGACCACACATGAATGTGCTGATAATTCATACATGGTGAAAATACACTTAAGAAAAAATGAAAAATCCATACTTTAACAACGTGACTTGTTGATCAGAAATATAATATTGTGGTTTAAAGATCCAAATATCCTACTTTTTTCACATCTCCTGTTTTAACAGGGATGAGGTGAAAGCTTTACAAAGCATTGCAGCATTATACGTTGAGAAGCTGTAAAGCGAAGGGAAGAAGCTGTAGTGCTTACCATCTGCTAATAACAATAACAGACAAATATCCACAGACTACACTTTCCACATGGGTCCCCTGTCACACGATGGAATCCTAAAACAAAATGACTTGCCCTGCTGCATATTTTGGAGGGGTGGCTGTTTATTTGGTGAAGTACATTAAGTACTTGACATGCCAGATAAAATCTTTTACAATTACAGTTGCAATGATTTTGAACCAGCAGTGCTCCAGTCCTGAATGGTCTTTGTTTGTCTGCCAGTTTAACTCCAGTCCTGGAGGGCAGCAGTGTCTGCAGGTTTAACTCCAGTCCTGGAGGGCCGCAGTGTCTACAGGTTTAACTCCATTCCTGGAGGGCCGCAGTGTCTACAGGTTTAACTCCAGTCCTGGAGGGCCGCAGTGCCTGCAGGTTTAACTTCATTCCTGGAGGGCCGCAGTGTCTATAGGTTTAACTCCAGTCCTGGAGGGCCGCAGTGTCTGCAGGTTTAACTCCAGTCCTGGACGGCCGCAGTGTCTGCAGGTTTAACTCCAGTCCTGGACAGCCGCAGTGTCAGCAGGTTTAACTCCAGTCCTGGAGGGGACAGTGCCTGCAGGTTTAACTCCAGTCCTGGAGGGCCACAGTGTCTGCAGGTTTAACTCCAGTCCTGGAGGGCCGCAGTGTCTGCAGGTTTAACTCCAGTCCTGGAGGGCCGCAGTGTCTGCAGGGTTAACTCCAGTCCTGGAGGGCCGCAGTGCCTGCAGGTTTAACTCCAGTCCTGGAGGGCCGCAGTGTCTGCAGGTTTAACTCCAGTCCTGGAGGGCCGCAGTGTCAGCAGGTTTAACTCCAGTCCTGGAGGGCCGCAGTGTCTGCCGGTTTAACTCCAGTCCTGGAGGGCAGCAGTGACTGCAGGTTTAATTCCAGTCCTGGAGGGCCACAGTGTCTGCAGGTTTAACTCCAGTCCTGGAGGGCCGCAGTGTCTACAGGTTTAACTCCAGTCCTGGAGGGCCGCAGTGTCTGCAGGTTTAACTCCAGTCCTGGAGGGCCGCAGTGCCTGCCGGTTTAACTCCAGTCCTGGAGGGCCGCAGTGCCTGCAGGTTTAACTCCAGTCCTGGAGGGCCGCAGTGTCTGCAGGTTTAACTCCAGTCCTGGAGGGCTGCAGTGTCAGCAGGTTTAACTCCAGTCCTGGAGGGCCGCAGTGTCTGCAGGTTTAACTCCAGTCCTGGAGGGCCGCAGTGGCTACGGGTTTAACTCCAGTCCTGGAGGGCCGCAGTGTCTGCAGGTTTAACTCCAGTCCTGGAGGGCAGCAGCGTCTGCAGGTTTAACTCCAGTCCCAGAGGGCCGCAGTGTCTGCAGGTTTAACTCCAGTCCCAGAGGGCCGCAGTGTCTGCAGGTTTAACTCCAGTCCTGGAGGGCCGCAGTGTCTGCAGGTTTAACTCCATTCCTGGAGGGCAGCGGTGTCTGCAGGTTTTTGTGATTTTTGCAGTCAATCGGCAGGAAGTTTAGACTTTGGAAACAAGATATGAGGATCGGTGACTAAAATGAAGTGTTTAACTGCTGAAACACACCAAAAATCAGCAATGCTCTTGGACTGAATCTGTTCTACTTTCATTGACAGGAAAAAACCCACAAACATTTACAGATATAGTTCTTTATTGAAGCTCATAAATGGGTACAAAGCTTAAAACAGCAAAACATTAGGACAAGCATACCAAACTAAATATTTGTTATGGTAAGTCTGATTATCAGTGAAAATAAAGCAGTCAAATATTTGCCCATAACTGAGATGAATCAGTATATCCTATGTGCTCATATCTGAGGTATAGCAGTATTTCCTATGTGCTCATATCTGAGGTATAGCAGTATTTCCTATGTGCTCATATCTGAGGTATAGCAGTATTTCCTATGTGCTCATATCTGAGGTATAGCAGTATTTCCTATGTGCTCATATCTGAGATATAGCAGTATTTCCTATGTGCTCATATCTGAGGTATAGCAGTATTTCCTATGTGCTCATATCTGAGGTATAGCAGTATTTCCTATGAGCTCATTTCTGAAGTGTATCAGTATTATTCTGTCTGCTCATATCTGAGGTATAGCAGTATTTCCTATGAGCTCATTTCTGAAGTGTATCAGTATTATTCTGTCTGCTCATATCTGAGGTATAGCAATATCCCATGATATATTGCAAAAAGTACTGATCGTAAGTCTAAGGGAGTGATGTTAAGTATATGTTGATATCCAACACTACTTTCAGCAGTTCTGCATGCTGCACTACAGAAATTGTGGTGTTACTTCTGTGGTTTCTTGTATAAAACATAAAGGCTACAATGAGACTACTAGGAAGCTACTTACCTATAGATACCCTATTCAGGCCTACTGAGAGGAGACTCAGGGACTTGAGGAGGGATTTAATAGAGGTTTTTATATTTATTAGAGGGCCCAACTAGGTGAACCACAAAGGCTTTTTGGCTGAGTTCAGTCTGTAGAAGGGTAATTGATGGAAACGAGTTGAGTATTCCATACTAATATAAGAAGTTAAAGAAACATCAATAATTGTTATAGGTTGCCGTAACCTGTAAGTGAGAAAGTCCCATGGCATGTTGTAGACCAAGCTTGATAAGGTATTGTGTAGGTTAAAGGACGAGCCGAGCTGGGCTGAGTTGCCTGTTTTCGTTGTCATATGTTCTTATGTGCGTACATCCTGGATGTTCATACCTGAAGCACATGGTTGTGTTCTGTGTGCTCATAACTGGAGTATTTACGGACCTACACCATGTCCATGTCCAGAAAGATCAGCTTCTACAGAGAATCCCACTCAAGGCTGCTATATTATATTGTTCTGCTCCTTGACCAATGTTTTCTACTTGACTGCTCACACCCAGCCATGCTTTTCACAGTGCACTGCTGCTGCCAGCTTCCTGAATAAACATGACTCAGACCTAAAAGCTAAATATCAAGCGTTAATCACTCTCAGTCCCAAGCAACCCCATCTTTTTTCACATAAACACAGGAACAGCAGCCTATTGGCTGACAGGACAAAGCGTTGCTCAAGGGTAACTCCATTTTCATGGCTGTCTTTTCTTCTGAAGCCTTTGATGATACAGATTAAAAACACTCCAAATATGCACTCTAGGGGATGAAACTGATCTAAGTAAATGTAGACCGATCTGTGATTTATTTTAAACACTACATGTATAATGAATAAACTTATATAAGTAGCAAAATATTGTTGTTTTGTTTCCTACTGTGTAGTAAATACTTCATTGGTAGACGCATGTGCTAAAATATTTACATCCACCCATGAATACATGTGCAGTTGTTATTGTGTGTTGGATAGTGACTGATTAAAACTACTACTACCACTACTACTGCTGCTACTACTAATCTTATGACGAAAAATAAGACATACATATTTTGTGCATACTTTTTTTCTTGACGGTTTCAAAATCCAAAATAGACTTACTTGCTATGTCCAATGTGGTTTATCTCTTAAACTGTCCTTTGGTGTATGGTTAGGTATGCAAATTAGTGAAATTAGGAGAAAGGATGAGCATTCTTCTGTAACCAAACATTTTGCTGAACATGTGCACCCATTAGGTAGCTTACAATGTTTGGGCACAGAAATAGTTTCACAAAGAGTTAGAGGGTTTGAAGAAGAAACCGCTGAGACGAGAGTTATTTTTATTTTGAATTATATGCTTAACACACTTGTGGCACAGGAGTCACAAGTCCATGAGGACCAAGGACAGCTCTCATGAGAAAAGGAGGAGGAAAGCACCACATTCCAGGTGGGAGCTGTCCAGTGCTGCACCAGGGGAACAGCTGAAGGGAACCTCATCACCCATCCCCACTTAATAATGAGAGGGAGCTGCATAAAAGAAGCACTCAGACAAAGCCACAGGAGAAGCTCCACTCTCCCTCTGCTCAGCCTTTTACTCTGTCGCTTCTGTCTTGTTTTTCAGACAGTGAAGCAGGCAGTAGCATGGGGGGACCATTGGCTGGCCCAGGAATGTGCCCAGCTCTCTCAACGCCTACAGCCTTCCCCCTGCTCACTGCCAGAAATTGACTTAATATCTCTTTAAAGTCCCCATTTTTTAAAACCGGAAGTCATTTTTTTGAGTTCCATTTTGTGGTCTCATTTTGTCAAAATAAATTGTTTCAAGAACTGTTTTGTTGCCCTTGAGTCTCAATTCAAGCCTCTTGTCACGTAGTTCTCCCTTGCTTTGTGACATATGTAAAGAGAATGCAAGAATAATAACTAGACTTTCATTCATCTGCTTGGTTGATTTTTTATTTTCTCACCACCACCTGAGAGTGCTTAAAAACAAAAATCTTTTTTCCCCTTGTTTGCAGCCAATATAGCTCCCTGCTGTCAATATTGGGCCAATATAAATGACTGGGACCCCAGAGGTTGGTGGTTCAAGCCCCAGTCCAGCCACAGCAAGAACACCATTGCTGTTGGGCCCTTGAGCAAGGCCCTTGAACAGGATTGGCCCTTGGCTAGCCTAATGAACTGTAAGTCGCTTTGGATAAAAGTGTCAGCTAAATGATGATAAGGTGTAAAAAAGTAAAGTGCTGCACACCAGTGGACCAGCATCACTATGATGAAATTCTAACCAATCCACAAATCCCAACTCTTCCGTACCTGTTGGTTTCAGCAGGGGCTGACAGTATGTGAGCAGGTCATATACCTGCCCAAGATCAGCAAGGAATGGCTGCGTATGCCTAGCAGCCTAGCTAAAATGATTGAGTTGGTTGAGACTCACAAGTCAACCTGAGATCAGTTGTGAAGCTGAGCCCCCATCTCAGAAAGCAGAGCAAAGCCATTCTTGCGCCCCACCAGGACATCCATTCCCCAAATCTCGCTGGAAGTGAGTTGTACAGAGACTGAGGTCAGGAACCCCTCCCTTGTCAAAAAAGGACCCTCCAGTCATCACACTTGCCAGTGCCTGGCCAGCAGTGAGGCAATCCAGATCTCCCTTCCATTGAGCTGCAGCCACACTGGAGCCTGGAGACACTGCCATCTTCTCAAGGCTGAGTCTGAGTAGAATTCCCCTGCAGCCCGAATATACCATGTGCAGGTGGGAGAATAAAAGTCCCCTCCTTGATTCAGGCAGTGTGATTACCCTACTAAGATAACCCTAGAGTTCAGGTGCACTGCTTGGGTCTGGTTAATCTCCTTCCTCCAGTGACAGAAAAACCATTCCCGCAGTGTGGTTGTGCCTGAACAATGACCTGGCAGCCTGGACTGTACAAACGGGTCTGATGGAAGGACTCTGATCACCACTCCACTGCTCATTGGAACAAATTCCCCAAGGGTTGAATGCTGGTACTCAGCTAAGAAAAGAAGAAACCGTGGCAACCCCATAATCTGACATTGTGGTCACCAGCACATGCAGGTGGAGCCTATGACAGGAATGCTCCACTGACTACCTGTCCTGCCCTCACCTTATCGGGTGACACTGCTTCTTCGGACTCCAACAATAACTCAGACAAGGTGAGTCAAGCCCGTCTGATGTATTTAGCCTCCTTAGTCTGTCTCCTGCCCCCAGGACAGTTTGGGCAAGCACATCGGAAGGATGCTAACCTGGCTCATGCCCGAGAAAACATCTAGGAACGAGACAGAGTGTACCAAGAAGCATAGCAACTATGTACCCCTGATTTTGCTCTATGTAGAGGGCTGCTATGTAGGACCACCATCAGAGGGGAAGAGTACCCAAAGCATACATCCCCATGGTGCTGGAGCTTAAAAACAGCCATCTGCTGGGGGCTCCCCAGGGGGCATATACAACACAGGACCGGATCCTGTAAAGGTACAACTGGCCAGGTTTGTACACAGCCACAGTGGCTTTCTGCTGAGACTGCCCCACTGGACTGCTCCCATTGGCCCCACTAATACCACCGATCAGGAGACCCCCTTCATGTCCCGTTACATGCATGAACTCTGCCATCTTTTTGAGATTAACCAGCTCTGTACCTCAGTTTACTGCACAGAGACAGATGGGCTGATGGAGCGATACAACTGAACCCTGAATTCAGGAGCATGCTGAGGAGAGTGGCAGGACAGAACTCCTGAGATTGGGGCCAACTCCTTCTCTATGTGATGTTCACCATCCAGGAGGTGTCCCAAGCCTCCACTGGCTTCTCCCCCTTTGAGTTGCTCTATGCCCACCAGCCCTGGGGTCTCCTGGACATAGCCCAGGAGCATCAGCCAGGGGCATCAGCCCTCACAGAACTAGGGCTTAACGGCAGTGATCTGGTTTGGATATTGAGCAGTATGCCAAACCAGATCACTGCCGTTATGCCCATTGTGCGGAAACATATTCTGGCTGTGCAGAGGGCTCAACAAGGCATTTACAACCAGCCTGCACCACCTTGCAGGTGAGAAGTTCTGCTGTTGATTCCAACCACCGAAAATAATTTCCTGGCCACCTAGTAATGGCCCTTTGAGGTGTTGGAGCAGTTAGGGCCAGTGAATCACCTCCAGATGCCTGACCACAGTTACCAGATTTTCCACATAAATCTGCTGAGGAGGTTGGTGCCTTGAGATGCTGTGTTCTCTTCTGTCTCTCCAGGGAGATATTATCTGGTGAAATTTGGGCCTGACTCTACTTCTCGATAGAAACAGGAAGCCCGGGAACCAGTGGACTAGAACAAGGATGTCTTCTCCCTCATCCCGGTTGGCCAAACCAGGTGGCTCAACACAGTAACAACTTCCATAAGCATTCTGTAATGAACTCGGTAAGCTTAACTCTGTTTCAGAATTCTAGCCTGGACCTGACGAAGGGGTACTGGAAGGTGCCCCTTTCACTAACCTTGAAGGAGAAAACTGCCTTCACTATGCCTGATAGCAGCTTCCAGTACAAGGTCCTTCCCTTCGGTTTGCATGGAGCCCCAGCTATGTCGACCATGCATTGAGGCCACATGGGGAATTTGCTTAGGCCTAATTAGATGGTGTCATCA
Source organism: Albula goreensis (assembly GCA_022829145.1). Classification (NCBI taxonomy): domain Eukaryota; kingdom Metazoa; phylum Chordata; class Actinopteri; order Albuliformes; family Albulidae; genus Albula; species Albula goreensis. The sequence continues at coordinate 34,921,224 of CM040747.1, forward strand.
TAAACTCCCTACCTTGGGATGAACATCTAGACAAAGTAAGGTCTCTGGCAGGCTGGCCTCACTGTGAGTCCCTCCAAGTGCCACGTGGGTTTAAAAGAGGTGAACTACCTATGATATACGATTAGCCAGGGACTCCTGCAGCCCAAACAACAGAAGGTAGAGGCGAACGAACATTGGCCCCATCCCATCAGCAAGACACAAGTGAGAGCATTCCTGGGGTTTGGCGGAAAAATATCGACGTTCATTTCACACTTTGCTGCTGTACCACACCAGACGCACCAGAACCACTGGACGGAGGAGAAATGGAAGAAATGGTGGCGTTGTGTTCTCACACTGCGTTGAAGACCCCAGACTTTTCCCAGCCCTTGCCTATCTGGGCTGGGCACTGATGTACAGTGGCTCTCACTTCAAGCCCCTCACCATATACTGCTATCCTACTGTGTGGCATTGCTATAAATACCTGTTAGAAAATAAGTATTAAGTAAGTATATAAGTATATTTGATTATTGTAATGAGAATTCAAGTTTATTCAATTGATCAACTCAATCAGTTCATGTTGTGATATTTTTCATTTGTGTGCCTGTTGCAGCCATTAATTGTTTATAAAATAAATAGTGGAATTGATCCAATTCATTTTGATGTGCTGAAGAAGGCGGAGGCTAAAACATTCCCACATTGTTTGTTTGAAAGAAAATAATAAATATAGTAATAAAAAGAGTGCATCTATCTGTCATCCCTCACAAAGAAAAGATAAACAATGACTATAAACTGCTATTCATGTTAAGTCATTCATGGTGTATAGTAATCATTTCCCCATCGTTTCTTCCTGTGGTTACTACATTAACTTCTGTGCATTTTTCTGCATAACAAACAGAAAAAGGATGAATCTCTGATCTCAGTGGTATCTCCCTGATTGTTGAATGGTTTTAAAACCTTTTTTGTGAAATTCTTGCCATAACAAATTACAGTTGAATAACAAAAGAATAACATTAATAAAGTAATGGTTAGGCAGTACAGACAATGTATTATGGCAGTTGCCTTACTCTACTCCTACAGAGTAGTGATACGTCTGGGTATAGTGTACTGCAGTGGAGACTTACTCTACCCACGCAGAGTGGGGATGAATCTGACTACTGTGGAAAAGTTAGGACTTGTTTACTTTTAATAATTGTAGCTGAAAACCTGATCAATTGTGTCAGATTCTCCAGAGCAACAATACCTGCGGGATGAAATGAACAAATGAAAGCTCACATTTGCCTCTGGTTTCCATCACTGCCTCAATCATTCCTGCCTGCAGCAGGAGGCTTTTACAAGTTTTAAGAGTGCTGGAGAATGAACTGAAGTGCTGTAAAACAGGTACCATGTCAGAGTGCTGTAAAGCTGGACACAAAGGTAGCTCACCTCGGCCGCTGGGCCCACTGCATGCTTCTTGTGGGGGAGGGGGTATGGTCTGTGGTCATCTCCTGCAGGCTTCGAAAGGGTGACTATGTTACCCTTCAGGAGACAACAACAGTCAAGCTTTCACCGTTAGAGTGTCAGGCCGACCTCAAATTCACATGTGCAGCAGAATGCATCATTCAACTGGGAGAAAAGCAAAAGTAACCACACAACTTTCATAAGGTGCAACACCTGCGGAGAGGGGCCCTTCAGCACTTTATCTGGGACATTGCTAATTAGGTGTTTCGAAAATATAGAAATATTGCATATGTATGTATGTACACATGCATACGCACACATACACACACGCATGCGCACACACATACATACAAATACACGCACGTGCACCCTCACATAAGCACATACACACACATACAGTGATACCCAAAAGTATGGGAAACCCTTTAGAATGATAGCATACACTTGGATTATTTATTTCACAATATGGTCCAATATTAAATATTCTTGAATGAAAAATTATGTTAACTTCCACAATCAGTGACTGGTGGCACACTCTTGAGTAGAAATTATTCAGCTAAACATTTCCCACGGCTGTTTATCTGTGTCTTGCATCTTTTGGCCCTCTTACAACATTCTTGCTTATAGAAGAATTTCAGCTCTGTGACATTTGTGGAAAACGAGGCCTGCGACAGCATTTCAATGGTTTTTAGTTCCCAAATGACAAACATAATCTTAACAAAATATAATTCATTTTTAAAGTATGTTAATATTTGGATTTGTATTCTGTCCACACAGTCCACTTTTTGCACAGCTTCTGCTCACAGAAGGATGACTGGACTCTCCAGTCTAGATTTCTTAGATGAAATGCAGAATTCCTGTTTCCTCTGTAATGACAATCTGTCTGGGTCCAGATGCAAAGCATTCCCAAACTATGGCAGTCCCATTACCATGCTTGATGTACAAGAATGGATTTTAAGAACTGTGAGGCAAAAGCATATGATTTTGATCATGATGAGAAGTGTGTGTTGTGTGTGTGTGTTTTGGGAGCATTACACTCTTCCCAAAATAGAACCCCACCCCAGTGATCACATGTGATGAGGGGAGTGTTGTGGTTTGCAGCTGCTTTGTTGCCTCTGGACCTGGACAGCTTGTAATGACATTTTCACAGAAAGTTCTGTTGGAGAGTGTCTGCTCACCCATGCATGAGTTGGATAACACAAAAGTGGGTCACACAGGGAACCATCTTAAATGTGCGAACAGATCTATAGTAACATGCATTACAAATTTTGTTTAGGATGGTCCAGGTCAAAGCTAGGACATATACTTCACTGAAATACAGTGAAGACCTGAAACAAGATAACTTTTTAAAGGAAACCCTAAACACTCACAGCGGAAGTGATTGTGTAAGCAAGAAAGGGCTGAAACTGATCAAAACATGCGCTCACTGGCCAAGGACGTTCAATCAGTCACTGAATGCAAAGGTTCGAATACATCTGCACACAAAGATGTTAAAACTATTTATTACATAAATAATTCAGGTTCATGCTATTCATGTCGTTCCATTAATCAGTAAGATTAATCAAGTATAGATCATTCCGGATGTATTCATATGCTCTCAAGAATCATTGTGCATATACATACACATACATACATATACATCCCAGCTAAAAATGCATCTGTGATGGTAATGGTCCTTGGAATCTTATGATGCAATATGAAATATTAATATTGCTGTTTTAAAAAATAGGGAGTCATACTTTTCATTCTCACTGCTAGAATTTTTATATATATCTTTAGACAGTATGATTTAGTGGACATCAAACACACACATTGTGAGAATGTAAGATGGTCTGCTTTATCTGGCTTTACGCACCAGTTTGATGCCTTCTTCATTCCACTTTCACTTATAATTTGGCATCTATCAGTGGGTGTCTGTTATATGGTAATTTCTAGTCAAAGATCAGTTTGGGTTCAAACAAAAACAATATCTACATTGATTTAAACTGAAAGCAAGTTGTGTTTTGACATAATTCTAACAAAATGTGTGTATGCCACTATGAGTTTTTTTTTCTACCAAAAATATAACTCAGTAGTTTACATTTTCCATGTTGTTGGTGGCTCATGCAGCTAGGAAACATCTTAAGTGTGTACTTCCAGCCACGATCGCCCAGGGAGGCTGCAGGTTTGTCAGGCAGCCTTTGAAACCTCCCACTGGAAATGTATATTACCTGTATGGTTGATTTTCTACAATTACGGCTGGAATGCTTATTCAAGAAAACGGGGACTGCTTTGAAACTTAAACAAAGCAAATAAGCAGACATATTCTGAGATGCATTTTGTAGTCTCCAAATTGGATGTAACACAGATATTTCATTGGCCAAACACAGATATCCCCAAGGAATGGTAACTATATTTTACAGTTAAGGATGGCTATGAAAAAACAAAATAAACATTGTTTAGCAATTGCTTCATAGCTGTCCTCATCCATCTGACTGGAGGTATTGCACCTTTGCATGCATAAACATGCACTGTAGCTGAATACTGTGAAGTTCAAACATTAAAGACCACTCAATGTTGCAGGCCGGGTTCCAGGCTGGGTTAAACTGTGACAGTGGGAGCATGTAAGTATGATCTCTTTCAAAGGAAAACATCTTCCACATAACACTAAGTAAATGATTGCTGGAAGCCACAGATTAAATGTCATTTCTCCCATCTTTAGCCTATTATACTGTACATTCCAATAGCAAACACAAGCAGTATGATTTATCTAGAGGTAAAAAATGTCATAGTGTAAAGATGCCCCCAATATTTTAGTATGAAAAATGACATGAAGTGATTTATTTATTTGTTTATTTATGTTACTGATGGGACTGACGCCTCTGATTTAGTTTTACTGTGCTGTTCAATCAACAATTGATGTGATTTTTTCCGATGGACCCACAATTAGACATCTATGTTTTCCTTGGTCATTTGATTCTAATATAGCTTTCAGCCCTCAGCATAAATTAAATGTTTTTCATGACAAAATAATAATTCCTAAACCAAAGACGCTAAAATTCAGGATTTCCAAATGGGTTCTTGGTCCTCCAACTTGTAACAAAAATATAATCTGGTCTCAACAACTAATCTATATTCTTAACAACACTGTGAAAAACAGTTTCACAATATGTATTATATAGTGGTTGTACAAATAACCATAGTATCAATAACAGTTGTAATAATAATAAAAATAGTTATTATAATAATGTGCAGTTATGTATTGCATATACATTTGTTGTTATAGTAACCAAGTTGAATGGCTCCTGAAAAGTACTGGCCTATGCAATGGAGGTAAATATATAACTATACAGTACATTTAAGTGCACCATTCCATTTTCTCGAAAAGTTAAATTGCTAGCTGACATGCTAATCAAGTCCAGCTGAAGAAGAAAAAAAACATTTGTAAATTTGACTTAAAAAACAATAAAGGGAACAATTCACAGTTTATTTTTAATTTTATTTTTTCCTTCATGGCTATGCCAGAGGTTTTAGCTTTGTGTTTTTCCAAAGTACATTCACAAATCCACATAACTCATATAAGTTACATTATAGAAAGGTATAATAACACTTTAAATCTAAACACAGTGTATAGGTTTTCATACTTAGTTAAAGCAATTACTTCTTTTGTAATTTGCTTTTAGATATGCATGTATAAATGTATGATCTGCTATAATATTTCAATATCCATTAATATTCATTTACTTGGAAAAAAATCCACAATAGATTATAGTACACAAACATAAATTCTTCTAAACAACATTCATTAACTTAAAATAGCTGCACATTACGAATATTATAAATCTTTGTTACTTGGAAGTTTCATAAACACTTAACATGTACACTTGATCTCATCTATTATATTATTTTAGTATGTATGAGACTCTTTGCAGCTTAGGCTGCAGTTGTTGAGTGATATTTTAAGAACTATATTTACACGACAAAAGGAAAAGTTGGAAAGGTCCAGGGAGTCATGGAACACAGCGCTATCACTGAAACTGGAGGGCTGTTATGCTGTTCTTTCTTTCTCTCTCTCAAATGTCGGCCAAAACCCCAAAAATGACAAGGGACGTATATATATATAAACGTTCTTTCTTGTTCCTTAACAAAAAATATTTTCAATCCCTATTTTTCATCTTTTCATAAAAGCAACTTCTTAAAAATCTTTTTCTTTTCTAACAGAGCTGGGAGCCTCTGTGAGAGAAACTGTCAAAGTGTCCAAACTTTAGTCCGATTGTGGGCCCCCAGGTTTTTGTTTTTCCTTTTCAGTCCTTCAAAATTAGAAGTTTTGCTAGAGGGCATGTGAGGGGGTTGTAGGTGTGAAGCTCCTACATGAGGCATGGTTAGATGTGACTTTGGGGCTCTGCTACCAAAGCACTCGGTTTTAACGGTAAGCTGCTTTAAAAGTGCCGGCCACCAGGGGGCGCCGGCCAGCGCTGGCCTCGGCCAGGCAGCGGGGGAGGCGGGAGAGAGGCGGGTCCATTGTGGAAGCTGTGTAGAGGGATAAAACCACACGTTTGATTCTGCCATTCTGCCTACAAGAACGAGCGGCCCGTTCACTGTTGATGCGATCTGATGCGATCCCTTCCCCCCACCCACAAACACTAGCCACATCTGGTTGGATTTCTGCGCCAGTTACAGTCAGCTGTACTTCAGTGCCATTTCCACAACAGTCTCTCATGCAATGCCCAGAATCTGCTCCTTCAATGTATACAGTGTGCTGTTTTTTTCTCGTCCCTGTTTCCTGCACACATACTTTACCTGGACAATTAACCTTACTGTTACTGAATTGCGACGATGAACTGAATTCAGTCATAAAAGGTGTGTTGAGAATAATGTGTGTTTAGAGAATGGAGGCTAATGTCAGGTATTACAGAAGCGTGTTGAAGAGAGAATGGGAGCCTTACCCTCTGGGATGGAAGTGACGGGGCGGGCCCGGGTGCATCCCTCTACTGCGCCCCCTGAAGGCTGGATGCCCTGGTGGGGGTGGGGGGGGAGGCTGAGGCCCATGCCTAAAACAACAGAAATGTGCCACTACAGACATTATACACAAAATACAATCAGCGTTAGAGAAAAGCTGTCCACATGACTAATAAAATGTTTTAAAACACCATTGAACTAAAACAGGCCTGATGTAATGAGTAAAAAAATAAAACAGATAAAGTGTTTGTCATTCCCATAAAAAGTTGGTCTTTTTGGAGAAGGAAGTTATTTTTTATACAGTGCCAATGATATCATGTCTGGATAATTGCAAGAAGCAAAATTGGAACCAAAAACAAAATGCAGAGCAAGAACTCAAGTCAACTTAAATCTAAATGAACAGAGAAATGAGAAAAAGATAAACATCATCAGAATCACAACTGTTCTGCAGTCGGTGAAGCTGCCCATTTAATGCCAAGATGAATGTGCAACATTGTAATATCAGCAGTCTGTGCAATTATTATGGTGTAATAGGTTTGATTACAAAGCACACAGGAACAAACTCATGGCACTACACCCCCAGTGGGTAAATGTTAGTTCCATAATAGCCAAAACCCCTGTGGGTATATAGTTATTTACATACTAGCCACACCCCCTATGGGTAAATAGGTCCACCCACATGAATACCAGCCCTACTGTGGCCTCTGTGGCTGGCCTAAGCTGTGATGATGGGTGGGGCCTACCTGTGCATAGGTGGGTAGGGTCCTTGCATGTGCATCGGTGGGGGTGGAGGAGGCGGAGGGCCCATTCCCATGGGCCCGCCCCTAATCCCCCGTCGGCCTCTGAGATCAGGGTATGGTCGCATCCTTCCCATTCCTCGCCTGCAGGGACACATGAGCAGCCATCTGGCACTTACCCACAAGAGCCCATAGAATTCTTCTGTTCTAGTTCTGCAATTAAAACCCTTCAGCTCCTGCCTCACTCAGCCAGACCTATAGTGCCATCAGTAAGTATTTGTCATCACAACTACAGAACACTCTAGACCTTTTCCACCACTTTTGTGTATTAAGTAACAATGAAAGAAAACACACCTGCCCAAGAAATATTTGGGCACCCAATTATCCAATTGCTTTTGGTTCCCTAAAACTGGAGAACTACACATAAAAAGGGTTACAATTCCTATGGGATTCATTCCATACGAATGTAAACACCCTCAGATTCAAGCTGAAAGTCGACACTTTGACGTAATTTTATTTTATTTCAAACTGAGTTGGAGTACAGAGTACAAACATTTGTCACTGTCCAAATACTGGCACTGCACTTCTGGACTGCACTGTGTACCTCTCAGTTACAGTCTCTTATAGCTTTCCTTTATAAACCTGCCCAAAGCACAGCAGTTCAGAGCCATCAAAACGCCAATCTTCAAGATGCAAACAATGTTTTCTGGCTCATTACAACACCAGAATGAGGACTGGGGTAAGTAATCATTCTGCTCCCAGAGAACTGTTCTCAGAATGCTGTTCCTACAGTGCTGTTCCCAGAATACTGTTCACAGATGGCAGGAGTGCCTTAACCTGCCCAGTATTAAATAATGAGATTCTGAATCCCACAAACCATAGATAGATAGATAGATAGATAGATAGATAGATAGATAGATAGATAGATAGATAGATAGATAGATAGATGACTTTATTCATCCCCGAAGGGAAATTAGATTGTCATAGCAGTCCGGTAAATTTGAATACAATACAGATAAATGGAATAAAAATAATATAAAATAAAAAATAAAATAAAAATAAATAAATTGCTGAGGTCGAGAGAATAAAAACAAAACAAGATATAAACAAGATTTACACATACCTTAAATAATATACTATGAATATGTACATAGGATGTGCAATAGGATGCAAAAAATACTGCAAAAATATGATATATAATATCAATATGGATAATATACCCACATGTCCATAGTAAACACTAAGTATACGTTATACTATGTTATATGTAGTGCAGAAGGTGACAGGTAGATAGAACGTGTAGATTCTCCGCTTGTCTACCATGAGCTGGTAATTTCATTGGCAACAGAGAATTTCACAGCACAAAAGCTTTTTACAGACAACCACCAGGTATGCACTGGATGTGTTTAGTTAGCTAGGTTTTCTGGATGTGAATCTAATGATGAAAGAAAATGACTGTTGAACACTTGGATTATCAGCTGGTTGCTAATAATGTTTGTCACTGCTGCTCTGCTGGACCAAGGTGGAGGACTCCTATTTTTGCAGCTTGAGTTTGAGGTTAGATTGTCATGTGAACTGAAGTGAACATTACCACATTACCTTCCAGGTCCAAACCCGTTCATGACTCCGTCTCTGCCTCTTCCCCGGCCCCGCCCCAGAGGGCCATATCCTTTCATCATCATGCCCCGCCCCCCACGCCCCCCACGGCCAATCCGGCCCCCTCGATTCCGTCCTTTCACTCCTCTGCCCCTGCAAAGCGAGAAACATCAGCCAGTCACAAAAATTCCAACATAATCCCAACACCACAGTTTTCCTCACCAGACACAAGTGCTGCAAAACACACCTTGATTTGCTGTCTGAGTGATCTTCTTCTGTCGGGGACTGGAGACTCTCTGAGTGCTCATTTGCCTGCTGGGTGTCCACATCCATCTGAAACAACAAGCAACAGCTGAACCTCCTATTTGCAGTGCTCCAGGAACGGATCCTGTTTGGATCTCTGGGATGTTCCCAATCTTTACAGTGACATGGACATACTTAAAGATTTTGAATTCTTTGTAAACAGGAATATCTGCATTACGTCCTAAACCAAACTTATCAGCCTGCCACAGTTCCACTCAGTCAGGAAGTGGCAGCTGTAAAAATGTGAGGAAGGCTCAGCTGTGTCACCAGTTTCCACAGCGCAATCAGAGGTACATAAAGTCAGACAATATTCCATTCCTGCAATGCCAGGTGCCTGGCCAACCAGCTGATGAGAAAAACTAACTACCTTACCCCTTTATTACCCAATTACATCTGAGCCAAAGTGTGCTCTTTCCCCAGTAAGACTGAGGAAAAACTGTGCTCTATCCCTGATAAGGCTAAGCCAAACTGTGCTCTATCCCTGGTAAGGCTAAGCCAAACTGTGCTCAGTCCCTGGTAAGGCTAAGCCAAACTGTGTTCAGTCCCTGGTAAGGCTAAGCCAAACTGTACTCAGTCCCTGGTAAGGCTAAACCAAACTGTGCTCAGTCCCTGGTAAGGGTAAGCCAAACTGTGCTAAATCCCTGGTAAGGCTAAACCAAACTGTGCTCAGTCCCTGGTAAGGGTAAGCCAAACTGTGCTCTATCCCTGGTAAGGCTAAGCCAAACTGTGCTTGATCCCTGGTAAGGCTAAGCCAAACTGTGCTCTTTCCCTGGTAAGGCTAAGCCAAACTGTGCTCTATCCCTGGTATCTGTGCCCTTCTCCTGTCCTGAATTTGTGAACTCACTCCTCACAGAAATTGAAATCCTGAAAGTAGTCTTGTAGTGTGAACAAGAGGAGACACCTGAGTTCCTGGAAAAGTTAGTAATGGCAATGTTACATGTTCTAAGTGTAAAAGGGGCTATTACAACTGGTCAAGGGTGGCTAACTAGCTGGTTAAGAAATGTAACTTATCATTATGGACTGATGAGTAAGACAAAAAGTGCCCAAAAAAAAGTGGAACTTTCACATGTTAAATAAATACAATAAAAGTACAGAGGATAAAACGTGTGAAGTAACGGTATTGAACATGCTTTCGCCTTCTGATAGGTGACTATAGGTGTCCCAGCATGTACTGCCTCCTCGCTGCTGAGTGCTCTGTAGACAATTCAGTAAAATTTTTAATTTCATATATTTCATTTCATAACGTTTTATTTCATAGAATGCTAATTTTGGTGGTTTCCCAGGGAATGCGCTATTCCAGTCATGCCTTTCATGGTGTCCTCACATTGTTCATATCTCAGAATTTTGTCAGGCTGTGGGCACTGATATAGTTGTTGTTGCAAAATAACTCTTTAAAAATACATGTTTAAACTCACAGGGGCCTGATGGTGGTTAACCCTGCATTCACAACGACATCAATTATAAGCAACAAAGTGACCAAATGCGATTCATTCTCAATGACAGCCAGCAACATGAAGTGAAAGAAGCACAAGCTACAGCTGTGACAACGGTGTCCTCAGCTTCACAGCAGTGCTGGAAACGACTGAACTTTGTGGACATTATGATGATACTGTAGAGCATTCAGCCAGCGGCAAGAGAGGAAAACTGTCTGGCTGTTCCCCTGACTCTCTGCACACATTATGAATGTGCCATCCAAAATTCTGCCTTTCATTTTAAACAGGGGTTTTACATTTTTATGTCAGAGAGTACAATAGGCAAACATATGTTTAGAAATGGCCCTTCATTTTCTGAGGTCCACCTTAATTGATTTTTTACATTATCATTAATCTGGGAGATCAACCTACCTTTAATGTTCTACTAATAATGATAGTACTGGCTCAAAAAGTAGAGGGAGAATACATCACTGAACAATATAATAGCCAATATACCCAATTGGAATTTTATCATTTACATTACAATACAGTAAAATGGTAATATGTGTGCATTTACTAATTGAGATAAAGACAAAAGTGAAATAAAATGATCATTGGTAATGTTTATAACCACAAATCCAAGGTCTACTCTTAACACTACACCCAGTAGGTTGATGCACCAGCCCATTACAGCAACACAACCACACTAACAAATCTGACTATGCCAGCCAGTGTTACAGGCAAACTTCAGCAATGAGCTGCAGTTTGAGAAGCTTATCGTGTGAACACACTGTCACGCAGTGACACACACACTAAGACGTCTGAGAAGCAGGCCTGAGCTCTGGCACTATCCTGCCTACTCAACTGCCAGGGGTGGCCAGAGGTCAGCATTGGCAAGGCTACCACTGCCTCAGCCTCCCTGGGGAAAGACGGGTTCAGCTGGGTAATGCCTTTATTCTCCTGACTGTCTAACAGCCATTCCTGCGCAGCCCAGGCACCTGCAAGTGTACAAACCAACTCCATACTAACTTCATCAACCACTCATGCCACAGCCATCATGTAGCTTCTGTTATATCTTTAGTGTGGAACAAAATAAGGGCTTGTCAGAGTGGTGCAATACAGCCATATAAGGAGTACTCTCCCGCATGCACCATTGGGTTTCTTTTTCTTTAATCCCACTTGATACATATAGTAGTACACATCCAAACTTCAGAGGTCATGTGAAACACTCGCCATGTGAATCAGAGGAGTCGATTTTTCACAGCTATTATTTTAATTTTTAAATCATGTGTTCATATACTCAGTATAATCAATATGGTTAACCTTTCATCCATTCTGAAAAGGCCAGACCAAATGTTCAGGAAGGAGGCTTTATTTAAACATTGTTTGTTTTTAAATGAAAACATTTCCCATTTTCTTCATGCTCTTCATTTATCATTCAGCTGTGGTGCCATGTTACGCCTTCTCCTGATCAGAAACACCTGCCTAGACCCAGCTAATCAGTCAAAAGTTTCAGTATGTGGAAATGAATCTCCTCAGTGGCACTTTTAGTGATATAGATATGGTACCTGAAAGCTCACTTGAAAGATCAGCTGAAAGATATGTATTCACAAATTATAAAAAAAAATCAGCACAGAGCAATAATCAATTTACGCATAAACAGGTTATTATTTTTATTATGGCAAAAAATGTCCTACCTCTGTTGATATACAATGTAAAAAGGGGAATTGGTGCTTAATGTCGGATTTGACAAGCCCCTTTGTGACCGATGTATTGGTACATTTTCAGCACCATGGCCCATGGAAAGCACTATTCTAGATTTCACCCACAGAATACGCGCGTGCTTATGCTTCAGTAAAACCACAGGTGCTGCTGGCGCATATTCGTATTTACAGTTACCTGTGAGAATCATGGAACCATTCATAGCACAGAACGAACCACATATCAGTGTTTTTGCCTTGAAAGTATTTAATGAAGATTTAAATTAGCAAGCAGGACAACCTTATAAATCACTTTGTATACTGATGAACAAAGACATTTTAACACAATTTCATATGTCTCATTTAAGCTACTGAGCAACCACTATATTCATTTCAAGACATAAATGTTATATCAAGTACATTGGTTTAATAAAATCATTTTAATCGGAACGCTTTCAAATTAACGACGTGCCGTAATTTCATCTGGCTATAATAATAAATAATATTACCAATTCCCAATACTAAGGATGCTGCCAACACAAATCATATTTACCGACCTCACATATGAAGAGGCAACCACTCAACCCTCCTTACCATATGTATTGGGTTAGCGTTCGTCAATATTAGATATGTAAAATGTCTCACCCATCTTCTCGCAAATGATCTAACTAATTAGCATACGTCAGATGTTACACTTAAACCCATTGTGTCTGCATCAGTTTGTTCAGCATTTAACATCAGCACAACCCATGCTCGGTGGAAAAAGGCAAACTGGTCAGTGTCACAAAGGCTAACTTAAGCTACCACTATAATACGGATAATACATAATGCTGGAATGACTCACCTCGCTGAAAAAAATAAAATTCCCAAGACGATGTTGTTGAAGCAAAACGACAGATCGAATACAGGCCTACTTACACGAAAACAATATCTAATATAAATATATATATATAAATCTAAATATGTATATAGGCTATATCGAACAAGCTCCAGTGTGGACTGTCTCCGTTCGCTTTGAAATGGCGGCTTACACAGTCCTAACACATCCTGCGCTCAGATTGTTTGTCAAGGATACATTGTAGCTGGAGGAAAGCCCCGCCCACAGGAAACGCAGCGCTTCTGTTGATTGGCCAATGGACACCCCTGTGCTACAATTTTTACATTCTAATTGGTAGGAGGAAAACTTTGCGTTCGCATCCAAGTTTGAATCGAACATTACAGAAACTGTTAACTTACTGAAGCGAAGGGGTTAGAAAATGTTCAGGGTAAATTACGACTTTTGTAAATTACACACAAAAACAATCAGCTGTCCGTTGCGACAAATGCCTTGCAGCCTCGCGCTTTGTTGTGTATGTCCGAGAACATGGTGATTCTTCGTCAGGTCCACAAGGTAATCGGCGTGCCACAAGAATACATACAAGAGCATATACTAATAAAACTTAAACAACAAGCCTTAATTGGATGATGTATAAAATCAGATGAACAGTTATAACGTCATTTTATTAGGGAGATAAAAATAAGCCGTTGAGGAACAGTTAACTGCACAGAAACAAATTCAGATAATTGACATTCTTATATTTCAGATTTTCAAAAAAAAAAAAAATAATAATAATAATAAAAATATATACTTCTGAGTTTTGGAGAAACATTTGCATTGGTTATGTGAAATACGCAGGTCCCAGGCAGTAAAATGAAATATCTTAGATGAAATTGGGTTTCTGAATGCAAATGAAACCATCAAGGTTTTTTCTTACGGAAAAGATTGTATTCTTTGATATATGATTAATTTACAGTTCAAATGAACATGCTTGGACCATATATACAGTTCACCTGCAAAAGTAATTCTTCAGTTATTCTCTTTTTCAACTTCTTACTAATTCAAACGCTGGTTTTAATCAAACACTATCTCCTTTCCCCTTGTCCTGCGAAATATCACATTTGACAATGTATAATAGGGCTATGAGAACAACAGAAACACAGTGTCAGATAACGTCCAATAAAATATTAAAAAGCTAGTCTGCAACAAATGATCAACAAAATGTAAACAGAAACCACAGCATACAGACACAACATTCAAGTGCCATTCAAGGCAAGCAACCTGGATGGTAGGTATGACATTCGCGGACAGCCGGGCCATAGTTTACCCCATGTTGCTCACATCAAGCGAAGGATGATAACACTGAGGGTAAATGTGATCTATAAAAACTGACCCCACAACTGCCTACAGCAGAAACGAAGCCTTATGTGGAAATTGTTGAAGATGAAACACGTCAGTTTACGTCGAACTTCATTTGCTCGTTAGCACCAAGTAGTTCCCTCCTTCCAAGTCTTTACATGTAAATAATTACGTATTACTGAGAAGATCGGACAGTTCGTTAATATATTGAATAGTGTATTTGAGAGTCTGGATTTTTGTTAAGGGCTGGCCCCTCTGGCTGTAGTCCGGGGGCAGATAATCGCGGAGCTGGTGCAAGGCATCCGCCAAACTCCTCATCCTCATCTTCTCCCTTTCGCTCGCTTTCATCCGTCGCTTGGTGGACATCTTCGGCTTAGACGGCTTCTGCGCGGAGCACGACGTGGAAGTGTGTCCTTGGTGGGAATAAGGGAGATTCACAGACCTTCGGCACTCACTCACGCTGGTCGGCGTTTCCGGCGAAGAGCACATCGAGTCAAATGACGATTCAGGAGACGTACACTGAGACGAATCTTGACCGTCTCCAGAGGATTTTTTCGGGTTCCAAGTGTCCCAGTTTGTCAAGATTTTTGTTACAAATACGTCAATATCTCCGTCAAAATGAACAATATTCCCTGCAATGTCGGCCATTCCGAGACTTCAGAGGTCAGGTCGTCTGCGAGGAAGGCTTCAACCGAGGTGAACACTTATACTGGTGGAACAGTCCTGCAGTTTACGATTTCACAAGTTATGGGAAAGTTCAAAGCAAAACCAAGTGCCAAAATCCAGCATTCCCGAAGGACAACGTTCGTTATCACCTACTCGTGAACAGCCTGAAATTGACGGCTAATGTGTAACAGAAAGAAAAATAATTACGTTCGCTTTTATGGAAATTGCTTTTTAAGTCGGCATGACAACAATTAGCAGTTTCATGTGAACAGACTAATGAAGAAATTAAAGGTCTCCGATACATCTGGCCTTTTTAGACAGAATTACCTGCCGAACAGGCCTCGTGTGCCATTAATTGATACAGATGTTGGATTGAGTCAACAGCCTTGTTATTATGGGAGGTAATGATCACTGTGTCTGGGACGCGACTGTTTCATGAATATGCCAACAGCGTTTAACGACCCAAGAATTCAGACAAGCAATAGGCCTAGATGTGCTATGAACACATTCTCCTTTAACTCTCCAAACCGTGCACATCTCAACGAGATGGCAGTCATTCAGGAATTGGGAAAATACCTATGCACCATTGTGCGTCTCTAAATAGAAATCATCGTGTGACATTGGAACAGTGTGGTATTAAAAATTACACAGTTCAAATGCCACCAATAGTTGCGTTAATTAGTACTAGGCATATAGTGCCAATTTATTTATTCAAAATTATCTTACGTTTTAACACTGATGCCTTTTAATTTCATTCGGTTCCGTATAATAATACATTACAGTAGTGATATTTTAATAATAAAAGCCCATCATTTAAGCCCAAAGAGTGCAAAACACCATGAGCTATAACAAATATGCCTAGAATACTAGTTTGACAGCTTCATTGGCTGTAGAGAAAATCATTTTATCGGCCACATCCAGTCGTGTCAAAAATAAAAGGCCAGACATGCTTTTCAACCCATTTATTCGAAGTAAAACACAGAAGTGTGTGCTATAGACGGAATATATCAACACATATTGTAGTCTCGTGCGTTTAGGCCTACTAGTATATAATGTGTCGGTTTGTTTTACATTTACCACCTTCACCATAATGTTCCTTTCCTGAGTTAACCCGTTATTACTTAGTAAATATCAATAGATTAAACGCCTGCATTAATCCCTTTCCCTTGTGTGAATGCGGTATTCTTTTGTAAAAAAAAAAAAATGCACCCTGCCAGTCAACACTTGTGCATTTTAAATCTACCTCAGGTTCAGGACCATTGTTTGTACCAGGAGTAATATATGAAAAATACAGGGTGTGGTAAAGGAGCGCTTCGAGATTCGTTCTTCATACGGATGTGTCTGTTACAGGCCGCTCTTTCATGTCCGAGGTGTGTGGTACATCACCGATGATCAAGGAATTCTAACACGAGCTGGCTATAACCCCAGCGCGACTGATAAAACAGAAACGGTGAAAATACTTACACTTGCGTTTACCAGGCAACACTTCGCCCTTACACGTGAGGACGAAGCTTCTGCTTTCATCCCGTTTTACAAATCGATAACTGCATTAGAAGAAGGAAATGGGGGAAAACAGCTTATCAAATCTATGAACTATTTCTTACTGTTGGTATAAGTACATGAGGTTGCCACAATGCAAACGGGTCAATTCTGTGTTGTTTATTTATTATTACATTTTTTAATGCATTCCCACAAAAGAATTAGAAGTACTTAAAAAATGATACAGAGCTACACATTTTAAAATGTACTAACTTTTAAAACGCAAACACACTTTAAATCGGCAGGTCTTTTAATATACAATAAAATATTCTAAATACCCGCCGATTTAAGCTATTCAAGTAAATATTTGGTTATCATAGACTTGCACTCACTTTCATATGGAAAAATTCACAAGCGTTATGCTATTTAATTCAGGGTTGTGCATAAAATGAGTTTCTCTCAAGTCTTGAAAATCTACATCATAATCTAAATAAGCAGTAAGTGAAAAATAAATATCTAATCATCATAGAGCAGCAATTAAAACTTATTACACATGATAAAAAATTAAGATTCCCCTTTTCTCATTAAACCAGAGCATGCTTTGATTTGACAAATATGCCTTTCGATGGTATGACAATCATTACTTAAACTTAAGTTTCAGTCTTTCCATTAGAGGCAGTGGGCTGTCAACAGAAAGGACAGTGTCATTTCCTTGGGTTGTGTGCATCTGCTGAGCTGAAACAGGGCTTTGAATAAAAACTTCCCCATCGTCAGTCAGCTCCCACTCAGTGTGTGACTGGGGCCCACCATGCAGGGACTCTGACACTGCTCTCTGGCCTTGCTCTGAGCGCAGGGCCTGGGGCCCACCATGCAGGGACTCTGAGACTGCTCTCTGGCCTTGCTCTGAGCACAGGGCCTGGGGCCCACCATGCAGGGACTCTGACACTGCTCTCTGGCCTTGCTCTGAGCGCAGGGCCTGGGGCCCACCATGCAGGGACTCTGAAACTGCTCTCTGGCCTTGCTCTGAGCGCAGGGCCTGGGGCCCACCATGCAGGGACTCTGACACTGCTCTCTGGCCTTGCTCTGAGGGCAGGGCCTGGGGCCCACCATGCAGGGACTCTGAGACTGCTCTCTGGCCTTGCTCTGAGCGCAGGGCCTGGGGCCCACCATGCAGGGTCTCTGAGACTGCTCTGGTTGATGCTGGGATGCCCATGGACTTGTTTGGCTTCAGGCTGTAATCAGTGAGGTACAGGCACTGCTTCCTAGCCTTAGACCTGACTGTTTTCCTCTGTTCTGCCACTGGTCTGTTCTCCACATCACTGTTCTCGCTGGATGAGCACACACTTGAGCAGACACTCTTCTTCACTGATTGAGCTTTCCTCCTGCCAAAGTTGACCTGATCAGCTTGGTCACTGCTCTTCCACCGAGCCTGCCCTGTGTGGACACTGCCTCTTTTCACCAGTCTGTGCTGTGCCATTGGTTTCATGCTCATGCAGTCCTTTTCCCTTTTGAGGCTTTCAGACATGGGATGTTGTGAAATTTTCAAACTGGATACTTTGTTGCCGTCACTTATCAATGTCTTAATGATGTGTGGCTCTTTTCCTGTGAGCATGGCATTCGAGGAAGTATTCGGAAGTTTCATCCCAACACTCATGCCCTGTGTGTGACCTCCACAGTGGGATTTGTTTGTGTGTGTTATCACTGCGTCAGCATGATTGCTGTTAGACACAGAGGTTATTCTGGCCAGAACACGTTCCCTCAGAGAGGTGTGTGACCTCTTAGCTGAAGTGTTTGGCTCTGAGAGCCCTGCAGCGTTTAAAGCTGAAGGCTGGACTGCAGTGGATCCTCCTGTTTCTGAGGCTGTACGTGCCACACTCCTGGGGCATTCCTCAGGGGCGGGGCTGCCGTTCTGAGCGTGCTCGGTGTTCGGAGGTCCTGGAGACTGAGTGCAGCTGAAAGACGCTGCGTCCCAGTCGATGTCACTCAGATGCAGCTCCTCGATCACGGTGGACACTGAGGGGGACGGCGCTGAGGCTGTCACTGGTGCCTTCAGACAGGAAACAGGAGAGCACCAGAGCACTGCCTTCTCTTCATAATGCCCAAGTGTGCTGCTCTGGGCCTCTGCCAGCATCGCAGGGCCCGGGGGGTTTCTCCCAGGGGCCGGGGGTTCCTCTCAGGGGCCGGGGCGTTCCTCTCAGGGGCCGGGGGGTTCCTCTCAGGGGCCGGGGCGTTCCTCTCAGGGGCCTGGGGTTCCTCTCAGGGGCCGGGGGGTTCCTCTCAGGGGCCTGGGGTTCCTCTCAGGGGCAGCTGTAACTGCTCTATCAGCATCAGTGCCAAGTGGTCCTTCTCTGTCACCAGAGGAACTGTGTAAGGTCACCTGAGAGAGAAGATCTGAAATTTCATCAAGCCTGGTGCCCAGCTCCTTGTCTTTTCTTTTCTTCTGTTTCTTTTCTGTCAAGGGGGAAAACAAACAGGGTAGGTAAGTGAAAGTAGTGTGTACATTTCCATCTAGGTAAGCACAAACGGTTGTATCTGACATTTACTTTCAGATCCTGAATGAAAAAATCTGCCATTATTTCAATTAACGATTATGTTAGAAATCAAGGGTGCACCACTCCAGCCCTGAAGAGCCCCATTTTTATTTTTTGTCTCTAGGTTTAGTATTTTCCACAGCAGCCAATTGGGGTGTGAGTTTTTTTTTTTTTTAGCCAATTCTGACTTCAATGTAGTACTTAGCTGGTGAAACAGGAATGAATTTGTCTACCCCTGCTCTAAATTCATAAATGGAGGAAAGTGAAGGATGAGACTTTGGGGATGTTGGGATGTTGGCAGGAGCTGTGCGTTAATCCAAGTCTTCAAGGTGACAGGCTTTCCAGGCAGGCGAACACATTTTCAAGTGTCAAGGTACTAAAGCTGGAATGTCATGAGGGTCCTTTGATCAGAATCATGTGGGGGAGATTTAAAAGCTCTCACGAGGAGAAAAGGAGCCCCCACAGGGTTTCAGTGACAATGAGAATGAAGAATGTACGTTTGAGCTTGTTCTCCTTGGCCTCTTCCATCTCCATGAGAAAGCTCTCCACCACGTCAGGATATGCAGCTCGGAACAGGGCCTGCTCCTCCACCGTGCTCACAGTGTCCCGGCACTCCTCTGGCTGATCCTCAGGATACACATAATGATCTGCAGGAGGAACACAGCTCTCTCATAACTCCTCCAAGCAGGAGGAACACAGCTCTCTCATAACTCCTCTAATCAGGAGGAACACAGCTCTCTCATAACTCCTCTAAGCAGGAGGAACACAGCTCTCTCATAACTCCTCTAAGCATGAGGAACACAGCTCTCTCATAACTCCTCTAAGCATGAGGAACACAGCTCTCTCATAACTCCTCCAAGCAGGAGGAACACAGCTCACTCATAACTCCTCTGTAGAAGGAGGAACAGAGCTCTCTCATAACTCCTCTAATCAGGAGGAACACAGCTCTCTCATAACTCCTCTAAGCATGAGGAACACAGCTCTCTCATAACTCCTCCAAGCAGGAGGAACACAGCTCTCTCATAACTCCTCTAAGCAGGAGGAACACAGCTCTCTCATAACTCCTCTAAGCATGAGGAACACAGCTCTCTCATAACTCCTCTAAGCAGGAGGAACACAGCTCTCTCATAACTCCTCTAAGCAGGAGGAACACAGTTCTCTCATAACTCCTCTAAGGGGGAGGAACACAGCTCTCTCATAACTCCTCTAAGCATGAGGAACACAGCTCTCTTATAACTTCTCTAAGCAGGAGGAACACAGCTCTCTCATAACTTCTCTAAGCAGGAGGAACACAGCTCTCTCATAACTCCTCTAAGCAGGAGGAACACAGCTCGCTCATAACTCCTCTAAGCAGGAGGAACACAGTTCTCTCATAACTCCTCTAAGGGGGAGGAACACAGCTCTCTCATAACTCCTCTAAGCAGGAGGAACACAGCTCTCTCATAACTCCTCCAAGCAGGAGGAACACAGCTCTCTCATAACTCCTCTAAGCAGGAGGAACACAGCTCGCTCATAACTCCTCTTATCAGGAGGAACAGAGCTCTCTCATAACTCCTCTAAGGAGGAGGAACACAGCTCTCTCATAACTCCTCTAAGGAGGAGGAACACAGCTCTCTCATAACTCCTCTAATCAGGAGGAACACAGCTCTCTCAGAACTCCTCTAAGCATGAGGAACACAGCTCTCTTATAACTCCTCTCCAAGCAGGAGGAACACAGCTCTCTCATAACTCCTCTAAGCAGGAGGAACACAGCTCTCTCATAACTCCTCTAAGCATGAGGAACACAGCTCTCTTATAACTCCTCTAAGCAGGAGGAACACAGCTCTCTCATAACTCCTCTAAGCAGGAGGAACACAGTTCTCTCATAACTCCTCTAAGGGGAGGAACACAGCTCTCTCATAACTCCTCTAAGCATGAGGAACACAGCTCTCTTATAACTTCTCTAAGCATGAGGAACACAGCTCTCTCATAACTTCTCTAAGCAGGAGGAACACAGCTCTCTCATAACTCCTCTAAGCAGGAGGAACACAGCTCGCTCATAACTCCTCTTATCAGGAGGAACAGAGCTCTCTCATAACTCCTCTAAGGAGGAGGAACACAGCTCTCTCATAACTCCTCTAAGGAGGAGGAACACAGCTCTCTCATAACTCCTCTAATCAGGAGGAACACAGCTCTCTCATAACTCCTCTAAGATGGAGGAACACAGGTCTCTCATAACTCCTCTAAGCAGGAGGAACACAGCTCTCTCATAACTCCTCTAAGCAGGAGGAACACAGCTCTCTTATAACTCCTCTAATCAGGAGGAACACAGCTCTCTCATAACTCCTCTAATCAGGAGGAACACAGCTCTCTCATAACTCCTCAGGAGGAATAACTCATAACTCCTCTAAGCAGGAGGAACACAGCTCTCTCATAACTCCTCTAAGCAGGAGGAACACAGCTCTCTCATAACTCCTCTTATCAGGAGGAACACAGCTCTCTTATAACTCCTCTAATCAGGAGGAACAGAGCTCTCTCATAACTCCTCTAATCAGGAGGAACACAGCTCTCTCATAACTCCTCTAAGCAGGAGGAACACAGCTCTCTCATAACTCCTCTAAGCAGGAGGAACACAGCTCTCTCATAACTCCTCTAAGCATGAGGAACACAGCTCTCTTATAACTCCTCTAAGCAGGAGGAACACAGCTCTCTCATAACTCCTCTAAGCAGGAGGAACACAGCTCTCTCATAACTCCTCTAAGCAGGAGGAACACAGCTCTCCTCTAAGGGGGAGGAACACAGCTCTCTCATAACTCCTCTAAGCAGGAGGAACACAGCTCGCTCATAACTCCTCTAAGCAGGAGGAACACAGCTCTCTCATAACTCCTCTAATCAGGAGGAACACAGCTCTCTCATAACTCCTCTAAGCAGGAGGAACACAGCTCTCTCATAACTCCTCCAAGCAGGAGGAACACAGCTCTCATAACTCCTCTAAGCAGGAGGAACACAGCTCTCATAACTCCTCTAAGCAGGAGAACACAGCTCTCCATAACTCCTCTAAGCAGGAGGAACACAGCTCTCCATAACTCCTCTAAGCAGGAGGAACACAGCTCTCTCATAACTCCTCTAAGCAGGAGGAACACAGCTCTCTCATAACTCCTCTAAGCAGGAGGAACACAGCTCTCTCATAACTCCTCTAATCAGGAGGAACACAGCTCTCTCATAACTCCTCTAAGCATGAGGAACACAGCTCTCTCATAACTCCTCTAAGCAGGAGGAACACAGCTCTCTCATACCTCCTCTAAGCATGAGGAACACAGCTCTCCAATGGCTCCTCTAAGCAGGAGGAACACAGCTCTCTCATAACTCCTCTAAGCAGGATGAACACAGCTCGCTCATAACTCCTCTAAGCAGGAGGAACACAGCTCTCTCATAACTCTTCTAATCAGGAGGAACACAGCTCTCCAATAGCTCCTCTAAGCAAGAGGAACACAGCTCTCCGATAGTTCCTCTAAGCAGGAGGAACACAGCTCTCCTGTAGCTCCTCTAAGCAGGAGGAACACAGCTCTCCAATAGGTCCTCTAAGCAGGAGGAACACAGCTCTCTCATATCTCCTCTAATCAGGAGGAACAGAGCTCTCTCATAACTCCTCTAAGGAGGAGGAACACAGCTCTCTCATAACTCCTCTATAGCAGGAGGAACACAGCTCTCTCATAACTCCTCTAATCAGGAGGAACACAGCTCTCTAATAATTCCTCTAAGCAGGAAGAACACAGCTCTCTCATAACTCCTCTAAGCAGGAGAAACACAGCTCTCTCATAACTCCTCTAAGCAGGAGGAACACAGCTCTCTCATAACTCCTCTAAGCAGGAGGAACACAGCTCTCCAATGGCTCCTCTAAGCAGGAGGAACACAGCTCTCTCATAACTCCTCTAACCAGGAGTAACACAGCTCTCCATAGCTTCTCTTTGCAGGAGAAACACAGCTCTCCGATAGCTCCTCTACGCAGGAGGAACACAGCTCTCTCATAGCTCCTCTAAGCAGGAGGAACACAACTTTCCTGTAGCTCCTCTTTGCAGGAGGAACACAGCTCTCCTGTAGCTCCTCTAAGCAGGAGGAACACAGCTCTCCAATAGCTCCTCTAAGCAGGAGGAACACAGCTCTCTCATAGCTCCTCTAAGCCGGAGAAACACAGCTCTCTCATAGCTCCTTTTAGCAGGAGAAACACAGCTCTCCAATAGCTCCTCTAAGCAGGAGGAACACAGCTCTCCTGTACCTCCTCTAAGCAGGAGGAACACAGCTCTCCTGTAGCTCCTCTTTGCAGGAGGAACCCAGCTCTCCTGTAGCTCCTCTAAGCAGGAGGAACACAGCTCTCTCATAACTCCTCTAAGCAGGAGGAACACAGCTCTCCTGTAGCTCCTCTAAGCAGGAGGAACACAGCTGTCCTGTAGCTCCTCTAAGCAGAAGGAACACAGCTCTCCCGCAGCTCCTCTAAGCAGGAGGAACACAGCTCTCCCGCAGCTCCTCTAAGCAGGAGGAACACAGCTCTCCAATAGCTCCTCTAAGCAGGAGGAACACAGCTCTCCTGTAGCTCCTCTAAGCAGGAGGAACACAGCTCTCCCGTAACTCCTCTAAGCAGGAGGAACACAGCTCTCCTGTAGCTCCTCTAAGCAGGAGGAACACAGCTCTCCCATAACTCCTCTAAGCAGGAGGAACACAGCTCTCCCGTAACTCCTCTAACAGGAGGAACAGCAAAACTTCTCAAAATAGCACAGACAGCACAGGTTAAGCATAACCACATATTTGGTTTCTCAAAAAATAATCATTGTCATTAACAAAGATTCAATTTAATGTTCAGGTTTGGAACAGCCTAGCTCCCCTAGACACCCACAACGCAGATAATAATGAAGCACTCAGCAAAAAATAAAATTACAACACTGATGTTCTGGGCACTTTCTGAAAAATTACATGACAATTTGAATAACAAGTCTTACTTCAGTAATTACAGTCTTCAATTTTACACTTTTGTCAAAATGTATTCTTAGACTTGACATGTTCTTTGTCTTCTTGCTGTACAACACATTTAATTCCAAGAATTAACACAAAAATATGTTATGACATGGGAAATGAAATAAGCCTGATACTTTAAAACTACACTCTGCATATATAAACTAAATCTAGAATTTTCAGTAGTTTTGGTTTAGTTTAATATTTGTACAGAAGCGAAGACAGAACTTGACAGGGTGACAGGTATAAAGAAAATAAAATGTGTTGGACTTGGCCTGTTAAACAGCACTTTATTTTAACCAGGGAGCTGTTCCTTGTGACTCTCTCCCTAGGTTTGTCCGAGGCAGGTGTTAGAGCAGTTTGGTAGTTTACCCAGTGTGGAGAGGAAGTGTTTCTGGCACCTCCTGGGAGCTGGGACCCCTCCCCCACAACACCCCATACTTACTCCACCTAACAAGCAGACTCCAACAGACACTGCGGAGACTGCCAAAACATCCATGCCTGTACACATTCTGCACTACAACTGTAGAAATACAGAACATCTGCACTTCTTTTCCAGTAACTAATGGAGGTGTTGCTGATATGGCTGTTACCGAGGTTAACACTCCGCAGAGGTACTTGTGGACTTGAAATATCACACACCTGGGCCAGCCCCTGCTCCATAATCATGCTATTTCCTGCTACAATCATAATTAAAACAGGGGCTCTAGTTTCACCGGCACTGGCCTCTGCTGAACATGTACACCAGTGGTGAGGTAAACAGCTGCTATAATCCAGCATCACACTGCCACTGACAAGCAGCACCATCTCACAAAGATAAAAGCCCTCCCACTCCAGAAAGAGGCCCATCTGTATTCTCCAAATAATTACCAGTCCGTGTCCTCTGTATAACTAAAAAAAAAAAAAGCATTCACCCCAAGAAATAAAGGAATCCATGCAGCAAATCACTCCAAATGGGAATCACATATCACTCAATCTCACACTAGATAGCAAAAATACTGTCGTCATCAGAAGAATTAAATATCTGCTGCCAAGTAAAACTGTATTCAGTTTGTAGGACAGGATGATTTTTCAGAACCTATCTTAGTGTAACATAGTCTGGGCAGGTTCTTTCAAAACTGTATTCTCAAATGTACATTCAAAAACGTTCTGCAAGAATGGTCACTGTCGTCCAGCACTACACAAGCTCGACTGGATGATTTCATAATCTAGAGATCCTAAGTGTTAATGAAGACTACCATTTCCGGCTCTGTTTGTTTGTGTGTTTGTTTTTCAAACATTATCTTCTTCGAGCCTGTTTTCAGTGGTTGTCCCAATGTACCCCCCAAGTTCACCATTAGCCCACTAGATCATGCAGCTATTTGCATAGCAGCTTCTACTGGACCACATTGTGCCAGTTTGCATTCCCTTACAGAGGTCCTTTGTTCTGGACCTGTTTACCAGCATGCCTGAAAAACTGCAACAACCAAGAGAAAATCAAGAAACCTGTACAACCTACTTCCTGTTTTTCAGCATTTATTACTCAATACCTGCAGTAACCCCATAAGGTTTGTTTTTCTAAATCTAATTTCTTACTGGGATTATTATTTTTGAAAAATTCACTGTTAAATGATACATGACATGGTCTATGCTCATTTCAGAATCAAATCCAATCAAATCAAACTATTTATATAGTGCCTTTCATGCAAAGGTGCATTACAAGAAATACAAGAAAAACACAACAACACAAAGAAGATACAATACAATCAATAAATAAAATGGATTAAGAGAATGCAAGCTGAAAAGACAAATAAAATAAATAAAATAGATTAAGAGAAAGCTAAGCTAAAAAGGTAGGTCTTAATAAGATTTCTTTTAAAGGTGTTTGCAGTTTGTGACGCCTGTGGCAGGCTATTCCAGAGGCGAAGCCCACAGACACTAAATGCTGCCTCCCTGTATTTCATTGTCCTGACTCTGGGAACAACTAAAAGGCCAGAGGACTGTCAGAGGACTGACTGATCTAGAAGGAGTATACATGAAGGGACTTTAGGACAGGTGAGATGTGTGCTCTCCTTCTGGTCTTGGTCACTTTAACAATATTTCTAAGGTGATATAAAGCATTTTTAGTGGCATTAGTGATATTAGATTTTTTGTGAGGGGCTTGGCAATTTGTGCCAGAGATTTTAAGTTAGCACACAGTATCTCTCTCTTGGAGCCTTTGCTCCAAACCTTGGTATTCTTTGTTCAATTGCAAGAAATTGTGTGACATTCAAAAGTTGATATTATCGATGTATTAAACAGTTTATCAATAGGGCTGATGTCATTGGGTGATAACAAAATGTATAGTTGTGTATCGTCAGCTATGAAAATTCATCACATGTTCTGATGATACTTCCTAGTGGCATATAGAGGCTGAACAAGACAGAATTTAGCCCTTGAGGAACCCCACATGTTATGTCAGTGTTAGCCAAGGAGTGGTCACCAAGGGAGACGAGAAAATCTCTGCCAGACAGATACGTCCTAAACCAGTCTAAAACAGACCCAGACAGGCCAACGCAATTCTTTAATCTGCTAATAAGGATCTCATGATCGACTATATAAAATGCAGCACTTAAGTCTGAAAGTACTTATGTTGAGATTTTATTGTCATCCATGTTTAGTGTCAGGTCATTTTCAACTTTAACTAGCACTGTCTCAGTGCTATGGTGAGGACGATAGCCAGATTTTCAACTTCTCAAACATACAGCTGAAATTTAAGTAATAATTTAACTGTTTAAATACTAATTTTAAAGTTACTTTTCTTTAGGAGAGGTTTCACACAACCGCAGTTTTCAGTGCAGAGGGGAAAGTACCAATCAGCAGGGAGTGATTCACAGTGACTATCGCTTCATCATCGAGACAATTACAGTCTTAGAAAAGGTGGTGAGGATAGAGTGAAGTGTGCATGTGGAGGGTTTTAGCTGCATGACTTCATTCCTGAGCATTTCTTTATAAGCAGCAGCAAATTCATTCATAGAAGTCTTAGGCAGAGTGAACCTGGACGGGCCCAAGCACATTCTGTATAACATGCTTTAGGTCCAACCTGATTTCTGTTATCCTGTCTCTGAAAATGCAGCAAACTCTTCACATTTTGATCTTGAGGAGATTAAAGCGTGGCTTTTTGGAGCTTGATTTACAAGGTTGACAATAGCTGAGAAAAGTATTCTGGGATTATTATGATTTTTAGACATCAGCTTTGAGAAACAAGCTTGTCTTGCATTTCTAATTGCTCTGTTGAAGTTAGTGAGGTGTTCTTTAACATAACGTGTCATAATGTATTTGCTGCTTAGTTTTTCTCCATAGATGCTCAGCTTTCCTACAGTCTTTCTCTAAGTCAATAAAATCCCCTGTTCTCCATGGTGCTTTCTGTTTAGATTTAATCTTATTAAAATTATTATTAAAATTGTTCACTAAATCATCATTAGAGGAAGAAGGATCTGAGGGGTGTGTTATTAATATGATTTATGAAAGTTTCAGCAAGGTTTCAGAATAAGAGCTCTGTGCACAACTGCCAACACATAATGATAGAAATTTAGAAAATACTGGAGCTTCTGACCTGGCTTTTTCCAGATGATCTCAAAGCAGGCAACTCCACTTCTTACACGTGACTTGACTACCCTGTATTAGGAAAAAAATGTATATAGGTTTTTATTTTTAAAATGTATTACCAGTTATCATCCATCAAAGTGAATATCAAGTTTTGTCAATAAAATAAATAAAAAAAAAAAAAAAAAAGACTGGCACTTTTCGTTCTTTGGAGATATAAAAATGAGAAGAGGCACGTATTTACGGCAGAAACCAGACACACAAGCTGTGGTCTCGTACCGCATTGGCTGTATCTGAGAGGTGTTTTCTCTCCCATATTTTCTGTTCATCATTTCTGTATAAGTCATGAGCACAAGCACTTTCTCACTCGTATAAGATTTTGGCCACTCCATTTTGTCTGAAGCAAAATTCTGTAAAAAAAAAAAAAAAAAAAAAAAAAAAAAAAAAAAATGAAATAATCAGACAGCAAGGTTTAAATAATTTTGACAAAGAAAAAAACAGAAAAAAATGTATTCCTACTCTCATCAAGTGTTTACTGACATTAAATCAAAGCTTTCATAAATAAGTAAAGGCCGTACAACCTGCATCAGCAGCATGCTTGGTTTCCGTCTTGTGATATTTTGAATGGGTGTGTCCTTAGTTACTAAGAATTCATTGATTATCTGAAAAGCAATACAATCACAGATTAAACGTATGTAGAGCTCCTCATTTATTAACACTATCATTGCAGCTATGTGGAGCCTTACCTCTGTAAAAGGGAATCCTTCACTTGCTAGAGTTTTTCTGTTGAGATATAAAAAGACAGAGGATATAAAAGGGATTCCAACATTTTGGAAATTATTCTGTTTACTTAGCATGAGCAGAGAAACCCAGGGGTGGAATGTTCTGTCTGGTTATTATGGGGAAATCCTTTGAACAATTCAATGGAACTGCAGCTTCATCAAACGGAATGGAAGTCTATCCAGGAACAGAACACAAAACTGATATACACAGTCCAGACCTAAACAACTGTGTAGTACAGGAGACATACTGATGCTCTGTCAGAAATGAAGTGTTAGTACCACAGTGACCTAAGTACAGCTGGTCCCCTTTTCAAAGAAATTTGTGAATGGTTCTCCAGGCAGGGTGCTCACCGTTTAATGCTGGCCTGGGTGCAGTCGTCTTGCCGTGCCAGTTCAGCTTGATGCCAGGACAGGGGCAGGAGTAGTCATAGTCCTGAGGCTGGCAGAAGTGCTGGCTCCCACAGAGAGCACAGCCTCTGCGCTCATGGGCCTTCAGTGAGCCTGCCAGGGAACACAAAGTGATACACACCCACCGCAAGGAACACACTGTGATACACACCCACCGCAAGGAACACACTGTGATACACATCCACCACATAGAACACACAGCGATATACTCTCACTGTATGGAACACACTGTGATACACACCCACCGCATGGAACACACTGTGATACACACCCACCACATGGAACACACTGTGATACACACCCACCACATGGAACACACTGTGATACACACCCACCACATGGAACACACTGTGATACACACCCACCGCACGGAACACACTGTGATACACACCCACCGCATGGAACACACTGTGATACACACCCACCGCATGGAACACATGACACACACACGAAGGAACACACTGTGATACACACCCACCGAATGGAACACACTGTGATACACACCCACCGCATGGAACACACTGTGATACACACCCACCACATGGAACACACTGTGATACACACCCACACATACAACACAATGTGATATACACCCACTGTGGAACACACTGTGAAACACACCCACTGCATGGAACACACTGTGATACACACCCACCACATGGAACACACTGTGATACACACCCGACACATACAACACAATGTGATATACACCCACCACAAAGAACACACTGTGAAACACACCCACTGCATGGAATACACAGCGATACACATCCACCACATAGGACACAGTGATATACACCTGCCACATGGAAAACACACCCACCGCATGGAACACACAGTGATACACATACACCACATAGAACACACTATGATACACACCCACTGTATGGAACACACAGTGATACACACCTACCGCATGGAACACACTATGATACACATCCACCGCACGGAACACACAGTGATACACATCCACCACAGAGGACACAAAGTGATATACACCCACTGTATGGAACACACTGTGATACACACCCACCGCATGGAACACACTGTGATACACACCCACCACATGGAACACACAGTGATACACATACACCACATAGAACACACTATGATACACACCCACTGTATGGAACACACAGTGATACACACCCACCGCATGGAACACACAGTGATACACATACACCACATAGAACACATTATGATACACACCCACCGTATGGAACACACAGTGATACACACCTACTGCATGGAACACACTATGATACACATCCACCGCACGGAACACACAGCGATACACATCCACCACAGAGGACACAAAGTGATATACACCCACTGTATGAAACACACTGTGATACACACCCACTGCATGGAACACACAGCGATACACATCCACCACAGAGGACACACAGTGATATACACCTGCCACATGGAAAACACTATGAAACACACCCGCTGCATGGAACACACTGTAAAACACACCCGCCATATGGAACACATAGTGATACACACCTGCTGCATGGAGCACACAGTGATACACACTAAAGGTGTGAATCTTCACTGGTCTCACAATTCAATTATAATTCAAAGGGCAGCGATTCGATTATAAAACAATTCTTGATGCATCACGATGCATCTTGTCCTGCATGTTTTTTGTTTTTAATTAATACAAGAATACAAGGCCAGCGATGTGCGTCTGAACAAGTACAGACTTTTTTTTCTTGTCATCAATGCCATCTGTATTTTCTGTATTAATGCCCTCCACATTAAGTAACATTAGGCTAATATTTCCCAGTGTCTTATATCAACAAAGAAATAAAAGCAGATTAAATGCATTAGCACAATCATTGCCTACTATCCTTATTCGGCCGTGGAAAACACAGTTTAGAAGATCATATTTTCTCATAATTATGAGATAATTACTTCTATTTTTTTTCTTTTGGGAATGCAATGCGCTTCCGTAAAAAAACTGCTGATTGTTGTGGAATGTGTATTTAGGATGTGGACCGTAGAATGTTTCCTAAAACTGATATTTGACTGCTATAAAATATAAAAGCCCATCACTCTGGCTTTTGTGTCACTGTGCAGAGCAGCTATAGCTGGAAAAAAGATGTCTGGGGGAAGAAAAAAAAAAAAAAAAAACTATGAGATGTGATTCTGCATCTTTGCTCCAAGGTATGGAGAAGCTAAAGCCTGTGTTTTCCAATTAATGGAATGGTAATTACAATTTTCAAAAATCGTTATTTTCTTTTTCTGCATCGATGCAGACTATTTTCCCCAGCTCCAACACACACCCATAGCATGGAAGACACAGTGATACATACCCATCGCATGGAAAACACCATGCTTCGTACCCACCACATGGAACGGCATAATACACACCCACCGCATGGAAGACAAAGTGATCCTGTGCAGTATCCTACACAGTATCGTATCCTATGCAGATCCTACGCAGTTCATAATACAAAAATACAGCTGCTGGACTGTATTAAAAAATACATAAATGGCCAGTATTAAAAAATCTACATATCAAAACATGTATTGTATTATGGCCTTTGTGGCCTTCTCATGTGGTGAGGCTAGGGGTGGTCGGTGTCATTAACAGTGTCATGCTTAGGCAATAAAAAAAAGTTGCAGAAACTTATTGTTGTTGCTTTGAAACAGCAGTTGCCCACCAATTCAGACAGAGCAAAATAAATCGCTAAAGCATTAGGACAGTTCATAGCCAAGAATATGCAGCCACTTGCAATAGTTGAAGATTCTGGATTTAAACACATAATTAAAACATTGGAGCCCTACTGCAATAGCTACTGAATTATGCTTTAATTGTTTAATTCAAGCAATTGTGTCACAAAACAAGCACAAAATTTTGTTATAATTTTTACACTTGCATTCAGTTTGAATGCGTGCCTTGATAATGCCAAAATGTTGGGCCTAGTTCTTAAAATAAATGAAAAATAAAGCACTGGTGTTTTATCTCATGCTTACTAAGGCATTCACTGCATGGTATGGAATCGAAATCGTGAGGTTATCGAAGACGTACTGAATCGAGAGATTTGTGAATCGTCCCACCCCTAGTGGTTTGCATATTCATGGTTTCACATGTCAAAATTGACTATTGTATTCCTTCTATTATGGTTTTAGCACATTTTCTGAAACTCTAATATTGCTTACAATATCAATATATGCATTTAAAATACATGTCTGGCTTACTGTTGATGGCATCAGACATGATGAATGCAATGCAACATCTCTCAGATGAAAAAAGGTCTTAGAGACACGTTCACACTCTACTTTGACCCAGAAGCACAACATTCTAAAACGCTAAAGAGGCCGTTAGCTCCAGGCTAAGGTCTGCCTCTCACCTGCATTGCCAAAAGTGGGATGTGAACTTATGTTCACAGTTATCAAAACCCTCCCCCAGAAACAGCGTCAACAGTAGCTTTATAAGAGAACTATCAAAACAATTAGGAGACGATTCAAATCTGCTGTTTAGCCCGGAATGCTAGTGTGAAACATGTTGAAAGTAGAGATGAAACGGTATGAAAATTTCATATCACGGTTATAGTGACCAACATTATCACGTTTATCAGTACTATCGCGGTATTGTTAAAAAGTGCTGAAAATGATCAAAAAGTACTAATACACTCACTGAAATCATTTCACCAAGTTTTATATTGATAAGCACAAATATGCAGCACTATGCACATTTTGTTTGCATAAACAATAAAATAATAACATAGCCAATACCTTATGTAAACATATGAAAACCATATCAAAATGTGAATTAACATTAAAGATGGCACCACCAGGCCATGAGAGGTAACTGCACTTTGAGCATGCTGCAGATAGGAAAACAGCAACAAAAAAAGGGAATTTCTCAAGTAATGAGATCTAGTCTTTTAAAGATTTCACAGCACCGGAATGATGTCTGACCAGAAGAGCTAGCAAGGGCAATTTCACTGCATCGCTGTTGGGAGGGATTTCTCTTGTTCAGCCCAACTCTGATTTAGCTCGCTGAAGAAGCGATTTTTTTAATGAAAAGTTTCCCTAGTGCAGGTTCAAATGAACACAACCTTAAGTAAGCAAATCAAATGTGCATATAAAAGCAGCACAACCATTACAAACTATGTACCGTGAGTTTTTCAAAGCGTGGTAATCGAACATGGTTTTAATGGTAATTAAAATTTGAAATGGACGGTGATACTAACCGTCGGGAATTTTACCCTGGTATAACGTGAGACCGGTGACTGTTTCAACCCTAGCTGGAAGGTAGCACAATATGACAATTAGCTCAGGGTTAGGAATAGCCCAGGGAACTAACAATTAAGCGAAAAGGGCTTCCAGGTTTGGCACAAGCCTCACATTCCTTTGCGAACACAATGGGCTATAATTTTGCCAGTCCAAATGTATGGCTTGATCATACAGACACTACAATGAATTACGAAATTAATGCATCATGCGATTTAAGATGAACTTTTCCATGACCTGATATCACACAAATTTCATCTTAATTCGCATGATGCATCAATTTCGTAACAGCTACTTGGCTATAAACAGTTACAAACTGCTAAACTAAAAACTGCTATAAAATGAACTTTTCCATGACCTGATATCACACAAATTTCATTTTATAGCAGTTTTTAGTTCAGCATTTTGTAATCGTTTATAGCCAAGTGGTTGTCACATTCTGCATCCATAGTTTTGAGATAAAAAAAGCTGCAGTTACTCCATATGCTCAATTTAAGATAGAGGTAAACATGATCAAAAGAAAAAAAAATAGTGACTCAAGTTGAACGTGCCAATGAAATATTTCTGTGTATCACAATTTAAGTGCTTGCCTCTTTCTTCAAGCGTGACACCTTTCACCCATGGGAAAATTGGGGCTAGCTCACCAGGATGGCGACACACAAGGCAGTGCGCAGGCTTTTTCACAGCTTGGTCCTGTGCTTCCAGGCCCTCCCTTTGCCAGTCTGTGAACCTGAAACATCGAGAGGGAATAATGCAAAACACGTGAGACACGATGCCCAAGAAGGTGTTTTTGCCCTGGAAGGACAGAGAGCTTGGGATCTCCTCTGGAGTCTGACCTGCCTGTACAGATTAGGGTTTGGTTGGGCTCACTTTCTCCACTGTGCTTTAGTGCTCAGGTCTGGTAAGGGCATGTTTTTTTTTTGCTTGGTTTAGAGTGGTGTCACAAATCATCATCAGCAGCAGATATCTACTCACATCATGCAGGCTACATACACACCCTGTGACAACGAGCCTCAATACTGACTATTTGCTGACCTTAAATCGAAAATATTCTCAGCCTGAAAAGAGAAATTGTATTTGTTTTATGCTGTTTGGTTACTAAACCACGCTGGTGATCTAGTTCTGGCAAGCAGTTTTCAGTCCTTCTGCATCACATTAGTGAGACTGCAGTCATAAAAGTGAGTGGCCGAACGTCACCCTTTAGGCTGTGCCCTTGAATCAGTCTGTATGGTCACAATGTATATTACTCCATTCAATAACCTTCATATTCTTTCATGCTTAAATTATTATCACTGCCATTACACTATTCCATGTTTTTTTGTCAAGACAGTATTTAGTTTTCACTGAAATTGTAAGGTCTGTTACTTCAAGCCTTTGTATAAAAACAATGTCGTTAAACTACAATGGTCAATGTTATTAGACAACAATGGCATGATTATATGTGTCATAAAATCATATGCTGATATCGTGCTCATGTGTATGTGATAAATCCTTTTATGCAAAAAAATAGACGCTGTCTATGAATAATCTCAAATCTGAAGCACTGTCTTTGACTAACCACTTTTAGTCAAAGATAAAACAAACTTTTTCAAGATTAGTTTAAAAGTTCTTTCAAAAATTAGTTAATGCCTAATTTCTTTATTGTAAAATGTATTTACAAAACTGCCCAGGCATGAAATAACCTGAAATAAAACAACAGCTCACCGTCCATAACAGCTGCTAAATCACATATCTAAAGCTAATCCAAATGAACCTTAATTCACTGGATGGAAAAGCAGCATGATACAATGACTTGTTAGTAAACTGCTCAATTGATTTTGGCTTGGTAATAATGCTGAACACCACAGTTCATATGGGCATCTTTGATTGTGACAGTCTCCTACAACTTTAGCTTACTCGCTACCCTTAGTTCAGTATGCATCATATAATGATTTGTTGTTTATCCAGCCAGGGTAGCTGAGTGGGGAACAAGTGTGGGGAACAAGCACACATTTTGTATGAATGACTTTTGCTAATGAGTGACAGAGACATCAAATACTCCTTCCATCACAAAAAAGACATGAGCGTAATACAGGGCCCTTTAAAAATAACATGAGCGTAATACAGGGCCCTTTAAAAATAACATGAGTGTAATACAGGGCCCTTTAAAAATAACATGAGCGTAATACAGGGCCCTTTAAAAATAACATGAGCATAATACAGGGCCCTTTAAAAATAACATGAGTGTAATACAGGGCCCTTTAAAAATAACATGAGCATAATACAGGGCCCTTTAAAAATAACATGAGTGTAATACAGGGCCCTTTAAAAATAACATGAGCGTAATACAGGGCCCTTTAAAAATAACAGGGCCCTTTAAAAATAACATGAGCATAATACAGGGCCCTTTAAAAAAAATAACATGAGCCCTTTAAAAATAACAGGGCCCTTTAAAAATAACATGAGCATAATACAGGGCCCTTTAAAAATAACATGAGCATAATACAGGGCCCTTTATAAATAACATGAGCGTAATACAGGGCCCTTTAAAAATAACATGAGCGTAATACAGGCCCTTTAAAAATAACAGGGTAATACCCTTTATAAATAACATGAGCGTAATACAGGACCCTTTAAAAATAACATGAGCGTAATACAGGGCCCTTTAAAAATAACATGAGCGTAATACAGGGCCCTTTATAAATAACATGAGCGTAATACAGGGCCCTTTAAAAATAACATGAGCGTAATACAGGACCCTTTAAAAATAACATGAGCGTAATACAGGACCCTTTAAAAATAACATGAGGGCCCTTTAAAAATAACATGAGCGTAATACAGGGCCCTTTAAAAATAACATGAGCGTAATACAGGGCCCTTTAAAAATAACATGAGCATAATACAGGGCTCTTTAAAAATAACATGAGCGTAATGAGGGCTTTTAAAAATAACATGAGCATAATACAGGGCTCTTTAAAAATAACATGAGCGTAATGAGGGCTTTTAAAAAATAACATTACTGTAAAGCAGGGCTTTTAAAAAATAACATTACTGTAATGAGGGCTTTTAAAAATAACATTACTGTAAAGCAGGGCTTTTAAAAAATAACATTACTGTAATGCAGGGCTTTTAAAAAATAACATTACGGTGATGCAGGGCTTTTAAAAATAACATTACTGTAATGCAGGGCTTTTAAAAAATAACATTACTGTAATGCAGGGCGTTTTTGGTTCAGGTCACAACAGTTAGAAGTTCTCTTAGTTTAGTTTGTTGGTGTGGTCCTGGTGGAAATTTGGCTGGTGTGGCTTGGGTTAGATTATGATCTGAGCTCTGGAATGGACATGGAGAAGTAGGTATTTCGGAATTCTGATCTTACTTTTGCAGGAGTGTTTGAGCTTTTAAAGACTTTATCAACTTTAGAGTTTGCTCTTTTCCAACACCTGGTACACCCTGGAAGAAAGAAACAAATATTGAAATAATTTTTATGAATGCAATTTAAAAAAGCTTAAAAATACACCACACTACTCTGCACCTTACCTTGGGAAGATAATCACATCCCAGCAGAATTGCTAAACCCACAAGAGTTTCTCGTTTCAGGCGAAGCTCAGACTGGATCTTTGCCATTTTATAGCATTCCACTTGTGGATCCTGTCATTAGAGACAGTCATTAAGAGCATCTGTATCAAGAGTAATGCTGTGGCAAATGAGGCAATGACTCAGTGACAAGCTTGCCCTGTAAAAGCACACCAAGTATGTCCTAGAAAAACATGGCAAGAGTTTGTTTGTCCTCATAATGAACTACTTTTTTCTACCCTGTAGTAAATATATACCCTTTAGCAAATCAGGCCCTTAATATTTACTGTAAGAATACAGTTGTTTTGATATTGCATTTAATTTTCAAAAATCAAGCTGAGCTATATTCAGTATAGAAATTCAACTACCCATACATTAAGATTCAGGAAAAAAAATCCGACTTGCACTCGTGCAAACTGCTGACTGTGAGAAGGCAGGCAGATGTGATGGATGCAGAGTGATGGGCATCGAGCGTTACTGTCTTGCACCATTCATTAAGAGTATGAGCGGGATACCAACACCCAGCCTTTGGCCGGAGAAACACAGGAAATGCACAGACAATCGGCCCACCCGCGGCTACAGACAGAAAGACTTTTGCCCAAATGGAACCACTAACTTGTACAATTGGACTACATTTTCTATCCATAGGGACTTATTATAATTTAGTGAATTTGGTAACAAAAGAGTTATATTTATTCATACCATAATGGTAAATAAACTAGTCATATAATATTTGTATACATATTTTGAACTCCATTTAGCATTTATTTTATTCTAAATATAAGAAGGAAAGTCATTTCTGAGACACTGAAATAGCCAATTTTTATAAACACCTGCTAAACAGTGTCTGGTCCCCTTCTTGCCCTCAGAACAGCCTGTAATCCTCAGTGTATGGGCTCATGCCAGGGTTTGGAAGTGCACCACAGGGATAGTGGCTCATCCTAACTCTGGTGCTTCCCTTAAAATTGTTGCAAAAAAATGGTGGTGTTTTGTTTTTATGTGGACACATCACCTATCCCATGTGCCAGTTCAGACCCCCAAACATGGCATTTTTCCTTGTCCCTGATAACTGGGCGCATGTTTGACACATTTGTTAAGGTAGAACAAATGAAGGCCTTTACATTAATATGGTTTTTCTATGTAACAGAACCTAGCCCACATCCTAATAAATACTATCAAACACAACACAAAATTTCATTTTTCCTTATCTCAGATGAATACTCTCAGAAGCAGAAAAATGCATAAAACTAT
This sequence comes from Albula goreensis, assembly GCA_022829145.1. Lineage (NCBI taxonomy): Eukaryota > Metazoa > Chordata > Actinopteri > Albuliformes > Albulidae > Albula > Albula goreensis. The sequence continues at coordinate 34,958,969 of CM040747.1, forward strand.
TCCCAATGTAGATGTATGTTAATTTAGGTTCAATATATTTACTATATCTAAATATATTATATTAATGATATATTTTATATATGTGGTCATAATTAGGGCTGCACGATAAATTTAACATTTTGATAAATTTAGACATTTTGGCCATAAAGGTAACATATCCCAATAAAAGTCGCGGCCGACTTTCACCAAATACAAACAGAAATTAAAGAATAGAAATTAAAGACAAATGTGTTTTGAAAAGCATATTAAACAACAGACAGCATGTGCTCTGTCTCCGTAATGCAACTTTCTTTTTGGGATTAAATCATTGACGTTGCATTCTGAAGCTTCGCTTGTCCCGCTCTCCATTTCAGAAGCAAGTTGACTTCAGTGCCAATGTAACTGCACCGCCTGCGCCCCCCCTTTCCGTTCCGTTTATTTTTTTTACGAATCTATTTTCATATTTATATAAAATATATTTGTATTTTTTTTTTTTTTTAACGAATTTTTCTGAAAAGTTAGTCGACGTTACGCGACCGCGGAACGCATCTCGGGTATTTCCATAAATTTAAATGGAGATATTAAACTTGAATTACGCGATTTTGCTTTACGCGAGGCTTTTCAGGACCACATCTTCACATAAAATGCGAATGCACTGTATGTAGCTTCAACTGAATGTTTTTGAAATGAGATCCTGAGATCTGAAATATGGATTCAGAGGCAGCAAGGTTTCCACACTGAATTTAACTCGAAATTACAGACTGAATTGCAATTTCAAAATTACTGAATTCACACAAACAAATTCAGAGCTATGTATCATCAATCTGGCTGTACACATTGGAAACAGGAAATAAAAAAACAAAATTATGATAATCAGCATCTAAAATGTGAAAAATATGAGGATAATGCTAATGACAAACATGGAGCCTATCTAAGTTCTTAAAATGGTAAATTATAAATCAGGAGAGCCCTGTGAAGAGTGAATACCTGATCAGCGCCATTACCTTGGTGTTCATTTTGAAGTTTCGGTAGACTGTTTGGGCTCCATAAAGAAAGGCGTCACCGTCATTAGTGATGCATCCATCGACCAGGCCAAGAGCATCCAGATAGGCGCACATGGCCTCAGCTTCACCCGCGGCAGTCACCCATGGCACGCCCAGACAGTCCAGCATCGCTGCGCACTGTGGGTCAATATGCTCAAATTGTGAAATTATCTATGCATGAAACCAATCTGAGGATAAAGCTAATTCTGCACAACAATAGGATATTGGTGATCAGTTACTCAATTTATGGCAATTGGTGTCGATTCTATGAATTATTTATTCTGTTATTCAAAGAGGGTACATAGAAACATGTTGAAGGTAAAAGGTAACATTTGTTCCCATTTCATATATTCCCTACCTAAAGCTACGCCAGTAACCACAACAGAAATGAATTAATGCACAATTGCATCAGAATAGCAGAATTTCTGTCCACTTTTAAGTACAAACTGAAGACTCACCCCTTCAGAGCGCACTCCTCTAATTAGCCACTGTCCTACTAGTTATTATTTAGATGTTTTTATGATTGTTGTTTCTGTTGTTACTGATGTGTTCTTTTGTTGTTCCTCAACAGGTCATTCACAGGGTCTGAGTCTGTGCCCCTGGGTTTTATACCCCTCTCTGGGAGTTTTACTACTCTCATTCCCAACTTAATGCACTTGAGCTGCAAGTTGTTCTGGATAAGAGTGTCTGAAAAATGCCTCAAATGTGTTTTAATGTAGTGAATCTTCCAAGAAGTGGTTGTTTTGCTAAAATTCCTGCCATGGCATGCCAGTACCTCATCCAGGAAGTCTCTAAAGCCCCCAGAAAGACTTCCAAAGAACTGCTGGCCTCTCTAGCATCAGTTATGATCAGTGACCATGACTCTACAATAAGACAGACACTGGGCAAAATTGAGCCTCATGGAAGTGTGACAAAACGGAATCCACTGCTCTCTGAGAAGAACATAAAAGCTTGTTTCACATTTGCTAAAAAGCACCTGGATGATGATGATGATTAAGTCATTTGGGATAATATTCAATAGACAGATGAGTCAAAGGTAAAGAACTTTTAGAGTGTGTTTTTAGAATTCCACTGTAAGAACTTCATACCTACATTGAAAAATGGGGATGGTAGTGTAATGGTGTGGGAATGTGTTGATTCCTCAATGACGTGTAATCATTGAAGGAAGCATGAATTCTAATGTGTATTATTGTTAAGGAGAATGTCCAACCATCCGTGTACAAACTGAGGCTGAGGCATAACGGGATGATGCAGCAGAATAATGATCATATGCAAGCAAGGCCACATCTGAACTGAAAAAATATGTTTTTTTGTTTGATTGGGTTTCCCTTGTCTAATATAATTTTATTTGATTATCTGACACCATTCATTGAGAGAAATGTGCAATAAAACAGGAAATCAAGAAGGGGTCAAATCCTTTTTCATGGCACTTTACATGTTTAACTCTAATTTCTATACTTTCCATTGTATTTAACCCTGTATAAGGGCACCTGCTAAATAACTGTAATGTACTGGATCTTACCTATGTCACCATTTCTTCTAGTACCCCTTACAGTCGTAAAAATTCATCCAAAATAAAAATCTAAGTAGTAGGTAACAGTTTTTAAGTCAAATTTTAGTTACACCAAGTGAGGTCATAAACATGAGAAACAATACTAGCCTTCCTACAAATAAGAACCCCCAAACTTTCGTGTACTTTGCCTTTTTTTCGGATGTCGACCGTATGAGAAAAATATGTGCAAGACTGTCACAATGTGTATGCATGTTAATTTTGGTTTCATAGATTTAATATTTCAATTCGGTCATCACAGCTATATTAAATCTTGTGATTTTGATAAGCAGGTTTACAAAACTGTGCACTGTTAAGATTTGTGACTTTACTCATTTTATGCACTCTTGCATTCCTTAAACCATTATTTCAGTGCTAAAAATTGCATGGCTTTAAGTTGAGCCATGACTGACACAGTAATTAATATAGTGGTAGCTGTATCCTAAACAACAGTCCTATCTGCAGAGTGCAAATGAGAACATTGGTTGATTTCTGATGGAATGACCCACATAGATCAATAAATAAGGAGGCCTGCATCAAACTGTGTTACATTGCAGTAATACAGTCCTTGAAACTAAATAAAGTTCCTTAAAAGTTCTTTAATTTCTCACACAAACAACTGCATGCTGTATTCACCCTGCTCCAGGCCGTTGTTAACTTCCTTCCCTGACGTTGCAGTTGCACTCTTACCTCTTTCAGGACAGCATTAAACTGTGACCGGCCAGTTTTCTTTGCTGTGGGCGGTGCAGCCTTCTTGGAAGGTCCAAATCTCATCTGATTCCTCTTGGACATGGTCTCAGACTTTAGTTTAGGTGCCTGTCCTTCCATTACGAAAATGGGCTTAATCCCCATTTGAGTAAGAGATGAGACTCTGAAAAACAAATTCCTGCAAAAAGTAAAAAAAAAAAAAAAAAAATGCTGTTAAGAAATCATGCTGGATTGTAATTTTAAAGAGGTCACATCATTTGGCTTATTCACCGTTCTCAAATCATAACAGCAGAAAAAAAGGAAACAATCTACTTTCAAACTATTTTGTGCCCTTTTTAAGAACTCACCGTAGATGAGGTTTGGTGACTCTCCCCACCATCTCTTTCACAGACTGGGCTTCACAAACCCACAGACTCAAATCCACTGCAAGAGTCTTACCAGTTAGGTGGTACAAAGGCACAGACTCTCGCACAGGCTCCAGGATAGACCACAACCCATTCACACCCATCGCTCGAGCTGAAGAACTGCGTTTGACGACAAAATTCGCGGAAAGCACACCACGATCAGCGACATTCTTGTTTGTACACTGTAGCATATTAGCGAAACATTCAGTTAACTATGAACAACACTAGCAAGCAGTTTACAACCGTAACTCTGTACCTATTATTTCAGCAAACATTGGTTTTAATTCAAACAAGTAGAATAAATATTTTCTGTAAAATTAAACGAATACCAGTTATTACATTGCTGCTACGGTCTTTATTTACAACCATTAAACTAACATTACAGTACGAACATTACGTATATCAATTGATGTTTTGTTAAATAGCCAGACAGCTAGCCATAGCAAAAACAACCACCCATGCTAGATAACACCGCCACAGCTTCAGTGTAAGCTAGCTATTTAGATAATATTTGCAAAGCATTTAAATACCAATCTTTAATCAGGGATTTTCATCGGGTTACCTGTTATTTGACAGCTCGGCATAAACTCAATGGTAAAAAAAAAGTTTTCAAAAGTGGCGCTTCTCTACCAACCTGCGCTCCGCCAACAACAATAAAAAAATTGCTTCCGGGTCAAGATTGTCATAATAGAGGTCCTCTACAAAAATGAAGAAATTACATAAAAACGGTAAAATACCTGATTTAAACATAAAATATCAACGGAAACTTAAAGAAAGTGCTATAATTATTCATGCTTTTAAATACTGCATTTTATTAGCAATTAATAAAAATACAAATCTCAAATACATAGGTGTCAAAATTGGACTGTACAGAAAAACTGCAATCCATACATATAATCTCAATGGAAGTAGGGTCCAAGTTACTCAGGAACATGTCTAGTATCCAAAACAAGTGTTTTTTTTCTGTACAGTCCAAAATAAATGTGCCATAAAATCCAGTGCATTCACTGTGTATACATGGTGCCAGACAATTGACAGCAGCAGTCCATAAGACATCGGACCACTATCAAACTCACTTGTTTTGGATACTAGACATGTTCCTGAGTATCTCCAACCCCACTTTTAAAGACATGTATTGCAGTTACAATAAGTGTGCCATACAGTCTGATGCATTTTTCCCATATGGTGCCAAGTAAAGCTCAACAGTAGTCAGCAAGACCCTAAAATAGTCACACATATCATTTGGACTTGATTTAGGATCTTAACTAATGGTGTCTTTGCAGATTTAAAATACGTGCAATCGTGGTTCATGTGTTTTATATCTGGTTTAGAGCAGCTGGTGTGAGACGGTAAGACAAAAGAGCCACTTTTAATTAAAATGTGTTGAGCAAACAAAATTTGGGTCATCAAAAAGACTTCACACATATGATGGAAATCTGGAATTACACATAAAAGAATTAGAATTTTAATTCAGTCAAGTGTTAGTGATCACATTCCAGTTAATGTCCCTGTTAGTACCAGTCTATGATCTGGAGTTGAATTTATACAGGAAAATTAGTGCAGCCGGTCCCAAGATTACGAACGACATCCATTCCTAAATCTGTTTTAAAATAGAATTTTATATAAATCGGGCCAGGTACATAGGATTCGTTTTTAGCGTCAGTCAAATGTTTGTCTTAGTATAGGCGTATAGTATATATTTAACCTTTCGAAGCATATAACACACTTAAGAAACACTGTACAAAGTTACACACTTAACGTTAACGGCACTGTGATCCGATTCAAACTGGCGGGCTCGGGCCGACGAACCACCAAAGCCACGGAATGTTTCCATGAGCATCACAGTGCGTGCGTTCGGTATTAAGAACCGTTGTACAGTATTTAATTAGAAATTTTAACTCTAACTTTAAGGCTAATAGGCTTTATGGCAGTCCGTTCTCATGTTGGAGTTGTCTGTAAGTCGGACGTTCGTAACCCGGAGACTGTAGTAAACTATCACCCCCTGCTTTTTATGTTTTATGTTGAGGCATGTTTTATAATATCAAGTATGTTTAACACAATAATACAAAAATACAATTAAAATGTCACAATGTGTATGCATGTTAATTTTGGTTTCATAGATTTAATATTTCAGTTCGGTCATCACAGCTATATTAAATCTTGTGATTTTGATAAGCAGGTTTACAAAACTGTGCACTGTTAAGATTTGTGACTTTACTCATTTTATGCACTCTTGCATTCCTTAAACCATTATTTCAGTGCTAAAAATTGCATGGCTTTAAGTTGAGCCATGACTGACACAGTAATTAATATAGTGGTAGCTGTATCCTAAACAACAGTCCTATCTGCAGAGTGCAAATGAGAACATTGGTTGATTTCTGATGGAATGACCCACATAGATCAATAAATAAGGAGGCCTGCATCAAACTGTGTTACATTGTAGTAATACAGTCCTTGAAACGAAATAAAGTTCCTTAAAAGTTCTTTAATTTCTCACACAAACAACTGCATGCTGTATTCACCCTGCTCCAGGCCTCATGTTTTTAATGTACTCATTCTGTACATTAAAAATACCAAGGAAACACTATTATTGTAAACAATATTATCATAGTTACAACTATAATCCTTAATTACGCCTACATTTGTCAACGTACTGGCAATAACATGCAACCTTTATATAATAACCGCGTTTTACAGGTAATGATTCTCATAAAAATAAGTTAATCGAGGCTTTTATTTTGATGGATTCCACGGGCTTATTGCTGCTCAGTGCTGCTTTATTCAGCTATTAATAAAAATACAAGTCTCGAATACTGAAGTGTCAATATTGGATTGCACAGTAAAAACTTTGGTACATGTCTCAACAAGTTTGATAGCGTTGTGATGTCTTAGGGACAGTCGGACTGTTTTAGATACTGGGCATGTTCCTGAGTAGCTTGGACCTGGTCATGGGCTTATTGCTTATGTGCTGCTCAATGCGGTTGGCAGAACGGAGGTCGCTTCTCCAATTCTGTTTCGCCAAAAGCACTAAGAAAGTATTTGTTGGTCATAGTTGTGATAATAATGTATGAACATTTTAGAAATTGTACTGAAATAAGTAACTTAAACATAAAATAGCAATGATATTTCGTAATTAATTTGTAATTGATACAAAATACAGGACTCAAACATTAGAGTGTCAAAATTGATTGTACAGAAAAATTTAACTGGCTCCATATATGCAAAATGCATGCACTGCACTATATAGCACATTTTGAACTACACAGAAAAAACTGTATTACATATGTCAATGAAAGTGGGGTCCAGGGGCCTCATTTATAAAACACGCATAGTTTTAGTTCAGTATTTCCCTATATGGTTCTTACTCTGATAATTTTTGTGAAGTACCTTATTTTTTAACTTGTAAGGTGCTACAAATAAATAAATTAATTAAATGATTAAAGGTCTCAAGATCATGTTGTTCAACCCATTTAGGTTTTTCATTCATGATAACTAAACAACGGCTGTTTAATTAAATAAAAACAGACAAATATAAAACATTTAAATCTACGTTAATCTTATTTATCATCATGTACATAATTTAAATTTTAACGGGACTCATTTAAGCAACTAGGAGCGTGAAAACAGGACGGCTGCTGGGAATGAATCATTGTGGCACCATGCAAGGGAGATTTGTCTCCCTCTGCTGGACATGAAATACCACTACAGCAGACCTTCCAGGCAGCGCCACTGCTATTGCTAATATGGTCACAAATGCTTGTTTATACATCCTCTTATTCCTGACTGATTTGGAATGACCATGTCATTGTTCCCACTACAGCTCCACTACTCTCCATCTCTTGTTTCTGTTTTCTAAAGCATCTAAAGTAGAAATCTGCTGCCTTTCAGCCCAACATTCTGCATCTGAACACCCAGAGACAGTTCCACACTCTTTATTCAGCAATAGAATTTACATAACCAACACAAGAGCAAATTGTAACTTCGGTCTGAGCAAATCAAACCGGCATCTGGCTAGATACTTGGCTAGCTAAAGAATATTTTTTTAATGGCAATTAAGCCTCACTTTCAGTAATGCAAATAGCTTTTATTAGGTTAAGTTTTCCTTTTACATTAAAATACATGTTTTGTAAGAGCAACTGTATATACAATGTGTAATAAACAGAAAAGAAAATGAGAAATAAGAATTATGAAAGCAAGAAAATAGTCACAAACTAACCAGTAGTAGTAAAACTAAACAACTCATAGAACAAATCAAACAGTACCAAACCAAACCAAACAATAAAGTACAAAACCAAATCAAATAATGAGGCTGAATTAAAAGGAAACTTTTGAAAGCAGAAAACAAAATTTCTGCCCTTGGGTCACTTTGAGTGGATTCAACCCATGGGGTTGGACTATATGACCAGTTGAGTGTATGTCAATGTTTCCAGTGATCCACCCCTCCACCCCCCAGCCTGTTCCATGAGACAGAGGACACAGCAAGGCCCCAGACCCACAGTATGGCCGCAGAGCAAAGGTGCTGTTTGTGCTTGAAAGATCTAGTGGGGAGACACATGTGAGAAGACATCCAGGCTGTGTCTTTCTATCTATTTGTTATACATTTATGGTTGATATTGTACTAGATTATTTCCAGGTCCAGGGCCGGCCTACCCCTTGGGAGGGAGACAGTCTCTTTGGTTTTTAATAATGTCATAATGTCACCTTTAACAACATTCATATCCAGCTATATTGTGTAGGCAGAGGACATCATTACTTTTACAACAGGATCCCAAGTGTTGAGCATTTTATCATACATTAGCCTATTTTTATATACTGGAATTCTGGCCCTTTTTCCTAATTTTATCCTTTATTAAAGGAAGAAAGAACATGGAATAGTGAACATGGGGCAAGGACAAATTGCATGAATGGAATTCAGACCCTCTGAAAATATATGTTTGGCAGTGGGCAGAGTTTAACAACAGGCCAAATTCTGGCTGTATTGGAATGAGTGGTACTGTTAAATTTTTAGCCTACCACTTAAATGCATAATTTTTGCTAATTGTTTTAGAAGTAGAGACATTATTTACCAAATAGTTTACACTTAAAATGTAAAACATCACTTATTTTAAATATTAGGGATCATCCTCAGTAGGCTGGACCCTAGTTTTATTTAGACTTGTAGTACAGATATTTTAATTCAGTCAAGCATTAATAATTAATGTCTGTGTTACTATCCAGTTTATGATTTGCAAGTGAATGTAGACATCAAAACTAATTATATACTGTCACTATTAAGTTTATTATTTCACTATGCTTCAAAATATTATGAATTTTAAACACCAGTAATTAAAATAGCCTCCATTTCATGTTGTCCCATCCAAGATGGACGTCTGTTAAAAGTTCTATTAATTGCCATTTTCCTTTCTTTTTCTCAGATATGTATGTTTTCTATTAAAAATGTCATCCATTATACGTGGTCTCAAAGATACCAATTTTATGGTCTACATAATGTTGGTGTCTTTGAGGTTTACATTTAACACAATAAATTAAATGAAATCATACAGCACAACAATATACCAAACACAATTATTATTTTTAAATATATAAATAGGCTATATCTGATTATATCTGTGACTCATCCTTTCCTAAATTAATATGTGAAATGTAACTTGGGTTCATTTGGGTTCATAGGTTTAGTGCTGCTAGCTGCTGGTTGTGCTGCTATACAATAAACTTCCATACCAGATTGCGTAGTTGAGGGATCAACTTCCAGTATGATACACAATAGGCCATGATTAATGCAAAGAAACATATTTTTGAGACAATAAGATTTTATTTTTTTATTTTATTGTTTAATACATTCTCAAATTATACTGGATATGCAGTGGAACTATTAAAAATGTTTTCAATGACCATGGGGTATGAGCAAATGCTTAAATCTTGCTTGAAATCAAAGTCAGATATAAATAGTGTCAGAATGTGCCATGCCCTTACATAAATGGTCCACTGCCTCGCATTTACAGTGTAAGTTGTATGTTATAATAGTGTTTATTTGTTGGTTTGAGTTTTTAATGCTTTACTCTATTTTACTGTTCTACTCTATTTCCTGTGCTTTGGCTCTATTAAATAGGTACTGGTAAGCTGTTTGTTATGATGGCTGGTCTTCTTTACAGTACAGCAACAGGAATTTATTTAGAATTAAATGGGTTTGCAAAATCAACAACACACCACAATATAAAGTGCTAAAATAGCTTCCACACTAAAACATTTAGTTGAGAAGCCACTTGCATTTTTTTTCTAACCAACGTTGAACTTCTGGACAGTCCCTAAATGCTTGCCTTGCCTATGGTGATTCAAATAACAAGTTTAAATAAACCAAGAGGATAAATGTGCGATCCAAGAGTTTTGCAGTGATGCCTGAAGGTCCCAAAGCAATAGGAGAAAAAGCCCTGGGTCAAAGTGAATCCCATCAGCCTGCTGGGTGCAAAAATACACGGTATTACTTTTTTCTGAAGCCACGCTTCTCCACCTCTGCCCCAATCTTTGGCTGATAAATAAGTCCCGCGTCACATTCCCTCTATGAAACTGCAATTTGGAGCTTTCTGGCTGTTTTGCTCAAGAACGTAAATGTTTATGTGCATGGGTGCAGTAAATTCATGTTAGTGCGTCGATTTTTTTAAGCTGTCGTTTTACACCCCATGTTTATAAGATCGCACTTCAGTAAGATTTCTTACATAGTGGAAGTCGAGACTGAAGGCGGGACTTCGCTTCGGTAGCGACTAAACGGACATTTCTGACAATGTCACATGACGCGCTGTGTATGGTCACAGATGTCCGCTTAGTGTCTCCCGCCAGTCGCCGTTGTGCCGTAAGCCAAACCCGGACCCGGACCCAGGCAGCCCTGGCGCGGCGCTTTGAAGCAGCCAGAGGAAACCAGCATCCGATATGGGGAGAAACACACGAGTCCTGTAGCTACACAGCGGCTGCATCACTCGAGAAAGGTGCAGCAATGATGGCGTAGCAAACATTTTAAAATATATTTATGGTCATTTACCTATGATGGTTTAGTCCGGTGATTTAACCAGTTGAACAGGTTAGCCATTTTAGCTTTTGCAAGACAGCTAATTGGACGGTTAGCTATCTGTAATTCCTTAGATCTGTATAACTCCTGAGACCTCTGAGGTCCTTTCTCGTAATCGTTAGCCAGCATACGGTTTCGACGGTTCGCTTAGCATTTAGCACACTTCATTTTCAAACGACTTAGCAACATACCGCTGAAGTTAACTGCAACATATAACGATTTGTAATCAAATGTTTCAAGACACCAAGCGTTGTCATGTTAAGTAGGTTTCGGTTTCTGTTGTAATGTAAATATACCTTGCGTGGACTTTTTTTTAGTATACATGGCAAGTACTAATATTTTCAACAACATTAACCATACCATCGATCAAGACGCGCTGCTATTTGCCTCACAATATGCGCAAAATGATTTGCTCTTCGCTGACAATCGCACATCATTTGACAGTGTTAGCCTGCTAGCTTAGGGGAAACTTTGTTTTGAGCAGCGAAACTTGTTGCTACAACCGGAGCTTGTTCTCAGGCTGACTAAATTGAATTGACGTAACATAGTTGCCGTCTTCATGTTGTTAAAACTTTGTCTATACAGTATTAAGGGATGTCTAAAAGGAAGCACAGTTCATGGGACGCGAACTCCCACAAGAGAGCCCGATCTGAAGCCGCGGAGGAGGATGATGAGGAGGACTCAACCCTGCCAAGCCAGCCCGAATGCGGGACAGCATCTCTGAAGGTAGACGTGTGCTCAGATTCTAAACATAGTACAAGTAATATGGAAATGACTGAATGAACCAGTACACAATTCATTGCGACTGATTTAGGTGTCAGTGCTCGAAGATCATAATTGTGTGATATATAATGTTTTGTATTGTAAATCGCGACCCATGGTAGCGCCTGTCCGTGGGTATCGCCCTGAGTGCGAGAAATTCCGAAAATTACAATAGTTTCTTCCCTTCAGTGATTACAACCTGAATTGTATATGTATGATGCTATTATGTACGTGCGATTTTACTATTTATTATTAGTAGTCTTACTGGTAGGTCAGACGTGTGAAATAATTTAGACAAGGGGAAAAATAAAACTTGAAAGTTGTTTTTGTTTTGTATTTTCTCAGACCTCCGGGGAAGTGGGCCTGATTGAGAGCATTTTTCTGAAAAACTTCATGTGTCATTCTATGCTGGGTCCTTTTCCCTTTGGAGACAATGTCAACTTTGTCATTGGAAATAATGGAAGTAAGTAAATGAATTCACTGTCCAAATACTCAGCTGGCAATACTGTAGTAAGGTGAGATTGCAGTATGAAGCAGAGCAGTATTCATACTGGAGTTATCACTGCTGAACCGAATGGTTTTAGTGAGCTTTGCTACTGTAAGGGCACAGATGCTGCGCCCTGTTTGGCCCTTTGGTATCTGACCCTGAGACACAATGTGCTTACCAGGTGGGAAGAGTGCCATCCTTACAGCTCTCATCGTTGGACTGGGAGGAAAAGCCACAACAACCAACCGGGGATCTTCTCTGAAGGGCTTTGTGAAGGAGGGAGAGAGGTAGTGTAAGAGCCCTTTTCAGAGCCCTTCATTCATTCATTCATTCATTCATTCATTCATTCATTCATTCATTCATTCATTCACACATTCTTCATGAGAAGAGGTGGTTGTGCTAAGTGCCCGTGTCAAGATAAATCTTGAGGCAGTTATTTGCCTACATTGAATCAACATGTGAAAACTGTATGATACAAGTGTGTGGAAACTGTATGCTGCTAGACGCAGGTTAAGCGCACTTTCAGATTAAATTGCACAATCTTGTAGTTCTGGAGTAAGCCTACGGTACATTCATGTTACAGTGTGTAAAACCATACCCTGGGTAAGGTTGGGCACAGTTCCTGCCCGTAAACTAACCATACCCTCAACAACATTTAGTAGAGTGCCTAAGTATATCAGTAGAATTTTTCTGCTTGAACCCAAGCTGTGGGATTCTGAAAATGTATGTGTAATTCAGGCGATCCCGCACCGCGTTTTCAGCCCTGCCTGGGAAAGGTTGTAATTAGGTTTACGTACTAGGGCAGTATCAGGGAGTAGCTTTACAAATCCTCCATCCAGTTTCCACATTTGAATTTATTCCTGTATCTCTTTCATGTTGCACAGCAGGAAGTACAGTGAAGTTAAGAGTGATCTTTGCACACTGTTAATATGGATGAGTGGAAATGGTGTGATAAACACTTGGCCTGTAGCTCAGGGTGCTCTGGCACTGAGGAGCTGGACTCTTTAGCTTCCTGAAGCTAACAGAGCTTCTTCTGTCTGTTTCCATGGGCAGTGCTGCAGACGTGTCCATCACGCTGCGTAACAGGGGGCAGGATGCATATAAACCAGAGGCATTCGGACCTTCCATAATCGTGGAGCTCCGTCTCTCCAGTGAGGGCCTGAGAACTTACAAGCTGAAGAGCAAAACTGGTGAGTTTTCCATGTGACTGGTCCAGCTAAACTGGTGTGTTTCCACTGTGTTTGGTCCAGCTAAACTGGTGTGTTTCCTCTGTGTTTGGTCCAGCTAAACTGGTGTGTTTCCACTGTGTTTGGTCCAGCTAAACTGGTGTGTTTCCTCTGTGTTTGGTCCAGCTAAACTGGTGTGTTTCCTCTGTGTTTGGTCCAGCTAAACTGGTGTGTTTCCTCTGTGTTTGGTCCAGCTAAACTGGTGTATTTCCTCTGTGTTTGGTCCAGCTAAACTGGTGTGTTTCCTCTGTGTTTGGTCCAGCTAAACTGGTGTGTTTCCTCTGTGTTTGGTCCAGCTAAACTGGTGTGTTTCCTCTGTGTCTGGTCCAGTTAAACTGGTGTGTTTCTTTTGTGTCTGGTCCAGCTGAACTGGTGTGTTTCCTCTGTGTTTGGTCCAGCTGAACTGGTGTGTTTCCTCTGTGTTTGGTCCAGCTAAACTGGTGTGTTTCCTCTGTGTCTGGTACAGTTAAACTGGTGTGTTTCCTCTGTGTCTGGTACAGTTAAACTGGTGTGTTTCCTCTGTGTCTGGTCCAGTTAAACTGGTGTGTTTCCTCTGTGTTTGGTCCAGCTAAACTGGTGTGTTTCCTCTGTGTCTGGTACAGTTAAACTGGTGTGTTTCCTCTGTGTCTGGTCCAGTTAAACTGGTGTGTTTCCTCTGTGTCTGGTCCAGTTAAACTGGTGTGGTGAGACTAATACTTGAACAGACCACTTATATGGCCACAATTTAAATTTCATTTGTATGTGTCTTATAATTTGTAAATAAAAGTGTATGATAGTATCGCAGTGATATTTCCCAATGTGATTACACCAAATCAGCAGCCCAGTGACCCCCACTAGGGGGGCCGGTCTGAGGCATGAGACTCCTGGGCTGGGAGTCAGTCCCACCCCAGTCCTGGTGTAAGTGACAAACCAGTGATGGGACATCAGTAAGTGCTTTATTCCTCTTTGGGGTTCCAGTATGAAAAAATGGGAGAACCTCTGTCTTACACAACTTGATGGGAGAACTCAAGAATTGAAAATCATTTAAAATTGACTTCAGGGTAAACTGTTAAATCAGACCACTCTCCTGTAACCAAAATGAATTCAGTTGATTACTGGTTTAGTTTAGTGTGAAAATACAGTGTCCTTTTTTGTTAGGAGAGGCCTGAAAATGCGTTCTGACTTGCAGGTCAGCTTGTGTCCACGAAGAAGGAGGAGCTAGTTTCCATTCTTGATCATTTCAACATCCAGGTAAGATGGCCTTTTATAATGGGCTGATCTCAGATCAGTGTTCTGGACCAGCTGGAGTCAGGCTTTTCCTGAGCCACTTGTGTCTCCATTTCACCAGCAATATGCTGCTTGTATCCACAGCAAAACTACGTCTTATGACTGTTTCAGCAGCACTATAGAGCAAATATATCAGTGATATCGAGTCTATGGGTAAAATTCAGGTTGTGGGCTGTAGGTGGAGCTTTTCCTAAAATAAAGCTGCTATGATGTGAACTGAGGCAGCGGAATTGTGTGCACAAAGATGTGCATTTGGTCTGAATGCTTTTAATGACAATAATGATCACTTTAATCATGAAAAGTGGCTGGACTATACATATAAAGGTAATAAAAATAAGACATATGTAAATTACCACACCGGCAGACTTACCCAACCCTCCCACAACGTAATCAGCTCCCTTAACTTTGCAGGTATGTTTAGTGCACCTCAGTACGATTTAGGGAGTATTAGGAATGTGGCTTTAAGAAGAAAAGGCTTTCAGACATTTTGGCTTGGAAGATAATAAATGAGAGCTGGGCAGTTAATACCTTAGTTAGATGACAGGTCTACTGTGTAGCCCTCCTGCTTTTACTGTCAGTGGAAACCATGCGTAGGGCGAGCGAGAAGCACTGCCATGATCAGTCAGTTTGTTGTCCTACCGAAAATGCAGTCTGTGACTTAAACAACAAGGAGAAACATAATTGGTGTTTTCTATTTTGATTTGTCTTTATATCTCTTGTAACTGCAGGTGGACAATCCTGTGTCCATATTAACTCAAGAGATGAGTAAGCATTTTCTGCACTCCAAAGGGGAAGGAGACAAATACAAGGTGGGTGCAGTCTGATGCTCAGGTGGCCTGTGTGGCTTTTTAGGTTATTTTATGACATCAGTGATAATGCTTGTAGAAAAAATAACCCTCTAACCATGTCTGTGACTGCGGTTTCTTTGGATTAACCGAAATGGTTAGTATATTTGGAGAAGTACATAAACTGATTTTTTCTGCAGTTTTTCATGAAAGCGACGCAGCTGGAGCAAATGAAGGAGGATTACACGTACATCATGAAGACGAAGACGGTCACCCTGAATAAGATCGCAAAGCATGAGGAGGTACATACTTTGTTTCTGTTCCTGTGGCAAAACTTTGTGGTTGATTTACATTTTCTGACCCTAGTGACCTTATCAGTGGAGAAGAATGCTATAGGGCTACATGATTCTGTTGGATTTCTGTAGTTCCCTGCTGCATCATATTCCCACTTTTTGGATTTTTGGCCAGTATTCTTACCCATCGCGCTGACAGTTTTAAATCTCATGCAGCAGAATATGATCTGCTTCCCATTGTCTGTATCATCTTCTGATGGTAAACTAATCCAGTCAATTTGTTTGTTAGCTTCACATGACTATCTGAAGTTATGTCCGAAATGACAGTAGCCTCACGGAATGACGTAATGTATGATGTCTCTGAATGGGACAGTCTAACTTTGTCCACAGTTCACTCATTCTGAATGGGACCCTCAAGATACTTAACCTAATATCTAACTTTGTCCATGGTTTGTCTGATTCAGTACACAGGAACACAGAACACAGTTGACAAAGGCTGTACACAGTACACAGGCTGGTTACACAGGAGGCTGGTTGAGTGAACAGGCTGATTCAGTACACAGGTACACAGGCTGGTTGAGTGAACAGGCTGATTCAGTACACAGGAACACAGGCTGGTTGAGTGAACAGGCTGATTCAGTACACAGGTACACAGGCTGGTTGAGTGCACAGGCTGATTCAGTACACAGGAACACAGGCTGGTTGAGTGAACAGGCTGATTCCACACAAAACAGGCTGGTTGAGTGAACAGGCTGATTCAGTACACAGGAACACAGGCATGGAACAGGCTGATTCAGTACACAGGTACACAGGCTGGTTGAGTGAACAGGCTGATTCAGTACACTGAACACTGTGTATCACAGGTGAGTTCAGGCTGATTCAGTACACAGGAACACAGGCTGGTTGAGTGCCAGAGAAAAGTTGAAGCTGAAAGTGAGTCTTTCCACATCAGTGTCCATATTCAGGGCAATACAATTTACTTCTCAGGAATTGTTTTGTTTGAATGACTCCTTGGTCTTTGGTGAGAAATCCTTGAGAAAGAGGAGGACCACTGACATTTTTATTACAGGCTGGGTAAACTCCTGTGCCAATGGTGACAAAAGACATTTCTTTGATTAATTTTGTAATTGACAAATTTAATGGTTTTAAATACTATTAAATTAGCAATGTAGTCCTTTATCAGAGTGGTTTTATCAAGACAAGTTGCAACAATCATTCACAGGATAATGGGTTTGCATTGTACCTGAAGGCTATCAGGGCAAAAGGAAAAAAAAACTATGGATTCATGGACTGGAAAATCAGGAAATTTGATTCCAGTTAGGCGTAAATTAAATGTGAGAATTTGAGACCCCACACAAAAAAACAGCTAATAGGCATTATCCCCACATGGTGCTCCGTTATGCTCTTCTCATTTCTGCTGTGTATCACAGTGTTCCCAGCTCTCCAGAGAAAAGTTGAAGCTGAAATAGTCTGACATGAATGGTCCAATGTGACTTACCCAATTCTCTGCGTTTATGAGCACGTCAATGGTTGCATCTTCAGACTGAAGTAGGAGGAAAGATGCATCATATCTTTAAGATTTTGTTGTTAAAGGAATTCATGAAATCATGGCTAGTGTAATTTGTAGTAATGTAGAGGTCATCTGATGCATCACTCTTTGTTACCATGGCAATAGTGCTGAACTGGTATCTGGGTTTGTCTTTATTTTCCTCCATTACATTTACATTACTGTCATTTAGCTGACGCTTTTATCCAAAGTGACTTACAGTTGATTAGACTAACCAAGGGCCAATCTCCCCTGGGAGCAATGTGGGGTTAAGGGCCTTGCTCAAGGGCCCAACAGCAACTGGGACTTGAACCGCCAACCTCAGGGGTCCCAGTCATTTACCTTAGCCACTAGGCTATAGGCTGCCCCATTAGGGTGGGAGAATCTGAGGCTCTTGCAGAGGGCATAATTATAGCTTAGGAGGCTTTCATTCCAAGCCAGGAAACAGACTTGTCATGAATTTGAAAGCCATGTCCTTTCAGGTTTCCATGTGGCTTGTTTAAGAGCATGTACTTGGTCACTGTACCATGGTAAATGCTTTTTTGATTTTTTTAATGGCTACATCAGCATCTAACATTTTATGCAGAGTACAATTTGGGAGTCATGATTGTACAGACTAAATGGTCCAGGGTGGTCATCAACTTTTGAAGTATCAGAAGAGATTTTATGCATAAGAGAAAGACTGGGCTATGAATTTATAAAACAAATGAATGGTATTATATGATTGTTGGTCATGGTTAATTTTAGTGCCATATGTGAAGATCAGATCCAAAATATGGTTGCAGTAATGTTTAGGTTGGTGTACAAATTGGCAATCAAATGGAGCCAGTAATGGACAAAAACGCTCTGAAAGAATTATGTCCATTGTCCATATCAATATTGAAACTCACAATCTTATCTGTATCGACAACCAGGCTGGATAAGAGGTCTGCAAATTCAGAGAAGAAAAGGTTATAAGCTATTATAAGGGCGAACAGTTGAACTGCTGATTTGTCAGGATTTTCAAAGCTAATTACTAGCAATTCAAATGAATTAAGTATACTGTAAGTAGGTTGAGGGACCTGATTACTATTGTAACTAGGAGGGGTTGATTCATTTAAAGCAACAAACTCATTACATTTCAGTCAAACATTGAATGTTGAATTAGTGATCAGTAATTTATTCAGCCTTAGGTCCTAGTGACCTCATATTTGAAGGACCACTATAATATGTGAGGGACCAGTACATTTGTGAGGGACCAGTTTGTGACCCATAGCTGTGACATTGGCAGGAACATTTTCTGATGAAAAATGGGTGCTTGCACATCCTTTGTAGCTGGTCGAAGTGAAGTATGTGAGAGGGAGGGCATCTCAAGGTCACTGTCACAGCTATGCTTGATCTACACTCTGGTTTTATGCTGGCACTAAATGCCACCTCAAACAAAGATGTCATTAAAAATGGAGCCATCAGTTTTCTAGCCTTCAGCATCACCTTCGAGTAAACTTGTTACGTTTCGAACCAAAAACTCTTGAATGCGCTGCTTGAAATGTCCCATCACATGACAGTTCAGTTAGCTGCTCAGTTTATTTGGCAGGCATGTCCACTCAACCTGAATCACAGGTGGAGTTTATCTGGCCAAGGCCTGAGAGATGTGAATGATTTCCTCCAGCGTGGAAGATGATCCGTTATCGCATGTGTAGGGCACTGGTCAGTGATACTGTCTGTCACAAACTTGTGCAGCTGGGTGACAGGGAAATGGTTTAGTTTTCTATCAGTGATCAATACAATGTTTTGTTTATGAATTTTCACAACATCACCATTACTTCAACAAGGAGGCAACAAAAAGGCAAAAAATTTCATTTCCTTAACACCCATTGAAAATGCGAACAACACATTTCTTCATTTGAGAAAAATCTCCCCAAAACCTTCCTCCGTGACAACCGGTGGATCGAGTGACAAAGCCTTTTGCTCAAAGGCCACAATAAGGAAGCTTTGCGAATGGCATGGTTAGGCTTTGCGGTGATGTGTGTGGAGTGGAATAGTTGTGTGCGCAGTGGAACAGACGTTTGCAGAACAGATGTGTGTGCAGCGGGGCGGACGTGTGCGCAGTGGATATGGCTTGATGTAACTGATAATGGAAATGACCTGTTCAGTTGACCCTTCTCCAATTGCTACAGTTCTTTGGCTGCAAGCTGATCAGGGTGAATTAAACTGTGTCAGGAGCACTTTAATGCCTAATGTGTGTAGCTGTGCATGAGGTTGTTCCAGCTGTAGTGAAGTTCATTTTGAACTAGTTTTTGTTGATGTGTAAATGCATTGCTAGATATTTTCAAACTGGAGGTAATGTTAAACATGGAAATAATAATCATTGGATAGGGTTTCCTTCCCTTTCATATGAGCCATATTGCGACACAGTGTTTAGCTTTTGGGTGTGTAGTTGTCACACTATTCAGTTGACATTGTGTAACCTATGTGTCAGACCATTCTGATTTCTTGAAATATTTGGTTGTGTGGGATATAGTGGGTATTAAAAGTTTTCAGACCCTGTTAAAATGCCAGGTTGTTGTGATGTAAAGAAATGAGACCACGAAAAATCATTTCACACAACTTTTTCCACCTTTAATGTGACCTAAAACCTGTACAATTCAATTGAAAAACAAACTGAAATCTTTTAGGGGGAAAAATAAAATAAAAACTATAATAATGTGGTTTCATAAGTGTTGGCACCCTTTTATTATTGGGGATGTGGCTGTGTTCAGAATGAACCAATCACATTCAAACTCATGTTAAAAGAAAGAAAACCTCCATCAAGTCTCCCAAAAGCATGTGGGAAAATGTGTTATGGTCTGATGAGACCAAGGTTGAACTTTTTGGTCATAATTCCAGAAGGTATGTTTGGCGCAAAAACAACACTGCACATCACCAAAAGAACACCATACCCACGGTGAAGCATGGTGGCGGCAGCATCATGCTTTGGGCCTGTTTTTCTTCAGCTGGAACTGAGGCTTTAGTCAAAGAGGAGGGGATCATGAACAGTTCCAAATACCAGTCAATTTGGCACAAAACCTTCAGGCCTCTGCTAACAAGCTGGCGATTAAGAGGAATTTCACCTTTCAGCACAGCAACGACCCAAAGCATTCCACCAAATCAACAAAAGAATGGCTTCACCACAAGAAGATTAAAGTTTTGGAATGGCCCAGCCAGAGCCCAGACCTGAATCCAGTTGAAAATCTGTGGGGTGAGCTGAAGAGGGCTGTGGACAGGGGATGCCCTCACAGTCTGACAGATTTGGAGCGCCAAGTCAAGATGTGCCATGCTGATAGACTCTGAATGCTGTTATAAACTCTAAAGGTGCTTCAACAAAGTATTTGTTTAAGGGTGTGCATATTTATGCAAACAGGTTATTGTGAGGTTTTTATTTTTTATTTCTTCCCCCCTAAAAGATTTGTTTCTTTTTCAGTTGAATTGTACGGGTTATAGGTCACATTAAAGTTGGATAAAGTTCTGACATGATTTATCGCGGTCTCATTTTTTTACATCTCAACAACCTGGCATTTTAACAGGGGTGTGTAGACTTTTTATATCCACTGTATGTGGTGTCCTGATGGTGCCTCTTGGTAAACCTGCTCTCCACTCACCTGCCCAACTCCCCAAACTTTGAGGAGGGGGTTGCAGAAAGACTCCACTGAATTTTCAATGCCTGTAGATATCTTTACAAAATTTTTTCATCGAGTTTACAGTATGCTTGTGCCCTAAAACTAGGTAGATCTGGCTTGGTCCAGGACTTTGAGATAATATGAGATAATATTATTGAGTGCTAAACTACAATAACAGAAGGTATTTTGTTATCTACTTTGACATAAATGTGTTCTGTATCGGTGCTAGTCTCATAATTGTGTTTATCGTTTTTCATATATTCACATTAGTATCTGACTAGTAAAATGTAGTCAGATTGGGTAGAGCTTGTTTATCAAATGAAATCTGTTTCTCTTTTATGTTTCAGTGCTTGGAGGACTTGAGACGAAAGTATTTGGAAAAAGAGGACAAGTACAAAAGCCTGGCTTCCCTGGATGAGATGCACACCAAACTGCAGCAGCTGCAGCACCAGATGGCCTGGGCCCTGGTAAGGCTGCTGTTATGGGCTTTAGTGGGGATCAGGCAATTTCATACATACAACTACCCACACCGGTGCGCAATGCATACACGCGCACACACTGACACACCTGTGCTGGGATAGTGCAGGCTTCCTCCAAGACTTTGATGTAAGCCACGTTAAAGACCATGAACTATAATTAACAAGTTATACATTTGCAGAATGTCTCCATGCAGTAAGCCATCTGTGGTAGCTTTGGTTAGGGGGGTTGTTAATGAAAATTCTCAAGTTAAAGATTTCTTGATTGAAATTGTAGCTTACACAATTGTCACCTTGTTTTTAAAGTGGTGATTCTTGTTTTGTAGCTATAAACATCAAATGAGCTGCAGCAGTTTCTGTCAACTAACATTGATTTTCATCTTGAACGCCAGAACCATTGCCAAAGAAAAACTATTAATCTTTCACTGTCAAAACCAAAAAGGTTATACTGCAAAATTATAAACTGCAAAAGGAAATAGCACACTGATTACATGCGTTGTGTGACTAGGGGAGCAGGGTTACACTGAATACATGTGCTGTGTGACTGTGGGAGCAGGGTCACACTGAATACATGCGCTGTGTGACTGTGGGAGCAGGGTCACACTGAATACATGCGCTGTGTGACTGTGGGAGCAGGGTCACACTGAATACATGCGCTGTGTGACTGTGGGAGCAGGGTCACACTGAATACATGCGCTGTGTGACTGGGGGAGCAGGGTCACTCTGAATACATGTGCTGTGTGACTGTGGGAGCAGGGTCACACTGAATACATGCGCTGTGTGACTGGGGGAGCAGGGTCACTCTGACTGCATGTGCTGTGTGACTGTGGGAGCAGGGTCACACTGAATACATGCGCTGTGTACTGGGGGAGCAGGGTCACACTGAATACATGTGCTGTGTGACTGGGGGAGCAGGGTCACACTGAATACATGTGCTGTGTGACTGTGGGAGCAGGGTCACACTGAATACATGCGCTGTGTGACTGGGGAGCAGGGTCACACTGAATACATGTGCTGTGTGACTGGGGGAGCAGGGTCACACTGAATACATGTGCTGTGTGACTGTGGGAGCAGGGTCACACTGAATACATGCTCCCAGCTATATGTCACTGATAATTATCTGATGGGGTCCAAAAATAAAAGGTATGGCTGGTTTGGATTGATACAATCTGTTTGCATTGCACATAGATTTCATATGGAAACATATCACAGTAATGTGAAAAATTGCCGTTTGCACATGGATGCAGTATCGTTGGAGCTGATATTGATGCATTGATGGAATCAATGGAACTTTACACCCCTATAACAGATGCTTCATAATTTCTGTGTGAGTTAGTTTCATATCTGTCCTTTGAAGGTCACTGAAATGGAAAAAGAGGTGCAACCAATGAGAGAAAGAGTCAATGGAGAAGAGAAGGCCACTATTAAATATGACCAGAAAGTAGAGGAATGGAAGGTAAGACTCTGGTCTGTTAATCTGTGTACCGCTCTATCTACTCAATGCTAAACTGACCACACGCTCTAAACGAAACTGACCACACACTCTGTACTAAACTGACAACATGCTCTGTGCTAAACTGACCACACAGTCTGTGCTAGACAGACCACACACTCTATATGAAACTAACCACACACTCTGTGCTAAACTGACAACATGCTCTGAATGAAACTGACCACACACTCTGTGCTAAACTGACCACACACTCTATGCTAAACTGACCACACACTCTATGCTAAACTGACCACACACTCTGTACTAAACTGACCACATACTCTGTGCTAAACTGACCACACACTCTGTACTAAACTGACCACACACTCTGTACTAAACTGACCACACACTCTGTGCTAAACTGACCACACACTCTGTGCTAGACAGACCACACACTCTATACAAAACTGACCACACACTCTGTGCTAGACAGACCACACACTCTATACAAAACTGACCACACACTCTGTACTAAACTCACAACATGCTCTGAATGAAACTGACCACATGCTCTGTGCTAAACTGACCACACACTCTGTGCTAGACAGACCACACACTCTATACAAAACTGACCACACACTCTGTACTAAACTCACAACATGCTCTGAATGAAACTGACCACACGCTCTGTGCTAAACTGACCACACACTCTGTGCTAGACAGACCACACGCTCAAAAGGAAACTGACCACACACTCTGTACTAAACTCACAACATGCTCTGAATGAAACTGACCACACACTCTGTACTAAACTGACAACATGCTCTGAATGAAACTGACCACAGGCTCTATGCTAAGCTAAGCATACGTTCTGTGCTAAACTGACCACACACTCTGCACTGAACAGACCACACGCTCTATACGAAACTGACCACACACTCTGTGCTAGATTGATCACATGCTCTGTGCTAAACTGACCACATGCTCTATGCTAAGCTAAGCATACGCTCTATACTAAACTGACCACACACTCTGTACTTAACTCACAACATGCTCTGAATGAAACTGACCACACACTCTGTGCTAAATTGACAACATGCTCTGAATGAAACTGACCACAGGCTCTATGCTAAGCTAAGCATACGTTCTGTGATAAACTGACCACACACTCTATACGAAACTGACCACACACTCTGTGCTAGATTGATCACATGCTCTGTACTAAACTGACCACATGCTCTATGTTAAGCTAAGCATACGCTCTGCACTAAACTGACCACATGCTCTATGCTAAGATTGATCACATGCTCTGTACTAAACTGACCAAATGCTCTGCATGAACTGATCGTATGCTCTGCACTAAACTGACCACATGCTCTATGCTAAGCTAAGCATACGCTCTGCACTAAACTGACCAAACGCTCTGCACTGAACTGATCGTATGCTGTGTACTAAACTAACCACAAAGGCACTGTACCATGCTAAACACTCTGTGACACTATGGCTGCAGGCCAAAGTTGTGGAGGCAGAGCAGAAGTACAGACAGATCCACGACCAGCTGGAGAGCATCTCTGAGCGCATGCAGCAGCTGCAGCCTCAGTGTGCAGTGCTGAAAAACCAGGCACAGGAGTGCAGCAAAACCTTCAAAGCAGCTGAGGTAAGACAGCTCTCTGTGACTTCATAATCAACTGAAGTAGGTTCACTCAGTGACATCATAAACACCTGAGGTTAGTGCACTCAGTGACATCATAAACACCCAAGGAGAAGATAAATTAACTCCTGATATTCAAACACAAAAAGGTAAACACTGGTAATTTTTAATGGTTGAAGTACTGTTCCTAACTAAAGAAAACCAAGTAGGGCTGCATGGTATATTGCATTTTAAAAAATATTGCAAATGAATTTATCACAGTAAGCATATCACAATGTGTTGTGATAATTTAATTTAAGATCATTTTAATAATTTTAAGAGAGTTTAAGAGAAACACAGAGAGCAGAGAAAAGTTCATGTCAAAATGAGTTGGCCTGAGGGTCATGGTAAGGCATCTTCTGCAGCTGCAGAAGGTGACCTAAGGCCTCATTTATAAGACTTTGGATACTTTTGTAACTGAATAGAATAATCCTGAACCCAATGAAAAACAGGCTCAATATGTATCACACAGGGATAGAAAACCTTGAAGTCAACATAGTACAAAGATCTACTTATGAAATAAAACCACTGAATGCAATATTACAGCCTGTGAAGTGTATGAAAAATGTGCTATTTTCAAAAAAGATAGAAAATGATAGAGTAATATACCATATTTACATTTGTTATATATCTGCAATGAATATTAACACTTTCCCACAAAAAAAGTTTCAAGGAAATGACAATAATCCTTCTTGGGAAAATATAGTTAAAAAGTAGGTTTTTCAGCTCTAAAGCTATATTTAGTAAGGTCTGTGTCACTCAATTTTGTATGCAGGACCAAATAACTTCTAGATGTGATAAGACTATATTAATACTACACAGAATTAAAATTCTTCATTTTGGCATGTTTTATTAATTTGATTACTGTAAAACATTCAGCAACAGCTATGTACATGAATACATGTTGCTTATCATCCTTAGGGTTTCTTAGATGTTCAGGACAAATTTCAACCCAATCCACTGAAAAATAAACAATTGGAGAGGCTTAGGATACACATACAAAGCATCGCTAAAATGCTCCGAGGGCCAAGCTGAAAAAATCCCTAACTAAAAAAAGTATGTAGAGTAGAGCTATAGGGTCCCATTCAGGGTCCCATGAATTTAATGGAAGTTTTGCTTGATTGTTTTTTCTGGAAAATCCATGACATGAACTGGGGGTCCTAGGTGAGTTAGCATGGAATGATCCATGTGTGACAGCACGATTACTTAAAATGAGGCAGTGGGTTTCATACATTATTATAAAATAAATGTTGTGTTTTATATGTATTCATGTATCATTTAAGCTGTGTAACCTAAGCCACACAAATATAATAATGTGCTTTTGATTTTGTTTTGTTTTTTTTGTTTTTTTTAAATAAATTGTTTTTTGAGGTTTTCATATTAGTTGTGCTAGGTCTAAACTAGTTTTGTGAGTTTGTGTGTGCAGAATGGAAGGTCAGTGAAATAGGTGATACTACCATGTAAGATACATGCAGGGTATTGGATGTCCCTGGTCATTTTTAAATTTGACTTTTGTTGAATTTAAACTTTAAACTCATGCTGATTAGCAGTTTGATGGCAATTGGTTTATTGAAGGCTATGCAAGGGAAAATAAGTGGGAAATCTTATATCTTAATCAGTTCACCTCTGAAGAATACAGTGGTCAGTTTTTCTGTTGCTAAGGTAGATGGGCCAAATTGATTTAAATTTTTAAAATTTACGCCTGTAGGCCAGTTTCCATCGGATCAAGACCAACCTGAGAGACCTGGAGAAGGACAAAGAGCAGCTTATCAAACGCATTGACGAGCTTAAACACAGGTACTGTGGAAAGCAAAAGACAGAACTAATCCTAAAACACAGGTACTGCGGAAAGCAAAAGACAGAACTAATCCTAAAACACAACAGAAAGCAAAAAGACAGAACTAATCCTAAAACACAGGTACTGCGGAACGCAAAAGACAGAACTAATCCTAAAACACAGGCACTCCGGAAAGCAAAAGACAGAATTAATCCTAAAACACAGGTACTGCGGAAAGCAAAAGACAGAACTAATCCTAAAACACAGGCACTGCAGAAAGCAAAAGACAGAACTAATCCTAAAACACAGGTACTGCAGGAAGCAAAAGACAGAACTAATCCTAAAACACAGGCACTGCAGAAAGCAAAAGACAGAACTAATCCTAAAACACAGGTACTGCAGAAAGCAAAAGACAGAACTAATCCTAAAACACAGGCACTGCAGAAAGCAAAAGACAGAACTAATCCTAAAAAAATGCAGGAAGCAAAAGACAGAACTAATCCTAAAAAAGGCACTGCAGAAAGCAAAATACAGAACTAATCCTAAAACACAGGTACTGCAGAAAGCAAAATACAGAACTAATCCTAAAACACAGGTACTGCGGAACGCAAAAGACAGAACTAATCCTAAAACACAGGTACTGCGGAAATTGAAAAAATAACTTATTTTGAGATTCATGTGCCTTTGGTCTCTGGTTTGACAGTCAAAACTCAATCCAGTCCAGCCATGATCACCAAAAAGACCACATTGTATGGAGTGATTTATTTTAAGACACAGATTGTTGTGATATCCTAAATTTGCACTTTCAGCACATGAAAATTGTTTGATTGCAAAATGAACCAAATTAAGCAAAAAATGTCTGTTCCTTATGTTATTGAGGACACTGTATTTGTTATTTTGTATTTTTAATGGCACTTATTTTAATGATATTTTAAAACTATTTTTTTTATTGATTGGAATTGCATATTTCCATATTTAAAACGGGATATAAGGAATACCTGCTTTTTATGTTTCTGAATTGGACCCAGCATACAGCAGCATGCAAAAGTAAGAGCCTGTGTGTTAAGAAAACAGAGTCAGTGTGAGTGATATGGGCACACTGACTGTCCCAGTTCTCCTGCAGTATCAGCCTGTGTGTTAAGGACACGCTGTGCTGTCCCTGTTCTCCTGCAGTATCAGCCTGTGTGTTAAGGTCACGCTGTGCTGTTCTCCTGCAGTAACAGCCTGTGTGTTAAAGACACGCTGTGCTGCTCTCCTGCAGTAACAGTCTGTGTGTTAAAGACACGCTGTGCTGCTCTCCTGCAGTAACAGTCTGTGTGTTTAGGTCACGCTGTGCTGTTCTCCTGCAGTATCAGCCTGTGTGTTTAGGTCACGCTGTGCTGTTCTCCTGCAGTAACAGTCTGTGTGTTAAGGTCACGCTGTGCTGTTCTCCTGCAGTAACAGTCTGTGTGTTAAGGTCACGCTGTGCTGTTCTCCTGCAGTATCAGTCTGTCTGTTAAGGACATGCTGTGCTGCCCCAGTTCTCCTGCAGTATGAGTCTGTGTGTTAAGGACATGCTGTGCTGTCCCTGTTCTCCTGCAGTAACAGTCTGTGTGTTAAGGTCATGCTGTGCTGTCCCTGTTCTCCTGCAGTATGAGTCTGTGTGTTAAGGTCACGCTGTGCTGTTCTCCTGCAGTAACAGTCTGTGTGTTAAGGTCACGCTGTGCTGTTCTCCTGCAGTAACAGTCTGTGTGTTAAGGTCACGCTGTGTTGTTCTCCTGCAGTATCAGTCTGTCTGTTAAGGACACGCTGTGCTGCCCCAGTTCTCCTGCAGTATGAGTCTGTGTGTTAAGGGCACTCTGTGCTGTCCCAATTCTCCTGCAGTATGAGTCTGTGTGTTAAGGACATGCTGTGCTGTCCCTGTTCTCCTGCAGTAACAGTCTGTGTGTTAAGGTCATGCTGTGCTGTCCCTGTTCTCCTGCAGTATGAGTCTGTGTGTTAAGGACATGCTGTGCTGTTCTCCTGCAGTATCAGTCTGTGTGTTAAGGTCACGCTGTGCTGTCCCTCTTCTCCTGCAGTATCAGTCTGTGTGTTAAGGGCACACTATGCTGTCCCAATTCTCCTGCAGTAACAGTCTGTGTGTTAAGGTCATGCTGTGCTGTCCCTGTTCTCCTGCAGTATGAGTCTGTGTGTTAAGGTCATGCTGTGCTGTCCCTCTTCTCCTGCAGTATCAGTCTGTGTGTTAAGGTCACGCTGTGCTGTCCCTCTTCTCCTGCAGTATCAGTCTGTGTGTTAAGGACATGCTGTGCTGTTCTCCTGCAGTATCAGTCTGTGTGTTAAAGACAGGCTGTGCTTTCCCTCTTCTCCTGCAGTATCAGTCTGTGTGTTAAGGGCACACTGTGCTGTCCCAATCCTCCTGCAGTATGAGTCTGTGTGTTAAGGACATGCTGTGCTGTCCCTGTTCTCCTGCAGTAACAGTCTGTGTGTTAAGGTCATGCTGTGCTGTCCCTCTTCTCCTGCAGTATCAGTCTGTGTGTTAAGGACATGCTGTGCTGTTCTCCTGCAGTATCAGTCTGTGTGTTAAGGTCACGCTGTGCTGTTCTCCTGCAGTAACAGTCTGTGTGTTAAGGACATGCTGTGCTGTCCCTCTTCTCCTGCAGTATCAGTCTGTGTGTTAAGGGCACACTGTGCTGTCCCAATTCTCCTGCAGTATGAGTCTGTGTGTTAAGGACATGCTGTGCTGTCCCTGTTCTCCTGCAGTAACAGTCTGTGTGTTAAGGTCATGCTGTGCTGTCCCTCTTCTCCTGCAGTATCAGTCTGTGTGTTAAGGACATGCTGTGCTGTTCTCCTGCAGTAACAGTCTGTGTGTTAAAGACACGCTGTGCTGTCCCTCTTCTCCTGCAGTATCAGTCTGTGTGGTAAAGGCACGCTGTGCTTTCCCTCTTCTCCTGCAGTATCAGCCTGTCCGGAGCTGCAGACGCACAGGAGCGAGCTCAGCATATTGGCAGCTTGCAGGAGGAGCTGCAGTCCCTGGGTCACCAGGACGCCACCCTCAGCCAGCAGATAGAGCAGTTCCAGCGTGTGGTGGATCGAGGCAGGGAGGAGCTGGGCAACATCAGGTGGGTACCTACAGGGCAGAGCTCTCCAGGTTTTGAGCAGAAAAGCGACATCATACCGTGGCTTGAGAAAGTCCTCAATATGAAGCGATGAGGTTGAGTGGATGTTGAAACATTTTTTGTCTCCATTAACCTGCAGAAATGGGTATGAAGTAGTTCCAGCAAAAGTGACTTCAATCAATACACAAGCTGTTCAGCATTATATTTCAAATGAACATTGTATTAAAAATGTCCAAAAAGCAACATAGCACTGCAGCAATGTTATTTGAATGTTGAGTTATTTCTGTTACTGGTGGCTGTGGTGTAACTGTAGCAAAATCCCCTACAGCCTTTCTCAAACCCTTTTGTGTTAGGGCCCTGCCATGTACCACTTTGAGGTTATAAGGCCCACCTCAGCTGCCCTGTCCCACAGACAGACATGAGACCCACACACGTACATTAATGATTGATGGATAGATTTTATACAAATGGATTTTATTTATTTATTTATTTATTTATTTATTCATTTATTTATTTATATAACAGTATTATATTGTTAAAAAAAATTTTCACCTCCACATTCATTAAAGATAAACTCTGCATTATCAACACTGATTTTGTTTTGCAAGAGTTTACCACTGCATGTTAATCATTTTATTTGAGCTCCAGAGAAGAGGTGAAAAGTAGTTTGAACAGAGATGCTCTTGGTACCTGAACCCAATGAGGTTTAATGCCTTGTAAATTTTACATTTTCAATTGATTTTTAGCACTTCGGTTTGGGTTTCTAATTTGTCAATTTTTCTTGTAAAGAAATCTTCCGAATTGTCTTGAAGGTGTGTGCGTTTAGTCCCCAAATGTCTGCGCAGTTTGGAAGGCTACATTCCCTCGTCGCTGAGCACAGCCTGGCAAATTAAACAGATAGGCTTTGGGGGGAATCCGCCATTTTAATAGAAAACCAAAT
This sequence comes from Albula goreensis, assembly GCA_022829145.1. Classification (NCBI taxonomy): domain Eukaryota; kingdom Metazoa; phylum Chordata; class Actinopteri; order Albuliformes; family Albulidae; genus Albula; species Albula goreensis. Next base: position 34,989,122 of record CM040747.1, read on the forward strand.
TTAACAGAAGTCGGGTCATTATTTTGAGTAAATGCTTGATACTTTTTTGCCTCTGGCTTCTCTTTTGTATCAGTAGTTTTGGTGGGTGTTTTAAAGAATGAATCCAGACTTACTTGTTTCGAACAAGCTATGACAGACAAGGACGAAGGACAGCTCAAAGCAGCTGGCTAGCAGGAGACACTCTGGACGTCAGGAGAAGATGCGACTGAGTGACTGAGTTAGAGTGAGAGTGAGTGAGGTTGTATGATGTTGGTTCAGGGAACATTCTACAAGCAAGATTCTAGAATCTCATAAACAACGTGAGCAGTTCAGACAGGGGGGCGGCGTGTTTATGGATGCCTCTTCCTGAGAAGGGGGACTGAACAGTGCAGCTCATTTTGGGTTTGGAAAAACAGGAGAGGAAAAAGAATACTGAAATATATACAGCTGTGCTCAAAAGTTTACATACCCTGGCAGAATTTTTGCTTTCTTGGCCTTTTTTCAGAGAATATGAATGATAACACAAAAACTTTTTTCCACTCATGGTCAGTGGTTGGGTGAAGCCATCTATTGATAAACAACTGTGTATTCTATTTTTAAATCATAATGACAACAAAAAACATCCAAATGACCCTGATCAAAAGTTTACATACCCCAGTTCTTAATACCATGTATTGCCCCCTCTAACATCAATGAAAGCATTTTGTGGTAGTTGTGGATGAGGCTCTTTATTTTCTCAGATGGTAAAGCTGCCCATTCTTCTTGGCAAAAGGCCTCCAGTTCCTGTAAATTCCTGATCATTCATATTCTCTGAAAAAAGGCCAAGAAAGCAAAAATTCTGCCAGGGTATGTAAACTTTTGAGCACAACTGTACCCATTGATGGAGGTATATTAACTAGCTGATTTATGTGTGAGCGAGTAAAACTGACAGATTATTAGCAGGTGAATATGCCGGAGTCTCAGAGGCTGAATATGATGGATTATTAGTGAGTGAATATGCTGAGTTATGGGAGACTGAATATGATGGGTTATTAGTGAGTGAATGTGCTGAGTTATGAGAGACTGAATATGATGGATTATTAGTGAGTGAATATGCTGGGTTATGGGAGGCTGAATATATTGGATTATTAGTGTGTGAATATGCTGGGTTATGAGAGACTGAATATGATGGGTTATTAGTGAGTGAATATGCTGGGTTATGGGAGGCTGAATATATTGGATTATTAGTGTGTGAATATGCTGGGTTATGAGAGACTGAATATGATGGGTTATTAGTGAGTGAATATGCTGGGTTATGGGAGGCTGAATATATTGGATTATAAGTGTGTGAATATGCTGGGTTATGAGAGACTGAATATGATGGGTTATTAGTGAGTGAATATGCTGGGTTATGAGAGACTGAATATGATGGATTATTAGTGAGTGAATATGCTGGGTTATGGGAGACTGAATATGATGGGTTATTAGTGAGTGAATATGCTGAGTTATTAGATGGGTTATTAGCAGGTGAATATGCCGGAGTATCAGAGGCTGAATATGATGGATTATTAGTGAGTGAATATGCTGAGTTATGGGAGACTGAATATGATGGGTTATTAGTGAGTGAATATGCTGAGTTATGGGAGACTGAATATGATGGGTTATTAGTGAGTGAATATGCTGGGTTATGGGAGGCTGAATATGATGGATTATTAGTGAGTGAATATGCTGGGTTATGGGAGGCTGAATATGATGGATTATTAGTGAGTGAATATGCTGGGTTATGGGAGGCTGAATATGATGGGTTATTAGTGAGTGAATATGCTGAGTTATGGGAGACTGAATATGATGGGTTATTAGTGAGTGAATATGCTGAGTTATGGGAGACTGAATATGATGGGTTATTAGTGAGTGAATATGCTGAGTTATTAGATGGATTATTAGCAGGTGAATATGCCGGAGTATCAGAGGCTGAATATGATGGATTATTAGTGTGTGAATATGCTGGGTTATGGGAGGCTGAATATATTGGATTATTAGTGTGTGAATATGCTGGGTTATGAGAGGCTGAATATGATGGGTTATTAGTGAGTGAATATGCTTGGTTATGGATTATTAGTGTGTGAATATGCTGGGTTATGGATTATTAGTGTGTGAATATGCTGGGTTATGGATTATTTGTGTGTGAATATGCTGGGTTAGGGATTATTAGTGTGTGAATATGCTGGGTTATGAGAGGCTGAATATGATGGGTTATTAGTGAGTGAATATGCTTGGTTATGGATTATTAGTGTGTGAATATGCTGGGTTATGGATTATTAGTGTGTGAATATGCTGGGTTATGGATTATTAGTGTGTGCATATGCTGGTTTATGGATTATTAGTGAGTGAATATGCTGGGTTATGGGTTATTAGTGTGTTAATATGCTGGGTTATGGGTTATTAGTATGTGAATATGCTGGGTTATGGGTTATTAGTGTGTGAATATGCTGGGTTATGGATTATTAGTGAGTGAATATGCTGGGTTATGGGTTATTAGTGTGTGAATATGCTGGGTTATGGATTATTAGTGTGTGAATATGCTGGGTTATGGGTTATTAGTGTGTGAATGTGCTGGGTTATGGGTTATTAGCATGTGAATATGCTGGGTTATGGATTATTAGCGTTTGAATATGCTGGGTTATGGATTATTCGTGTGAGAATATGCTGGGTTATCAGATGAATTATTAGTGTGTGAATATGCTGGGTTATCTCTCCAGGCAGGAGGAACAGGACCTCCTGAGGGCCACAAAGTCAAAGCATGAGGCCCTCAGGAGTCTGGAGGCGTCCCGAACAGACAGGATCAAACGCTTTGGGGAGCAGATGCCATCACTGCTGGCTGCTGTCGATGACGCCTACCGCCAGGGCCAGTTCAGGAAGAAGCCCGTCGGCCCCCTTGGTAAGACCAAATTCCCAGAATGCCACCTCAAAACAAGATGCCACAGCTCCGGCCTGGGAGCCCTCAGTGACTGAGGAAGACCGAGGAAGACTGAGGAAGAGCTGAAAGGGCCCTTTACTCTGAGCCTTTGGGCTCACAGAGGTGTCGGTCAGGAGCAGGCATCACAGAAACATAACATTTTCTTCAAAATGTGCGTTGATTACAAAGAAATGTCAAAAATCTAAATTAGTTTGGCTTCTGGTTTGCATGTATGATTAGGGTTAGGGTTCAGGCTAATGCGTAGCACGGTGTCTTGTCTGTTAACTGTCGTAAGTGTGGAAAACTGATAACTACGAAAGAGTTTAACAGCTATTCAGACAGTAGTTAGGCCTTTATGTCTTTATGCAGTTATAATGTGATGCTGACTTTAGCTCTGAGACATATGGGTTGTTTTTCAGGCTGCTGCATCCGTCTGAAGGACCCAGAGCTGGGGCTGGCAGTAGAGAGCTGTCTGAAAGGGCTCATGATGGCATTCTGCTGCGATAACTACAAGGACGAGAGGATTCTGCAGGGTCTCATGTCCCGACATTACAGCCAGCTAAAGAGACCGCAGATAATCGTTACGGAGTTTTCCAACTCCATGTATAACATCAGTGAGAAGTACGCCATCTGATGCTTTTACGTTCACATTTATGGTCTTTACCCAGAGCTGCCAAATGTTTACAGTTTAACACTGTGTTTACACAGAGTTCCTTTGAGTAAATACAGTGTGTGTGACTGTAAACTAGTCCGTTAAAGTTTACAGTTTTATATACTGACCAGTTGCACTGCTGAATATGTAATTTGCACTGTGCTCAAGGGCACTGAGCCCTGAGACAGTGTAAACACTGTCTACTTCAGGTCTTCTCATTCACTTAGTTAGTATTTGCTTTCATTTACCTGAATTTTGATGATTTTATGGAGACAGTACCACATTCTCTGCTTAATCTTATTAATACAAATGACCAGGAGTACATCCTTTTGATGTTTCCTTGTGCTTGCTTCCCTTTCCAGAGCAGTCCGTCACCCAGAATACCCCACTGTTCTCCAGGCCCTGGAAATTGAGAACCCCGTGGTAGCAAACTGCCTGATCGATATGAGAGGAATTGAAACAGTTCTGCTTATTAAGGTATATCCTGTAATCCTCTAATGTCCTGTAAATGATGTCTTTCCCTCAATGGGGGTACGGTTGCTTCTGTGAAGGTTTTCTGTAGCAGTGAAAGCACATAGAGTTTGTGTTGGCCTCCAAGTGGCTCACACAGTAAAGATGCTCTTTGAGAAGCAGGGTTGTGGCCAGAGGTTTGCACTGGCATGGCAGCAGTTGGCGCAGACTCTCCAGGGAGTGATGGGGTCAGGCCAGTTGAGTCTGTAGCTCTCTAGTGGTCCCTCCTGGTCAGGCCGGCCACATGCAGATGTACAAACCAGGGGCATGCTGACTTTGTGATCCTCCTACGACATGGGCAGTATGTGATTGGTGGTGTGTCTGAACTAAGTCATGTGGCTGTGGCTCCCTGGATGGCTTTGTCTGTGGTTTATTAGTGTTGGTTTATGGTAGCGCAGCTGGGGGATCTCATTTGATAGGGTGTTTAAAACAAGCATTCAAACATTAGGAGCATGTACACATTGGTAGAGCCGCCTGCTAGGGAACCTAAAGCAGTTACTATGATTGTGACTGTAAGTGAGGCATGAGTGGGCTGATTTATCATGTAATTAATAGTAATTGTTTTTATTATTTGTTGGAAGTGAAAATAGATTTTGATGGATTTATTCCAACTGGGATCATCATGTTGAGGGATTATGATTTGTTCTAGTGGAACCATTGCTTGGGTAGCATGGGGTAAAACCTTTACGCTGGGGTATTTGTATAAAACAACAGTATCCATTTCAATACACTCATAATGGCATAAAATTTCCTCTCCACATCAGACCTTTTCATCAAATGTTCAGAATGTTCCATGATCCCAGCATTCCCATGTGTTTTCCTTTAGTCTCATGTCACTGTTTCTGAAAACCTTCACTGGCACAAAAATGTTGCACCATGTCATGGCAATATTGACAGCCTGGGTACAGAGGTACAGGTGACCCATGTGTGTTGCAACTGCAAAATTCAGAAGAATTATAATTGGTTGAGATCTAAATCAGATTTTATCTTGCATTTCAGAGATAGGTTGCTGTGATTAGAGAAGCTAATGTTTTGTTGTGGGCTGCTTTTAAAATGTAAAAAGAGAATCCAGTCCCTGATACCAGTCAGCTTGCTGAGAGAGCCTGTCTGCTGTCTGGCAAATGAAAGTACACGGATGAGAGATCATACATTTGCTGATGTTATGCTTGGTAATCTTTGCAAATGAATATCATGGCTGTATTCTTCGGAAGCCGCCGTAACTGGGTTACGTGGTTAAAAGCAACGGTAAAACAGTCAATGTCCTGATGCACTTTGTTTCATAGTAGGTTTTCTCTAACACTTAATGATGTTGTTTTATTTGTGTTTTGTGCTTCCTTTTGTCATGTTATAACAATAGTATTTTTGAGAGACATTTCTTAGATGCTGGTATTTAGATGTTGGTATTCCATCATTTTCATATATTTAGACCATGTGATAGACATGGCTGTAAGTAACATGCATAACAATTATGTAGAAGTATGAAAGTGTTAAAATAAGTATGAACTTCTTTTAGGTTAAGATTGATGGATCTAGCAGTCAAGTGACATGTTGCTGGATATGCTGGATAAGGCTAACTGTAATGAAGTAAGGAAGTGGTTCCAAACCAAAACAACATTGTGAGATTATTTCTGTAGTATGTCTATGCAGATTCAGCACAATTATCATTTAAAACCTACCTTTTATGAAAGAAATGTAGACTACAGACACATGAAATAGTGTATAGATTCATTTTTGTCAGTGAGTAGCCATGACCACAATTGCATTTCATTTCCATGGCGGTTACCGGGCTCCCTCCCTCCCTCCTCCTTTTTAAAAATATACTGTATCGTAATATTTGGGGACTGTTTGAATGTAGAAAAAAATAGATACCGCCCTGCCCCAGTGCTAACATAAGGACATGATCCTGTTATTCAGAGCTGTACACCACAGTGCAAGATCCTGTGAATTTAAGCGTGAATGACAGCATCTCTCCTGCAGACCAGTATATGAATGAGTGTGACATGGCGAGGTTAAGCGATGGGCAAAACTGGATTATTGAGTATTGTGGATTTTTATAATAATTCAGATACTAATTGTCCCATAATTGTGATCTACGCAAGGAGGAGGATGCAAGCTTACCAGGGACTTGGTGCACAAATTTTAAAGGAGCAACCTTGTGAACTGTAGGCTATTGACATGTTAAATAAATATTCAATATTTATCAGAAACATAAACATAAAGAAAACATTTTCAGTTAATTAGCTATATTTTAGAGAGTTTGCCCAGGAAAATATGTGTTTGTTGTGAGGGAGTATTGAGGTTATGTTCACTCTCTGGTGCTTCCAGAGTGGCCGCGACGCCCGCAGGGTGATGCAGCAAGGCCAGGCCCCCCGCAACTGCCGTGAGGCCTTCACCGCGGAGGGAGACCAGGTTTACACCAACCGCTACTACTCGGGCGACCACAAGAGGGCACAGTTCCTGAGTGGGGACGTGGAAGAGGAGATCAGGTGAGTGGTAATGACAGCTTGATTACATGTATTGATCTGAAAGGCCTTGGTCTTAAACTCCCTTGATGTTCTACATCTCAGTCACACCAAGTCCTGCCAGACTTTCTGTTCTCTTAGGCTTCTCTGCTGTGGATGCAGAAGGAGTCACCGCTGTTTTGCAGGGTCCGCCATTCTAATACAAGCTGACCATTTTCCACATTCACACTGCAGAATAAACTCCCGCACTCCCCTCATGGCATTGTCTGTGATAATACAATCAATGGTCACATGTCAATAGTGCAGTTCAACTGCTGTGATTTGAAAAATCTGTAAACACAAGCAGGGGGTGAGTCTACATGTCAGTGAACCTTTTTCAGTGATGGGAAGCAAATTACACTGCTCAAAAAATGAAGGGAACACTTCACGTGTCACACCGCAAATCTCGATGAACAAAATATTCAAGTTGAAAATCTTTACTGATATATGTTGTGTAATTAATTGAGAACAAAATGACATAACAACAGTCATTGGAAACTAAAATCATAAACCCACCGAGGGCTGGATTCAAAATCACCCCGAAAATCAAATTGAAAAATTGAAATCACAGGCTGATCCAAGTTGCGTGAATTTCATCAGAACAGCTCATAATGTGGTTCAGTAGTGTGTACGGCCCCCGCGTGCCTGTTTGGGCACGCTCCTGATGAGATGTTGGATGTTGTCCTGGGGGATGTCCTGGACCAGGGCGGTCTGTGGCGCTGCTTGGCAGCGTCGGATGCACCGATACAATGCCCCAGAGGTTCTGAGTTTGATTCCGGTCTGGAGAACGTGAGGGCCTGTCAGTGGCATCAGTGCCTTCGCCATCCAGGAACTGCCTACACTCTGGCCACATGAGGCTGGGCATCGTTCTGCACCAGGAGGAGCCCAGGGCCCACTGCACCAGTGTAAGGGCTGACTGTGGGTCTGAGGATTTCATCCTGGTACCTAACAGCAGTCAGGGTACTGTTGGCTAGCACATGATCTGTGCGACCCTCCAAGGATATGCCTCCCCACTCCATCACTGACCCACCGCCAAACCGGTCATGCTGGATGATGTTGCAGGCAGCACAGCGTTCACCATGGCGTCTCCATGCTCGTTCACGTCTGTCACGTGTTCAGCGTGAGCCTGCTCTCTTCTGTGAAGAGAACGGGGCGCCAGTGGTGGACCTGCCAATTCTGGTGTTCTGTGGCAAATAGCAGTCGAGCTGCAGGTGCTGGGCTGTGAGCACAGGTCCCACTAGAGGACGTTGGGCCCTCATGCCACCCTCATAGAGTCAGAAACATGCACTCGAGTAGCCTGCTGGAGGTCATTTTGGAGGGCTCCGGCAGCTCCTCCTGTTCCTCCTCGCACAAAGGAGCAGATACCGGTCCTGCTGCTGGGCTGATGCCGTTCTACAGCCCTGTCCAGCTCTCCTCGCGTAACGGCCCTTCTCCTGGTATCTCCTCCATGCTCTGGAGACTGTACAGGAGACACAGCAAACCTTCTTACGACGGCGTGATGGATGTGCCACCCTGGAGGAGCTGGACTACCTGTGAATGGGCTGCAGGTACCGCCTCATGCTACCAGGAGTGACAAGGACACTAACAAAAACGAAACTACAGGAAACTCTGTCAGGAAGGATAAGAAGAGAGCGATGGTCTGTGCCACCACCTGCAAAAACATTCCCTTTTTGGGGGCTGTCTTGCAGCTGCCTCTCCAGTGCACCTGTTATCACTTTCATTGGCACCAAAGCAGGTGAAATTGATTCACAATCACTTATGCTTCCTCACTGGACAGATTGATATCCCTGAAGTTTAATTGACTTGGTGTTATAGTGTGATGATAAAGTATGTTCTTAATTTTTTGAGCAGTGTATTATGGTGTCATAACATAGAAACCTTTCCCCTTTGCCCCTCAAGTATTCAGACACAGTGCTGGCCATTTCAGACCCTGGAAGTGCAGGGGGGCCTTCCTCCAGGGTGGCAGTGATCTGGGTTTTTAAGGGCCCATCCACTTTCAGATTTTATGCACACACTATTTTCCAGTACTGATTGTGTTGTTGTTTTGTGTTTTTTCTATTGCTTTTGTTTTTTTAGTGAATCATCCCCTTAAAACACATAGCAGCAAAATTTCTGTATGCACAAAATAATACACAGTAATGAAGTGAAGAACACTACCTGCGTGCTGGATTAATATGCTGTTATTAGGAGCATGTGTGGTTAAAATGCTGCTGAATGAAGCACAAAAAGAGAATTAATCCAATGAACATGAGCACTTGAACTGTTGAAAGATTGGACTGATTCTATTCTAATTTTAACAGTTTCTCAAGAGAAATGTAAAATAAATAAATGAATAAACTTGTCAAGTCCAACTTAATTACCCTCCAGGTAATGATGTAAATGACCGAACGAATACTGGTAGAAACTTGTAGGTTTTGTTAATAAAAGTTTATGTATTTTCTTTTTGGAGCTATTCGATCTGACCAGCTCTCAAACAACTCTCTACATATTGGGTAGTTGTTAACTAACATTAGGTAATGTTTGCTTCTTCAGAGGTGTAAAATTATTGAAGATCTGCCGCTAGTTGATAAATCCAGACATCTATCCCAGTCCACTGTCTTTGATGTGTGACTCGGTTTTTCTTTGTTTAGTGAATGCTGCCATGATTTTGGAAACTGATCCCTTTACACATTCCTTATTTAAATATGGTCAAATAACTAACTCTGGAATAATATTGAAGTTACATGTCTTGTTGCTTTACATACTTTTGTATTCTATAGCTGATTTTACTGTGTTTTTTTTGGCAAAATCTTCCTGGTTATTGGTATGACTTTAATATGAAGGATGTTTTCATTATTTTTTAATTGAAATGTAGTAAAATACATCTCCTTTCTCATTTGGTGTTTCCATTATTCTGTGTTCTGTACATATCTGCAGGGAGCGCGCCCTTGTCCAGGTCACTACACACCTTATTGTTCATGTGGAGGTTGAACATGTATATAATATACAACAATACTTAAATATACACATTACTACCACATCTTCTCTTACAGCGCTATTATCCACTAGCGCACATGTTCAACTTTCAGAAGAACAGTAAGGCTGAGTGGGTGGGTTAGTTACAGTGGGTGTTTGGCAGGTGAGTGGCTGTTCTCTCAGACCCTCTTGTTCCCCCCTGCAGACACCTGAAGCTGGAGCTTGAGAGCCAGGCGGTGCACACGCAGAACCTGCGGCAGCGTGTGCAGGCTGTGGAGGCAGACATGAGGCGCAACAATGAGCTGCTGAAGAGAACGTATGAGGACAGGAAGAGGGCCAAGGTGCATGACGCGTCTCATTCCTGGGCTGCTCACACACATTTTAACTTACAATCCAAATTTTTCTTGTATTTTACTGAGATAACAGGGGACCTGGTACACACACATGGAAACAAACATAATGACAAGACAACTAAGTATGAAATATTCAATGAGTAAAATTACAGAATGCTATTTTCCCATATTTGTGCCCATTTCAAGAGTTAATGAAAAGCAGTTTTCCGAATTTCGGTTGAGGGTCGGGCGTTGAAGGTGAAAGATTATTGTGTGTGAAGCTGATGATTAGAGGAATTTCAAGCTCTCAGAGAACACAAGTAGGGATTAAAATTAAATTTAATTAAAATGATATTTTGAAAATATCAGAGAAGGGTTCTGCAATTTCCTCTGCGGCCAGTTTAAGCAGATATGCATCCAGGGGAGATGTCCAGCAGATTCTTATTAGAAAGACTGGCAATCTTGGCTAAAGTGGATTTTCTAGGGTTGGGCTGAGTTGGTACACTTATAAACTGAGCTGTTAGCTATTATTGTTTGCTATTAGCTATTTTACTTTTAAAGGCCAAGAGTTCTGATTGCTTTCACTATAGATTTAACGACTGTTGCTTTCACATAGATAGCATCCTTGCCTTTTCTAGGTTGATCATATCTAAAAACAGTTCATATATCCAACTTACTGATTTGTTGAGCCCGATTTATGAAAGGACAAGTTTATACGAATTGTAAGTATGGACCCGTACTAAGTCTGTTTTAGAAACTAAACTTCTCACATCCATATGTAAAAAAAAAAAAAACCAACAAGAACATGACCATTTCTTAACATAAACTCAGAAGGGATGGACAGAAGATTTAATGGAGAATCAGGCCTAGGATTTGGTTTAATATCGCCGGATATCAGCAGCAGGAGGATGATTAGAACTCTGGACTTTTCCACAGTTTTTTTCATTAAAACTATGAGTACCAGCAAGTGGGGGAAATTGAGGTGAAACAACAAATAATTTTAAAATGACAAAATTCTGGAGATCTTAACATGTTGGTAGATATTACACTATGTCAGTAGAGAAGCATTACTAGATGAAAAGTGATACAGAATTCCTGAGGTAAGAGTCTCAGAAACAGAGGTCTGATTAACACATGCAGCATAGTCTCTTGAGATGGAGCAGCAGCAGGAATCAAAAGTGCGAAGTAGCATTAGCCAAAGTCAGAGTGCCATCCAGAATGGTGCAGCCATTTTTAGCCAGCAAGTAGTGTTGCACAATCTACAATGTAGGATCACCCACAATAGGAGGCTGAGAAGGATAGACCTGACCAGCTGAGCACTCAGCCCCAGCATTAAATGAATGAAATAGAAAGCACAACTTCCTAGAGCTAGCCAGACTAGGAAGCTGAAATCTCACAGGATAGGATCACGTAGAGGGAAAAACAATCTAGTAAAATGTGAAAACACACCAAGTGACAGAAGAGTAGCTTAATGGACTGAACTGATAAAAAAAATATATCAATAAAACCACAACTCCTAACAGAACATCAACTTTGAGAGAAAACTGAGCACATACTCAGTGTATAGTAACTGAAGGCAAGCAACCTGAGTAAGTGAAGACTGACTTGCATGTCACTTCCCTTACATTTCACATGTGAAATAAATAAAAAATATATAGAGTGCTGTGAAAAAGTATTTGTCCCCTTGTTAAATTCCTCTTTCATTGCATATTTCTCTCACTGAATTGTTTCAGATAATCAGTTAAAATAATACAATAGACAAGGAAAACCCAAGCAAACATAAAACATAGTTTTTATTCATTCAATAAAGTCACCAAATACCCATATTGCCCCTGTGAAAACGTAATTGCCCCTTTAGTTATAAAACAAAGTAATTAACAAATTTGTCATTGAAAATTATATTCAGGTGATTGATGACAGCCAGACTTGATTGCAACCAACTCTGCTGTATGTATGAAAGTTTGCCGTCAAAAAGAAGTATTCACCTCAAAAGTTTCTGCAGACACACAATGCCATAATCAAAGGAGCTCCCAGAACAACTGAGGAAAAAAAGCTGTGGATCTACAGTGGAACCTCAGCCCGCGAACGCCCCCACTCACGAATTCACAAACACACTTTCCGTAAAGGTAAAGCGTACAATTATTATGTTTTATTTTAGTATTAATGTGTTTTTCTATAATTATAGAAAAAGGTTATCTTTAATTCCTTTCTATATTTTTGCCACACATAAACCCATAAAAAAGTTATAAAAAAGTTTTTCTGGGGCTGGAGAACGGATTAATTGGATTTACATTCATTTCGATGGGAAAAATTATTTCGGTTCACGAACATTTCGGTCCGCTAACAGAGTCAACGAACGAATTAAGTTTGTGGACCAAGGTGCCACTGTATATCACTCTGGAAAAGGTTACAAACCCATTTCTAAGGCTGTAGGACTCCAGAAAACCACAAACATTAAAAAAAACAAAAGCATAAAAAAATGTTTCATTGCAGTTAGTGCTGCATGGGGTAGTCAAAACAAATTAAGTTTAATTAAGTTTTAAGCAGCTACTTTTTCACAGGGGCAATATTGGTAATTCGTAACTATCATTAAATGAATGAAAATAACATAAAAACTATGTTATAAGCTTGCATGGGTTTCCCTAAAATATTTTATTATTACCTGAAACCATTCAGTGAGAGAAATATGCAATAAAAGAGGAAATCAAGAAGGGGGCACAAACTTTTTCACGGCACTGTATGCTACATTGCACACTTACTTTTCACTCTGTCATAACGTAAGGCGAACTGCTGTAACCAAGATGATTTACACGGTCTTCCAAGCAGGTTCAACTCAATTAGCTGAGCTTCGCTGGCACCATCTGGGAATGACTGTATATTGACCGAGTTGGGCTGGGAGGACTTTACCTGAGAACTTTTGATCAAAGTTGGATATTTTTCCTTTGGCCATTTTGTTTTTTTGTCAATTGTTCCAACACTAATGACAGCCAACATTGGCGAGTTAGCTAAGTAGTTAACTACATTGTGCGCGTTAGCTGGCAAGTCACTGGGCCGAGTTTTAAAAAAATAATAACTGTTTCTCTGCATCCGTGTATGCGTTTATCAGTCTGGACGGAGCAGGACAGTACAGGAGTTCACGTGATAGTGTAGCAGAGCAGGAACACGCGGATGGAGATGAGTGTTCAGCAGTTTTTTTTTTTTTTTTTTTTTTTTTTTTTTGTTATGGGGGACAGTCACTGGCGACTGGCAGGAAAAAACTAGTTGCTAAATAAAATGTTAGTCACATTAGCGACCATTTTAGGCGCCATCTGGAGCCCTGACAGGATATTTAGCAAATGGGAAGGAGCAGCAGGTGCTGGGACTATGCCATGTTTGAGGTGATGTACGCAAAACATGGGGCATGTTGAACTTCTTGTACAAGTTTGACTCTTACGTGAGCATCAAATGTAGCAGAAGAGCCAAAAATTATATAAAATGCATGACAAATGTGAGGGGAGTGGGGTGCTCCATAGGTGACACATGTTCAAAAAGTATAAAGTTATGAAAAGTATAAAGTTTCTGCAAGTTAAATAAAATACTTGTTTTGGCACATTGAACATTAGGGGGTCTGGCACAAGTGTATGCCCTAGCCCAAGACACATGCCAGGTGGTGCCTCTGCTGCCTGATAACCTGGCTAACATTAGCCTCTGTAGCACAGTTCTGCTTGTTAGCCATGCTAGCATTTACCTCACTAGCCACTTGCTGCTTGTTAATCCCTCACCTTTCCCTACACAGGACAAGTTCCACAAACTGAAACTAGAATTGAGCGATCTGCAGAACATGGAGGAACCTCAGTCTGAAGACCTCAGACCTCTCGTAAGCACATTACCATCTACTACTTTTCCTCCTTCTTGCTCTTCTGGTTACTCTTCCGCCTTTCCTGTCTTACTCATAGTTTTCCCTTCTCCTCTATGCAGTGTCAGAAGGTGTGATCTGTATTTTTGGCAATGGCCTTAGCTGTGCCCTGATGGGGTGGGTGCATTTCCCTGTCTGGGCAGGAGGAGGAGCTGCAGGAGATATGTGGCAGGATCAGCGCTGCGCGGCAGGAGGGCGACAGCGCCCGGCAACAGGTGACCCAGCTGAAGAAGGCTCTGGAGGAGGCAGAGCTCAACTATCGGCGGCAGAAAGACATCATCAGCAGCGTCACTGAGGAAGCAGATCCAATCAAGGTACAACTACCCTGGTATGGCACACCTACACCTCCCCAGTGTAAGGTGCAGTCAGGATACAGGTAGCCTTGAGGTTAAGCCAACTATGTATCATGCTGTTAAGGACCTACTCTTGGAAAGTTTAAATCTAATGATATGAGAACTTAATGTGCTCATGTCTGTGTCCTGTGGTGTGTTTCCTAAGTTGGTCTCTGTATTTTGTCCTGCACAGTCTGATATGGCCCACTCATTTCTCACACAGTTGTGTGTTTCGGGTTCACTTATGGATATATCTGCAGTCCCACCTAACTGTGTCTGTTAAAACAGCTTATTGGGGTCAGCTATGAACTGGCTTTACTGAGTCATGTCCCATCCAAGGCACTGTGTTACATGTATTCTCAACAGTCTGGTGTTCTGTACACAGGAGGATCTCAGTAAAAGTGACCAGGAGGTGGAGAAAAGCAAACATCACAGAAAGCACTACGAGGAGAAGAAGAAGGCCCACCTCAGCGGCATTCAGCGGCTGAAGGCTGATCTGAGTGCTAAAGAGACAGACCTGATGGTATAGCACAGTGAGCAGTAAAACACCCATCATTAAAGGGAAAGGCAGTAACAGGGCCTCCATTAAAGGGAAAGGCAGAAACAGGGCCTCCATTAAAGGGAAAGGCAGAAACAGGGCCTCCATTAAAGGGAAAGACAGTAACAGGGCCTCCATTAAAGGGAAAGGCAGAAACAGGGCCTCCATTAAAGGGAAAGGCAGTAACAGGGCCGTCATTAAAGGGAAAGGCAGAAACAGGGCCGTCATTAAAGGGAAAGGCAGAAACAGGGCCGTCATTAAAGGGAAAAGCAGAAACAGGGCTGTCATTAAAGGGAAAGGCAGAAACAGGGCCTCCATTAAAGGGAAAGGCAGAAACAGGGCCTCCATTAAAGGGAAAGGCAGAAACAGGGCCTCCATTAAAGGGAAAGGCAGTAACAGGGCCTCCATTAAAGGGAAAGGCAGAAACAGGGCCTCCATTAAAGGGAAAGGCAGTAAAAGGGCCTCCATTAAAGGGAAAGGCAGAAACAGGGCCGTCATTAAAGGGAAAGGCAGAAACAGGGCCTCATTAAAGGGAAAGGCAGAAACAGGGCCTCCATTAAAGGGAAAGGCAGAAACAGGGCCTCCATTGAAGGGAAAGGCAGAAACAGGGCCTCCATTAAAGGGAAAGGCAGAAACAGGGCCTCCATTAAAGGGAAAGGCAGAAACAGGGCCTCCATTGAAGGGAAAGGCAGAAACAGGGCCTACATTAAAGGGAAAGGCAGTAAAAGGGCCTCCATTAAAGGGAAAGGCAGAAACAGGGCCATCATTAAAGGGAAAGGCAGAAACAGGGTCTCCATTAAAGGGAAAGGCAGAAACAGGGCCTCCATTAAAGGGAAAGGCAGAAACAGGGCGTCCATTAAAGGGAAAGGCAGAAACAGGGCTGTCATTAAATGGAAAGGCAGAAACAGGGCTGTCATTAAAGGGAAAGGCAGTAACAGGGCCTCCATTAAAGGGAAAGGCAGAAACAGGGCCTCCATTAAAGGGAAAAACAGTAACAGGGCCTCCATTAAAGGGAAAGGCAGTATCAGGTCCCATTCTTAATTTTCATTGTGTATAATTATCATCTGCATGTATTACAGGCCGCCGTTAAGAAGGCCACAGTGATATGCCCCAAGATGGAAGTGAAGAGGACAGCAAAAAGTTTGGACAGCGAGATTAGCCGACTGAAGCAAAAGATCAGCTCTCAACAGGATCAGCAGGGGGACCGAGACCTGATCATCAGGTAGTGCCTTTATCCCCAGCTTTAGCCTACGCATGCATCCAGCTCACAGCGTTTGGCCTGCATTCTTTGGATTTCCTCTGTTGTTTCCCTTTTATTGCTTGAGATTCTGATGAGTGTTGGCTTGAGTCATGCCAGTTTTGTAGAATTATGATCAATTATGATCGTTTGGACAGTTCCTCTATTAGCTCAATCATTAGATGTTTTGCTCATAAATTGCAGCTCTCTGATTGCAACAGATCGTAATCTTCTTAAGCATTTCTCATACTATGTTTTTAACCATTATCTGGAAGCTCGCTTCTTGTTGCTGCAGCAGTACTAAGATGGCAGAATTCATAGTGTTATGGTTCTTCTTTCTGCATCTTTAAAGGAGATTCTTAGAATCTTTCCTAGTTTAATGCTCAAGTGAAGCAGCCTATGGCACATGATCAAATTTAGTACTTAACTGACGGATGATGAAAATGACGTGAAGAGACAGAGGTAGAGACAGAAGAAGTGCACATGCACGCAGTTTGAGGGAGAGATATGCAGGTACGATATTACAGCCTGGAAGTACAATGGGATTCAGGCTTGTTTTTATTGCTTACTATGTACATGACTGGTTACCATATGAAGGTAAATGCTCTCTCACTGTCGGTGAACTATGTGGCCCCTTTTGCTCCTTACTTGCACAGTCTTCCTTAGTTTGTGTAAATTCTGGTCTGTGTCTTAATCACAGACAGTACCAGGAGTCGCTGGAGAACTACAAAAACATAGCCCTGCAGGTGAAGCACCTGAAGAGGTTCACCGGTCTCCTGGGCAAGATCATGAACGACCGGCACAAAGTGTACACCGAGATGAGAATGTAAGTGATGGAGGCTGGAATTTACAGGGGTTCCTTGTTTAAAGGGGCATTTTCTTTTGTACTTTGGTAAGACTCTCCTGTGACAAGGTAGTATCATGTTCTGTTCACCATGTGCTTTAAACAAACCAAATCCCATGCTGGTCCATTATAACTTCCAAGTCACTGCATTCATTTCATAAGAACCTGGAAACCATTCCGCTAGGAATGTCATTCTCAAGGGTTTACGTTAGCTGGCATATGCTGGCTTTTAGCTGGTATCATGTGTAGTTGTCCTCTGGATGAAAATATGAAAGGCCAAAATGTCCGGTAGGAAATATGCCAAATAAATAAATTCATGATTAGCACACTTAATAGCCTAATATTTTGTGACCTATAAAATATGTTAACTTAAATATAAACTTATATTATGCAACTATAAGTTTGGTTTTGCCTCCACTGTTACAACAATGCGAGATTCACAGAGTGTCTGGTCATGTGATTAAGCGTTGTGTGAGATCAAAAGTCTATCCATGCAGTCCATGCGCAAAAGCCCTGCGCTTTGGCTTGACTCTGCATATTAGCACGACTCCAAAATGTCAAAGCAGACAGTTTTTTAAAAAAACCATGTGATGATGCAAGTACTGCAGCCAAGGCCTGCAGGACTACAGAAAAGCATCAAGCTCCTAAAGAAATGGAAGATGCGACAGCAAAAAAAAAAAAAAAAAACCAAACACTGTTTTAAACCAGAGTGGCAGGGAAAGTTCAAATTGTTAAAACATAAAAAGGTGGACAGAACAGACAAAATGCTCTGCACTATTTGTGAGAAGGCAGGTAGAACAAATGGCTTTATCACAAGTAAGTTGTGCCAAGGGGTTGGATGGCTTCAACTTTGCATGAACAGCGCAGCACTTCTATTCTATGAAGTTGTGCCACAAATAAGCAGAAACAAACGCGGTTTTAGAATTCGGACCGACCAGCCTATTACTTTATTTTAGACCTAATTGCTTCTTCATTTAGCCTATTTTCAAATTGTTTCATTTGATGGGCTTGGAATGCAAAAAGACATACATTTAATGTAGGCTAATGTCTTTATTTAACCAACAATAGCAATGAGTTATCTGTAGTGTATACTATATAAATATATAATATATAAATAGGTGTATTGTAATCATTGGTCATACTGTAAACTCATGATTTTTGATCAAATGTAATCCATGCCTGAGAAACCCAATGCACAAATGTAAATTTTGTTAGAACACAATGTAGAACTACAGCGCACTTGTAACAAATGTACTGTCAGGCCTAGATTATTTGTTTAAATAAATAGTAGGCTAGCTACTACAGTCCATTTAAACTTTTAATGTACACATTACGTTTTATATACCACCT
The DNA here is from genome assembly GCA_022829145.1 of Albula goreensis. Lineage (NCBI taxonomy): Eukaryota > Metazoa > Chordata > Actinopteri > Albuliformes > Albulidae > Albula > Albula goreensis. Next base: position 35,007,182 of record CM040747.1, read on the forward strand.
CCAGTCTATTCACATGATTACTGGATCTGCATAAAAACTACATAACAAACTGCATAAGATGTTGTGTAGTCTATACACTAAAAGCAAATGTAAGTGTTTATGAATATAACACAACAGTAATGTTAAAATAATAACCATGCAAACTAGTTCAGAAAAGACACAAACATTATGGGACACAGAAGCGCTGAGCTGAAAATGTATGTCTCTCTTTCAGGTCACACCCTATCCTGTGTCCTCCATTTTTAGATTCAGGGGCATAGGGGATGATTTGTTTGAATAGCATGTGCCCTTAAAGACTCTGGAATCCATTTTGTTTGAATAGCATCTGCCCTCGAAGTGCCTGAAAACAAACATGAATTAATCCAGATGTACTTTCTGAAGTGGGAGCAGATGTGCTGTACAATAAACAAGGTCTTTGTTGATGGGGTGGGCCGGCGCCACGTTCTCCAGGTTGTTTTGAGTCGTGTCCTCAAGCACACAGGGAGTTAGTATGAGGCCTAGTGGGACCGGAACATGTTTTGTTCAGAAGACATGGCGAACAGACAGTGATTCTACCTTGTTCATGTTGACATACCAGAAGTAAGGAAACAATACTGCTTAAGGTGTTACCCACGTTAAATATATGTAAATCAGGTGAATGCATTTAATTTTGGACCATAAAAATCGAAAGACATAAAAATCTGAGGTGTATTATATTTTTGTTATCTTCGACACACAGAGCATCTACAAATACTAACGGCTCAAGAGATATTTAGGGTCCAAAAATCAGCATTTCCTGATTTATCTTTGAAAATCACATTCTTGAGAAATAGAAATTAGAACATGTATTTTGTCTAAAAAAAAATCTAACTACAATGACAGCCTATTTTTCCATAAGCCTGTTGTGTTGTTGTGGTGTGTTGCTGCTAGTTCCATTTTTCAGCTTGTGTTTCTGCAGGTTTTAATCTCACATCTGCTTTGCATTAGCAATATCCAGCACCCCAGATATAGTTATTCACTGAGGCCATGAAGCACTTTAAATCAGCACCATATGTCATATGTTTCCTTTCAGAGAGCACTTTTAATCCTGGGCGAGTCACAAGGACATTTTGGATTGGATAACTTCCAAAATTTAACCTCATTTAAACCAATCGAGAAAAAAAACAAACCAAGTGACAGTCAGCTTTATGAAATTTCACTCTTTGCACCTGGCACACTTGTGCAAGAATGATAGATTTTCTATATTTTTTTAAATGTAGAAGAAGGATCAGTGTCTGCATATTGATTATTACTTCTTTCATCAGGTACCTGTCAGTGCGCTGCAAGTACTACTTTGACTCGATGCTGTCTCAGCGTGGATATACAGGGAAAATGACCTTCGACCACAAAAATGAGGCCCTGGCGATCTCAGTAAGAGCTGCGTGTTTCCATCATTATTTACTGCTTATTTGTTCATTTACACCAAAGGGTGTATTTCTGCCCTGCCCATATCCTTACTCAGAGGCCATTGTTGGTTATGGTGTTAATCTCCTTTTTTAACACAGTATGCTTAAGATAGAGAGAGTTTCATTGTGCAGTTTCATTGGGCTTGCACAGTATCCCACACTTAATATTATAATATCTTAGTTCTCATTGAAGATGTTCTGCCTTCACAAACATTCTGTGCTATGGGTACACCCACAGCAGGAAGACATAAAAATGGAGCCAAAACAGGTGAAGTAGCCACAAAACAAGTAAAGATAAACTTATGAAATTGGGTTTTCAGTGACAACCCAATGTTCCAACTGACCGTCCAGTGTGTATGCCAATGCATCCATCCCAGTGGAAGAATTTCCTTAAATACCCCCCTAGATGTGCGGCAGAAACCATAACAGTTTAGTCTCTGTAAAATAAAAATTCTTGGTATTATGTAGGGCTGCAGCAATAACGCAACATGCATCACCGCCATTCCGCGGTATTAGGAGGTGTACCGTGGTGTTGAGCCCAGCACTACCATTACAATAGCTGAGAATACACATTATGAGGCGTCGTTGTGGACAGAAGTCGTGCGAAAAATGCGAGAGGGAACGAACCCTTTTTGCGTAAGAGAGATCCAATGACCAGGCGAGAGAGGTCCGGTTGGCCCGTAAGAACAATTGAAACCCTGCGAGGGGGATTCAAGCCATGTAGTGGCAGGTCCAATGCTTTCCAAGTTGCTTGCAAGAGAGAATGAAAGTAGCTCGTGAGAGAGATCCAATGAACTGAGCACGCGATTGAAAGTGACCTTGCAGATGGGTCCATTGAACGAAACATAGCAACTATCTAGGTAGCTTCAAATTAGTTAGCTAGCTAACTAGTCAGTTAATCTAAGTTGATTTAACAGGTGAATTAGTGTGAATAGCTAGCCAATAGAATAACGATGATCATGATCATGCTAATGACAATTTTAGGCTGATAATGGAATAATTAGTTTTTTTTTTTGGAGCGAGAGAGTTACCTAGGTTACTTACCACAGAAAGGAAACTTACCACAGCCTAGTTGGTAATATTTTTGCTCGTTTCCAATTATTGATAAGGAAACTGTTTTCTGCATAATCATAGTAAATGTGTGGCTAGAATAGCCGTACACTGGTTGTTACCATACCCCCATAACAGTGGTGGACCAATCTGGCAACAACCCACTGATGCACTTCACCTCTATACTGGATCTTCTTATATTTCAAGTTAAGTTAATTGAACCAAACATTCTTTTTGATAAGGGAATCGACCTATGTTATAAATATCATATTATTTTCATGTTCATTGGGTTCATTCTTGAAGACATATCAGCGGTAAGGAAACTACATAGCTTAAAGCGGTTGTTCCCTTTTGCTGCATATTAATTCCAAATGAACCAAGTGATGCCGGTTAATATAGTCCTCACCCTTACTTACAGTTCACTTCTGTATATTTAACAAAGAAAAAGAAACCAAGAAGTTTCGCCATATACTAACTGCATTGACATGGAAATTATTAGTATGATATTTACCATTTTGAATGGTACGGCAATTAACTTGCTAGTTAGCTAGCTAACTGATTTGAAGCTACATAGATAACTGCTACTTTTCATTCATGTGCGCTATCCAGTGGAAACCGTGCACTATCCAATGAACCTGTCTGTGAAGTCACTTTCAATCGCATGTGCTGTCCACTGGAAAAAGGGGTTTTCGCATACGTGGACAGCAAGTTGGACAGCAGTTGCATAAAAATTGCAACTGGAAAAAATAAAAACAGCATGGACATGCTTCTGCACATAACCTTCCTCAGTGCTGAAGTGCATCTGTGCTGTTTGTTTTTTTGTTTGTTTGTGTTTGTTTGTTTGAGAGTCAATTGAAGCATTTAAAATCTAATGTTGCCAACCATGTCATCAATGATTTATCCTTTTTAGATCCAGCACCTGATCGTTTTCTGTAGTATGGGGCCAGTCCATTTTTGCTTCCTTGCGCATTTCCACAGTTACTATATAGGATTACATAGGCTGAAGCTGTATAACAACAAATAGTTAAAACATCTTAATACTAGCCAAGTTAATATTTTTTCCTTTTTGTCATCTCACTGCCGTGAAAGTAATCCTCACCGGTTTAACTTAAAAACTAAAACGGACCCATTTCAAATGCTGTATCAATGTATGTATGTGTGTATATTTGTATCTATGTATGTAAGTATGTATGTCTTGTCTGTCTGTCCGTCCTGTGTAGCTGCTTAACATTTATAATAAATTTGTAATAAATGCCCACTCAACAGCCACAGCGTCGCCCAAACCTCACCGCACTCACTATTTTAGTTGCCCAGAATGAATTACACCCAAAAATGACACAAAAAATAATAGTGAAAACAGATGTGTTATAGGATTAAATTAGACATAAAAAGGGAGGTGTGGGACAGATCATGAACAGCGAGAACCACATTTACAAGTTGTACAAAAACAATGTACTACTATTTACAAACTATTTATCACCAAGACACCCAACGCATGATTTACACCAATCTCTGCAACCCAACTGCAAGCCAACTGCTGCCAACAACTTGCAGGTTGTTTTAATGATTTTAATAGAGAACCCAAATTTGTTAAAAACTAAACACGCAAATATAAACAAACAGTCTTGAATAATGCAATCATAACAGTAATTGTTCCCGTTTTGGTATACTTTCCACCAGACAGGCAAGAAGATTCTGTGTCCCTGTAATAAGCTTTCCTGCCTGTCAAGCCCGCAACTGAGGCCAGCAAGCCAAAATATTTCCATGTTCCTCACACCCAGCTCTGTGAATGTCATAGACGTACAAATATGATATCACTGCGTTTTTGGAGAAATAAAATGTCAGGATCTTTTTACGTGCATGGTAAAAAACGGGAAAGCTCCTGGAATATAATGTCTGGAGTACAAACTTTATTTTGAGCTAAGTTTGAATATCATTAAATGAGAATAAATATTTTTTTAATATGCTGCCAAAAATGAATGGATTCCAATGGCGTGTCTAGGGAGGTTGTACATCAGATGGGCTGCGACATTCTGCATGAGCTGCAGGAGCCTGATGGCGAACGCCGGAAGGCCAGCGAGAAGGGAGTTGCAGTAATCCAGGCAGGACAGAACCATTGCTTGGACCAGAAGCTGAGTAGAGTAGGTGGTGAGAAAGGGGCGGATTCTCCGGATGTTGTACAGGAAGAACCTGCATGCCCGGCTCACCGCTGCAATGTTATCAGAGTGTGACAGTCTGTTGTCGATCACTGCTCCGAGGTTCTTTGCACAGGATGAAAACGAAACCAGGGTGTCCCCAAGATAAATGGAGAAGTCCAAGATGGGAGAGGAAGGAGCAAGAAAGAAGAGCAGCTCAGACTTGCCTGGGTTGAGCTTAAGATGGTGCTTATCCAGACAGCTCTGGACATCCCTCAGGCAAGCCGAGATGCGAGCAGAGACCTGTGTGTCCGATGGGGAGAAGGAGAGGTACAGTTGAGTGTCGTCAGCAGAGCAGTGGTAAGATAGACCATGAGCAGAGATTACAGGGCCAAGAGAACGAGTATAGAAGGAGAAGAGAAGGGGACCAAGGACAGAGCCTTGAGGAACACCCGTGACAAGGGGACGAGGCTGATACCACACTAGCCCAGATGACCTGGAAGGAGCGACCGGAGAGGTAGGACTCAGTACAGTCCAGGGCTGTGCTGCAGATCCTCATTGCTGCCAGGGAGGACAGGAGGATGGGGTGGTCAACCTTGTCGAAGGCAGCAGAAAGATCTAGGAGAATCAGGACAGAGGAGAGAGAGGCCACTCGTGCAGCATGGAGCGACTCACTGACAAAGAGCTGTATGGTCTCAGTCAATTGGCCAGGTCTGAAGCCGGACTGGTGGGGGTCCAACAGACTGTTCTGCGAAAAGAAAGAAGACAGTTGTTTGGAAGCAGCTCATTCAAGGGTTTTGGATAAAAAAGGGAGAAGAGAGACAGGACGATAGCTCTGGATGATGGAGGGGTCCAGAGTGGGCTTCTTCATCAGCGGGGAGACATGGGCCTGCTTGGAGGAAGAGGGGAAGCATCCAGAAGACAAGGAGGAGTTCACAATAGAGGTGACGAATGGAAGGATGTCTGATGTGATTGCCTGGAGGAGAGAAAAGAGAATTGGGTCAAGTGCTGAAAAGAAAGCAGAGTGGAAGATACAGAGTCAGTGGGAAGATTGGAGAAGGAGTCGAGGGGTTGAAGGGAAGCAGTGACTCTGGAAGCAAGAGAAGAAGGTGGAACAGAGCGGATGTTACGGCGGACCGTAACACAAGGTGGAGGGGAGGCAGGATGGAGAGTAAGAGGGAGGGAGAAGGAAATGAAGTGGTGGATCGGACTGATGTAGAGGGGTCACCATGAGGTCCAAGGATGAGCGGTTCCTTAGGATGACGAGGAAATAATAACATGTAGAAATGCATGTTTCCTGTTCTTACTGAGTAAAGAAATATCACTCCCAACTTCTCAGTGAGCAGTAACTCTTTACTGCATATAACTTCTGATTCTGATTATGATCATCTCGTGTAAAACAATACACTGTCAGGCTGACTCATTTCTACCACAAAGCGGTTTTTTGCCTCACACTCATCTTGTGTGCATTCATCTGCATCATGAGCCAATTGTGCGCACGCGACTGTTCTCTGCTCTCTACATTTCCGTACAGTTTTCGGCTTATTACATGAAAATAATTAAATTATTGCAACGCATTGCGATATGCTCATCGCAAAAAATTAATTTCCAATATTTTTTAAAATGCGATATATCCTACCATATCTATACCCATGTTTATTAATTGTAATGCATAACAAAACTAACATAACTGCTTTTAAATATGTGTAATAAATATTTGTCTAGTTTTAAGTTGATCAACCAAATTTTTAGCATTTTATATAATGTTTTAAATACACGGCATGAATAAACTAGTACAATTAGCCTAGGCGATGGCCTATAACTCAATCAGTGGATTTTTGTCCTTTGAAAGCAATAAAGCAGTAGAAACAATGTTTGCTCACCAAATGATTGTATGACTGTTTAAACACGGGGGTTTAGTTGGGGTATTACCGCAAACCCCAAGGTGGCATTCTTTGAATACTGAGGTAAGGAAATTTCTGTTCTGCAGCACCCCGAATATTATCACACAGATGAATTTTCTGTTTGTCAGAAACTGTGTTTTTAAAACTGTGTTTTTTTTTTTATGCATGCACACAGCAATGCTGGAATCAACCTGTAAACTGCATGTTTACTTACAGTAGAGAAAGTAAGCAACCCCAACAGTGGTCCATTGTTAACTTTCCTGCCACTGGCTTGGTCAGGCAGTTTGGTCAAAAATCTACTGGCCCCAAAGCAGGGCTGGAGCAAAAAAACTGAATTGCAACAGTGCAGTCAAATACAAAGATTTCTGTTTTTATGTCTAATCCATTATTCCGGAATGAATGGAAGATCATTTGTTTAATACAGTTTCTGTTCCGGTCTTTACCAGTTGTAGTTTCTTCCAAACAGTTTAAGTAATGAGACGTCAGCATTTGTTTGGAATGGTAAAGCGTAGCACACTGAAAATTCCCAAAACGAAAGAGGTCATGTCCCTTCCCCATCTAAAACAAAAGTATTATCATGTTGGTATGATATAAAATATAATATCAAGTGGAAAAAAACTGTAAGTGATTATATGGGTATTCAGAAAGGCACAAAGAAAATGGCATTCAAATTGTATGAAGGAATGATGTCCACTAGAACAGATATTTCTGAGTGTTGAAAAGAAATTTGGAAATGTAAATAAATACAAAAATTAGGAATTACAAAAATAGGAACAAAAATTAGCAATATGTGCACAACTCAGTGCTTAGATCCCTCCTCATCTTTCAGCAGTAAGGTGAGTGATGACAAAGACCAGAAAATCATTTTAAGTGTGAATGAATTCGTCTGTGTGGATGAGGTTGTTGTCGTCACTCTGATGTCATTTGATGGATGTCATTTCAGGTGCAGCCAGGAGAGGGCGATAAAGCAGCACTGAATGACATGCGATCTCTGTCTGGGGGAGAGCGATCCTTTTCCACAGTGTGTTTTGTTCTGTCCCTGTGGGCCATCGCTGAGGCGCCATTCCGTTGCCTTGACGAATTTGATGTCTACATGGTGAGATCAGCTCACATGGTCAAGATTATGATGTTCCCAATAAGACAGGAAATCCTCATTTTTGAGACCGTAAATGTCTCATCCGGAGGAAGTGAAAGTGTCCTAAACAGACTCTGACAGGTGATAGCAGAATTCCAGTGGTCTAAGGCATATGTAGACATTAGTATTTTATTATATTATACATTTAAATTAGTATTTCCCTAAGAATCAGGATAACATCACTATTAATATTTTACATTTATTATACATAAGTGCAGAATGCGTTACCTCAGTCTCAGAGTGCAGTATGATTTAGCTCAGTTTTCAAGTGCAGAATGAGCTTTTCTCAGTGTCAGAGAGCAGAGTTTCTCAGTCTCAGAGTGCTCAATGAAAGACCCCAGTCTTAAACTGCAGTATCAGTATCATAGGTTTTCACAGTCTCAAAGTGTAGTATGAGTTAGCTCATTCTGAGAGAGCAGTAAGAGTTATCTTGAGTAAGTTGGAGTTGAATGCATAATTCAGCCCATCAGGGCTTATTTTTTGTCTGGGTGTTCTACTTTTGACTTGGTTACTAGCATGGTTACACACATCTAACTTAAGTGTTCTCTTCTCTAGGATATGGTGAATCGGAGAATCTCACTGGACATGATGATGAAAATTGCTGCCAGCCAGCGTTTCCGTCAGTTCATTTTCCTTACTCCTCAGCACATGAGGTAAGCACTGTTTGAAGTGTTTACGAGTTTTCATGACCCACAAATACATAGTGTACCCTTCATCAAGTTTTGTGAAGAGGGTTTTGTGTCATTTGCGGCCTGGCTTTTGAAGGTTTTGATCACCAGTATCATTCACCAGTAACATTTCAAACCACAGTATGAATCATTTATCTCCCTTGTTTCCAGAAGGTGCTCAAAATGTTTTCATATTTATCATTTATTCATATTTTAAACATAAATCCATTTGCAGTATCTGTTCTGCAAGGGATTAAGGCAGCATAAAGAAACTTTCAGTATACAATATAAAATATAAATTTAAACTTAATTTCCATAGTACAGCATTTAAGTACAATGCAATATAGTAGCACATAAATTAGTAATAAGAACATTGGGAGAGAGAACTACCTCCTTGTGTATTCAAATGTTCTCACTTCAACAAATGTTAGCTTTATGTGCAGAACAAGAGCATGCGGTCTTTAAATCAACATGGGTATCACTAGCCGTAATGCTAGGTCTGTATTTGATGAATAACATGCACTGAGTATCCATAAAGCACTGAGTGAATCATTATGTAGGTTTGTACCTCTTCCCTCCTTCTTAAGAAGAAAATAATATTGAAGGGGAGTAATAAAGCTTGGACCTGGTAAATATGGGAAATTGCATTAAATACATTTTTTGAGAAGGAACTGCAGCTTGGTGAAAACTCCGTCCCTCAAACAGAGACTGATTAACCTGTTCTGTCTGAGGGGCTGTTCTGACCCAGCTCTGTGTGCTTTAGCTCTCTCCCTGTTAGCAACCTGGTCCGGATCCACAGACTCAAAGACCCAGACCGCACTCAGACTGTGCTGCGCTTTGGCCAGAGGACCCAGGAGGAAGAGGAGTAACGATCAAGGCCTCTGTTACCCCCGTCTGTTAACCAGTCATACCCCTGGTCACCCTGCCTGAAGGATGAAGGTGAAGGGTGATGGAACTGTCCCTCTGGAATGTGTGGTTGTTTTGAGGAAAGAAATTCTGATTTAGAAAACCATATAGAAAAATACTAATTCCAGAAAAGTTTTAAAAAATCAAATTAAAATTGGCCTCATAGTTGTTGTAAAATGTCCAATCATATTAAGAATTTGGGATTAATTTGTCTCTTTTCCTGGTTTATTTTATCGAATGCCTTTGGGGGCAGGGGGTAGGGGGGATGAAAGCAGTTACTCAGTCATGTGTGCTGTCTTCAGATTGTATCTGTTATGTCGGCCTCTTTTCCTGTGTATTAAAGTTACAGTTACTGTAGAATATGTACAGTTATATACACTATAGGGGCCTCTATAATTGTTCTGTAATAACTTGAAGTGTTCAGTTGTAAAGACTTTTTTCTTTGTGTAGTTCTACTCTGGAAATGAATGGTTTATCTTTCTAAAATAAATACACATTTTATGCTGCTAAATATTGCATTATTGCACGCTCCTATCATGTATAACTTGAGTACTAAAAATATCAGAGTGAACAGGTTTTTGGTGATCAACGCCAGCTATTGTTTCACACATGGAAAAAGTCATCTACCTGGGCTCAAGGTTAAATAGAGTGAGTTATTGTATCAGTCACTGCCATTAAAAAAAAACAGGCTTTTATCTGACAGTGATGACCATTTTCAGTTAGTATCTGACATTTTCAGTTAGTCAGAGCAAACATGTGTGTTTTTTTTCTTTTTTTCTTTTCATATAAGTCATATATAATGGTGCCCAGCAGCACTGAAGCCACACTGTGGTCAACATCCTCATGGTTTCTTTTGTCTGACACATTTATTAGTAAATTTGATTATGAGGGGTCATAGTGGGAATTATTCCTGGCTGCTGGAAAACATAAGAGTATCAGTGATTCCAGCTCCATGATCAAAACAAAGGTGGTGTTCTGAACACGTGATTGGCTAATAAGGGCTGCAAAATAAATGCAATAGCCTACTATCGCAATGCGCGCAAAATACATAGTCACACAGAAAAGTTGAAAATAAAGTATACTTCCAATGCTGTCAATGTTTATTTTCATAAACTTTGTAAACATGTTGTATGAAACATGGAAAAGACGTATTTTAATGTTTCCATATTTTATTGTCCTTTCAATGTCAAATTGTTCATTGGGTCTGCTAAAATAAATCTTGCCGTAGATACCTCACAAACTTGCAATTAATGGTGCAGGCAGGGAAAATTGGCTGAATTCAGGATATGCGGAGATTATGTGGTTAGCTAGTGCAGTTATTTTATATTGCTACTTGTGCTTTCAGTGGGCTGGCTAAGTAAGCAATATGCAGTCTTGTGGGAACACAGAGCTAGATACAGAGATTGATTGTTGTAAATCTATTCATGTCAACTGTCTCTAGTGAATCATGGTGATCTGTGTGGTGCTGAAGTATGTGTACCAAGCTGTCCATGGGGACAGATGCTGGAGGACATGCAGTACGATTCAGACAGCCTTCCTCTGATGTCATTTAGGTATGGTCAAGGTCAAATCACAGTTAATGTGGGGAAAAAAGTTGTTACTGCTATTGCACTCACAATTTACTGCCAGGAATGACATAAAATTGTTCTCCCCCTTTGTAGAAGAGCAGCTTAATCCAGCCTTACAGTAACAACACTTCAAACCCTGCTGGACTCGATGATGAATCAAGCAGGTATATAAAAAAATAGCGGGAGTTCAAATACGTTGAAGCAACGTTTTCATTGGTTGGTTGTTTTTGTTACATACCCAGGGGCCCTTTTAACACTGTCGATTGACACTGGATTCCCTCAGAATAGGGAAACTGGTAAAGCATTGATGTTGTGGTGTAGAAGTGACGTAACTTTCAAATAATTTAGTTATGTTAATCATACACCAAGACAAAAAAATAAACTCCATTCCTTGTTGACAAAATGATTACATTTTTGGCCCTGAAACCACATTTCACATAATTTTAAATCCTGTAAACTAATTAAATTAGAGAGGGTTTTTGCAATATGTGAAGCCAAAGTAATCAACCAACAGTGCATGTAAACAGTCCAACTTCAACCAACAGTGCATGTAAAACACGGTCAGCTGTAAAATATGCTCAGTCTGTAACGGTACGGGCAGCAATCTCATGACAGTCATTGGATCTGTAATCGTGTGCAGCCCTCATCGGAGTCATTCGTTTTCATCTTTTCATCTCATCAGAGTCCAGCGATTGCTCTGAATGGTCATGAAGGCCATGAAATATGAAACCATTTTACATGACCTGGTGCATACCATCGTGCAAATATTCTTCCCTCAGAATAACCCCACATTCCAAGATATTAATGTCCATATGCACAATTTTCTATCAATCCTATTCAAGAGGATTAAGTCAAATGACTCACATGGTCTTCACAATCACCAGATCTGAACATCATTAATCCTTTATCGGACATCCTTCAGCGCAGAGTGCAAAGTGGATTTCCATGTCCATCATCCGTCAGAGAACTGGAGGCATTCCTTCATGAGGAACGATGCACTATCCACTATTCACAGGTCACAAATTGTTTGACAGTATTACAAGAGGAATAGAAACTGCTCTTGAGGCTCTACAAGAGCAAGTACAATAGAAAGTAACAAAAGGTTTTTTAGGAGTCAGTGTTTTGTGTGGCCTCTTTTAGAATGCAAAACTGAGACTGATGCTTTGGTGAAGTGTAATGAATTTTTTTCAAGCAGTCCTTTGATAAATTCTTTCAAGCTTCTCGTAAGGTTGTCCCTGCAGCTTCAGTTATGTTGGGGACAGGGCTCTGAGGTGGCCACTCTAACACTGTGAATGTTCTAAGAAATTAAGACGAGTATTATTGTCTCAATCAATTAACGGTACAATCAGCGGTCAGTAAGCCCTGGATGGACTGTCATTTCTCTTTAAGGGAATCGTGCCAGGCCTGGCATACACTCTGAAAATAAGAAGAGAGGAACTCGGCAATCATTGATGCTTCAACCACTGGCGCGCATATTCATCTTACCTGTTGAAGAGCGCCACTTAAAAACTGCGGTAGGCAAGAAACCTTTACAAGTTGACATGCCGAAGTCTTTGTGGGGAGACGTTGCAAGGATATTTTCGCGAAACGAACGAGTAGTCGAAACACAAAATGACAGAGGAGCGAAATATCAGCGACAGATTGATTCTTTGTACATCAGCACTCCGGCTGCAAGTACAGACAACCTGTTAGAGGAAGGAGCAACCCAAAAACCAGGAGTAAATATTCACGAGAGATTTATTTCGCCTTTCGACCGGACAATTACGAACCGATTTTAGATGATGGGGCGAGGCAAAGGATGAAGGAAGAAAAACGAGCAAAAAAGAAACAAAAGTACAAGAAATACAGAAAGGTTGGTGACATGAATTGTCTCTAATAAGTTCCTGACACACTGTATCACTTCTGACAGTTTTTGGTCACTGTTTTAAAAAGTGTTGAACATCTATTTTTTCAGGTTAACTGCTTCTTTCCATTCTTATCCAATCACCTCTGTCAATATAAACCTCATTCATGTAACTTTGAACCGATAAGCGAACAAGCAGGTGGCGTATCCTGATCTATATCTCGTAATCATAGTTCTCTTGCATATTCAAAGTTAATTGTAAGCGTAGTGGGAATTCGTTGATTGATGTCAGCGCAGAAACAGAGTCAGTTTGGACTTGAACTTTAGCTCAGAATTTCTTTTTAGTGTGATTGTACAGATCAAAGAGGCTACATGATTATATAGGATATTACTGGACTGTACACAAAGGGCCCTTGTCTGTGACTGGTGGTTATGGTATACGCCAGTTAGGGAATATGAACTTCTTTGTACAGAATATGCAGAAGTTGTGCTTGTTTGGCCAGGACCTCAGCAGTAAGTAATGGTTATGATGGTAATGTATGCTTGACACAAACACAAACATCTCCTGCCATAGAACTTACACTGAGCATGACCAATGTTGTCACCTCTGATGTTTCTAAAGGTGACTTATTCTTAGATGTAAAAAGTTACATTTTTTCAAACACTGATTAAGATTGTGCATTGTGCAGATTTAAGTGCTCACACCACATCTGTGCCCTACAAATGTTGAGTATTTTTTTTTATTAATTGTTAATTAAAGCCTGTAAATTGATCTACAATGGAAGTGTGGATCTTGCCACTTGTGCATACATAACATTAAACATGATTGAACTGAAGTATGGCCTATAACCAGGAGCTTGATAAATTGGATCTGGTTTTTAGCACTGGTCTAGAACAAAAGCCAGCACCTACCCCACTTCATACGGGATCAGATGGGAGACCCTCGCCTGGAATCAAATACTTTGGTGTAGAATTGGGCCTGAGCCAGTTTACACCTTAATGCAACTGACTTGTGTCCTTGCCAGACCGAAATCGAGCAGGCATCCCCTGCCACATCACATCAGACTGATTTATTCATTGGCTGAATGCGACTGTCTTTGCTGCATCTGAACCCTTTAAGTGGAGGGAGTGCGAATGAATGCCCTAAGCGGATTAAACGGGGAATCATGTGATTTAAATCATTACCTGCATTTTTCATCTGACAGCTGATTGGTCTGCATTTCAGCTCCAGCCTTTGGAATGTATGGTTCCTTAGTGCTTGATAATGGTGACTTTTTCATTTCAGGCTGTGTCTCTGCATGTTTCCTGCATAGATGGGATCATGAGCACAACTTTTGCCTCCGCTTCATTAATTGTCCACTGGCCATGATTTACGTTTATTTTGTTTATTTAATGGTGTTACAGTATCACTGTTTGGGCTTCAAGAATTAGTCCTGAATTAGACTGATCATTTATTTCAGTTCAAAGGATCTTTTAATTGTATTTAGTGCGTTATGAGCTTTTTATGGCCATTTCCTCTGTAGCTCAGATCCCAAACAGACTTCTAACATCAAACAGACAGCAGTCTTTTCCAGCTGAATAATCAATCACCTTAAAACCTTTATTGTGAGCTTTACTACAGCTTTGGTTGCTATGGCATGTGTAATACACTGTGATTATTTTCCTTTGCTGTCTAATCAGACCATTTGGATATTTTCCGGTGTCCCATTGGCCCACATTTGGCCCTGGATGTGGCACTTATCTGCCGTGACTGTATGGGCAGATACAACCTTTCCCTTTGGAGTTTTTTTTTTTATATATATATCTCATCATTTCTCATCCAACACAGTCAACAGTAGCCATGACAGAAAGTTTCAGAATGGACGGTTATAACGACCATCAGCCAATACACGCCAGCTCAAAACCAATCCAGTAAATCTGACCTTCACAGTAAACAAAGTAAATCACATTCAGAATGTTGAGGACAGTCTGGTGAAAAAAAAGTTTCTTTTGATTGGATAATGACATATTCTGATTTTTCGTCCCACTATGAAACCATGCCTAATCAACCTAATGCCAAGATGACAACGAGTGCTCAAAAATCCAAAAATTGATTTAGCATGATTAAACGATATCATGCTAAAAACTGGACCTTTCAGTCTTGAGTATTCCCATGTCTTATTTCAGAATGTTTTTTTACGAATATTGTATTATGAAAATAAAGAAGATGATTTGAATTACGGTTTTTATTTTACAACTACATCAGTCACTAATCTGTATTCAACATAACTACAAGCCCAACTTTCAATCCAAGTCATTCAGGAGTTCCAGTTCACAGTGAGCTCACGGGGTGACAAATAGGGCATGACTAAACACAGAGAGGTGGTAGTCTCGGGTCATATGGCCTCTGATTGCCAATAGCCAGCAGGTGAGGAAAGGCTCAGGCTAGCCAGGATTAACAGTGGGGTGCTCTGACACCATGCCTGCTGGCTTCAGCAGCAGAAGCAACATCAATAAAAGAATACTTTTTTACTTGCAATTTTTTTTTATCTTTAAAAACAAAAGTTAGCACAAAAACAATAATACCACTGTTTTAAAAAACTTCAAACTTTCAAATGTTAAAACACTCATTCAAGGATCACATCCTTGTGTGTGTGTGTGTGTGTGTGTGTGTGTGTGTGTGTGTGTGTGTGTGTGTGTGTGTGTGTGTGTGTGTGTGTGTGTGTGTGTGTGTGTGTTAATTATCTTCTCTTAACCGATCCAGACATGTGAAGCTTCTTCCAGAGGAAAGCCCAGTCCTCAGGGTCAAGAGATTTCTCAAAGTCCTGTTTTTCAACATTTTGTGCACTCTGGATGCAATACTAAACTCCTCCTCTACCATTTTTCTCTTGAGTCTGTCTGTTCTGATATAGTCCTGCTTTCACCAATGTAGCTAAACAGTTGGGACCTAATTAGCATATATTTTTTAAACTCAATATCTATCTTAAAGCTCAGTAAAGGTTAATAATTTGCCAGGCTGTGAAGAAGCTATGTCCTCATTCTCTCCTCATTTCTACTCATTTTCACTGTGAATCTGTCGTCGCTCCACAAGGGAATCTTCGGAGAGCTGTCCGCTTTGAAATGTATCAAGCCTTGAAATATGTTGGCTGTTGTGCATGAGAATTGAGTTATCATTATTCTTACAAACCGGAACATTCCACACCCCTATCATCATAAGGGAGCCTCTTTTTCAACTCTTTCCCATTTTGATTCTCTGATCCATAATCCCATTGAAGGGGACATCTACATCTGAAGGCAATATAATATTTCTGCATGCCCTTTATTATAATAAGCTATTGACCATTTAAAGCTCAAGTTCTTAATGCAAGTTTGTTACAGTGTGGATTCAATGGTAATGAGTTGGATTTATTCCAATTTGCATATTCAAACTTATTCACTGTGTCCATAGTATGTTTCAGAGATGTTTGGGGGTTTGATAATGCCAATAATATATCATCTGCAAATAGGCCCAGCTTAATTTCAGGTTTCTAAACAATTGTACCCACAATATCAGGTCTTTCCAACAACAACACTGGGCTTATGGGACAACCCTGATGAATAAAAGAATACTTATATTTTGTTAAATGTGTAATCAGTTCAGTGTCCATGCTGACTTTCTTGATTTTGCTTTCATAGTGTTGTACTTATGGGTAAATCAGAGTATACAGGTAGTGGTAGTTCTTTTTGTGAAGAAATATTTTTGTATCTAACCTGTGTATGGTATTCTGGGAAGTTGGATAGGATAGCCAGTACTCTGCTGACACCACTCCCAAAAGACCCTGCAGTGTGTGGTGCCTTTGTGATATCCTGATGTTTGCAATGAAATTGTAGCTGAAATTTTACATGGGGAAATATTTGTAAATTAATTTGTTTAGTTGGACTGAACTGGCTTAATTTACAGATTTTATTGTAAGAGATTTTATGACTTTTACAAATAGACTTAATTTCCATACCTGCCAAGGGCAGTTGGCTTTTTCTGAACTGCTTCTGAACAAGGAAGAGGAGTACATCCGGTGGGAATAACTGACCTGGAACACAGTGGACTGTTTATTCATCTTTGCTTATTTTAGCTGAACACATGAAAGTGTCTCATCCAGGCCACCGTAGCTATTTTGAGAAAAGAGGCCTGTTTGTTTTCTGTCACAAAACAGTCACAAAACACATTACTGTTGCAGAGATGTGTTTGTCCATTTATTTTTCAGTTATTCTTTCATTTATGTGTTTGTCAATTTATTTTAAATATCAACAGATGAATCATTAAGTATATGCAAACACAACTGAAATGTAATCTACTCCAACAGGCTTTTACATATATTTTTCTTTGTTAAATTCTTACAACAGGATGCATCTGGCGGTTTACTGTTTGATGTGTTTAGCTGTGTGTGATGCTGAATTCTCTGGTTTGTGTGTGTCTGGCAGAATGTAGGGAAGGCCCTGGGGTGCAGCTGGAAGTGTCTGATGGTCGGCTTGCAGTGCTTCACTGTTGGTTACTCCACACCTCTCTCTGCGGCTGCCACTGTATTTCCAGACCTGCATTCACCGCGGTCCTGTGGATGAGGGGACCGCTTCCAGCCCCCTACCACCTCCCAACTGCCTGTGATCATCCCCAACCACCTACCACTGCCTGTGATCATTCCTACCACCTATGACTGCCTGTGAGCATCCCCAACTACTTACAACTGCCTGTGATCATCCCCAAACATCTACCACTGCCTGTGATCATTCCTACCACCTATGACTGCCTGTGAGCATCCCCAACTACTTACAACTGCCTGTGATCATCCCCAAACATCTACCACTGCCTGTGATCATTCCTACCACCTATGACTGCCTGTGAGCATCCCCAACTACTTACAACTGCCTGTGATCATCCCCAAACATCTACCACTGCCTGTGATCATTCCTACCACCTATGACTGCCTGTGAGCATCCCCAACCACCTACCACTGCCTGTGATCATCCCCAAACATCTACCACTGCCTGTCATCAATCCTACCACCTATGACTGCCTGTGAGCATCCCCAACCACGTACCACTGCGATCATTCTGTGGGATCTGTTGTGAAATTATTTTTGGGACACTTTTTCAGCGGCTCTTGAGACTGAGGCTGAATGGCCTGTTCTCATAATTATGTTTTTATTTTATTATGCAAGATTTCAGTTAAGAACTGATATAAAATTAATATTCTTATTTTAATATTCAATTAATTCTGTGCAGTTTTCCAAATATTAAATATCAATTGCTCCCATGAACGAGATGAGATATTTATATACATACAAGGGAAGGTTCAGGTTAGGGTCAGTCAGTACAATAGCAAAGTCTGGTATGAGTGAGCTTCATTTCAAATAAAATATTAAATAAATATATTCAAACATCTGGTTCAGTCCTTCAACTGTTTTATTCCCAATCATGCCCTCATACTCACATGCAGCTTCTAATCAGTTGGTGCAATGTCAGCTTGTGGCATGCAGGTGATAAATGGGCTGTTTAAGAGGAACTGAATCCAACATTAAACAACATATGAAAGCCATCAGGCCGTAATGGTGAAAGGCCAGGCCATGAGTGTATTAGCAGAGGGTGAAAGCCAGGAATGGCTTGGCAGGGTGGAACTGAAAATCAAAACAGGAAAAGGAAGCACTCAGAGCTCGGCCTCCTGTCTGTATCCTGGCCGGGATGTTCCTGGGTGTGGCACCATGACAAACGTTTTGTTGGCCTGAGCCAACAGAATAACACATCCTAATCCATGAGCTTAAAGATGACCCACCGTTTCACAGACAGTTTCTGGCATGTTGTTGTTTTGGAAATTTTTCAGAACTATGTTTAATTTTGTGAGTAAAGGAAAGAATATGAGGGACTCACAGGAAATAGGTTTTTAATGCCATTGCATTATAAAATCATGAGATCGTATGTCCCCAAATAAAACATTTCAAGAAATCAGCAACACTTCTGTTATGAGGTTTGATCATATGCTGTTATGACTACATTTTGTTTGTAATAGAGTCATGAAGAGTTATTGGTAATAGAAAATTGAGAGTACACAAGTGATGATGAAAGTGGTCTGTTCGAATGGTTTAGTCGTTTTTTTAAACAGGGCCAGCAATAATGTATCCTTGTTATGAGCAAAGTTCTAACAAAAGAAATGGCAGATTTTTCAGAGCAAAATTTCCTGTGACATTGGGCCAAGTGCATAAAGCGCTTCCTGAAAGCCCCAGGACCGCCCAGCTCCTGCTGCTTTTCATTATACTGCAACGGCAGTCTCCAGATTTCAGTGAGCCTTCAACTTTTCTTCACTGTGAACGCAGCCACAAAGCAGGCGGCCACAGACCAGACCTGTGTTCTCCTAAAAATCTGTTTAAGGACACAAGTAAAGGTCAGGGGAATTTGCATGCTCTCAGAAACCTTGATTGTTGGAAGAAAAAGAGCGCACACCCAAAAAGCTTGTTAGGCCATTTATGGAAAAAAATATTGAACAAAAATGTACAGAGTTCCAAAACAAAGATATTCTTCCATATATGTGGTCTCTAAAACTGACTGTAGTGAATTTTAAATGTTACTAAATGTATAATACTCTATATGTGTTCCAAATTTTTATCTGTATTCTATATTTTTATGTATCTAAATGGTGTTCTATACATAAGTGTCAATCACCAGTGTTCTCTATTAATCCTCAAAAAATGCATTTGTAATTTTAATACATTTATGGTGTAGGGTCCCTGGCAAATGGCTCTACCAAGGTGCACACGCTCACCCTGACATCATCAGTGAGCGCGTGTTTTGAACAGTCTCACTGCCTAAGACAGCCCATGTGTGCTACAGTACACCAATACTGTAGTGCCGGGAACATGCAAAGGGCAATAAAACTAAAGTAATAAAAGACAGACAAACTCTTTCCTTCTCTTCTGCCCCTTCAGACTCTGCTCTTCTTGCTCTCTCGCGTGGAACGCAAGCAAGAAACTTTTGCTCCGGCCTGCGTTTCATCTCGGAGGCAAGCAACCAATAATGTAATAACTGCCAATATCTTAATAATTTTTCTGTTCTTAATGTAATAAAAGTCAATAATGTAATAACTTACCAATAATGTAATAAAATTTCTGAATCAATAACATAATATCTGTAAAGTAATGTAATAAGTTATTATATTACTGACTGGTTATTACATTATTAGCTGGGTTAAATAAATCATTAAAAATGTAATAATTGGACCCAATAATGTAATGATAGACTTATATCACTGTGATTAAGTTTTATTTATTATCAAGTGTCAGACTTCCATAACATTTACCCTTACTGATGCTTCTTTCAAATAGCTGCTCCAAAACCTGACCAATTGAATATTAGTCCTAACTCTGAGAAAATACACACACACACACACACACACACACACACACACACACACACACACACACACACACACACACACACACACACACACACACACACACACGCAAACACCTAGAGGTTTTTCAGCAGCTATTTGACAAGGGCAACAGTAAGGGTAAGTGCCATGGAAGTGTGGCACTTTATAGCCAATAAATAAAACTTGAAGTGATGTATTTTATTACATTGGCCAATTGTTACATTTTAAATTATTTTTTAACCCAGCTAATAATGTAATAACCAGTCAGTAATATAATAACTTATTACATTATGGGCAAAAAGTTATAATGTTATTGGTTCAGAAATTTTTTTACAGTATTGGTAAGTAAATACATTACTTGCTGCTACACGGTGCATTACTGGCCTACTCCATGCAACAGAACCACAGCCATCCTGAGTGACGCACTGAACCATTGTTTTAGCTTGCTTCACAGCATCTGAAACATCCAAACGACAGCGAACCAAATAATCCAGCCCAGACGTGCAAACTCCTCCAACAATGGTCAGACGAAAAGACAAACCCCTTGGACAAACGAAATGCGGTATTTGCTATCCCCAGATAGCAACTACATGTAAGACGGATGCAGGCACTCGCATTGAAAGTTAACGTTCTGTTTAATTAGGTTTTAATGCAATTGCAGTACCTGTATTGTCTGTATAATCGTGTATAACAGTGCATAGACTGTATTATGAAAAGCATTGGCTAGCTACAACTAATTAGCATTGTACCAGCTATCATCTATTATCTTCCACAAGCAGGAATTTATTATTTAACTTTCTTAATCGAGACCTCTGCATGCAGTCTCCATAACGACTAACACGCTATATAGCATTTCCCTCCAAATCCGCCACACTAGCTATGGAATTTGGATCAGAATTAAATGCCCTGCACGTTACCGACACGTGCACATACAGACGGGAACGCGCCCATTGTTCTCAACATATGCACGCACACACACACACGCATACACACACTCGCATACACACTTTCCTTAGAGCGATAGGAACTATCTAGTTAGGATTTTCTCTGTTGCCTAATAAATATATAATATTAAACGCTGCGTCTATGTTGATGTTTTGTAAGATACCTCTGTCCACAGGCCAGAGCCAGTTTCCTCCATCCACTGTACAGTGCTAATGGAAAATCAGGCCAGAGACAGTTTCCTCTGTCCACTGTACAGTGCTAATG